>CAWUFW010003044.1:0-1200000 GCA_963921515.1 Calotriton arnoldi | reverse complement strand
GCTAGAGGCGTTTTTACACCTGATTTTCACACTTACTCCACCTTTTTCAGAACTAAAATGTAAGAAAATCCTTAGATGACCCTCAAAGTTAATGGACTGTGGATATTCTGGAACATTTTGCCTGACCATTCTCGCTCTAGAAAAACATGTTAATTTCAGGGGCTGCTGTAATTTTTGTAAGTGGTGGGGCGCATAACAGTAAGTGCTTTTGCTCTATAGAAAAATAAATAGAAGGTGACCCGATCTCCTCTGCAGTACGAATTCTGCAGCTTACTGTGTGCACTGCTTAAAAAAATATAAGCATACCTTGACATCTTATGTTATTCGGATTTCCGATTCAGCAGCACACGTTCAGCTGCAAAATGTTCACTATCCACTCTTGACCGAGGTTGAATTCTCCCTCTTCGCGCACTGCCTGGCTTTATACGTGCATGCTGGACATGCCATCCCAGCAAATCCAAGGACTGCTCTCATGTTGCGTATAATACTAAAAAGCATGAGAGCAGTGCCAGGATTGGCTGGAGCAGGCAAACACCGCGCTCAGTCAGAGACCGATGCAGTTGTGTCTCTGGCCTCACAGCTCCCAGATAGCAATGATTGTGGAAGCCTGAACTGCGCATGTCAGGCTTGCCACAGCAAAAACAATGGCCAATCAGTTAACTGGACTGCGCATGTCTGTGTCCCAGTCAATTACGTCCAATCACTAGTAGACACCCGCCTACTGGTTTGATGGGTGAAAGAGCTCTGTGGCCCCACCCTAAAGGAAACAAATAAATGGTGGTATGGCTGGCAATGTATTTTAAGGGAAAAACTTTAATAATGAGTGTGTCTTGGATTTAGTGGCACATGGGGGGGGGGGTGGGGGTCAACACCCCAACGATCCGATGAAGCCGCTGCCCCTGGTTAATTTACTCCCACAAAACTAAGGAGTAAATGCGTTTCCAGTGTGGGAAGGTGTGTGCAACATCCCATTATTTTGTGAGGGTGCATCAGAAGGATATTCTTTACCTGGAGGAAAATATCCAGGTGCAGAGTAAAAAAAGGGCCATATGAAAATGAACATATCTGGTGTGCTTACTCCAATAGATTCTGGGCCTTGCACACAATCTTCATGATCAAGTATAGGGTACATGGAGCCTCTATGGAAACCTCTGATTGGATTAGGTTTTGACGTGAATCCATGGGAATCTTTGTGAATACATTAAAAGTTCATAATGTAGGGGGGAACCTACAATATGTCTATTTCTGAAGTTTTTTTTCAAAAACCTTTGCAAATACCCAGTTTATTGAACTCGCAACTGTAAGAAATTCTACCTAGTTGCAAAATTTTATTCAGCGGTATGTGGAAATCATGAGGAAATTATGGAAACCCTGATTCTGTGAGTTAAGATTTGGGTATTATAACTGAATTCTGCTATTTGTCAGCACAAGCTATAGTTACAACTATAAAAAGGTTGTGAATCCTAACTCCAACATCTAGATAATTGCATTTAATATGGGTGTTCATCACAAAATAAGGTTCCTGTGTTATGTTTATATTTCTACAATTTTATTTTAGAAACCAAATTTTCATACTCCACTTCAATAGATGCTGCTCAAGCCCAAATTTGTGACTTCAACCTCTCTTGGCATCATATACATCTACATTGCAATTATTTGAACATCTGTTTTCTTCTTGATTGAATAGTAACAGTCGCGGCTAATGTTGGGGCAAAGTGGCGGGGGTGAGGGGACAAAAGATAAAACAAAATAAAACAAAAAAAACTTACCTGAATCCTGCTGCATCGCCGCTCTTCTGGCTGCACTACAGGCACAGGCTCCCAGACTGCCCCGTGGCCAATCCTGACGCTGCTTTCACAGCATGAGAGCAGCATCAGGATTGGCCTGAGCGCCAATGATTTGCACTCCCAGGGAGGCTAGAAGCCTGTGCCTGCTCTCTCCAACCCAGCGATGCAGCTGAGTTGGAGAGAGCTTCAGTGCACATGACGGTTTGGCCGGCCTGAGACATTCGGTCAAACCGGCATGCGCACTGAGAACAGTGCACTACCACTCTCCCGTGCCTCTCATCCCCCTGGCCCAACCCTTATGACTACACGGCATTGAGAAAAATAAAACAATAATAAACATGGTTTATCATTTTATTTTTCCAGTTTTGCAGCTCCTGGCAAGGGGGGGGGGGGCGGTGATGCTCCCCGCCGTAGCAGAGGAGCTGCTGCTGGATAGTAAATGTCCAGATCGAGTTTATCCTACTGACAAATTTCCTCCTGTGACCCCAAAATGTTTCCCCTCTGTTGCTGTAAGACGTGCATCATTCATCATCACAAGTTTTCCTGTGATAGGATAGTTATCACAGCTGTGCACTTGGCAATAACAAAGCAAGTTTTGGTGGTTAAAGTTCTTGTATAGTGCAAGGCTAAAAAACCTGCAATGAAGAAACATAGCTCTCTCAGACTATAAAATGTGCTAATTTACTGAATGAGATAGAATTACCCTATATTTGCCCAATGCAAAACTTTGTTACAGTACCAATACATGTGGTTAATTCTTTCTCATCTGCTTGGGTTATGAATGTACTATTATTTAGCAGATTGTTTTACAATAATCCATGGTAATGTTCAGCAAACTGGAGTGTATTTTGCGTTTTTATTCATTATTATAAAAGTTTTAGTCCTGTTCAATTGTCAGCACCATCATTATTTTACCTAGAAACAGAAATAACATTGAGAGGTGTGAAGGATCACTGTTCCCTGTGACGTTATTGTTAATAACCTTCCATACTGCTGATAGCTGGGCACTGCAGGATTGGGCTGCAATGAACAATGATCTCAGCCTGTGCTCCCTCGGGCATTGTTTCAAAGACAGCAGTTTGTTAATGGTCCTCCATTTATCTGCCTGGCAGCTGATATACAGTTTACTTAAAGGGCTTCCCGCCTTGCACTTTTGTTCTTGCTCCCCTGTCAGATTCTAGGTCCAAAGGGATGTTGAAAGAGCTGCCTTGATTAGTTATTGTAATTACATTGTTTATACGGCCATTTCATCTAATAAGTTCTTGCCTTAATATGGAGTGATTTTCTGCAGAAGTGCAATATCGAGTTTTATTCTGTCTAGAAACGTCTATAATCACTTCATTTATAAATTGCCATCCAAACACATTTCAAATAATGCACATTTAAAACCAATCCATGTTTCTGGTCTACAATCCCAACCACTCAGTATGTCACTTCCCATGCTCCACTGCACTGTAGAAGGGGTTCCTGGCCATGGGTTCGACGCAGCGTAAGCAAATGGGCTGAGAGAGACTTTAGAGCAGTCAGTGTAAGAAAATAAGCACTGACAAATCCAAAAGCTTTCATTTTAATGTGCTAAAACATGCATGCACGCAGAATATTTGTGCTGTGTCTCTCTGCAACATGCAGCCCCACAAGCTTGGGGTACTTGTAATGGCATGGGCATAGGGTGCATAGAAAGAGGCAGGTTTCACAGACACATGGCACAGTCTGCATTTGTGCAATACGTGTTTGCATGTGCAAAAGCATGGAACACTCTACCAATGGACCTAAGAACGGAACAATGCGAAACTAGATTTTGCAAACCACTGAAGACATGGTTATTCACAACAGCACACTAAAACACAGTTACTGGGCGTGATATATAATTGCCTCCCGAATTCTTTCAGAGGGACCGTTTAAGCGCGGGGACACACCAGTGGTGTAACCATGCGCTCTACAAATGGCTAAACTAAACTAAATGGCTAAACTAAACTTAACACATTAAAGCCAGACCTGTTGGGTTTGCTAATGCTTGTTGCATTCGTAATCCGTCGAGTGTCTTTTTCAGGAAGCTGCATAATACTGTTTTCAAATAGTATTTTGCAGTGTTCCAGTCGAGACAAATCAAGACGTGATTAACCCCACTTCTACAGTGTATCATAGGAGAAGTTGAACATGTCTGAGCTTGGCTACTTTAAGGTTGTTACTCTTTGTTACTGTGTTATGGGGAAAAGGTTACATCGGGGTCCAAGATTGATCTCAAGTTCACTACTTCAAATCAAATCAAAATATCTTTATTCAAATATGAAATATCCATAAAAGCACAATAAAAACAATTCATAGATGGCAACATATTCAAAACAAAAGATACAGTACATTTATAACAGTGACTAAAATGGATCATAAATATCGTGATATATCATATATTAACAATCGGTGGGGGGGTTTTAATAACAATACAGTAAAATACATTTCTAACGACCTTCATTGGGCACACACAGTTCTACGTGACCGTACAACTGACTTCAGGAATGATCCGACACGGAAAATTAATTCATCATCCGCCAATTTAAGCACTTCCGTGTAGGCTATCCTGAAGTCG
Organism: Calotriton arnoldi; assembly: GCA_963921515.1. NCBI lineage: Eukaryota > Metazoa > Chordata > Amphibia > Caudata > Salamandridae > Calotriton > Calotriton arnoldi. The sequence continues at coordinate 1,195,629 of CAWUFW010003044.1, read as the reverse complement.
GAAATAGCACGTGATTTAAAGAAAGGTATCAAAAATCCTTTTGCAAATTTAAAATAAAAACTGCAAAAGAATAAAAAGTGCAACATTGTTTGATTACTGTGTGCGTTGCAAGGGCAGGGCGATGCATCAAGATCAGTATTGTAGCCCAAGGGGAAGCATAATAAATATTTCATAGTACCTGCCCGTAAACGAAATAACAACCCTCTTTCCCAATGTCCTAAGGGTTTTAAAAGGTATCTAGCAGGCAAATAAGAACAATCCTCTATGGACATATACCTTACAACTGAGGTTTTCTTGGTCTCTCTCCAGTGCCTTTCATCGCTATACTTTTTATACAATGCCTCTTGTATTGCTTTTTTATTAATTAGCTCGGATTGAATTGGATTTAAAAAGATGCGTAAATAATTTACGCTTTTTAGGCTCTTTTACAGCGGCAAGCCATGGTATATCCCCGCCCCTCTCACATCTAAGGCAATCAGTTATTATATCTCTGGTGAGAGTTGCCGCAGTGTTTTTCCAAATTGCAACCCAGAACAGTGCCGGACGAGCCCTAATGTAATCTACGATGTAGGGCAGGTTCAGTTCTTTGTGGCACACATATACCGATGAAGAAATCGGTGCTCCCAAGAGTTTTCTACATAGTCTATTTTCTTCGCATTGAATACTACTACATTTGGTAAAGCCCCAGATTTCTGCTCGATAGGTTGCGATGGGAGCACACTGTAGTTTAAAAATTTTCTTAAAAGCTAAAACGGCTTCAGACCTTTTGGGTTGGGGTAATCCCAGAAGTGTATTAATGCTTCGTGACAGCTTACTTCTGCTGTATGCCACATGTTCAGACCAAGAGCCATTTGTAGCGTAAAGTAACCCAAGATAAGAAAAAGTGCAAGTGCTTTGTAAACTTTCTGAGTTAACAATAATTTTATTAATGGGGCGCTTTTAGGACCACATGCCATTAAAAATGATTTTTTTAAATTAGTCCTCAAATCTAAAACAGCCATAAAATCTACAAAACCTCGTACTAAAATGCGTAAGGCATTTGGGGTGCGTGCCATTAAAACCGCATCATCGGCATACAATAGGGCTGGCAGTGTATTGCCATTTATACTCGGTACATCGTGGGTAAGTCTTACTAGTGAATCATGCAAATCATTAATATATAGTATAAAAAGAAGAGGTGCCAGAACGCACCCCTGTCTGACACCTCTATCAATTTTAATATCACTTGATACGTCCCCATCCTGACTAATCCTCACTCGCGCATGCAAATCTCTGTGCAAATATGCTAAAAAATGAACTAAAACTTCATCCAAACCTTGTTTTAAAAGAATAGACCATAAGCGTGACCTATTAACGAGGTCAAACGCAGAGGTGAGGTCCATGAAGGCGAGATATATAGGAGATTTTTTTGCAACAGTATACTTGCCAATAATCAAATTTAAATTCAGGCACTGTTCTACTGTGCCTACTTTACTTCTAAACCCCAGTTGACACGGCCTTAAAATATTGTCACCCTCAGCCCATGACCTTATCTTATTATAGAGAATCCTTCCCAGGATTTTCAGGGTATTGTCGATGTGGGAGATAGGTCTATAGCAACTGGGGTTAGAACGATCGCCCTTTTTAAAAATCGGTACAATAATACTCATGGACCACGTGCTCGGGATTGTATCATAGGTTAAATTGTTAAAAACATTTAATAAAAGGGGTGCCCAAAAATCTGGTTTATTTTTAATAAGATCGATGGGCAGCCCATAAGGGCCCGGCGCTTTATTACCCAAACTTTGTTGGATTGCATCCTCCACTTCTAACAGAGTTATATCTATTGGGGTAGGCGCATGATATTCATATAAGTCCTCTGTTCCAATTGGGGCCGAGTAGATTTTAGAGAAATGGGCCACCCATAAGTCGCTGGTTATGTTACAACTGATAGCAGTTAGGGGATGTCCTAGTGTCCTGATGTTTTTAACTGCCGCCCAAAAACCATTTCCCTTTTTTAAAGATGCACTGCACGCTAAGCTCTCCCAATGAATTTTTAGGATTTCATCTTTCCTTTGTGTAGTTACTGTCTTATAATGGTGCCTCAAGGATTTAACGAGTACCCGGTCTCTAGGGGTCGTTGACAGTGCCTTGCGGAGCTTTCTATTGGCTAAGGAGCAGTCTTTATTAAACCATCTCGGTCCCGTTCTAACTTTCGTAGTAGGCCTTGACAACAACCATTTTGTGCCCTCACACAATTGAGTGAAAGCACCAATCACATCGGGATTGTGATCCTTAAATGACAAGCAGGTATCGACAAGTGGCGAGAAAGCAGTTAACATATTAACAAATAACTTGTTGATATCAATTCCTCGCCAGACTAATCTCAAATTATCTGTAGAGGGTAACAGATTCCTAGCACCACACTCCTTGTTGTTTACAGATTTAGGGGCAATTTCCAATAATATTTTAATGGGATTGTGGTCGCCATGATGGGTCGGTATAACCTCTGCACTTAGCAAACTATCTTCTAAGATAGAAGAGATAAAAACATAATCAATAGTGGAGGCACAACCCCTGCCTCTATATGTTGGTTCAATACGATTATCTTTATCGGGGATAGCAGCAATATCCATAGTATTAATTAGATTATGATTGCATAAATAATTTAATAATTCTATACCCCTAGTGCACCGAGACAAACAAGTGGTCGGAAATATTGGTATGTTATTACTCATTGGAATCCTTGCATTAAAATCTCCCCCCACACAAATGCCGACAACATTAGTAAAAGCCTTAAGGTTTTGTAGAGTTAAAATAAAGTTAAACAAATTATTAAACATGATATTTGGCACCGAATAGAAATCATTGTTCTAAAAGTTAATTAAACATATGGAAATACCCCTCGTATAAATCAAAGCCTGTATGTTATCATTTCTTGTATCTAAAACATTCACATTACCACCCGTTAGAATGTTCACGCAAATCGAAAGCCCGCCAGATGGTCGCCCTACCTTGGGGACCGGGACAACATTATTAAAACACTGAAACCCTTCTAAGTAGAAATCCCGAGTGGCCCAGGTTTCTTGCATCATTATAATGTCCTGATTTTCAACTATTTCAATCCAGTCTGGTAAATTCATTTTAGATGCCAGACCGGCGACATTCCAACTAAGTATACTCAGTTTAGAGTTGATGCCGGTCCTAGTTGGATTTGGATGTCCTACCAAAGGGCATTCATCAAATAAACTATTAGCTTCAATGGGTAACTGGGCGGGTGCAAGTCAGTCTTGGGTGTCTAATGAGGACAGAGGCAAAAACCTATTATGCCTCGATAGAGAAGCACCATCATTCATTTGTAAGCTAAAAATTGGTTTGTAGAAGTGTCCCAATGGCAGCAGAAAAATACTGCTGGGCCCCATACATGTGTCTTCCTGTACCTTTAGTAGGGATTTCACCATTGCAGGGTTACGAAAATTAACAACAATACAGTCCCCCTCGATATTTTTAACAGAGGGCCCAACCCAGCTTATCCTTCGAACCATGATAATATTATTTGCATCGACCACCTTATACCCCTTATGTTTGGATAACCAATCAACGCACTTATTGCGAAGTTGGTACCATGTCTCAATTTGATTTTTCTTAAGTGGAGGTACACCTGCAAGTACGCAGACAAATGGGCAGGATGCAGGTGGAAGGTTCAATATATCTTTACTGGCTTGAGTATCTATATTGTTTGCTTGAGATAAAGTCCCCCCGTGTATATTAAGATCCCTTGTGTTAGATCTCTCTGTGGTAGCACACATAGTGCTACTAAAATCAGGTTGTGTGTGTAAAGTTGTAGCTGGCAAAGTATTTAATCCTACAGTATTAGATATATTCCCTGGGGTAACAATAACCTTTGCTATGAGGCAATCTTTTACCTTCTCACAAGTAGGGCATGTCCCAGGTGGTGGTAACAATGAGGCTGGAGGAGCAGGGACATGTAACTGAGGGAGAGTGTCAGCCAATATCAGCCTTGATTCCACCCCCTCTACTGGAGCAGGTTTAACATTCTTAAATTGGGAGCATAATTTATTTGACAAAGTATCCAGCCTATCGAGCCGTTTCCACAAAGCACAGAAATTAGAATCAATCAGATCTTTAATTTGCCCAAAAATACTATTAATAACGGTGTCAATAAAGGTCTCTCCCAAGCCGTTATATGGAGGAGAGGGCAATATAGTACTCGTCTGAGTGCTAACAGAGTTCCTTAGTTCTCCATGGTGAGGGGAGACGGAGACGGCAAATTCAGAATTCTGGGCCTGAGTCTGTGAAGGTTTGTGTAGCCAGGTACTCATAACAGAACGAGTAGAACCGGTGCGAGGTGGTTGTTTTCTCTTCAAAGGGACGGGCTTTGCTGTTTTCCTCTTCCTCTTTGCACCCGCACACTCTATAGCACTGGCCATGGGGGGATCCTGGTCAGTGACAGTGCTAATAGCCTTTGGGCTCTGTATCAGAATAGCTTCATGTCCAGACATAGGACCGGTGCTGGAAGACGGTAAGTTCGTCGGATGAACATTCCGAGCACTATAAAGCAAAAGAGAGCCAGCTGTATCAGCCAATTCGGGCCCTAACATAGGACCATCATGCAATGCCTCAATGCCAAGGGATAGTCTCCTCTCTGTTAAATCAATCTCATTAGAGACTATATTCACCGCCCTTTCCAGCATACTATCTATACTTGTGATAACTGGGCGGGGCGGTATTGTATCAGTTCTCTTCCCCATAGTTGAAATTTAAGCAGCTGGGATACAGATGTTCAGGGGGCAGTGCTCACCTGGTTCGATGCCACCAACGAAAGAGAGATCACCCAGCCCGGCCTCTATCGGACACTGACGGGCAAGGACGGGCCCGCCCTTGGCCCGGGCTTGGCCCGAGCGCGTCCCGCGCTGCGGGGGGCCGGGTCTCAACTTATTGCGCCTCCTGGCGCAATGACGATGTCAGCTGGCTTCTTCCCTGCGCCTGCTGGGGTGTGTAGTCCGTTTGTGTCTAGTGCCGTTCCCCTCACGGCTGGCAAGAGGAGAAGGAAGACTGGAGGAGAGCCGTTCCCCTCACGGCTGGCAAGAGGAAAAGGAAGACTGGAGGAGAGCCGTTCCCCTCACAGCAGTGACTGCTAGCAGGTAAGCGCGTTCACTACTTATTTAGCCCAGGCCAGGCCTGGCCTGTTCCCTGTTTTAAAGGTAAAAAAATAAACTTAAATTAAATCTACGTGTTGGCATATACCCTATTAGATTTGCTTCATCTAGGAAAATGTATACAGGTCCTGAATTCTTACATTTGCTATATGATTCATTCTAAGAAAAAGCTTTTAGAAATGGCAATACAGCAGAACTATTTAGCTAAAAAAACAACGCACTTTATTTAGTATTACCTATGTTTATATCTTATTGTATTAGTTCTTTTGACAAACCTTGATTAAACCAGTGTCGATATATTGCTTTGTTAGGAATCAAGACAATTCATTGATTATTGCTTTAACGCTAATCAAGTTAGCATTTGTTTTGCATGCTATATCTTTGTTAAAATTAAGTTGAAACTCTAGTTGGACGGATTCTTGACACATTTACATTTCAATGTATTGTCTTCATTTGTGTTGTCACTTTACCATTAGTGCTTCTTTTTTGCAAGGTGCCGCATGTGCATAAACCTATACCCATGGACGTCATTTGGGAGTAGTCAGGGGTCGCAGCTGTGACCTCTGGCTTGCTACCTGCTACCCCAGGCAATTTCTTTGCTACCCCTAGTCTCCGAGGGGGTCACAAAGGAAGTGCCAGGAGTAAAAGGGAGCAAGCTAAAGGTCACAGCTGCGACCCCTGAATCCCCTCAAATCACATCCATGCCTACCACTGCTAGATGTCTGAAGAAAGCACAGTGTGGTACATTTGTTTTAGACAGCCCAGTTTCTCAGACTTCCTACAGAGTGGTTCCTACATTAGACCTCTCGGTGAAAAAGCCTGGGTTTTGGTATGAGGTATGGAAAAGGCTGTTCTTCCTTATGTAATGTGTCTAAACATAGGAGCCACCACCATGGGGCATCATCCGAGGATAATTTGTACATGTGGTCCATACATAATAATAATAGTTCATTTATAGAGCGCCTGGCTACCCCCCGAAGGTGTGCCCCCGCGCTAGAAACACGTCAAGCAAGATGATTGAACTGCAGGACTATTGTTTATATAGCCAGGTTTTCAAATAATAATAGTTCAGGGGGTCTCCAACCTTTTTTGTGATAAGCGCTGCTTATGTTCAAGGAAAATCGTCCCGAGCTACTAACACTATTTCTTGTTTATAATGTATATTAATCGGCTGGAGGATGTTTTAAAAAGCATTGAGGCTGACGTTCCGAGTGGGAGGAATGCTCATCCCGACCCTTCTCTATGCAGACAATGCAGTTTTAATTGCCTGAACTGCTAAGAGCCTGCAACGTCTTTTAGATTCTATTATCACTTTTATGAACAATTTGGACCTTTCTACCAATTTAAAAAAATCTATTTTTATGGTAGCCGGCCTAAAAAAAAAAAACTCCTGTAACCCTTATGCTCAGGGCCAAGTATTAACTAGGGTGGACAATTTCACTTATCTAGGTCTTCACCTGAACGCTGGCCTTAGTTGGACCCCGTTGATTAGGAAAAATGGGGACACCTTACAAAGAGCCTGATGTTTGTATATATTCTTGGCGTAGACTTGACAGTTTTTATCATAAGATTGCTCGTTTTAACAGACTTTGTTCTCAATGTAGACTTGTATGATTTTCCTTGAAAGTCAAATAAAAGTCGTTTTGAATACTACCATTATTAGTGTTGTAATAGTGACCATATCAGCCAAGATTACATTAGTGCACACCACATCCAAGATTACTAGCAGTGATTACATCAGTGGGTTAGGCAGGGTTGCCAGGAGTAATGTAGAGCTTTTATCGATTTGGAAAGCTTCTACATGGGGAATACATAACCGCCATAGCTGCAAAGCCCCAGTCACCAACTTATTAGTTATAAAGTCTCCCCATTGCCACATAACTTTTGACTCAAATATCACCTTTAAAAATATGTTGGATATTTTCCATATTTCTCCAAACATCAGCTTGTGAGTTCTGAAAATACACATTTTCGTTCCAAATACACATTCTCAGTTTAGGTATACACATTATTTCAACCAAGCGAAAGCTTTTAATTTAGTAGGGTGAGCTGCATACAGGAGAGCTACTAACAGACAGTTGGTGAGCTAGCAGTTGCTCGCAGCTTCTCGTTGGCGAAGCCTGGTCTAAATTTTGGTATTGGTTGCTGTGAGCTATTGAATCCCACTAATGTGGGTTGATTTAAGCTCTAGTCAACACAAACTAGAGCAGAGCACTAGGGGTTTGCTTAACATGCCCCAGAGGCTTTGAATATAGCTAAGGTGGTGTTACTGCATTTTTCTTTGAATATAGGTTTTCATACCGAACCAATTGGGCTGATTGGAGCAAAACATTACATTTTAAGTTGCTCTATGTGTTTCATGGTCTAAAATGAAGAGTGCTCTCAGTTGTAAACCTAGCTAGAAATATACCGATTCCCATAAATTCATATCTAAAATCCTCAGAATAGGAAAATGCTCTTTTTTGCCTGTTCACCTCCACTTTGTGCCAGATTTTACTGCTGTTTTTTGGACTCTGCATATTGGGACACTGCTGTCCAGTGCCCATTGTATGTGCTCTGACACCTAAAATATGATTAAATCTGCTATGCTTCTAATTGGCATAGTTAACTGACCTGTAAGTCAAACTGTACCCAAGGCCAACTAATTAAATGTCACTAGTGGACTGCAGCACGCACTGTGCCACCACTAGTGACGGTGCAAAATATGACTACTTTAGCCTGTCTTTGCAGTTCTAAAAATGCAAATTCATCATACCAAAATAACCTGTTTTGACAGGCCTAAACCCTAAGCTAGGAACCAATCCCAGTGGGAGAGGAGCTGTCCCCAGAAACGGTTTAGAGTGACCACAGTGGAGGGATTGCTCATTTCCCTGGCCACACCTCTAGGGTGGGCAAGGCAATCTGCACAGGGCAAGAATGTTTCTGCCAGTTTATATTTAGCTAGAGGGGCAAATTGTGGGATTGTTTGCAATAGGTCCCACAGAAACTGTTGCAAAAGTGGATAGGTTACCCCAGGGAACCTTTTCCTATTGGTGAGGGAGGAGCCTGGAGTTACTTCCACCCAGAGGCTTGTGCCAGACAAAAATGCGGTACCCCTGGGCACCATCTTCAGAACACAACCTGACTATTGGAAGACAGAAGAAGGACTGCACCTGCTTTTGAGACCTGTGAGGACACCTGAAAGTCTAGACCTGCTCCCACTTCTAACCAGGACAAAGAAGTGGACTCCAAAGGCCAGTTGTCTCACCTACATTTAAGCTACATGGACACAATCAGCTGCTAGAAAAAGAGCCCAGCTGGCCAGTTACAACGTAACCTGTCCTGGACCCTGCTGGTGGCTTCTGCTAGACTGAGCCTTGACCCCTAACTGGTGTTCCTTAGACCCTGGCTGTGTCAAAGTGTGCTCCTCCAAACATCCTGAAAAAGCAGGAACTTCGACACTTTTTGGTTCTAAAGATCTCCGGAGAACCGGGACAAACCAGCCAAGTCAATCCGACGAAAGTGCATTACCGCTGGGCTAGACATTCAGGTTACTCCTTCTCTGAGCTTTTCTGCAGCAGTAAATCTGTTTCAGCAGGATGTCAAGGAGAGGGCATCTGGACTCGTGGAGCCCTGTCTGCCTACAGCTAGCAGCTTTCCTCAAATGAATTAATCAGAGCTCGAAAAAAAGTGGCCAAGTCGGAATTTAGAAATCTTCACTGAGCGAAGTTGCTAATAATATTCGGCTGCTAAAGAACCTTCCTTGGCCATTAACTTTGAATTCCTCCCATTTTCTAGTGAAGCCATCAGTTTTACTGGGACCTTGTCATATGGCTATATTGGCCAACAGCCTACTACTTTGCCCTGCTGAGGTTTTTTGACTTTCATTTCAGAGACTGACAGAACCTGGTTTCTGTTTCTGACCCACTCTCCATCACAGTCAGCCTTAAATCTCTCCTGGTCTATGGCAACCAGATGACCACGGTTGGTTCTTAAGGCTTTTTGGTGCTCTCTGCATCTAAAATGTTACAAATTCCTATCTCCTGCATCCTTTATTGGATTTTTGTTGTTTTAGTGTTATTTTGTTCATTAAAATATTCTCGGTTTTTCAAAACTAGAGTGGGATTTTTATTGTGCACAGCCTGTCTGCTCTGTGCCATACCTACTAGGGGTAGACTTCGGGTTTAAGTAACTGAAACCTTTACTGGAATAATGCAATTATTATTTGTGGTGGACTACAGTTGATCCCAACTAATAATCCACTTTCTCACACTCAGCCTATAAAATAGCAAGGTGAAAATGATTAGATAACCATTTAAGATGGGAGATAATTATACCCCAGTGATGCAGCAAAAAATTGCAGTCAGTGGTGTTGAGGTTGTCCGGTTGGAGATTGCCATTGTTATCATCCACCACCATCTGCATGTTTTCTCAAAAAGGTACTGAAATTATTTTGGTACACAAACAGAAGCCCAAATGAAAATGGGTCAGATTTTCCATTTGAGGTTAGATTTGCTGAGGTACTAGCTGTATATGTAGGATCATCCCAAACGGCAAATTGTACAATGGTTTGAAGCTGACCAATTCTGTAGGATCGATTTAAATCTATTTTAACAAAGTGGGAGGACTGTGGGGGCAACAGCTACTTTGTGGGAAGAAGGTGCATTAATAGGAAAGGATCTAGGATTTGACAATGTGTATGATTGAACTGAGCACGTTCGAGGGATTTAGAGAAACCTAGCCGAAGTGCAAATAGTTGCTTGATGCATTACTTTCAATATTTAGAAAAATATCCAATGAAACATTGTTTTTGCATCAATTCTTTATTAAAGGTATCAGTACTATAATCAGAAATGCATCAGTAGACATTCTCACAGAGTATAGACGTAACAGCAGGTAGTGCACACCATCCTGTTTTCCTTTTTCTCTTTTACAACCAGACACTGGGAGATGTTAGATGTATATCAACATCAGGGGCTTGTAATACAGTGGAAAAGCAGCACAATAGCATAAAGGAGGTCACTTGGTAATGTGTACAGGCCTAGAAACCTGCATACCAGATAACCTGGTTAGGGTAGACGGATAGATATAGCAGCAGCTTGGTTTTATTCTTACCTGACGTCGGGGCCGGACTGGCCGTAGCGGACACCAGGCATTTCCCCGGTGGGCCGCCAGGGTGGGGGCCGGTTTTGGGTCCCTGGGGGCAGTTTTTGTTACCGGGGGCCGGCAATATCGGCCCCCTGTAAATAAATCGGCCGAAACCGGCCCTACCAAACAGCACCCCTTCTCCCCACCACCGGGGGCCGGCCGAGCAGTTTGCCAGGGCCGGTTTCGGTTCCCAGTCCGGCCCTGCCTGACATAAACATAACTATACAGATCAAGTTCTAAAAGGAGACACACAGTAAGCTGGTAGGATCACACATTAAACAATAACATTTGGTTCTGGGAGCCTTGTCCATCAGTAAGCTTTGAGGGTAGTGGATTGTTCTTGACAGGGTAGTCGCTAAATAAAGAAGCCTTTGCAATTCTGTGAGTGCGGACTGTAATTGTAAGCTTTCTGCTAAAGAGCATATGTAAGAGCTATTGAGTCTTATGGGGCATGCAGAAAGGGATTTCAGATTTTCTCAAATTGTCAACAGATAATTTTTCATATGTGTTCACATGAAGCAACCCTGCCCATCCTTCCAATGTGTGACCATGGTTTTCCTTCAATGCCATAAAAACACAAACCTAGGCAACGCCTGATGAGGTTGCTAATCCCCGTTGCATGTACTGAGGCTGACCAGCAGTGTTCATAAGATCATGGAGCACGGTAATTTTTATTGATGTGTGAAAATTTGTGCCCACTGATGGTTTTATAGTGGCCCGTAAGGCTGTCCGCTATGTTGCCATACGTACAGAGCCCTAGGATTTGAAGGACATAACTAAACTGCCAACAGTGCCTACACTCTTAATGGGACAAAATCCGATCATATGCAGTCTAAGAGTGGACTAGTACCAGTTGTGAAGTATTTGTAGTAAGAGAACTTCATTTGGCCTCCCTAAAGAAGTTTCTCATGAGAGGTGTGGTGCACTGACTAATTTGCATCTAGAAAGTAGAGTTCAAGAACACCTGACAAAAACCTCTTAAGGCAGACTGTGGGTATGGAATAGAGTTTGCCAATAGCCACCCTTTACAGGCAAGACATCCCCCTTTGTGGTGTTTCCAAAGATTGAGTTATTTCTGTGTGAGAGAGTCTGTTATGATGAATGGTACAGCACCAACGCGACCTCTGAGGCAGCAGGACAGTTAATAATATTGCTATGGACACGAAAGGTGTAGCCCAAGTTGCATAGGGACAGGAAAGTCTTAAGCGATCACTCCTCAATTAATTGTTCTATTCTTTTAATTACATGAGTGGCCCAAGCTGCAGATAAAATGGTGTTGTCCCTATTGATACTCCAGAGTTCCAACATACAGAGACAGTGTTGAGCAGCCACGGGTACTTTAAGTTGCTTATGCAGTGGCCCCCACTTAATAGACTTGGCTTTAAGCAGGGGCTTTTTGATCATGTTTGGTGGACAGCATGAGCAGCCCTCGTTTCCCCTTTTGTAGACCGTATGTCAACCCATAAGGGAGTGGGCTTCACCTGGGGCACCAGGTGAGCCATTTGCAACAACTAATGAGCCAAGTAATAGACTCTCATATGCGTCAAGCATGAAGGATACTGGACTTAAGTCTCAGTTTCTATCGCCCACACAAACTGCTTTATATGGGTGTCAAATTCGGGTTGGTATTGATCAATGAATGAGCAATGCTAGCTTTCCAAAGACTGAATTATATCTTGGGACTTCCCACATCTGGACCACCGGTACCCATCCCCACAGTAATGGGTGAAGCAGAGTCCACTTCACAGAACCGTTCTGGCCCCTAGTCATTAAAGGGCCTAAATTATCCTCGACCATTTTACTCAGTCCTCTATTGATTAGAATTCAGATGAGAATTCTGAATTGCTTCACATCTGTTGGAAACCACTCAATACTGAAGCCGCCAGGACAGGTGTTCATGGTAGTGTAAAACTTGGACACCCTCTCACATTCCCCAGTTAATTTTGTGGCAGGAGAATCACGATGAAGAGTCTGTAGTGGATATTGAGAGAGTGACAGTCATTAGTATATCATCAGCATAAAGAGAGGATTTAGCAGATCCACAGGTGTAAGGATACTCTAGACCAAGTCAGAAAAACAGATGTTGTGGACACAGTTTCCCTGCAAGCAGGAAGAGAAGTGGTGACAGAGGAAAGCCCTGTTTCATAAACAAAAACCTCACCCGCAAGCTACAGAACATCCAGAACGCCGCCGCAAGACTGGTCCTCAACCTGCCAAGACACTGCCACATCTCCCAGCACCTGCGCACACTCCACTGGCTCCCCATCGAAGCTAGAGTCACCTTCAAGATGCTGACCCACGCTCACAAGGCCCTCCACGACACCGGACCAGCATACCTGAACAGCCGACTCAAATTTCACGCACCCCAAAGGACCTTACGATCAGCCCAGCTCTCCTACGCCAAGGTCCCCCGCACCAGAAAGACCAGATCGGGAGGCTGCTCCTTCTCCTTCCTCGCGGCCAGAGCCTGGAACGCCCTTCTGCTCCACCTCAGACAGACAACATCGCTCCCCATCTTCGCAAGAAACCTCAAAACCTGGCTCTTCGACAGACCCCCCTCCTTGATGGACTGGAACCTGCGAACCCCCCACTCCCCCCGACCGCCTTGAGACCCTTACGGGTGAGTAGTCGCGCTTAACAAACGCTTGATTGATTGATTTATCATGCCTCTTATTATGGAGAAGGAATGAAAACCTCCACATTTCACATACCCAGTCGGGCAGGAATGCAGCCATTTAATCTTGGATATGAAATGTCGTCTGAGGCCAAACCTATCCATCATTGGAAGCATGAAACCCTTACTCCGGTCAAAGGCTTTTTTGGCATCAAGAGAAACAGCAAGGACATCTTCCTGCAGGTCTTTGGAACTGCTAAGCAAAAGCACCTTTTCTTTTTGGGTCAGGCTGCAGACAGCTGTAGTTGTGTTTCAGATAGGTGCTTTGTTATAAATTATTAAAAATATATACAATGGCCTCATAGAAGTGTACTCCCTCATCACAGGCTATTGATTGTTTGATGTATCATTTCGCTTCCTGTGGAGTGCTTTCATTGCAATACCTGAGGATCTATACTACATACTTTGTAATTTGTTTCACTGCAGTAGTTTTATTTTAGTACTTGGGTGTGAGCCCAGCCTTAAGAATGATATCTGAATTCTTTTTGGGCTTTTATAGATCACAAGGCCTGACCTAAAAATGGAATCCCATTACAAAAGATCTTGGCTCCAGCTTTACCCAACCATGCCCCCTTGTTAGCTCATCCACCATTACCATCATCTTCATCATCATCACCACCACCACCATTATTACATCATTATTGCCAGCATAACCTTTACTACCACCACCATAATTACCAACATAACCATAAACACCACCTCCATTACTACTACCATTACTAAAACCTCCATATTACCATCACCTTTACCACTACCCGTCTTATTATTGCCACGCTCACTACCCGCACCATTACCACGACAACGATTTCCACCATTACCTTATTACAAGTGCTAACACATGCACACTTGTGCTATTAGCATGTCTTAACTTTATTAATAACACAAGTATTGGATTTCATAAAGTGTGCTTTTTTTTTTAGGCCTGCCTCTACAGTGTAAATATTTGCTAGACATGTAGGGAGTGGGCTATGGGTCAGCTCGTCCAGCCATTGGATTGTTTAGCTTGCTGACCAGAAGCACATCAATGTCTGAGGTGGACAAGAAAGCAAACACAGTCTTGCCATTTGTCTACATCCTTATTGAACTTTTTTGAAATTTAAATCTGCAAAGGTCTACAGCTAACATTTGGGTGGGGAATTTGAGGAAAGATATGGCATGGAATGTACAACACAAGAAAGTGTGTGTAGGGAAAGAGTTTCAAGGATTTAGCTTGATAATCTAAGTCAGGGGTCTTCAAACGTCTGAATGCTGCCCCCCCCGCCCCCGTCAAAAAAAAAAAAAATCCTCAGCCCCCTCTTAATTTTTTCACAATTATTCAGCTAAATTGGTAATGTTTAAATGTCTATACGTAATTAAACATTGCAATTAAGCTCTATTATCCCATTTTGCACACTCTCCCAGTCAGGATATAAATTACAAAAGTTGTTAGTGATGGCGGATTACAATGTGGCATACTGCTGCTCATGTTTTTAACGCTTAAAACAAAGCATGATGCTTCTCTTGGCCAGATACTGGCGCCCCTCCCCCCACCTCGAGATCATTTAAGGCCCCCAGGGGGGCCCGCCCTCCAGTTTGAAGACCTCTGATCTAAGTTAATGCATTGTGAAGTGATTGCCATGCCTCTAACTTGAATTGTGTTCTCTATTCGGTTGATATGCAATATCATTTTCTTCTGTGTTAAACTATGCAATATTTCATATATATATTTGCTAATATTTTCAAAAGGCTCTAATGACCACACAGTATTGTGCTGTGCATTTGAGGCATCATTATGAAGGAAGGGGTTTATTTACATAAACACAGAGATTCACTAGGAACATGCATTGGGCATGTATTTGCACCTTTTTCTGTTGTCACAAAAGCACTGAACATTACAGTGTGCGTAGTCCATTTTATCAGTATAAAAAGTAGGCAAACATTTGAAAATATCTGACTAGACCAGAAGGAAAACGTTTGCAAAAAAGAATAATAATCCAACATTCTGTAAGAGAAAGGTGAAATAAACATCATTAACTATGTTAATGGTTTTGTTTTATTGCTTACCTTATTTTCTTCTGTAAAATATTATTACTGTTGTATGCAAATGAGCAAACATTTACATTAGTTCTGCCTTGCTAAAACAAGAGTTTGTGCAATTAAAGGAGACTTTATTGAGACAAATAAAGTGGTTTGATTTACTGATAAATATATTTTCTTTCTTATTTGTATGTAACAAACACGCTCACTGCCAACGACACCTTTTTCAAAATCCAGTCGTTCACTACTCTGTCATCCCATCACTGAACAAATGAGACATTTATATAGCGCAAACAGCTATCCAACAAGGGCATTCCCGGCACAACGTATGAAGGAAGTGACCTGCTTGGGGCCACCCGGGTCACCACTGACCACCTCTCGGCCTTCCGTACCAAATGAAGAGTCGAAGAGAACAGTGGAGAATATATACCAGTAACTGTTTATTCATGTACGCTCAGAGCGGGGCCCAGTCTGCACAGTCTCAAGAGAGTGCTACAGAGGGAACTAAGGAACAGTAAGCATAGAGATACATTAGGCACATTTCATGGTTAGACAAGAACATGCCCACAGTGGAATTTTCCAGGCAGATGTAACTGGACAGTAAAAGACAAAAAAAAGGTTTTCTGTCTCGTATCTTGCACAACCCAGCACAGTCCAAGGCCGTTTCACCCTGGACTGCGATCAAACCGCCTGACAGAGAGGACCTTTATCGAGTGGGAAAGTTATACGCTGGCACTAACAGTCTTTATTGAAGAAACAAAACTTAGCGAAGGGCATTTCTTAGAACTAAGAAAGATTAGTTTCGATCAGCATACAAAATGGAGTTTAAAGAGAAAATGGTGCAGCGAATGCTAACTAAAACATGGCATTGCGTGTGCATCAACGGGCCTAATCTAACACGTAAGCTGAACCAAACCAAGTCATTTGTCTTTTCTGAATAACCGGGTTTTCAGGTGTTTCCTAAAACAAGCTACAATTGAGATGAATCATAGAGTAAATGCAGGCTCATTCCACATCTTAGCAGACAAAAAAGCAATGGAACATCACTTTCCTAGCTCAACAGATCCTTGGGATCTTTAAGAGAAGCAGGCTAGAGGATCTCTGGTCCCTAGCGGGCAATTATGAGTAAATGTATCAGTCAAATATTTGGGGCCCTTCTTGTGGAAGGCTCGATGTGTGATAGTCAGACTTTTGAAATGGATCCTTTTAGGTACTGGGAGGCAATGAAGAGAATTAAGTTGTGAGGCTAATGCCCGTTGATGTGAAATCTTCAAACTGAGTCTTAGCTGCTGCAACCTGAAGTCAATGGATGAGATGCTGTGATCCAGCCTGGCAGTGACAAGAGTGTGAATAGCTGTCTTACATGTAGATGGCTGCATGATCTAAACATTTTTTTAAAGCACATAATGGAGAGAAACAAGTTGCAGCAAGTGCCAAAATCTTGGGATGAAAAGAGAGGTTAACATCAAATTTAAATCCCGAATTTCTCAATAAATTGGCAGAGCTAGGTAAATCTTCCAGTTCACTTGGCCACCAAGCAGTGGACAAGATCGATTGGCAACCACTGAAAATCAGTATTTCAGATTTATCCGAATTAAACTTAAGTTGGCTACATTTCTTCCAGTGTGCAACCTTAATGACACATGTTGTAAAAGATTCTTGTGCCATAGCTGAATTCTTTTCAATGGAAAAAATAAGTTGGGTGTCCTCAGCATAAGAAACCATGCTTATGCAGAACAATTGAATGATTCCTGCAAGAGGAGCCATGTAAACTTCAAATAAAGTGTGACTAAAAGAAGAGTCTTGCTGCACTCCATATTTCAGATATTTGAGAGATAAAGAACATGGCAGAAGAGAGGCCTTCTGTCTTCTGTTTGAAAGAAGGGATTTAAGTTAACTCTGAGACAGGCCACAGATGCCATGATCTTCTAAGCGTTCTAACAAAATGGAATGTGACACAGTGTCATACTCTTCCAAGAAGTCGAGTAACGCCCAGGTGGCAAAGGGAGTTTGGTCCAGGATGATTTTAATGAATTTTTCAACTTCAAGAAGTGCTGATTTAGTGCTGTGATTTGTCCTAAAACCAGATTGTATGATGTGAAGAAGGCGGTGAGATTCCAAGTAGTGAGAGACCTGATCATTCACAATCCTTTCGAGCATCTTAGAAGCCACAGGGAGAAGCGAAATGGGCCTGAAGTTCAACAGGATCGTAAGATCTGCTTTACGTTTCTTTAAGAGTGGAATTTCTTGAGCATGCTTCCAATAATTAGGAACAGTGGCTGTGGAGAGGGCTTGGTTGAACAATGCTTTAAAGTTTGGATTATCAACCTGCAAGCCCATGTCCAACACCAGAATCATGGCTGACCTGAGAGTCGGAGAAGTAATAATGATTTTGTTTCAATTTCAAGAGGCTTTCACAGAGATCTGGAAAGAGGGAATTACCCGATTGCAGGCCTGAGGGGCAAGAAAAGGTTTAACTATTTTGAAGACTTCTCTGGGAGTACTGGATGCTGTATTAATTTTCTGAGAATAGAAGTCCCCTTGCGCCCTTCTTTCAAATTAATATCGCTTTTTATGGCTGCTATATAGATGACTTTATTGGATGTAAAATAGTTTTTCTACAGATCCTTTCTAAAGTTTTACATTTGAAAACACTGACTTGTTTTTTACTTCTATGATGTCCCAATTGCCCTTAAGAAAAACCTTACTAGGCTTTGTTTCCTAAAAGCAAAAGAGGCTTCACTCTTAAAAGAAAAATCTGTTTTTTTACATAAAAATCTTAAATGAAGAGTGAAACCAAACTTACCTTTTAGTACACTTAAGAATGCCAAGACGTATAATTTTGAGTGGAAAAAATGATTTAAAACTACATAGAAGCAAAGTTCATTATAATAAATGGGAGCCATACACATCATGAAATTGTAGATTGGTAGCTGAGAACAAGAGGGATGCTTTTTTAAGCTTGGGGTTCGGGAAGACAAATTAAACAATGCTAGTTTTGCTCTTGTGGTCTTAGCTGCCACTTAAACCCCCTTG
The DNA here is from genome assembly GCA_963921515.1 of Calotriton arnoldi. NCBI lineage: Eukaryota > Metazoa > Chordata > Amphibia > Caudata > Salamandridae > Calotriton > Calotriton arnoldi. The sequence goes on along the minus strand of CAWUFW010003044.1, from coordinate 1,177,617 downwards.
ATCAGAAGCATCCCTGTTGATGACTGCAATCTCATCTGTGTTTTGGTGAAATGTTTTTATGCTAACAATCAGGAGAAACAAGGGTTTCATGTGTTGGACAAACAGAGGCTGTATGGAAATGTTAAGGTGGGGTATTTTTCATAATCTTGCCTATTTCTTGTCCTTCGGACCGTCTCTCACAGTGCATGTGAGCACTTGGTTAATATGTCACATTATGCACAGGAGATGTGCGGGTCCTGCTATCTTTACCTACAATGCTTGCATCTGTTCTCCTAGAACAAACCACTGCATCTTGGACACAGACTCCCTAACAGCATCTATGTTCTTTTGTAGGCATTGTCTTTAATGGTAGCTGGTAGCGATGAGTCCATCTACCTCTAGTGGTCATCGGGGCATAGCGATCAGAGGTGCAGCCGGTGCAGTGGCACCAGGCCGAGAGGGAGAAAGGATAGCGCTGGAAGTTACTCCTAGGTCTTCTGATGGCAGCGTCTCATAAAGTGGAGCTGTCCTGCGCCCCGACTGCTTGCTGCTAGGTTTGTTAACTAATAATATTACGTGGACTTTGCCCTCTTAGTAAAAGTACACGCTTTGGAGCTCAGTCGTGCAGGCTGGCAGGACCAAGTGCCAAGGGCAGTCACTTGGTGGACCAACAGAGTGCCAGCATTGAACGACAATTTTCCTGGTTGGAGATGAAATACCATCACATTCTTTGCATTAGTGTTATTTTTAACAAGTCCCAATCATTCTAATGTTATGTACGTAAGTAAAAAATAAAGAATGTTGTGTTTAAAAGGTAGAAAAGGTCAAAGTTGTGTCCTCTGCTGTAGAAGTGCTTGTAGTGGCTTGAATGCTTTAACTCCAAGTACAGCAGTGTTCCTGTGAATTGCTGCTACTGTATTATGTGTTCTATTAAACCAGCACATGATGGAGCAATGAATTCTTTAAAAAAACATAAAGCAGCTCTGTTGAGAAGTGCTGCAGTTGCCCGCTCTGAAAGGTCAGCCCTGATATGTACCAGAAGACCTCCCTTAATGACACTGGTATTACCAGGTGTCTTAAGTGTCTCCGCATCACCCAAGGAGAGCTAAAGTCTGTAAGTTCTACCAACTCGCTTCTCTCTCCAGACCATTCCAGGAAGCAGACACGGGACTCGAGGCCTGGATGGCAGTGCTCCATCAGGGCTGTGAGTGTGCCCAGAACAGCACCTGCACTGCTCCCAAGCAGCAGTCTTTGCAGCCTGAGCAGTCCCTCCTAAAGGGGACCAGAGCCAATGCTAGCTACACCCTTGTGGAAATATAAATCTATGCTTTTTGTATGGTGGTCGTGGGGTTTCGACGAGTGCAGTGTACCCAGAGGCACTTGATATGCGGCCAGCATGGACCATGTTCAGGTCACATGTATTCCATTTACTGTGCAAAGCTCACATTTTTGCATCTGAGGTTTCTACCTTGGCTTTGGAGAGGGAAATAGGACTGTTGCTGCTAATTGCATACCTCTTTGTATATAAGGGAAGCATACACTACCGCTGCTGTCCTTTATATTTTTGACTCATCTTGTTTATGCGCGACACCTGCACTATTGCTGCATGCTCTGTACGTGTTCTGCAATTGGTTAAAGCTTATCTTTCCCTGCTGCTCACTCTTCTGTACCTCTGCTTTGTGACAGAAGCCTAGGTGCAACTGCCCTCCATTGCTGCCTCTGTTCTGTGTGTGAGAGGACTGCATTGATACTGCTTGGGCCAAGCATGTTGTGCATATGAGTGATGATGCTTACTCTGCTGCAGTAGATACTGTCTGTTTCTGTGTGTGAAACACACCTACACCGCCCTGCCTGCTTTTACCAACTCTGTATGCGTGAGGGAAGTGTGTATGTTTCGTGCCCTACTTGTGTGTGAGGAAGCTTGCATTCCTGATGCCTGTTGTGATACTTCTTTTTCACTGCCAGGGTGCCTTGTTGCCTGTTTCATGCGTGAGAGTCAAAGACCCAGGTGTTTCTTTGTGTGTTACAGTGAGAGTCAAGCGTACCTTCTTTCTGTTCCTGTTGCTTGTGCTTAAGCAAAACTGCACTGCTGATTCGCACATTTGACAGAAGATTGCCCGGGGCTGCCGCAGCTATAATTGCCCCTGTCTTGAGACAAGCTTGCACTCCTGTTGCCCATTCCTCTCAATTTGTAAGCCAAGGAATGATCAATCAATCAATCAATCAATCAGGGGGTTTTAAGCGCGCTACTCACCTGTGAGGGTCTCAAGGTGCGGGGGGGCAGCTTCGGTCAGTCGAAGAGCCAGGTATTGAGGGTCTTCCTGAACATGTGCAGGGTGGGGGCGCGTCTGATGTCTATCGGGAGCTCGTTCCAGGTCTTAGATGCTTGACTGCTACTACCTAGGCTGCATTTGTTCTTGTTGTGTGGCAGCCTTGCATCGTGTTTTATCCGTGATGGTTGCTGTCTATGACTCTCTCTGATCGAAATGGAAATGCATTCCAGTAGAAGCCCTGTTCTTAAAGAACAAAAAATAAATAGATCATGAACACGTTGAGTACAATGGCTTGTTCAGTGGTACAGTCAGTATGAAACAAGCATTTTCAAAGCCAATAGGTTTCTCTTTCATGTATGAAAACACAGGCATGCACAAATGCTTGGGTGGTGGCAATGATGGTCGTTGGCGCAATAAGGTTGAGAATGGCTATGGCGGTTAAGGGGGGTGGTGGGAGTAATGGTGGTGGTAATTGCTCTGCTTTTTTGTTATAATAGGATCTTGATTTGTTGATTATTCCCTTGGTGGGATGTGGAATATAGAGGGTGCTCAAGGGGAAGCATGTGTATGCTTTCACTGAAAGTTTAATGGGCCCAATTATTTTTCCAGTGATGTAGGAGTTGTATGATTTGCAGAGAACCCTCAATCAGAATAGAATAACATTTCTTCTGCAAATTTAAACATGCACAGCAGCTAAAATGCTGATCTGTACCATGCAATAGGTTTGAAACCTTGATGAGACACTCCATCGAATCCACTGTGGTGATTTTACCTTTATTGAATCCTTCATCCTGAGCCCACTGAGCATCTGGTGGCTCGAAATGTCAGAAAGCCAACCTTTTAGGATTAGTCTGTGTTTGAAATGGGGGTTCTTGTTGGCTAAGATCTGCACCCAAGCCAGGCAGAGCCCACTGCTCTAGTCAGGGTAAGTCAGATACACACAAAATATAACCTGTGCTCACCCTCTGGTAGCTTTGCGCAGGGCAGGCAATCTTATCACCAGAGGCAATGTGTAAAGCATTTGTGCAACACAATCCCGCAGTAACACAATGAATGCACCACAAAAATACTCCATACAGGGTTATAAAAATAGGCTTGTATATTAGGCATAACACGACCAAAATTATATGAATCCTATAAGTACTTTACAAGTAGGGCAGGATTTTGGAGACCATCACATATATTGCAGTCACCTAGCAAATGATTGAATCAGGAATAAAACATAGGGCACAGGAGCACCTGCTCTCCTATTAGACCTTTTACGGTAATTTCTGTGAGCACTGTTGAAAGACAACGAACCCCTTTGGGGATTAACTACTGGACATTTTAGGCGCGAGAGTGGGGTAAGCAGAGCTCCGAAAAGTCCTGGTGAGTTGTCTCGCAACGATGAATGCAGCGCGCAATAGGCCTCCCTTGGTCCCTCTCAGCCGCGCACTTGTCAAGTTAATGGCCTGCTAGGGAAAGATGCGGCTACCCCTGTCCACAATACCTGGTTCTCCTCAACTGTGGGGGTCACGGCCGCGCTGATCTGGCTTTGGCGAGCCGAGGTGACACCGCACCCAACTGCGGCGATCTCCCGCAGGACCCCGGGGTGACGTCTGCATGCTGAGCTAGTTCGGCGAGCGCGCCAGCCTGGAGGACGAACCTGTAAACTCAGTAGCATGAGGGCAGTGGACTGATGCAGGGTAGAAACCCACAACTGCAATGAGCAACTGATACGGCTGCACAGTATTGGTTTCCGCTTCCAGGGGCCGAGTGGGGGCGGTGCTACCGTCTCCTCGGCAAAGCTTTAGTTAAAAACAGTGGTGCTGACATCACTGGTGGCTTCCTCGTTACCTTGGCAACCAGTCTGTTGGGGGAAGCAGCTAGTTCGTTCGGCCCACCTTCTCTGTTCAGCGCAAGTAGAACAGGGACGGCTACCGATTCTTAGCAAGCGCCCAGCCATGCTACCACTTAAAGCGATCGATCCTTGAGTAAAGTGAAGCGTTTGCCTAGTCCAACACCAACTGTCAATCAGTCGTGCGCTGATCGTAGTCAGAGCCCCACTGCTGGACTCATGAGGGGCAGAGTCCCATGGCAGGGGCAGAAAGGGGGACTCTTTGGCCCTGAAATTCCCACAGAACAGGGGGCAGGCCAACAAGCCCTTGGAGAACACTTGTGGGGGCGCAAAAGAAGGCCGCAAGCAGCAGGCTAGCACATTAAGGTCAGTTACAGAGTGGCGTTCCCTCCTGCGGTCCAGCATTTCAGCAGGCATCAGGTCAACACAGCAAAGCAGAAAAAGTGGTCCCTCCTGACAATTGGCATATGTAGAGCCAGCAATGTCTGGTTACAAGTCCATCGCAATGTCTGGTTACAAGTCCAGCGCAATGTCTGATTAGATGGGATCAGAGCCCCAGTACTTCTACCCAATAATGCCTTTGATGTAGGGGGTGACTTCAAAGGAATCTCTGAAGTGCACAAGGATCCCTTTCAATCCAGCCCGGCTGAACACTACCAGTAGGGGGTAAATCAGCCCTTTGTGTGAGGGCAGGACACAACCTATTCAATTGTGAGTGTAAACCACCTCTCTCTCCTTGCCCAGGAAGACTATCAGTATGCAGATACATCCCCTGTCACACCCAACCCTTCCTGTTTTGTGGCTGTCTGGAGAGAATGCACAAAGTGCAGCTGTCACCCAGCCCAGACGTGTATTGGAGACAGGCTGCAAAGCACAAAGAGTTATAAGCACAGTGAAATGCCCTTTTTCTAAAAGTAGCATTTCTAAAATAGTAATGTGAAATCCAACTTTACCATTAAGTAGGATTTATCACTACCATTCTAAACATACCAAACATGGCAATGCTACTCCTTTTTGATCAGGAACTACCACTTAAAGCTAAATAAGGGAATTCCCAATGCTAGCCTATAAGAGGAGTAGGCCTCACGGTAGTGAAAAACTAAGTAGGCTGTTTGTCGCTACCAGGACATCTAAAACACAAAAGTACATGTCTTACCATTTACTTACACAGCACCCTGCCCATAGGGCTACCTAGGGCCTACCTTAGGGGTGCCCTATGTGTAATAAAAGGGGAGTTTAAGGCTTGGCAAGTAGTTTTAAATTCGAAGTCGAAGTGGCAGTAGACTGCACACACAGGCCCTGCCATGGCAGACCTAAGACAGGTTTCAAAGGCTACTTGTTTGGGTGGCACAATCAGTGGTGCGGGTCCACTAGTAGCATTTAATTTACAGGCCCTGGGTATATGATGTACCACTTTAAAAGGGTCTTACAAGTACATAAACTATGCCAAACATGTTTAAACCAATCATACCTTGTTTAGGGGAGAGAGCCCATGCACTTTAGCACTGGATAGCAGTGGTAAAGTACCCAGAGTCCTAAAGTCAACAAAAAAAGGTTGGAAAAAAGGGAGGACAGCAAAATGTTTGGGAATAACCCTGCAAAAGGGGCCAAGTCCAACAGTCTACCTGAAGTTAACTAAAGACCTGAGAATCATTGCTGTGTACTGAGGAAACCACCGGACACTTTTGAGGACATGCAGCATAGTCGCCTATTGAGAAGTTGCATATGACACGACACAGCACTCGCCTGCTTTTTGGCTAGGTTTTCATTATTTAATACCACATACATTCATACATACATAAATACACGTATGACCAAATGCTTTTTCAAGCCTTGAAGAGGGTACTTTAGAGCGTCTTAATGTCTGTCACTCACAGTGCTGCCAACTGGCAAAAATGTGGCACCAGAGCTCTATAAAAACGTTATTGTATTAAGGCGCTGGCGTCCACGTTTGAAGGCAAAGAGTAAATGTTATTTTCTTATACTGTATAAATTTAACAAGAGACCCTGGTTTTGTTTAGATAATGTACCATTCACAAGCATACATTGTTGTCATCAGCCATTGCAAACTTACACACCAGTCGAGTTTATTTTCACGAATTTCAATTTACCTTATTGGTGAGTAGGCTGACAGGACATCTTTGTGGGTCATTCCCTCATTAATGGAACCAAATCGATGCCTCCACTTTCAGGAACATGCAGTCAACAATTCCTTTATTGACAAGTGTATTAGTCTGTGAAATACCTGGGCTTTTCTTTGAAGAAAACCAACACAATTGAGTGTTTTTATTGAGGACGGAGCAGTCTTTTCTCAGTGCAGAAGTTTAAACACATTGGAATTAGGGGCCCCCAAATCTATCCACTTTGCTAATAATATTGATGCGGGTTAATCTTGTATCTGTTATAAACAGTGGAGCAGCGTTCAGCTCTCCTTGATTTTAAAGGCCTGTTGGTTCACTTTAGCATGAGTTTTTCTGTTGCTGTCCATGAAAGAGAGCAGCAGCAAGAACCACTCACACAATTGTTGGCTCCAGGACAGCCGCCGCCATTGGGGTAAAAGATGGTTCCCTGGAGGCTAGAAGGGTGCTTTTCGCCCCTTGCAGCCCCTGGTGTTGGACGGGCTAACATTTCTCGTGCTCCTGGGACTTGATTCTTGTGTCATTCTGCCACAGTGGGGGCTACGGAATGTTGGAGAGGGGTCGGGGGGGGGGTCTCTGAATTTGTCAGGGAGGGCCACTGAGATTCCGTTGAGCACGTTACAATGTTTGTAGTGATTTGGGGCACACACTAATGTACAGAATTGCCCTTCGTCCTGTTTTTTCGGCTCTTACCCCCCGCTCGGAGCCCCTCACTCGGCCACTATTACAGTAATACTCATTATTGCATGGAATAGAACATATCCCATAATACCTGCTGAGCATGCAGTATTGAAAATCGGGTGGAATGTTTTTTTTGTGCTGCGAATTATAGTGGATGTTTCTGCATGTTTGTTTGCTCCTTTCCTCACTCTGGCCTTGACATTAAAAGGAAATAATAGGTATTAGACCGCAGATGTTATTCTACACTTAGCTCTAATGTGTTTGAGCAGCGTTTGCCTGCTATGCTTACTTTCACATTGCTTGCATACTGGCAACCTGTGGCTGTTTTGTGAACAGTTTCCGTGTTTTGATCAACTACAAGCAATAGCTTGCAGACAGCCAGTGTGTTCTGATGCACTGCGTGACCGTGCATATTTTGAAATGACACCTTTGTTTAAACGGCGACTGTGGAGGCCATTATCTTGCGTCATAGGCTTCTACATCGCTTATTTGACCCTGTAATGGCAGCTCCGCACACTTTCTGCTTTGATAAGCGCTTTGAACCTCGAAAGGGGTAGGAAAGCGCTATGCAAATATCAATGCCATACCAGAGAATACGCTGAAAAACGTATTCCATGTTATTACTCTGCTCTGTGCCATTTCGACAGCAGGCAGTTGTTAGTGCTTAAAACCTCCACTTTTTTTTTTAACCGACTGAAATTGTTTTGCTGTAGGGGCTGCATTTCCAATTGTGGGACCTGGACTCCCGGCTTCTGATTTCAGGTTTCATTATTGGCTACTTGTGTGGCCCTGGGCAAGATAATTCATCTCTCTTCCTCTCATTTCCCATGGCGCCCAAAGTTGGGAGTACATGCACGTGGGCTACATATGGAACGAGGGCAACAAAAAAAACTATTGATTTAATACTTACTTGTAAGGTTTGCAGTATTAGCACCCAGTTTCTGGAATACTCTCCCTATGGACATAAGAACTTGTACTGAATTCACAAGGTTCCGTAGGCTTCTTAAGACTTGGCTATTCACCCAAGCGTACAATTAGTTCTTCAGACAACTGAATACAGGGGGCCCCAACAATTCCTTAAGTTAGCGCCAAGAAACCAATTGGTGTACGTGCGCTTTATAAGAAATTTTAACATAACATTGTAAGAGATGTGAAAAGCATTGTACAAGCAAGCTCAGCACGTGGCAGTTGATTACAGAATTCTGGCTTAATGGACCTATTATGGGGCAATGTGATGTAGAAGTGTTCTAATTATAAAGCAGTTGTTGGCATTCATAGAAGCAGGTCACAAGCAGGAGTGTGGGTTTTTTTTTCTCAGGAAATATTGTTTCCTGGTATCTCGCTGAAGTAGTTCTTTGACAGATTAACATACGTCGAGTGAAAAAAATGGCCTTTGAAACTGTGGCTGGAGACTTATTTGAGCAGGAAAGGCCTCTTGGTGAGTGTGTTTTTCATGAACCAGTTTCCCACTGCGAAAAATTACAAGAAATAGTAATACATTTTTTTGGGAGAAATGTTGTTAACTTTGTATAATGTAGCGAACTTTGGCGGCATATTTAAAGTTTTGTCCAGGCATATAGTGATATGATTTGACAGTGAGAGACGAATGGAATCATTCATTGTAGCGTGAAGCAAAGTCACGCAGGTGTAGCCTTCACCACCATGATTAGTAAAGGAAGCACACCACACTGCCACACAATGACTGATTTGCCCATTGGGCTATGGGTGTGCTCAAGGCATCCCCGACACACGGGGAGCCGGGTGGGAGAAAGGCCATTCCTGCACCCACCGCGGGGCCTACGATAATGGCCAGGGGCACCACATTCAGATCCCATCAACGAGGCCTAGTCACACAGACCAGGTTTGTGTGTGTGCCTCCTGGGGTTATTGTGTGGTGGAGGCTGTCACTCCCCAATCCTCCCCCCTAGCCCCTCCTCCGCACAGGTGCAGTCAGACTACCCTAGAAGAGGCATAGATTTCCTAGGAACCACTGTGTACCTTTAAGTGGTCAGTGGAGCGTGCTAAATGGCCACCAGACAAAGGGTAAAAGACTTTCACTGTATCACTTGAGCCCATTTACTCGTCCTTATGTTTCCATAATGGGAAGAGGGGCAACAGCAGTTGTACTTAACTAGATTGTCTGGGGAATACCCCATGTAAATGAGAACACGCGGCTCCAGGGCTCTAGCCGAAGGTGGACGTGGGTGAACGCCGTCTACCCATTATTTTCAGAGGGTAGACGCCATCTACCCTGCTGCAACGCTGGCCACTTTCAGCAGTGTGTCACATTCCTTTCCTACTTCTCCCAGAATTCAGACATATGCTAAATTTGTCCCGGTGTAATTTTTTGACACCGGGACACTTTCAGAAGCGCCTGCGCGTTGTCTGCTTTTGTTCCGAGCAGCAACGTACAGACGGGGAAGGGGCTGATCAGATTCCAGCTTCGCCTATAAGAAAAGTCGGAGTTAAGGGGCTATCAGGTCTCCTTTTTTGTTGGAATATCCTGGCTGGGAGTTATCGGGAGCCTCACACCTAGATGCAATGGAGGGGAAACAAAGGCTCACATCTTATCACTTCACAGGTTCTTGTGAGAGAAATGTGTTTGACTTTGTTCAGTCCCTGTTATAAGAGATACGCATACACTGTAAGAATGTCAGATGGGTTGGTCGTCGCAGTATTTTCACAAATAACAATTTAAATACCTCTTTTTATTTTATTTATTTTATAGCGCTTTAGCACTACTCATCCCAATGCAGGGTGTCGGAGTGCGTTACATCACACATACAAATTATACATTGACAATAAATCATATCTGTGTACATCAATATAAAGGATGTGTTACATAAGACAGTGAGGGTTACATGGTGTAGGAGTGACATGCCCTTCATACCTCACTGTACTATTTTAGAAGGATTGCAATTTATGAACTGCAAGTAACAAAAGGATCTCAGTCTTAAAAGCAGTAACCCACTTACCCATTTACATAAAATAAAAATCTGTCATCTGAGGGTTACATAATTTGCTTTGCAGCAGACAAATAACCCTCTATGCTACTTTGATTCAAAACTAGGACTAGGCAAAACACAGATCTCTTCACACACTCAAAAGAATCCCACCTGGTTGCACTGTAATAACGGGCACTATTCTCTCAAAAAAGGTGTTTTCTTATTTTAATTGCATGCTGCGAGGCAATACCTTTTTGTTAGATAACCCTCACACACTCTAGTAGTGTCATGCTTCTTCATCGGGTTCACCCTGACTCCTAAAGGTCAGGGTGGGCTCAACCGTATTTCAGGGAGGACTTAGAAGAATGGGCAAGGGGGTTAAAGATTAAAAATCCTCTGGAAACTCCCGGTATCCCTTTATTATTGGAGTTTCTGGGGATATGAAAAATAGACAAAATGTTGGGTCATAAAGATTTAATGGTCCTATGACCCTTGTACAATTGCCAACATGTTTCAGCCTTTGTAGTGTCCCCTAAGGGGTCCTAGGCTTTCTTCAGGGCAAAACAAGAGAGAAGTCCCTCCCTGGTAGTGAAAAAGCGTGTTGCTAGTGTTGTGAAGATAGCTGCGTCTAAAGTCCCCGTTCTTGGATATACTTATCCTGGTTCCAGTAGTATTAATACATTTGTGTCCAACCTAAGAAGAGAGAAAAAAACGGTGATTTGTAATAGATAATTGTGTCCATCTTGCACTGTGTACGCTTCTTATTTAGAATAGCATTACTGATTGTCTGTGCGCTTCCGTGCAATCAAATTACATGCAACGTTACTTCAGGGTTATCGTGACCAAAATGGCAGGCCATGGGCCACCCACAGGTCACTGCTCCTGTTCGGTTTCTGTGAAATGCATTTCTACCGTATCTAGGTGTTGAATCACAAGCTGATCGATTGAGATCGCATTCTTAATATCATGCACCATACTTATAGTTAAAAATTAATTCGCCATCGATATAATTAAAAACTCAGGTGGACCCATATCATGATTACGTGAGGAAAAACTAGGTTCTCAGTCAGTAGTGCTGTGAGTTACAGTGTTGTGTCCCGTCATCCAAGCGACTATCAGAGAGACATGCATATCTTACCCAATTTGGGAGGACAAACCCTATCTCAAGGAGATGCTGGTAGAGGGGTGGTCCTGTAGTCACACACTGCCGTGTGACCAAGTGAAAAAAAGCAAGATAAGGTAACTGATATTTAAACCTTCCATCGTTGAAAGGTACATAGCCATCACTCCAAAGGAGTAAGTTCACCCACACATTCTCCATTCATACAGTACTCACGTCATCAAGGATCCCTGCCCCACTCAATAACCTATTCGGTTCCGCATCTCCCGGCTTGTCGAGATACCGGGAGACTGCGGCGTGTGTGTTTTTATGCACCGGGATCCGGTATTGTGTGCGTGCCCGGGAACAGCACGTCGCCATGCCGTGTCGCTGCGTGTGATGTCAGAGCATCCGACGGCACACTCTGGTGGAAGGCCCAGGGAGTCATGGGAGTTGTGGTTTTGGGAAAGACGAGTCTTACTCGAAAAAATTGAAGGGAGAGTCCTTCAAATCGGCTATTTAGCTTCTTTGCACTCTCTGATTAAGATATGGAGGTTTTTAGACAAAGAAATTGTTATTATAAGATTATAATAGAGACATTTTATAAGTATAAATATTTTCTCTATAAGGTATTGGTGAAAAACGGCATACGGGCAAAACTTCAATCCCCGTTTGTCTGGCTTCAGTTGGTGCATGTCTAAGGTGTGGTTAAAAAACGTTCAAGAGGCAGAAACCAGCTTGAAGTCTGTTAGATTATTGTGCCTCAACGGTTTACCACTATACATGTCTGTCTCACCTGAGTGCTTGTCCAGGGTTTTAAAACAGTGAAGAACTGGCCATTCTATTCTGGGATTTATTTCTACCACAAGTGAGGTAAAAGGAAGGTTGAATGCCCCTGATTTGCAGTTCTTGGGTGACTAAAAACAGTTGGAGAGGATTCAGTTGCTGTTAAGGGGGATTCCTAATTAACACATTCATATAGTGTGTAAGGGATATTACTGGGTAGAGTCAGGCTCATTTATGTGTGTATCAATTGGCCCCATGGGATTGAATCGTTGAGACCTCGTTTGTGGGTCTTAAGGTGATAGACCCATCTCTGCTCTTTCTCAAGTAATCTCTTTGTGAGTCCCGGACCTCCCTGGATTTCTCAATTAAGGTCCACTGGAGATCAGTGTCCAAGTGTTCCATCGCCATATAGTGTGATGTAAGCCTGGTGGCGGTTATACCTCTGCGTATGGCGCTTCTGTATTCACAGATACGTACTTTTACCTTTCTGGTGGTCATACCGATATATCTGGCAGCTCCATCCCTATTGCCAGAAACAAACATCATGCAGTGCTTGAACCAATCCCAGAATTGGGATGAATTGAAAGAATTAAAAAGGAGCCAGATGAAGATCCTCCTACCTGGAGCAATAATGACTGAATACTTATGTGCAACGCTGCCCCAACGGGACTCCTAGTGAGTAATGAGCCACGAATTTTCTTGGAAGACCCGTTATTTAAGAAAGAATGGTCATTGATAGCGTGGAGGTGAACGCGAGACTGGCTTATTTTAATTATTAACACAGCGAAATGCCTCTCTGAAACGTTACTCATTAAGATCAAGACAAGCTAAGATTTTCTGAATACGCAGATCAAAATATCAATATTCAAGAAAAAACTTGAAGAGGTGAATAAAGAGATCAATGAACCCACAGATTTCTTGATGCAGAGCAAAAAAAGTGTACCCTACACCAGAGATGATTACAACAGACAAGACTCGGACAACGAATCATCATATAGAAGTAACTCAGGGTCCTCCCACTCAGACCCTGATGCGTGGGGAAGTGATAACTCCTCCAGTAGCTGGAGAAGGAGACGGAGACACCCGAGAGGCAGAGGATACAACCCCGGTTATCCACCACCGCAAATGTTTGGTTGGCCTGGACCATATGGCCCACAGCAGTTTCAAGGACACCTTCCATTCCAGAACATGCTATTTTTCCAACCCAATCAAAATCAGCAATATTTTTTAGGACGGGGCGGAAGACGAGGCAGACGAAACAACAGACGGGTCCAGTGGGGCGACACCACGGGAGAGAGGGCGAACACGACGAGCCAGACAAAGGATCAACAAGTGGGACCAAGCTCCCTGTAAATCTGGTAGTCAACCTTACAAGTGAGAGTTTCACCCCAGATGAAATGTCAGTCTTGAATAAGGGCCTGGGGTTTGTCCTCAACACCCAAATTGACCAATTCAAAACACGGTGTGAATTAATCGAATTCTTCAGGAAAATCAGAGTAAGAACATTCTTTGAAGGAAAACCCCCTTTAGAGAATGATGATGGGCACACGAGTCTGAAAAAGAAAATATTCCTTCAATCCCTCTGGATCTACGATGCCCCCGGAAGTACTCGCTTTCGAGGAAACCGTCATCAAGGAGGTGGAACAATTGCAACCCAAGAGAAATACCTTTAATAACTCAGTAGAAAAGAACGAGAGGCACTGAGGTCACTCTCTGATAAATCCAACATTGTGATAAAACCTGCAGATAAGGGGGGAGCAACTGTCATCAGGATCTAGACAGCTACAGAGAATCCCGCCTCACCCTACTTTCAGATGAAAGACATTACACGAAACTTCAGAGAGACCCGTCCGCACGGTTGCAGGCCAAAATCCTCAAGATTACTAGCAGAGCACTGGAAAGAGAATGGATATCCAAGAAAGAAATGGAATTCCTCAACACTATGGAGCTGAGAATTCCGCTCTTTTACACAATCCCAAAGATTCCCAAGGGCAGAGTCCCTCCACCTGGAAGACCAATAGTCTTGGGATAGGGTCAGTACTTGAACCTCTCCCAATATATAGACTGGTTCCTACGTCCCTTAGTCACACAAATCAAATCATGTTAAGGACACCAAGCATCTTCTCAATCTTCTCTCCGAATTGACATATGACCCCATGCAAGAAATGATAATGTGTTTGGATGTAGAAGCACTATATACAAGCATCCCGCAGGAGGAGAGCCTGCCTGCCATTGAAGACATTTAAGAGGACATGAGTGGCCTTGGCGGGCACCTGTCCAATGGATCAAGACAGTTATGCGTATGGCCCTTACCGAGAATTTTTTCAGATGTGAAGATAAGCTCTACCTGCAGAAGCACAGGACTTCTATGGGCAGTACTTTTGCCCCAAGTATTGCATGCCTGTATATTAGCCATCTGGAGGATCAACATATATGGACTAATAATCCATACTCTCACAAGGTTAAAAGCTGGTTGAGGTATATCAACGACTTCCTGATTATTGGCAGGGGGATCAAGCGAGCACAGAGACCTTTGTAACATGGATAAACCAACTGAACCCCTTCCTTCGGTTCACCATGTCCTCTCACAATAAAAAGATTTCATTCCTGGATGTAAATATCGTGGCCAGAGGTGGGAGACTTGAAAGCACCCTCTACACAAAACCCACGGATAAAAACAGTCTGTTGAATTTCAATAGTGCCCATCCACGCGCACTTAAAGAAAACCTCCCGGTGGGAGAGTTTTTAAGGATTCGAAAAAGAAACTGTTCAGATTTGGACACCTACAAAGAGAAAGCTGAAAAACTAACAAGGAGGCTTGAAGAAAAAGCCTATCCCAGAAGGATAATAGAACAAGCGCAGAAGAGGCCATGTAACACCCCCGTGCAGCACCTTTGGAACCCTCTACTAAGAAAGAGACAAATACTTTTAATATGCGTCACAACGTTCAATTCATCCTCAAACGCAATCAAGAAGATCATAAACAGCAAGTGGAACATTCTTACCTCAAACCAGCTAAAATTCGAAAAACCAATGTTTTCCTTCAAAAGGAAACAAAAGCATGAGGAATTCCTTGGTCCATACTGATATACGGAAACCCAACCAGAGCAGACAACTCACCTTGTGGAAACAACCCCAGGTGAAGGGCCACTACCCCTGTGGTTCATGTATTGTATGCCAATTTACCACAAACACTGTCCAGATTGATCTAGGACTACCATGGATGTGGGAACAACGCAGTCACACTAACTACTGAGAACATTATTTACATGATCACTTGTCCCTGTCAAAACCGATATATCGGTATGACCACCAGAAAGGTATAAGTATGTATCTGTGAACACAGAAGCACCATATGCAGAGGTATAACCGTCACCAGGCTTACATCACACTAAATGGAGATGGAACACTCGGACACTGATCTCCAGTGGACCGTAATTGAGAGTCCAGGGAGGTCCGGGACTCAGAAAGAGATTACTTGAGAAAGAGCAGAGATGGGTCTATCGCCTTAAGACCCACAAACGAGGTCTCAACGATTCGATCCCATGGGGCCAATTGATACACACACATAAATGAGCCTGACTCCACCCAGTAATATCACTTGCACACTATATGAATGTGTTAATTAGGAATCCCCCTTAACAGCAACTGTATCCTCTCCAACAACTGTTTTTAATCACCCAAGAACTGCAAATCAGGGACATTCAACCTTCCTTTTACCTCACTTGTGGTAGAAATAAATCCCAGAATAGAATGGCCGGTTCTTCACTGTTTTAAAACCCTGGACAAGCACTCAGGTGAGACAGACATTTATAGTGGTAAACCGTTGAGGCACAATAATCTAACGGACTTCAAGCTGGTTTCTGCCTCTTGTGCGATTTTTAACCACACCTTAGACAGGCACCAACAACTGAAGCCAGACAAACGGGGATTGAAGTTTTGTCCGTTTTTCACCAATACCTTATAGAGAAAATATTTATACTTATAAAATATATATAATTTCTTATAATAACAATTCCTTTGTCTAAAAACCTCCATATCTTAATCAGAGTGCGCAAAGAAGCTAAATAGCGGATTTGAAAGAATCTCCCTTCAATTTTTTCGGGTAAGACTCGTCTTTCCCAAAACCACAACTCCCATGACTTCCTGGGCCTTCCACCGGAGTGCGCCGTCGGACGCTCTGACGTCACACACAGCGACAGGGGCATGGCGACGTGCGGTGCCCGGGCGCGCGCACAATGCTGGATCCCGGTGCATAAAAACACACACGCCGCAGTCTCCTGGTATCTCGACAAGCCGGGAAATGCGGAACCGAATAGGTTATTGAGTGGGGCAGGGATCCTTGACGACGTGAGTACTGCATGAATGGTGAAAGTGTGGGTGAGCTTACTCCTTTGGAGTGCTGGCTGTGTGCCTTTCAACGATGGAAGGTTAAAATATTGGTTACCTTGTCTTGCTTTTTTTCACTTGGTCACACGGCAGTGTGTGACTACAGGACCACCCCTCTACCAGCATCTCCTTGAGATACGGTTTGTCCTCCCAAATTGGGTAAGATACGCATGTTTCTCTGATAATCGCTTGGAGGAGGGGACACGACACTGTAACTCAGAGCACTACTGACTGAGAACCGAGTTTTTCCTCACGTAATCATGATATGGTTCCACCTGAGTTTTTAATTATGTTGATGGCCAATTAATTTTTAACTAAGAGTATGGTGCATGATATTAAGAATGCGATCTCAATCGATCAGCTTGTGATTCAACACCTAGATACGGTAGAAACGCATTTCACAGAAACTGAACAGGAGCAGTGACCTGTGGGTGGCCCATGGTCTGCCATTTTGGTCACGATAACCCTGAAGTCACGTTGCATGTAATTTGATTGCACGGAATCCCACAGACAATCAGTAATGCTATTCTAAATAAGAAGCGTACGCAGTGCAGGATGGACACAATTATCTATTACACCACCGTTTTTTTCTCTGTTTTTAGGTTGGACACAAATTTATTAATACTACCGGAACCAGGATAAGTATATCCAAGAACCGGGACTGTAGAGGCAGCTATCTGCACTACATTAGCAACACGCTTTTTCACTACCAGGGAGGGACTTTTTCTCTTGTTTTGCCCTGAAGAAAGCCTAGGACCCCTTAGGGGCCACTACAAAGGCTGAAACATGTTGGCAATTGTACAAGGGTCATAGGACCATTAAATCTTTACGACCCCACATTTTTTTTATTTTTAATATCCCCAGAAACTCCAATAATAAATGGATACCGGTAGTTTCCGGAGGATTTTTAATCTTTAACCCCCTGGCATATTCTTCTAAGTGCTCCCTGAAATACGGTTGAGCCCACCCTGACCTTTAGGAGTCAGGGTGAACCCGATGATGAAGCATGACACTACTAGAGTGAGTGAGGGTTATCTAACAAAAAGGTATTGCCTCCTAGCATGCAATTAAAATAAGAAAACACCTTTTTTGAGAGAACAGTGCCCGTTATTACAGTGCAACTGGGTGGGAAACTTGAGTGTGTGAATATGTAGTCGGGAGGACGTATCCCTCCATTTTTTCTTCAATACGGTGGAAGACCCTCTCTACCCTTCAGGCTTTGAGCCATATGTTTTGAGTGAAAACACAGATCCCTCCAGCAAATATGTTATCCTCCAGAGTTATCTTACCATTATTATTCCCTGAGATTTAGCTGGCACACAAAGATCTCTGCAGCAGGTGCCTTAACCCCATAAGATATTTTTATAAATACAGACATTGTAACCAATTAAGCAGAACAGATTTACTGCCACATTTCCCCGTGTTGCCAATCTTTGTGGCAGGGTTTAAAAAAATTTTTTTTATAAGTTGAGGCCCAACTTTTGCTTTGTGATTGCGTCAATATTTTCGAACAACCCCAATGCAAAATCTAACTTATTAAATATTGTAATGCGCTAAAATGTACTCCTTATAAACCTGCTAAACATATGTGAGGTGTTAAGAACTGATGCTGCTTCCTGTGAGGTCATGGGTTGTGATGCCACTTCCTGTGATGCTGCATTTGATGTCATGCGCTGTAATGTCACACGCAGTGAGGTCACTTCCTGTGATGTCCCATGCGGTCATGTCAACCCATTCTGCCAAACTTTTTGAGTCCCCAGACTTCTTTTTTAGGACTTGAGCCCTGGCGCCCTCCAAATTGTCTGTGAGCTAGCTTCGCACATAGGCACTCAGTATGTCAGAAGAGCCCTCCCACATTTAAATGACTATGTCTATAATACCAGCCTGCATCCTCTTCGGTGCCAGTCAGTTGCTCAAGAAGCAAAGACTACCTAATACGGCACCTGGACATCATGGATTTAGACGGAACACCTTCTCCATTGCATTTTCTAACCGTGCAAAGCTATGGCCTGTACTTATAGAGCAGCAGGAGCTGCATGTGAGTAGATGTGGGCGAGCCAACAAATTAACATGGAGAGCTCAGCCAGAGCTGAGCCAGGGATCTGGCTCGGATCTTACGGTCCATGGACAAGCGGTGCCCTGAAAATATTTTCTATATAATCATACAACGAACATCACGGTAAATATGATAGTCTCTTCAAAAAGTGTATTCTTTTAACATGTGGAAGCTTTGACATTAATAGGGCACATTATAGCACTGCACTGAGAAATACTTATTAAAAGTGATAGTTTTGTACTACTGGTAGTCCGAACTCCCATATTTGAAGAGCTTTTATGTGCAATAATGAAGAAAAAAGGATTTGGGCAAATAAAATATTTGCATACGATCACCCAGTTTAAGTTGAGAAGCCGCGATTTATCCAGGTGCTCTGGTTTCACTTTGTACAAATCTTACAGTAAATGGCTAGCTATTTCCATTTTCTTATGTTAAGGCTTTGTTTTTCATCATTTACTGCATTTTTTACATGTAGCCCAAACTGGACCCGAAGGCCACGCAGCTTTACACGAGCACCAGGTACATTACTTTTTTTTAAAGGCACGGGAGATTAAGTAATTTGCCCAGAATCACAAGATGTTGAGCCGAAACCGGGCTAGAACCTGGTTCCCCTACATTCGGCAGCTCTCACCATAACGCCAAACCCGGGGTAAAGGGAGGGAGGCAGGCAGAAACCACATGAAAGCTCGGCTCGTTATGGGCTCGAGGTTCCAACAGGAGCTCGAGCTGAGCCAGAGCCAGGCTTCAGGCTCTTTATTCTGCTGAAACACAGTGCTACCACAACAGACAGCTCCTTGATCCAGACCTAGCGCTTTTAGCTCCTACCGCACACTGTGACCCATTAAAGAGAGGAGGAATGTAGTCCCACATTATCTCTAAGAAGCACGCACGAATAGTTTTTACATTTCTGAAGGCCACTTCGCAGTCTTTCACATTTGCTTTAGGAGAGAAGAGGCATCTATCTGTTAGTTTTTTGTTTTCTTTGTTAATTTGTGTCCACTCTTTGGTTGGAAATCTCCGGCTTTCATAAATTGCAACCATAACAAGTAACCACAGAGAGTGTACAGCGTTATTGTTTCGGACGTTCTTTTATAGTAGTTTATTTGTTGAACTTTTCAGAACTTCTCTAATGTGCACAGGACATCAGACGGTTTATGTAGACGAAAGTGACGTATAATAACATTGACTGTGCGGGAAAACAAAACACATGAAGATTGTGTTGAATTCTTGGAAAATATAAATAAAAAGTTAAAACGGATATTATATGACAAAGCACATACATCATTTATGCATTTAGCCATGGTTAAGGTACGTGAGCTGGTTGACTTATGTTGCCCGGGTAGGCCTACTTTAACGTGAGCTGTTAAGGTAGGAAATGTTTTTCCAGCACTAGCTAATATGAACCCTCCGGAACTAAAAAAAAACTCACTACCGAAAATGGTTCCAGTCTTAGCAGGCACCACTCGGCCTTTCATCCTTCTGAGGTCGATAAGTCAACTACCATTATGTTGGTTAACAGTAAAAATTGCTGTTAATGAAACTCCAAACATGCAAGATTGCAGCAGTAAGTTCTGCATATGAACAAAGTTACAGTGATTATTTTCAGGAATCCCGTGCATTATGACTCCGAACGAAATCCATCTTAAAACCCAGATATGCAGCCTTTTCTCTTAAGGTTTGGAAGTTTGCAGATTTTTAAGCACACCATAAGCAGCTTTGGAAAACCAGTCTATTCACTCTTTACCATTTGAAGAAGCAATGAGTGCAGCTCCACACCTAACCATAATGTGTTGGCAAAGATGTTAACATATTCCCCCCTTCCCCCCCCGCCCAGCGCCTTGAGAACCTCACGGGTGAGTAGCGCGCTATATAAACCCCTGATTGATTGATTGATATCAGTCTGAAAGCTGTTGAAATTGTGTTTGGTGACTATGGTAAAGTGTGCCATAAATGGAAATGATCTCTATTTTGTGGCTAGGGTGTCTTGTATATGCATCATTTTGCATTAAACTCCCAGCCTTTGGCAGATCTTGTCAGGAAGTAAACCTTTCTCTGACAGCGCCATTTTAGTGCTGTTAAATGGTCACTACTGAGGCCGGAAAGGCACATGGATCCATGCTTCTTGCATTCCCCCTTGTCCCTCTCCTTTCTTATATGAGCTAGTATGTAAAATCTACGTCAAAGGAACATTATAGCAAAGTCTTGTAGTGGATGAATAACACCAATTAGAGCACATATAATCAACAACACTCTACACGACGCCTAACTTTTGTCATAAGAGTTTTTGTTTATGAACATATAATTTGTACCATACCCCCGTTTACACGTAGCTAGACTGGCTTTAAGATTGCACTCTCTCTTATTGATATTCCTACAAAACGAGATCAATGGATTTATTTGGAAGGTTTATAAATCGCTGTGCATTGCTTAAACGGGTGCTTCGTGTTGCTCTACTTTTCGAGTTGAGGCTGTGGATCATGGAGCAGCGGCAGTCCAATCATCTAGAAGGCAGGACCACTTTCAGATCCTCCTCACTCGCTACCATCAGTTCTCTGGTTCAATCATTCAATCAAATCAGGCTTTATTCGGTTAAAAAGTACAACCATAAAAGCATCCTAAAAGTAAAACATCTTCACATTTCATCGCAGTATATATGTTACCGTCAAAGTGTGAAATCCCGCATTGTATAGAATGCCTAGGTAATGTATAGAATGCCTGAAAAGGCCTGAAAATCGAACGTCAAAGTATGAAATGATTGATATTTTATACATTGCCTAGGCATTGTATACTTTGCTGGATTGTCTGCCGGCAAAGTATATAATACCCCTAATCGCGCCATTTTATTCCCGCCCGGCAAAGTGTGAATTCCGGCATTCTATAGAATGGCTAGGTAATGTACAGAATAGTTTTGTTCTTTCACTTTCAAATGCGTATTAATTAATAAAGGCTTCTCATCTTGTGCCCTTTTAACACTTTGCGTAAATGATACTGGTCATTCTGTATAATGCCTAGGAATTGTATACAATGCCTAGGAAAAGTATGTAACATTTTCCCCAAAAACTTATATTTCATAGTTTGCCTCTAAACCATCGGGCATTCTATACATTCCCTAGGCATTCTATACAATGCCGGGATTTCACACTTTGCCGAATGCCTAGGAATCTCATCTTGTGGCCTTTTAACACTTTGCGTAAATGGTACTGGTCATTCTGTATAATGCCTAGGAATTGTATAGAATGCCTAGGAAAAGTATGTAACATTTTCCCCAAAAACTTATATTTCATAGTTTGCCGAAAACCATCAGGCATTCCATACATTACCTAGGCATTCTATACAATACCGGGATTTCACACTTTGACTGTAACATATACATTAAAACACATGGAGATTTGAAAAGTTTCTACAATACATGAGTATACATAAAGGACATATTACCATAAAAGTATGAAAACGATCACAGGAGATAATTTGTACATAAAGTGCTATGTGCATAATATACAATACGGCAACAAAACTACGACCCTGAACATCATTAATCACTATGCATCCTATCTTCTTCATAGACTAGGGCTTTGAGGTGTGAATTGTTTTTCTTATTCTAACTGCCGTCTGAATGTAGACCGCCACTGCATTACAAGCTCTGTCATTATCTAAATTGCAAATAAAATCAAAGGCAATTTTATAGGTAAACAATCTTTCCTTTAAAAATAATGGACGTAAAATGCTCTTCCTAATTTCTCTATAAAAATCACAAAACGTTGTCTGATCTGATTTTTCATCGCAGGGGCACTTAGGGAGATTTTGTTTCCATTTACCCATTGTTGGAAAAGCTAATAAAAAATGGGCAATCCCCATTCTTGATCTTGTAAGATAAAATCTATGTTTTGTATTCGAGACCTGGATTAAATAACATTGTATTCCTGTTCCAATAGGCCTATCGCAGTATGCCTTGGTCACTGCTTCGAGTTAGCCTTAACTTCCCTTAGCCATTCACTTGATTCTTTAAGTCCGGTTTTTAGGTCCTTTTTACTATAATCAAGTATTTGCAAGGGATTGTTAAAATCAATATTCTCAGCGCATTCTTTTAAAAGATTATTAATATACGTCAGCCAGGAGATTTTTTTACCATACTCAAGGGCGAGGCAATCCTTAATGATTTCCTGGGTAAATTTTGTACCCTCCTTACTCCATATCCCACCCCAGACAGTAAGACCTGCTACGTTAATAAAATCATTAATATAAGGTGCAGCCAGTTCTCTGGTTCATTCAAATCAAAGGCTCTTCTCAGTAGCTCGGTTACTAGGAGTGTCCGGAAGTGTAGATGGTTGGGTTTGGCGTCAAGATTAGCTTCAAAGTATCTCACAGCTTTGATGCTTGAACTCATAGGGATCTTTCTCCGAGTTTTTCCAATTGAAGGGTTGTTGAGTAATCCCAGCTGAAATTAGATTCCTGACTGGGGTGCATCGGGGGGACAACATTCAGCGTGTAACCAAGACTTTCCTTCTAGTATGCTTATGTACCGTAAAGAGAACTTTTAGACTAGATTCCTCTTATACCAGTCGACGTTGGCATAATCATGATGGACATATAACCAGAGGGGCTAATGTATCATTCTAGATCAGTAAATCTGGTGTGCCTCAGTTCTCTAAATAATATAAACAATGTTAAAAAAAGTAGATTTTTTTTTTTAGAAAGGAAAAAAATGACTGCTGTCAAAATGTGAAACATTACTGCCCTGAAGATGCAGTACCAAGAAACATTTCTACATGCGTTAAGCCTCCTCACTGTGAGCTGGGATGCTGCTTCTAACCTCAACCGAGTTTCCAAGAGTCAGGTGGTATGTAATCTTATGCTCCATTCAAGGAGACCTGCAGTCCTGAAGCTTGCCCTTCTCTGCTGCAGCTCCGAACCAAATGTTCTTCCTATCAGATGAATCTTTGATGATTGTACCCTAGAATATCGAGTACAAGAATACCAGGGGATACTAATATCATAGTAAAAATATTGAAGGAGAAGATATAGAAAAATATGTGAATATCGAGAAGTAAAAATTTACTTTTCTTAACTCCACATCTATGTACCTTGAAGATACTTATATCATCATGGTACATATATGTGGAGCTTGGTATAGAAAATCGATGCATACTTGCATTTCGATATTTTGCCCTCTATTAGTTTCCTACAATATTCTGCATTTGATATTCAGGATCTAAACCATCATCGATGGATTGAGGTTAGTGGCAGACATGCAGGTTGAATGTTCATCTTTTGTGCTGAAGTTTCGTTGGTTCGAGGGTACCTAGTGGGTATAGGGGTAGGTGATGACCGCATGAGAAAGCTTCACCCACTGCCTCTGTGGGTAAATTTCCCACACCTCAAGTTCAGTGCTGATCTGGAATGTAAAGCATGGCACCTACAGGTGGCAGTGCCATCATGGTAAGTATGACTCCTACATCTCCATGTAGCGGACAGCAGCAGCCACAAGGCACTTCTTTGCCACAAAGAGCCTAAAAAATCTGACTTATTAACAAGTGTTTCTTATGCACGTGCAGAAGATAATTGTAGCAAAAACCACTTCTACATGGCAGACCATATGTTTCCTCGGTAATCAGTGCTTCATGCAGCACCACCCACTTTGTTTTTTCAGGATTTTGCATGCTTTTGTGTAGAAGTGGGAGAGCCACTGAAAGAGCGAGCCTGAAGGCTGGCTCTGCTCAAGGTCTTGTTGGAACCTCGAGCCAAGCTTTCATGTAGTTTCTGCCTCCCTCCCTCCCTCCCTCTACTTGGGATGTGGTGTTATGGCCAGAGCTGCCGACTATGGAACTCAGGAACCAGGTTCACGTCCTGGCATCGGCTCAACATTCTGTGATTCTGGCCAAATCACTTAATCTCTCAATGCCTATAAACAGTGCATGAGACCTTATGTAATATAACTGGTACTTATGTAAAGTGTTCCATTACCTTTTGTTCGAGTTTGTGCTATATTTTAAAAACTGCAGAATAATACACTAAGAGGTAAAAACAAAGCCTTAGCATAAGGAAAGATAAATAGATACTCATTTGCTGGTTGATTTGTACAGAGTGGAACCAGAAAACCAGGATAAATCAAGGCTTCCTTGCTTAAATTGTGTGATCTTACACAAATATTTTATTTCACCAAAACTGTCTTTTTTTCATTATCACATATGAAAGCACTTTTGAATATGTGAGTTTAGACTGCCAGTTGTGCAAAACTATCACTTTTAATAAGTACTTCTCAGTGCAGTGCTATAATGTGACCTATTATTGTCAAATCTTCCACATGTTAAACAAATGCACATTTTTGAGATTTGAAGAGACTTTATCATATTTTACATGGCTTGTTGTATGATTTACTTAACACACAATTTCAGAGTTCGGCACATGCTGGAAGATCCGAGCCAGACCTTTGGCTCTATTCTGCTCTCCCTGTTACTTTGTTGGCTCTCCCGCCTCTACTTTTATGGCAAACTTGTATCAATAAGCGAAGAAAATGCATTAACAACCAATGAAACGGCTCCATCTAATTTAATTTTTTTCCTGGCTTTTGTAAAGGATTGTATCAAGTGCTTATTTTTATGTAACACTAATACAATAGCTGTCCAGGAAGCCTGCCTCTAAAAAGTTTGTCCTGTCTGTATCCATGAAAGCACTCATCCATCCATCCATCCATCCTTTTAACGGTTCATTCATGTGAGTAACCATTCATTCATCAATCCATACTATCACTCATCCATTAATTAGCCACGCACACCCCCGCTCATTCTCCTTCCAATTATTGGCTCAGTGTCTCTTTCAGCAATTCACACACACAAACGTACCAATCTACGACTATGCAGTTTTGCTTATGAACTGGCCCGCTCTATTGGCTTTGGTTACTTTAGTCTTCTGTCTCTGTGTACTGGAAGTAGCCATGTGGGTTTGGTTATCATCCTTCCTGCACTGCATAGTGGCTGTACCTATGCCCTGGTACGCCACCTTCCTTCAAAAACTCCGATGGTGGCCTTTACTTAGACAACTTCCAACTGCTGCTGTTTGCTGCCTGTCTTTTAAACTCTGCTGGCATTTTATTTTTGTTTTTTAAATATATCACTGCCCAAAGAAACACACAGGAAATTGTTTTGTGTAGGGAAGCGAAGCTAGGCGTAGTGGGCAGAGAGCAAAGCTGAAAGGAATGATAATAAAAAAAGGTTTCCAGCAAAGAAAAAGAAGGAGAAATAAAAAACAAAACATTTTGGGATTTGTACCCTATGAGCATAATTGTAAACGTTACTTCAGGAAGGAGAGCTAGAGGGAATTTATTTGAAAAAATCTGACAAGATGAAGAACTAGAGAAGAAGGCAACACATGTTTTGAGAAGGATTGAGAGGGGGAAGGACAAAAAATAATTTGTGAGACAAGGTTTGGCCCTTTTTATGGTGAATAAAATGCCACTAGCCATTCAAATAAGGATAGGAAGTATGAAAGTGTTGGACTTGGCCCTGTCTCAAGGGTCATCTCAAGGCTTTTTGCCTTCACCTTCCTGTTTTTGTTGGCTGTTAGGACTCCACACACTTCACCACACTAAGCTAAAGTGCTTATGCTCTCGCCTTTAAAAATGTGGGAATTGGCTCATACCCAATTTGTATATTTAATTTACTTGTAAGTCCCTAATAAAGCGGTACTACATGTACCCAGGGCCTGTATATTGAATGCTACTAGTGGGCCTACATCACTGATTGTTCCACCCACTTAAGTAGCCCTTTAAACATGTTTCAAGCCTGCCATTGCAGCCTGTGTGTGAAGTTTTAAACTGCCATTTTGACCTGGCCAAAGAGACATTTTACCAGGCTCAAACCTTCCTTTATAATGCATATAAATCACCCATAGGGTAGGCCCTGGACAGGCCAGAGGGCATGGTGCCGTGTATTTTAAAGGTTGGACATGTATTTTTAAGTTTTGCATGTCCTGGTAGTGAAAAACTTTTCATTATTCATACTGCACGGCCTACCTCTCCCATAGGGTAACATTGGATTTACCTTTATTACACTTATTAACCTGTAAGTTTTCAAAAGGGAACAGGTAAAAAGTTCATGTTTGGTGTCTTTGGAATTGTAATGAGAAATCCTGACTTATAGTGAAGTCGGATTTTCGGTTACAATTTTGAAAATGCCACTCTTAGAAAGTTAAGCATAAAATAAAGACAGCCTAATGCACTCGTGTATATCAAAAATGATACCAAGTAAACAATGTAAACCAAAGTAAAATGATGCTGGGTGCACCCTCAGAGGAGGGTCCGCCAAATCCTCCTGATTCAAATGAGAAAAAGAAACCTAGGACTAAGTCCTGGCCTTCGGGTGCACTACAAAAAATCACTCAAAGAGTGTATACACAATGCAATCATCAATTAGACCAACATGCAAAATGAAGTAAACTGTATTTGATGTTGTTGAAAATGTCCATATTCACAATGGTCCAATCTTCAAGAGGAAGAAACCAAACTCCGCCTGTAGCTCGTCAAGTATATTTAATGAAAGGACGAAGAAATCAAACTTTCTTGCATGGATAAATGTTAATCCCAATGCATTTTGGGCTTTAAACAATAGCCCTTCTTCTTTGGAATCTGTAAGCAATGAAATATGTATCACAATACATACAAAATAATGTGTTTTACAACAAATGTCAACGGCCATGAGAGGAGCCAAAGGCAAAACGAACCAAAAATGCATGCTAATATCAGCAATTATTAAGAGACTAGCCAAAATAGACAAGACTCCATTGGTGAAAAAGAAGACTCAAAAAGGCAATACCATGTACCCAGCAACCAAACTCAAACACATGAAAGAGGTCCACGCCTGGATGAAAAAAGATTAAATCAGAAGGCAAGATAAGGAATAGTGCGAACTTCCAAATTAATCAGTGAGATCAACGTGAACAAAAAGAAACCAGAATCAAGAGTCGGACGAGCGTCCAGAGTAATCAAAGTGAACAGTGTGACATGCTTAACGTGCATACTGAAAGTGAAAAACTCCAAAGCTGGCAAGACAATAGAAACGCATACCTCCCGGCAAGAAACCATTCAGTTAAAACGAAAATCTGGAGCGGATAACCATACGGACTCCGTTCTACATATAAATAATAGTGGTAACCCAAGCAAAGAAAACCCCAAAATTGCTGATATGCAAAATAAAACAACTGAAATCACGGACATTAGAAAAACATAATGAAACCACCCGTGCATGGGTGCTAGAAAGTTACTGAATAATTATAATCAAACCTACTGGAGAATAACACAAAGAACTATGTGGAGATGATACAATATAATAGTGAAGTGATCGACAGGAGAACCAACTCAAATACATCGGTACAAGTGCATTCAGGCACATGTCAGAAAGGGTACGTTACTATATCCTTGAAGTGCTGAAAATAAATAAACATGAGAGAACAATGCATCAAAGTACTAGTGGTAAAAACATCCCAAAAAAATCCATGATATCATCAGCATGTGTCGAACCCCATGATATGTATGTAAAATATGTTGTGTATAATACAGTCCTATCGAACAAATAGAGCTGTAGACAACTTGGGACGATAGCCATAAATAAAACATAATAGAAATGTGACAATACATAAGCTAGAAAAAACAGAAAACATGCATCAGAACGAGAACAAATGTGGAAATTGAGGAAACCTTGGCTCTGAGAAAAAAATATGATGTAAATGAGATGATAAACTATAGGTGCGTTACAGGAAACATGAGAATTCAATCCTGTCATTCAGACCTCTGGGAGTCATAGTGTCAAAAAGTATCCAGTACGTTTCTCGTTGCGCTAATGTTTTAGGCATATCTTGGTCCACCTGGGGTGTCACCACCTCAAGAATAGTGTATCTGAGTTGAGCAATGGTATGATGGTCAAGCCAATGAACCGCCATGGGTGAGCTTAAAGTCTGAGTTCTTATTCGACTTTTGTGTTCAGTAATGCGGGTACGCAAGGCTCTTTCCATCTTGCCCACATAGTATAAGCCACACGGGCAGCGGATGGCATAAATGACATGGTGACTATTACAATCAGCCGAAAATTGGAGTTTGATAGGTTTGCCTGACCAAGGGTGGGTGATACTACTACCAACCAGTGTGTTATTACAATGAGAGCAATTGCGGCATATACGCATGCCTTTGTGTTCAGATGTATTCGTTGTGATTGATTTAGATAAAGGCTCTCTCAAGTTCTGCGATCTCTTGTAGGCAAAAATAGGAGGTTGTGAAAAAATGCCTTGAAAGTCAGTACATGCGCATGGGTTACCACTATTAAGTCTGTTTTCCTCACCACCTGCACGCAGTGTATTTCATTTCCTTTGATTTGTTTTTCTTCTAATTTGGTTGAGCTCATACACCTTTTGTTTCCGGGTCGAGCTTTACACGCTGTTATTTGCGCAAGCACGTCACTTTGGAGTGCATGCCTGTTTAACCATTGGCACCGTGAGGCTGTCTGTGGGTTATTAGAATTCCGTGTGAAAGTCCCGCTGCTCTGCATCTTGAGCGGGTAAGTTACGGCTATGGCATGCCCACTTTCTTGCACTTTGATTGTCTCTCATGCTTTTACTCACTTTTGGTTTCTTTATATGTAGAACGGAGTCCGTATGGTTATCAACTCCAGATTTTCGTATTAACTGAATGGTTTCTTGCCGGGAGGTATGCATTTCTATTGTCTTGCCAGCTTTGGAGTTTTTCACTTTCAGTATGCACGTTAAGCATGTCACATTGTTCACTTTGATTACTCTGGACGCTCGTCCGACTCTTGATTCTGGTTTCTTTTTGTTCACGTTGATCTCGCTGATTAATTTGGACGTTCGCAGTAGTAGATTTAATCTTTTTTCATCCAGGCGTGGACCTCTTTCATGTGTTTGAGTTTGGTTGCTGGGTACATGGTATTGCCTTTTTTAGTCTTCTTTTTCACCAATGGAGTCTTGTCTACTTTGGCTAGTCTCTCAATAATTGCTGATATTTGCATGCATTTTTGGTTCGTTTTGCCTATGGCTCCTCTCATGGCCGTTGACATTTGTTGTAAAACACATTATTTTGTATGTATTGTGATACATATTTCATTGCTTACAGATTCCCCTGAAGAAGGGCTATTGTTTAAAGCCCGAAATGCATTGGGATTAACATTTATCCATGCAAGAAAGTTTGATTTCTTTGTCCTTTCATTAAATATACTTGACGAGCTACAGGTGGAGTTTGGTTTCTTCCTCTTGAAGATTGGACCATTGTGAATATGGACATTTTCAACAACGTCAAATACAGTTTACCTCACTTTGCATGTTGTTCTAATTGATGATTGCATTGTGTATACACTCTTTGAGTGATATTTTGTAGTGCACCCGAAGGCCAGGACTTAGTCCTAGGTTTCTTTTTCTCACTTTTAGAAAGTTGGCATTTTCCTGCCTTAGGGCCTTATTAGGAGTTTGACGGTGTGGGAGCGGACAGCCCCGCTTGCCAAACCTGTGGTTGAACCTCCCACCAGATTAAGAGTTTTCTTTTGTCTGGCAGGCTGCATTTGGCGTTCCCACAGCAGTGCCTATGAAATAGGCGCCACCGTGGGAATGTCAAAATCAGTACCTGCACGGCATGGACTGCTCCAGCTACTGGGGTGCATGCACACAATGGGGCACAACATGTGCCCCTATGCATGCACCCCATGGCGCAGAGGCACCAGGGGGCCCTATAGGGTACCATTTGTTTCCTCACTGCCACACTTTTCCTGGCGGTCGCTTCGACATGAAAAGTGTGGCAGTGAGGAAAGTCGTAATATGTTTGGCGGGGCCGCAGCGGTCCATGGACTGCCAGATTCGTAATAAGGCCCTTAGCCATTTAGTGGCTGCAGCCTGTCACTGGGTCACATGACTGGGTATAGTTGGCAGTTGAGTATTATGTATTCCTTTAAGACCACCACACACAGTAGAGGGCTTAGGTGTGTCTGGATGGGCCATCACTGGCAGGATGGGAGGGTGGAGCTGAGCACAGCCCTACTTAAACTTGAATAGGCTGAGTCCTGCCTCCACACAAAGGGCTGCGTACCCAATGTAGTTATAATATTTCTAAATTGGTGTGGGATTTTTCTTGTGTTGTGTTTGTACCCTGTTACTGTTTGAAGTGCTGCATAAATACTTTATACATTACCTCTAAGTTAAACCAAACTGCTCTGTGCCAAACTACCAGAGGATTGAGCACAAGTTGATTTGGTGTTTGTTTGTGTCTCACCCTGACGAGGATTATGGTTGCTGCTTGTGTAGGGTGTCACCACCCTCAACCAGTAACTCAATTTTTCACAGTAAGCTTGTAAATTTACTAAGTCTGCAGCATTGTGCCTTTTTATGGTCAGTAAACTTCTGTGTGACATGTTTTTAATGGACATTCAAGCATATCTATCCCAGATAACAGGAAAATGAACCATCCCCTACTTCCTTGTGATTGGACTACTGTTACAGCTGAATCCGTTTGTAAGTTTTTCAAGAACAGTGATGTACAAAATCTGTGTTTATGTATTTATATGGTATTTCTCTGGCACAAACCTAGCCAAAAGGCAGCAGAGCCATGTACCTGGTCAAAGACAAACATAAAGTAAACGAATAAGAGCAGATGGAACTGTGTTGAGGCTAGTTAATGCATTGTGATGTAGTTTTCGTTAAAGAGGCATGTCTTCAACTCTTTCAGAAATTGAAGAAGCATTGGTGCAGTCCGCATGACCACAGGTATTTTGTAACAGATCCTGGGTGCATAATGACAAATAGATTTTTATGTTCAAGTTAAGTGTACTAATTTCAGTAAACAAGAGAAAACATTTTCGTCACACCTCCAGTGTTATTTTGTCATTATGTATGTTTGGTTTCAAATTGTAAAAGCCACTGAAATATGAGGTTACACTGTACATATGGAACGTGTTATTTATGTATTTTGGTAACATTCTCTGAGAGTGGTTGACGTTGCATGCAACAGCTATTCCTTCAATTATAATCTGTGCAGATGGCCAATATATGCAGACAGATGGGGCCCCTGGGTCCTTAAAGTATCCTAATGAATTTTCACACAAGTTTTCTTATTTGTCGTTCTTATTTCCTGACCTTTTCTATAACTTGTCACTAAGAATTTATTTGTGCAGCTAAGGGCTTATAAAACCTATTCTTGATCAGTTTAATTTCCTTGATTAACTCTACCACATAAGGCAGCAAGTGTTGGATCTTCTAACTTGTTGCAGAAGATAATATATTTTAATATATTGGTAAAACATTTAACCCCAGGCTCTTATTCCCTCCCGCCCCGTCCCACCCCCTCTCTTTTAATTTTTCACGGAAAATTCTGTGTGAAAAATGTTTTTTTAGTGGAAGTTTACCAAATATACAATATACACAAAAATCCTTTATCAAATTCACCTAGGCTATTTTATTAAGTCCCACTAACGTTTCTAAACTTATTTAAATTTTGTCTTTGCTGATCTTCCTCAGGCCAACATTTAATTTCAAAGTGACACATCTTTAGCTCTAATGTGAGTGACTGCGTATTTGAATGCCCAATCACAATAAAGCTGCTAAAATGGAGAATGCCCATGAACAACAATGGGGTTAAACCCGTTTCCCTCGGAACCTGGGTAATGAACATAAGAAGCTACAAGTGGTTCCGTTGGGTGGAGCCAAAGCACTAACTAACAAACGAAGCATGCCATGGGGATTGAGTAATTGACTGCAGGTGATGCTGGCGCTTTCTTAAAACGAATGGGGATTTTTGGCCCCCGCCTTAAAATAACTTTTTCATTATAACTGTGGCCTCATTGAGATTTGAGTCCCCTTCCCGAACCAGTGGGATTACATCAGGGGACGGTGTTATGGTCCATTGAAAGGAAGTAATTTGTGAGATTTTTGCCAGACAGAACACAGTGCGCATGAAACTTTTCATTTATGCGCTTTCTGAGTCCAGCACCATTTTATGGTTGTCCACTGTTGAAATTTCCATTCCCTGGACACTCTCTCCACGTAAGAAGGAGCAGTTTTATCTTTTGCTATTTGGTCTTTTGTCCTGAGGAAGACCCAATTGGATGTATCTACGCGCACATACCCTACAGGGTCGAAACGTCGACGTATAATAGTCTCATGTCCAGGTCCAATATAACCATACACTGAACGGACATTGCAAGTTATAGTTGGAAACTAAAGAAGGACGGAGAAATCTGTTATTGTCTCCTTTTTTTTGTTTGAATTTGGCATGTTGCTTTCTGTTTCACTGCTTGTCATTGTAATCACTTACTTATTTCTTGTTTCTTTTGTGTTTGACAGCCTATTCTAATTTGTGTCTGTGAATAACCACATGTGATATGAATTATATTGAATTTCCATTCATTTTACATCTTCTGGTGTGTTTTACTTATATTTAGAGCAACTACTGAGAACATCTATTTCTATTAATCATAGTATCTACAAAATGTTTTTTGAGTCAAAAAAGTAATTTCCTTTGGCTCCACCCAACGGAACCACTTGTAAAATGGAGAAGGCAGCAGGAGAAGCCCAATGACTCCATTTCTCAATAAGATGGCGGGTGGAGTGCTGGCACCGAAGAATTGTCAAGCTGCTTTTTTATTTTTTATTTTTAAATCTCTCCTGAACATTGAAAAATCTAATCTAATTGCAGGAGCCAATAGGAGGGAGAAATTCTTTGCAGCTTCCCTTTTAGTGCACTGATCTTAAAGTGTTTACAGGGATAAAAACTATAGTTTTTCTCACGTGACCATAGGTTATTGTAGTTCTTGATTATTGGCCTTCACAAACTGTGCAAATAACAAAGCAACTTTTTTTTCACTCTCTGGTCTGGTCTTATCAGAATGTAAAGCTGATAGCTGAAAGATCATTGTTTTGGATGCATGCGTGTAACACGAAATGGCTTTTCCTCCGGGGTAGCTTAACATTTGCAATTAGAAGGTATTCAAAATTGTGTGCTCCTACAAAATGGTGGCAATGTGGATCATGCAATATTAGAAGTACTGCAAAAGTCGAGATTATAAGGAAAAAAGCACAATTGCATATAACTTTATGCATTTTTTTTTGTCGTTTTTTGCAAGAAATACTCGCCGGTTGTTAAGAGGACACAACGTCCCTTATGCACCATCAGGATCATCATCTGATGTGATTTTTTTTTTTTACTTATGTGCTTTGAAGTGGGTTTTGGTTGTCTCAGTGTAGCGCATTACATAAAAATGCATAATGTAAATACATTGTGGCTCCCTCCAAATTGTAGTCTGAACTTTTAAAGCAGTTTATGATTTTCTGCAGTGTTCCTTTTGAAAAACAGAACGTTGTGCTCAGTAGAACATTAGTTTAATGTAAATAATGAAAAGTCAATACAAATTCCATTTTGTAGGTCACAGTAGACTCCGTTTCCAGCTTCCTGCCTTGCTTTTCCTTCTGCTTGAAACACCACTGAGTTGTAGGTGAGGCTTAAAAATCAGTCTCAGAGATTCGAATCTGTATATTTGGTCTTTACCGATGCTGCTCCTGTGAGAAATGAGATTGTCATACAAACACTGTAATTAGCAGTGATTGGAGAGGGAGCACAGGAAAGAGCATACGTTAGGTACTCAAGGCATTGATTACATGAGGGTGGTAATTATAGAAATGAAAAATAATAATTTTGTCTATAGAGAGGCTCCTTCATCAAGACCACATCACAACATGCCGAGCACCTCAGAACCTTGACAGACCTGCAGTACGCATAGACGTGTCTAGGGTCAAAAATTATGTTTTCATTGAAGTGGTAAGTGTTACAGTGCTGGAAGATGTTATGAAGTTGTGGCTCAAGGCGGCAACCCACAATAGTATTTAAAATGTAGAAAACCTGCACTTCATGGTGTTGCAGTGGTGATATTAGTAGATTTCTGACTATTTAGGGATTCACAAAAATCCTCCAGAGAAGCTGAGGAAATTGGCAAAAAGTCTTGGATTTTCAGGCGGCCAGACACTTGCTACTAGAAAAGACAGTCCATTAAAGTAAGTGTGATGGAAATGTACAATAGCAGGCATTTTTCTCTTCAGTTTTCCACATGGAAAATATTTTTTGGGTGGAGAAGTCTCTTACCGCATAACTCAATTCAATTTGCCCGCATTTGTGAATCTTTCCTCCTCTCTTTACACTCTCACTCTAACCTGTTTAGAATTCTTATGTAAGTGTAAATGTGGTTCACAACACCAATGAGAAGAGTCAGTGCTGGGGGTCTCTCCCTACATGGGCCTTCACAAAGGAAGTTTGAAGTTCCCCTCGATAACCTTAAGGTTTACCCTTAGATGCCCAAAGATTCTTACTCTTTGAATTAGGGCATATAATAACAGTTTTTGTTGGGCACTCTGTGTTATGCCCTTTTCTACAGCGTTCTGATACTCCGTATCCAAGCCCTTTTCCTCCTCCTTTTTTAGGTCGAGCCTAGGCGGTGCATGTGCGCTGTCTGGAAGACCTGCTGTAATCGCTATATGGAGTATAATCCCGCCTGCTGCTTGCCATTAGTTCACTCCTGCATTGCTCTTCTTTGCTGGGTCCCTATTAGCTGGTGCTCCCGATACATCACTTTCATTTTTTGCTCCAGAGCACCGGCCAACTACAGTTTCCTTACACTAAACGTGTTTGTGTTCCTTTGGGGACTGCTTGTTTTATTTCCTGCTCCTGTTCCGCTATAGGTGCGTGTTTGTAGTACAGTGTGCAGTTTATTTCATTTATGTGTATTTATTTCATTTATGTGTATTTATTTATTCATCAAGGCGCTCGTTTCACGTCCGCCACGATACAGCTTTTATGTACATGGGCGCATGTTCCACTATAGGTGCCTGTATGTAGTACCCTGCGCCTTTTATCTAATTTATTTATCATGGCACCCGCTTCAATGCACACTACGCACACAGATTTTATGTACTCGGGCACCGCGCTTCATGTTTCAGAGTGGTGCCTGCTTTTATATTTTTGTCTATTTTTTATCCGCCGGTCTCCAGGCTCGGGGTTCTCGTTTGGTGACATGTCCGTAAGGCCGGTTGCTTTCCATGCAGCACAGGTAGCAGTGCCGCGGCTGCATTGAGTGGGGGCTCGGCAAGAGAAAGCGGCCAAAGGCAGCTGCGGGC
This sequence comes from Calotriton arnoldi, assembly GCA_963921515.1. Classification (NCBI taxonomy): domain Eukaryota; kingdom Metazoa; phylum Chordata; class Amphibia; order Caudata; family Salamandridae; genus Calotriton; species Calotriton arnoldi. The sequence continues at coordinate 1,142,289 of CAWUFW010003044.1, read as the reverse complement.
CCCGGCGGAAGGAAGCAGTTTCTGTTCTCGCAGCCCACTCTTTGCACACACCCCCTCGGGCCGCGGCTGCTTGTTGGTAAAGAGATGTAAAGAAAGGAAAACGGGTCCATGGGAATTGTGCAAGCAGGTTATAAAGGACACATACATTATCTTTAATTTATCAGCTCGTTGACAGTGCCTGTGAGCAGCAGGACCTCGGACTGCTTGATATCCACACATCTAGCTGTGCACTTTGAATGGTTAAGGAAGGACTGCAAGGATTGGTGAGCAGTACACAGCGAGGTTCGATCAAAGGTATGGTTGGTTCTGCAATGCCTTGCTCTAATCAACAGTAATAAATGCAAAAATGGAAAGGCAGGTAGCCTACCGGTTATCTACAGATTCACAGCAGGGAGCCGGCATTTAAATAATGACCCTGGGGCTCTATGACTACGTACAGTTGCGCACACTGCTCCTTTCAAGTATCATTTCACCCCTTCCACAACACATAATTTATCTTGCTTCAGGTGGACTCAAGTTGATCTCATGTGCAATACTGTGACTCTGACCACATTGTTGTTTTCAGGATAACCAAAGCCCCTAGAAAAATATACAAAAACACATCCTTGTTCACTAAACAATTTTAACAATTCCAGCTTACTTATAGAACCAGATATTTATTCCGAGATAAATTTTAAATTACTGTATAATTTACAAGGCCTAGATGCTTGCTCTCTTGCATCTTCAATGCCACTGAAAGCACCTGGGCTGGTGCATGGCAAACATTTAAAAAAAAAAACCAGGACATGTGCCATATTAGGCATGAGAGCGTAGTAACGTCCCATCCCCTCTTCCTTCTGTGAGCTGGACAAGGCTAGCACCAAATCGTGACCCTGGTGCAGGGTGTGGGTGGGGGCGGGTGTAAGAGTAGGCAGACAAGACATGCCACGTGGTCCCTGGGAAGCTGTCGTGAATGTGAAAATCAGAACTGGGGGGCGGACGGGGAGGGGCGGCAGGAGGCGGCTCAGTTCCAGCTGCTGATCGGGTTTCTATGCAGCCGTGGCAGTGGCAATCCGAGCTCCAGGACAGGCTCAGTGGCCTGACAGGCCTACCAGCCCTACACACCTTCAGCACATGTACTTCCATGCACCTCATCCTCTTTTAGAGTATTATTATGCATTTTAAAGATTTTCATTTATGATTTTTGTCTGCATGCACCTTTTATAAATATATTTATGTGCAATGCATTTTGACACGGCGTTGGGACCTGCTTTCCTGTAGTGGAGGTGGGTGGCTGACATGAATCTAGAATAACCTCAATCTGCAAAACTAATGTTACATGCAAGTAACTTGAAACATAACACAATATGATTCTAGGGCTGAGAGGAGAGATGCTGAAATAAAGTGTACTGATGACTTTTTCAGTTTTATTTAGTGCAAACTTGATCCAGAGGCATTTACATAAGCACCGGTTGCATTACACAACCACGAATATATACTTTTACTATGCATGTGAATACATCGCATGCTATTACAACGCGGTCGTTACAACGACCGCGTTGTTACCACGCATACAATTACATCGCAAGTCATTACTACGACTTGCTGTAGGGGGCGCGCTACACTTAGGAATTGTATTATTTACTATTCCTACTCCAGTTTGTGCAACAGCAGGGATGGTGTTGGATTCTAAATCCAACACCAGTGCGCCCCCTACAGCAAGTCATAGTAATGACTTGCGATGTAATTGTATGCGTGGTAACAACGCGGTTGTTGTAACGACCGCGTTGTAATGGTACCGTGTTGTGGAGACAGCGTTGTAAACGCTGTTTCCCCACAACCACACATTATTTTTTATTGTTGCGTTTTTTTTTTTTTTTTTTTGTAAGGCAGGGGAGATTAAGTAATTTGCCTGCAGCTGCTTCTCTGGTCCTGTCAGTAACTCCCTCATTTTAAGTCCTCTAAGCTGTGCTGCAACTGTCTCTGATCCCAATGGTAATTCCCCATTCTTAGTCCTCTAGAAAGTGCTGCAGCTGCGTCTCTGTTCATAAATCCACTACAAACCAAAACAAATAGGTAAACGAGATTTTCATTCACAACACCAATAGCACCAACTCTCTCAAATGCGAGACCTATTGCATTGCAAACACTTGTTTTCTTTAACGCTGCGTCTTGCATTTGCTTGTTCATAATTCTCATCTCTCTCTTGCTTGATGCTGCTGTCATCTTTTCCCCCCTCTTAATTTTTTATGTCTTTACTACCTTCTCATATATTTCTTCATCATCTTACTTCTTTCACTATACTTTGTCTTCTTTTCATATTGACTCCATTTTTATTCAGAAAAATGCTGTGATTACTGTCTCACCCTGGTGGTTTTCGTTCATACTTCTGGTTTATTCAGTAATGACACCTTAGTCTACTGATATTTATGCAGATCTGCTTACACGTGTCATTCTATTGTTGGATTTGTGATGAACCCTAATGAGCATTTATTTTTGCTAAATCACAACAAATTTGTAATTTAAAAATATAATTGCATAATTATATTTTGTATCTCTAAGGTATCATTGTAAGTGTGTCTTCCATTTTTTACTTGTCTTAATTTTATCTATGTTTGAACTACATAATACCACAAATAAGTAGCTAAATTCTTGACACTTGAACTGAAGATATGCACAACACTTTTTTGTTCATGGAGGAAAAGTTAGTATCGCCACAGTCGAATATGTCTCCGTATCATATCCACAAATGCTTTGTTCCTAATTGGAACAATCCATTTTTTCTAGAGTTTCCCCATCCAAAAAGACCTGTTACTTGTGGAAGTGTTGTCAAAGTGAGTCCGTCACTTTAGCCACAGCTCCCAAGGAGGTCCATGTAAAGAGGACAAGAACCACAGAAAGATTCCCCAAACTAGACGAGTCAGCAGCTACGTTGGCTATTGCACTGTCATATGGACAGGTGTTTGGAGAATGCCTCTTTGAGAGGCCAGCATGGCCAACTCCTAGTAATGTCCTTTCCTGTGCTTTGGCTAACAATGCCATGTCATGGACATAACTCTTCTATTTCTATGGTAGTTCTAGGTGACTCCGTTACTCTATCCGCTCTAACATAATATATTACTAGAATGATGTATCTAGTCCTGTGGTTTCATATTTCTTATCAGTACTTATCACAATTTAGAGATTACTTGTTTTCAGACTGCCCCACATGTGCCAGTGCTGCTCAATGAGTAGAATCCCAGGAGTTCACCTGAAATACCATTTTTCTCAGGGTCTCTCTCTTATCTGCAGCTCTCCAAAAGAGGAAGAGAGGTTGGTTTCCTGAAAGCACTTCTGAGGTTCGTAAGAGCTGGCGACCTCCCTCAGGATTCACTTGAAATATGCCTGTGTAACTCACTAAATGCAAGTTACTCCAGGGGATATATTCATGAAAACATCCATCAGGATTACCTGGGAAAAACTGTGGCTCCTGGCCTCTGCCCCTTCTGTACTTCTCTGTTGACTCCTGTCACTCCAGCCCTCTCCTTCCCATTGCCTCAAATTTTTTTAATTTCTTTCTGAGCATTTCATTGAAACATCAAGGGATCTCACTCTAGCTGAGTCCATAATCGTCTGCACTCACACACAACTTTTTACAGTCCGCCTAAAGTCCAATATAACTTGGCCAAACAAAACAATACTGCAAAAACTATACAGTGTAAATTCTATTGACTTGTACTGTAAACATAGCACCCTTGCTGTTCCTGTTAGTCAATTGCGGGCACTAAAATTGTTATCCTCATATCTAGTATATTGGGTTTTTATGATATGCACTGGTGTAATTAATCGGCGTAATTTGGTTAATTGGTTCAGTAAAATAGCTAGATGTGAACTTGACAAACGAAGCTCTTGACATTACTTGACATTACTCTTAGCATGTTTAGATAACTTTAAATTTATAATGAAGCTGTGAAATTCAGTAATTGTTTTCATGTTACAATTTGAGATGTTGTAAAAATTTGAGTTGTGTTCTCTCTTTCAGTATTGGTGCATTTAAGCACTTGTACATAAATAATCTAAGTAAACAGATACAAATTAACTTATTAATCTTATTTATGTATGCATATGTTCATGAATGAGTTTTTAACTACAACCCCACTGTGAAATACAGCAGTGAAATACAGCAGGCGAGGAGATGAGTCTCACTCTTGCTGGGGGTTTTTACTATCTGAATGATTGCTGTGCTAGTGCTACGTTGTGGCCTAAACCCAGACAAATAGTCATGTGACAAAGCATTGCTTTTAATCTTGCTGTTCAGCTGAGTAGTGATCACCTTCCTGCTGAACTTTCCCAGGAACTGTAGGTGGGTAGCTAGAGGGGAATTGATGACGTCATTAGGGTCCAGGTTGGACCCTTTCAGCAGGGGTAGTGTCTGTCCAGTCTTGAAGGAGTCTCAGAAGGTGCCATGAATGAAGGATACATTCATAATGATCAGCCAGTCATAATAATGAGAGCTATGTTAGAGATGTCTTTCATTATGGATGAGTGGCCATGTTGTTTTCATCAAAGGTAGCCTTCAGTATGTGGCGTCTTAACAAGTAGTCAGTGGATATGATGTTGTCTATGGTCTTTTTGACTCTCTTTCAGTACGGTACTCTTATGGTGATATGTTTCTGTGTTCTGTAGGATGTTGTCAAACTTAGCATTAAAATATTTGTTGTATGTGCTTTATCCTTGGAGCATTCCAGAGGAGGGTCAGGTGTGGGTTGTATTATTGCTTGATTGTCTTGAAAATAACTTTTGGTTGAATGAGGAGTGGTGAAGATTGAAGTGGATGGCTGCACGGTGGGCAGATCCAGTGCAGTCCAGGCCGGTCTTGGATGAAGACAAAACATGGTATTTATTTGTTTTTACTGTTTTTGTGTATTTTATGCGCTTAAAGTTTCTAATTCCATAACTGAGAAAACAAGTTAGATGGCCAGTAATAACAGTTTAATCGTAACAACAGTTTACCCTTTGATAAATATTATCCACATGCACAATATATTCATGCTGCTGTTTTATAGAGACAGGCCCTCTAACGTATAAGATACAGAGGCGACTTTCTATGCATATCAATCAATCTGGATTTATAAAGCACGGCTAATCACTCGACAGAGTATCAAGGCGCTTGCAGGTCCCGAAGGCTTATTCGAACAGCCAGGCTTGAGGGCCATTCAGAATTCTGAATATGCCAGGACAATCACAACAGCAATGCTGCTGGTGTAACTGTACCCTGAGGGAAGTGGACTTATGACACAGTAGCAAATGGCATGGGTTTCAGTCCCTTTTAAGAAATGTCTGTCAACTGCATCTGCAGAAAGTCACTCAGCAACCTGGGATTGTGACGCAGCCGCATCCATTAATTTCATATTCACCACACCGGTTTACTGGATTGGTGAAGTTCACTAGACACTGCGCTATATTTGACGTCAGTCTGTAGTACGGACTGTAGCTATTGGCCTACAACAGGGGCTCCAGGCAGGGGATGCCTTTCATCCCTCCACCAGGGAAAACGCTCTTAAGTGCCCTGCTATGGAACCCCTAGATTTGGCGCCTGGGTTACAGGTTCTAGGTTCCTGCGAGGTTCTATTTTGCCATCAGAAAAGTGAACAAACCTGGAATCCCAATGAAAATGCACAGGTAATGTATCTTCTCCAACACACAATACAAAGACGCATATAACTTCCACTGCCTTTTGTTGGTATGTATGTTCCTGAGCATTATATAGCATTTTTCAATATTCCTTTTTTCAGGTATACAGACTTGAAGGGAGAATATTGGCTCCAGTAACCGTATTCCTAGTATTTTAAGTTCTATTTAAAAACTAAGCCACTTGCTCTCATCAGCCTCCAGACACAGCGCTTTGGGATTTCCCTGCACAAAGCTCACAGTTGTAATGTTCTTAGTGGGCAGGGTAATGGCGAGGCGCCCTACTGTAGATGTAGTTACAACACCCTGTAATGAGACCATATAAAACTATACCTCAGCAAAGGTCGCGGAGGCTCCTCCACATTTTAGAAGCACCTTACATCAAAAAAAGGCCCTCGAAGAGTCACGGTGCAAATTGGTCTTTCATCTCTTGCTCAGGGTTTGTTGAAATTTACTTCCCGGCGCCACCACTTGAGAAATGGTCGCCATGGTATCAGATGACACGGAAGCTGCGTTCACTGCCTGTTGTGTGTATGTACAGTAAGCTTTTTTTTTTTAAGCCCTCATTAGACAGAAGTATGATTGTGGCAAACCCGGGTGGTATAAATTGTGCATATAGCTTACTTTTATAATTATCGTGTGGTAAATAATTTGTTGTAGTCTGAGCCTGCAAATCAAGGTGCAATTACAGATCTATGACGCAGAACCGCAATGTTCTTTAAGCATCTTCTTCCTAAAATGTCACGATTTTTCCTGGATAATTCCTTCCCCTTTGTCCTTATTGCTTTCTTGGATGTGACCTGGAACCTAATAATGAATCATAGCTTTGTGTGAAAACAATCAGGGCTTGCTTGTATCTGGCGGCATTTCTTCCTTTCTGAGAAGGGCTGGTATTGTTCCTTTAAATCAGTGCAGTGTGGCTGAGCAGTGGATCATACTTGGTTAGAAATGTAGATCCATATCGTAAGTCTAAACTGCTCACAAAATATAATAGATGGCTGTAGTGTTTTCTGTGAGGAGTTAATCAGGAAAATATTCCATGGTGCATGGCACCATACTATGGAGATGTTTTTCTAGCCTTTGACAACTGTTCATCGATTTCAGTGAATTAATTTTGCAGATTGCATAACGTTGATGCTTGATTTCACAGAGCATAAGGGTGACTCGTAAGACAATAAATGTAATAACATAGCAAAAATGTATTGCGTGCCATCATTTTCTCAGTTTCTATGTTTGACAAATTCTAGAGGGTTCAAGAAAATCCTCTTTTGCAGTGCCTTCCACAGGATCAAGAACTTCAAAGCACTTGCCTAGTACTTTGCTTTACAGAATGCCCTACTTCGATCAAAGTGTTTAAAATACAGTGACTGGCAACGCAAGCGCTCCGCTCCGAAACACGAAGAGTAGTTTGGGGAGCTGACCAAAATTCTATGTAGTGCAAAATCACAGTGAATTGACATTTACCTTGGAGAAATGGAAAAGACCAGGCAGAAAGCAGCCTTTTACAAACCCTCCCTTGTGATTACCTCCAGGTGTTGCCATAATAGAAGCACGTTATAATGCTGCATTAGTGGAACAATGTTGTACTCATAGTTTTCTTTTTTTTACTTTGAGATGCCCCTCCTCGAAGTAGTAGACTGATCACTGATCTTGTGAGTCTTAAGTTGCAACAATTTAGAACAGTTTGCATGCTTTACTATACGCCTGATCGTATCTCAAAATGGTCATTGTCCTAAGTCCCTGATAAGGCATATTGTCCGAAATGTCATTGCTTTGCGGCTGATATAGTACATATGTTTACTGGTTGACCAGAGCTTCAGGATTTTTGGAACAGCCTGTTTCAACTGATAGCGTCTCGCTTGGGGTTAGAATTTCAGTTGTCTAATAAGGAAATTAAGTTTGGGTATAAACTGGTCTTGACTTTAGTTTTAGGTCACTAGTTTCTATTATAATTGTTACTTCTCGTTTATGTATCACCAGGGCTTGGATAAGTCTTTTATCACCAAAAGTGATGGAATGGTGGGCGATGCTACGCCAAATATATGAATGTGAACTTGCAGCTGCCAAGGCTAGAGGTCTTCAAGCTATCAGGAAGGTGGAGAAAATTTGGTCCAGCTTCTACTGGGAAAAGTCTATGAAAAGAAAAAGAAATGCCCCTCTATGCTTCCTTTTACACATACGCCCCCCCCCCGACCATTACTAAACTAGACCCTTAACAAAACTTTAACCATATGAACTGAACACAGTTAAAGAATCATACACAACAGAACAATTGGCAATGCCTTAAATGTAGTTAATGGGTGCCCTAAGAAAGTTACTTGACTGCATATTAATGGTAGGAAGCACCATATGAAAACTGATTAAATTATGATTTGATTTCAAGTTAAAATGGACTATGTTCTGGTGACCCAGCCTATTTTAAATCTCCCCAAGTTGCCAACCTAAACTAGACTATGGGGACAACAATATTGTTTCAGGCTATCCGTATATGCAGTTCTAAAAGGAAGGAACATGTCAAACATTTTTCTGCTCTGCTGCAGATGGGAGTTGCTGCAGCTAATTAACTGTAATAAATGCTTAGCCATACCCTGTACTAGGGAACAAATGTTTTTTTAAATGTCTTCAACTGAAACTATTCTGAGGCAATGAGAATTGACTGTCTCTCACAATATGGTTTGTTGATAGTACTTGCATAGCCAGAAGAATGTACACTGATGGCTGCATTGGCTTTGACCTTGTACAGCACTCCGCCGCCTTTTGTCTAGGTTTGCCCTATAGAAATACCATATGCAGACATAGGTGATCTGTGCTAGCATGTTGGTTGACTACATGCTTAACCTCCCAAGTTGGACATCACAGTAAAGTCCATCTATGGCACATTGGAAGTGCTATCCGTCTAGAGTTATGATCCACAAGGAATGATTTAGTTGAGTAGAAGATAGTTTAAGAAAATGGAATAAGTTGAAGATGATTGTGGCTAGGCTTGAATTATTTAAGATGAAATAACAAAATGAATTGTATGGGCTGGTTTGGAAGAAGACCATCCTGAGAGATTGCTGAGAACTGTATTTTAAGTGTTATTTGATTTAGGATGCTGATAGAATAGCCCTTTGATTAAATGTATTTTCTGACTTGTCTGGAAAGAAAAGTAATAATAAAAAAAGATCTAGACTCCTAGTTCAAGGGAAACAATTGGTGCTGAAAAATTAGAGTTTCTGGCAAAGTTTCCTAGAATGTAGCCATGTTAAAAGCTATGATAAAATGTTTGCTATTGCTCTAGGTAACAGAAAATGATTATTATTCTCTATCGCGAGAAATCGAATTACACTGGGGTGAAGGGAACTTTTTTGATGCATAAACATTATATCAAATTGTATTGTGATAAAAAAAAATCAAATTTTCTGAATACTGATTTATACTTGAAAAGGGTTTTGTTGATTTGTATCTTCATCATCATACAAATTGTATTTTCACATATTTCTTTTCTGACTACAAAGATTATGATTAAGCGTCAAAACTGTACATCTATTATAATCAAGTAGGCCTTCTTCCCCACCTTAAGCAGTCCTGTTTTGTTAAGTACTTCACTGATTGGTTCTACCTCTTTTTGAAGAATAAACAAAATGATTAACACCTGCTTGGTGAGCCAGGCTGGGCAAACTCTATTTTGGTGAATTTCCAAGACATTTTCCTTTAACATGAGAAATTAAACCAAAAAACAAATGTCTGAAATGGGAGACAAGGTATAAAAAAAGAAATGTGTAAGGAGAAAATGGGACGAACTTGATGGCGACATGTAGAGGTTAGGGTAGGGCTAGTGTAAAGGACTTAAGGCAACAATAATATCAAATCACAGCAATTGTCTAATAAATTAAAGCACATATATAGACAAAAAGAGAACCACAATATCTGATAGTTATATATAAAATGTAAAAAAATGTTTTATTGATGATCAATGAATTAATGGCAGAAATTTATAATATTAAAACAATACCCCAATTATACTAATTCAATCATACTATCATTCATACATTAAAAAGTCACAATTTATTTCACAGAACAATAATAACACTTAATATCTAATATTCATGATCATAAAAGTACAATGTGGCAAAATGGTAATAAACTGTTATGTTCTACGCGCGTTTCGGCACAAACCAGTGCCTTCGTCAGGAAAAGGGGCCACAAGGGATCAAGGTGATTTCTTATCTCACTCCAATAGGATGGTAAAATTGTAACGTTGACTGCTACAGATTGTGAAACATGTCCAACATCTTTAAGCAATGGATGTCCAATTTGAAAATGGGTTTAACCTAACATCACTGACCCAAGGTTTTATAAGACTGACGTCCACCTCAATTTGGATCGTCCTATTGATTTTAATTCCGATAGTTAACTAGATACAAAATATATTTTTGGGACGTTTTAAAGATGCCGGATAGGGGTTGCCTCCACACGCTACGATATCCACGTGGGTTAGGGTAGGGGACAGAGGTAAAGGAAAACCAAAGATAGTTTAGAAAGAAAGTGAACGAACCAGAGGGGGTAAAGAAGAGGGATGAAGGAAGGTAGAGAGAAAAGAGTAGAGGGTGAGGTGCTCCAAATGTTGGACAAGGAGAGAAATAAGGTGGTATAGGTTGTTTTCCCCACAAAAGGAAACCACTGGATCTATGTAACCACACACAAAACAATGCTCCCCCCCCCCCAAATGAGACATTCACCAGGAAACAGATTGTTGGTAAAAGGTTGTGCAGAACTGATTTCCATTAGTGTGTTTTTCTCCAAAATCACTTTCGGCCAACCTATTTAGTGGCTGTATGTATCTTTAAAAACCGCACCCTGCTAAATATATTTCCACCCTTAAAAGCTTTGTGCTACCTCACTTGCCAAGTCATTCTGTATTTTGATAATATGATTGGAGAATTAAAAGAAATATTTTTTGTCCTGTGCTAGAAGTGTGTACCCTAGAACTTCTGATATGTTAAGCTTGATGGACTTGGTGTGTTTGGACCCCGCGTGAGTGATTTGAACATGAAATGTAATACAAGACTGTCAGAGAAATTTTGAGAAATCACTTTGTAAACGTCACAGTTTGCATTGTATACATCCAGAAGAAGGTTGGGACTGATTATGAACTGAAACACAGCATGGGTGTGCTTGAACTTTTCCACAATACGCTAACTACAGAATGTTGTCATAAATTCATTGTTAGTACTTAAATGGTATGGGGAGTGAATTTAGCTTGTGTGAATTTGTGAAGTCAAGGTCTCTGAGATGTTTCAGTGAGTATTGTTTTTCTTGTGGTTTTTTGTATTTCTGGAATTGTAAAAAGAAATTTTTGGTCTTTAATATGAAAAAAGTAGACTTTTGTAATAGATTGTTCTTCTAATATTAGATTTGCTTTACTAGGTTAATATGTTAGTGAGTATGTTGATAAATTAAAAGTTATGCATTATTGTGAATGTCTTTCATGATCATACTCTGATCATAGTGAGCAGTATAGTCGGGGACGTTTTATTTTACCATAATGTGCCCCAACTACCCCAATGAGATCTTGAAACGTTTGTGAGAGAGCATGCTCTTAATTCTTTAGACTGGCTTTACTAGCAATTTGTTGCTGATAGGAACCTCCCCGAAAATCAGAAGAAGCCATTCCAGGACAGGTATGCTGAGGATGTGTTTCAAGTAGGAAAGGTAAGGCAGGAGAGACTGGAGAAAGCTGCTTGAGAAGGGACAGGAGGGAGGTCGGGCATATTAGAACTAGAGGAAAAGCTTTATGAAACAAGCATTTGCAATGCAATAGGTCTCGCATTTGCAAGAGTTTAAGCTATTGGCATTGTAAATGACAATGCCTTTTATTTATCTGTTTTGCTAATTAACACATAAATAAAAGGCATTGTCTTTTACAATGCCAATAGCTCAAACTCTTTTAAATGCGAGACCTATTCAAAGAAGTGGCCCCAATTGTCCCTGGCTGCTTGGAAAGTGAAAGTGCGCATGGCGCGCTAAATGTTACAGGAAAGCATGTTGTGCCTGCAGTAGGAGAAACTCATTAAGAAAATACCTGCTTACAGACTAAAAACAGCGTACCGTGTAACAACCGAAGTGAAAGGTCCAGTCCTCATGGGAGGTAGCAAATGAAGACAAGGCAGTACTAAGGAGAGACTAACAAGCCTATTAACGAATCAGAAGCCAGCGTTTATGAAGAACAATGACACAAGCCAATGACAAATAAGGGCGGAGAGTGGGCGGGGCTTCTATTCCATACTCCAAAACAGCATGCCGCAGAGCAGCGCATGCGCTGCCCAGGCTCGACCTAAAAAATATGTTTTCAATGACAAGGTATATTGCAGAAATACTCAGTGAGTAGAATATGTGAAAATATTGAGGAAAAGGGCAAAGGCATGGCAATAAGACAAGAAACATAGTATATTGTTGTAGAGGAAACAAAGGCAGTAGACATATATTTAGTCCAAAATTTGAAGGTAACAAACAACCATCGTTCTAAGAATATAGGTACTAGACTTATTTCCAAATGAATTAGGTATATTTTGTACTATTAAATTGATCTGCAAAACATTGCCATTGAATATCACATATTATAACATTCAGATGTTTCTGACTTCTTTGCAACTATATAAACTTCAGTTGGCTGTAACTGGAATTGGAGGCCTGCTGCCTGAACCTTTGTAGGCTCACTTTGCGGCTGTCACTAAATAGCCGGAACAGTGGAACCACTCACAGCACTATGTGCTGCTGCCACTGCTGGTGCTGTTGAGTGATAGCTATAAGGGTCTGTGAGGGATACTTCACCTCCATTTCTTTGCTCTTCAATTGTGTTATTGGCTTTCCATTTCTTGGCCGCTGCTGTGACACACTATATTTTGAGGAGGACTGAGACGCAACGGGAGCCCTAGGAATGCTGATGAGACTCCCAGTAATGGCTTGGTTTACTTCCACTAGCCCCATTCAGCTCTGCCACTCAGTTTGATACTGCGCTATGCATTTGAGAGTGCCCATAACCTACTCAAGCTGTTAGTGTCTAACCGTGGGAGCCACAGGAGGACAAGGGGGAATGCAGAACTTGCCTGTAGGGAATCCAATAGGAGAATTGTGTAATAGTGTTAGGGACCTCGGTAGCACAAACAGTCTTGTAGGTAATTGCCTTCTGCCCTCGTTAGCAGCCCATGTCTTTGTCTCCAGGCCACTTACTTGAGTGGTGGAGAGTAATCTCACAATAATACCCCCCCCTATCCACATCACTAATGTTTTATGCATGACAACGATTTGTTGACAACAGGGCTGAAGTTCCTGTTTGTATTATTTCCATGGCATACAGGTTACAGGAAGATGGCTTTTAAGTGAGCTCAAAAGTGTGTAGCCTGAGAGGAGGTGCAGGGTTGGTGTAAGAGCAGAAATATATATTTTTTCTTTTTTAGATGGGTTTAACATTTTGTATATCATTGCCATACAATGCTGAACTGCTGTGAGCGGCTTAAAATCTTGATCTTGGTAGTACAGAGAAACTGGCCAGATTAAGGGTACTATTTGTCTCTTCTTTAGAAACAGGTGGGATAAGAAGTTGAATGAAATGGAGGTGTAAGGAGAAAATAGAAAGGGGCCAAGAACAGAGCCCTCTGGGCGTCTGCTTATACAGAAGTGCTTGTTTGCTCTGCAGAACACCAGGACAATATTCACAAATTAGTACCATGAAGATGAGAAGCTTTGGAATGTGGGCTCCTTTATTTCCCCACTTGCGCACCATTGATAGGGGAGATTGCGTTTCGCTATGTCAAGGGTTGCAAATAGATCTAAGAAGTTTGAGTGTTACATGAAAGGTTGGACTTCTAACAGGACAGCCTCTTGGGTCAAGGAAGAAATGGGTGATATTCTATCTCATCCCAATGCACAGAGAAAACATGGTGTGTTATGGCTCTGCCCTTGCCTCCTTTTTGGTGCAAACACACACCATGTAGGACCACAGTGTTCAATCCTCTTTAAATTCTGAGAAGAGTGAAATTGCGATCATTCTTGGAGTTTCTCATTACCACGTAGCCCACCCTGTTGAAGAATAGTGAATCCCAAACTCACCATCTTAATCTCACTCCTGGCAAGCAGAGTGACCATCTGCAGCCACAAGCAATCTCACAAATAGATTTGGATATGGGATGATAATAAAAATGCCCATCCCAGCAGATCTCTCCACTTCTCTCTCCCTCCAACCATGCCAGCTCACGACCACAACTATACACAAAATCTCAGATTGGACAACCCTGGAAAGTAGCGAGTTAAGCTGACTATATAATATGAAACACCATAAAGGAAGCTGTTCAAGGCTACCAGCATACTGAAAACCATAAAACTGCACGTCTTTCTCTGACACTTCATCATCCAACAGATTGCTACGTGCTACGTCCTATAACACAATAACCACACCTTGGTGGTCATTGCCTACGACTTGGAAACACTTCCCACATAGGCTCAAAACAAAAACAACACACTTCCAACCACACACCCTACACTCTATAGTGTGCTACTCGTATAGGAAAGTGATTCAGCACCCCTCATAGGGGTAGTAAGCGCTATATAAATAATACAATACAATCTCTGTTCCCTTCTCTTCCATGTAAAATGTTTTTTTCCTCCTCCTTTTTTCTTTCTAAAGTTTTGTGTAAAAACAAAAGATGTTTCTCGTGTTCTTCATAATTGCCTCAATGTCTTCTTTCACATTGGAGTCTCCTGAATTTTATCACTTAGTAACTGAATTATCTTTTACTCTGAATTTAAGTAAATGTGTAATTGATGACTGAATTATTGTTTAGCGTTCATGGAAGTTATCAGTTGTAACACGTCATTGACATTTTTGTCATGGATAAATGAACCCATACCCTTGGCACCAAATAAAAAGAAGAAAGGCCTTAAAGAAGCAAAAAAAATTAAATTGATATATTAAAATCGAGAGAGAGAAGGAAAAAAAAAAGACCAAACCTATATCCATCCACAGAAGAAACAGCCTGATACATATTTAAGTGACTCTTAAAACGCCGGCCAAATTAGAACAACATCTGAAAGGGACATCCATCATTCCAGTTGCTTTTGCCACTATGAGTAAGTACATTCCAGAGTCTCTGCATAGGCTACTCCTCAAAGAGTGCTGCTAATGCAATGGTCTATTTGGGGTCTACGTACAGCTGAAAAATGTGTTTCAAAGTCATAGTTACACAGTCTGTACATAGCTAAAGTTCATTGATAACACGAGACGCAGCTGTACAGCAGCAGGACATTTTATCATGATGCTCCCATTCATATCGAACCAACCATCCTTGACAGGAAGAGAAACAACATTATGATGGGACCCAAAAGATAACATATTATCAGAGTAAAAAAGGCATTATTCTGGAATATAATGATTCATCAAAAAGCTGAACTGATTCATGTTTCAAAATAAGGAAAGAAATGGGGAATGGCATATAAACAGATTTATAAAGCACATATGCAACATAGGTTTTTTTAATGTATGCACAGAAGAATTTACCTGGGTTGTATAGGAAGGCTTAAGGGAGAAATATACTCCATAAGATATGATGAACTAACCATATTCTTCAATATTGACATTGGAAACTAAGGCTGATTGAAGGGTGAGTTGCGGAAGAAATAATGGAGTTTGATGGAATAAATTCTATATGCAAATATATTAGTGCACTTGAGCTTGTCATTTTGACTAATATGGTATTTAAACTGGCTGACATTGTCACTTCTGCTAGCCGTGGGATTTTGGTGAATTGAAATGCATACATGCATAGGTCACTGGGTGTCAAAAAGTGCATTGTATTCTCACACAAGGAGAGCGGGTGACTACATGCCCAGTTGCATTCTCCCAAATAATCACTTTTCTCACAATCGGGCAACTGGGCGAAAGAGGAGGAGACGGGCGGAGTCCAAGGAGGATACTACTTCTTAGTCCTGCCGAGGTATCCAATGATATTGGAATAGTTGGCTCACACTCACTTTATCGTGACATGCTTCATCACTGGCGCTTATCCACACCCTGGTAGGATGGTACCACCAGGACGGACTCAACCAAAAAGATGGTAGTTCTTAGATAATGTCTTACTGGATAAGCAGGGGGTCCAGATAAAGAGGGAAAGTTAAAAATACCTCAGACAGAGTAGGGCGCAGGGGTCTGTGTAGCTCGCTGAATACATTATGCTTACTTGGAGTTTGGTTAATCAATGCCTTGAAAAACGATGTACATATTGCTGACTGTCTGTGCCTTACCACTTAAAATATATCAAAGGATGAATGTTCAGCATGGTTAGGGAAACTCTCTGACAAGCGCAGCACAAATACTAAAATTCGGGACTGTCAGCAGCCAAAACATCGAAACGTACACTGAATGCAGTGGTCTAGGAGGTTCAATAATTATTTGCTAAAGGGACAATATAGCATCAAATAAAACACGCTCATACGGTATTTAGTAAACCACATTTTCACCGCACAGTAAAATACGCCATAAATGTGAAGAAAAACTAATAGGAAATCAGTGGGACAATACAGCATCTTATAAGTCTCGACAGACAATAAGATACACCACAAACGGTGTTCACTGAACCATGTTTTTATCGTGCAGCAAAATACACTGTAAACGCAAAAAAGAAACCTACTTTAGACACTAGGTAGAACGGTGGTGTAATAAATGGCCCATAATCGCACCTAATTTAAAAAATCTGTTTC
Source organism: Calotriton arnoldi (assembly GCA_963921515.1). Classification (NCBI taxonomy): domain Eukaryota; kingdom Metazoa; phylum Chordata; class Amphibia; order Caudata; family Salamandridae; genus Calotriton; species Calotriton arnoldi. The sequence continues at coordinate 1,125,906 of CAWUFW010003044.1, read as the reverse complement.
TTGACTCTGACAAATGTTTCTTACAATAAAAGTCCTTAAATTTTAAGGATTAATCTTCATAACCTATTCGGAAGGGAGTGAGGGAGCAAGTTGGGACTTCATCTCCCATAATCCCAACAGTCACGAGGACAACACGACAGATAGAGCAACGGCCCTCAGATGCTCCTGCGACTCAGACCTCCTTAAAATCGAATGCTCCAAATACAGCAGCGTTCGGTGGCGGTCTGAGCAGTGATGACACGTATGTGCACCAGCAGTGCCCATACCTCAATCAATCAATCAATCAATCAATCACGGCATTTATAGAGCGCGCTACTCACCCGGGAGGGTCTCAAGGCGCTGGGGGAGGGGGTAAGTTACTGCTCGAACAGCCAGGTCTTGAGCTGCTTCCTGAAGGAGAGATGGTCCTGGGTTCGCCGAAGGTGAGTGGGGAGGGAGTTCCAGGTCTTGGCTGCCAGGTAGGAGAAGGATCTTCCTCCGGCGGTGGTTCTGCGGATGCGTGGTACGGTGGCGAGGGCGTGGCTGGTTGATCGTAGCTAGCGTGTGGGCGTGTAGAAGGTCATGCGGTCGTTGAGGTACTTTGGGCCCAGGTCGTGGAGGGCCTTGTGTGCGTGGGTGAGGAGTCTGAACGTGATTCTCTTGCTGACGGGGAGCCAGTGCAGGTCTTTCAGGTGTCCGGTGATGTGGCTGTGTCGGGGGATGTCCAGGATGAGTCGTGCGGAGGCGTTCTGGATGCGCTGGAGTCTCTTTTGAAGTTTGGCTGTGGTTCCGGCGTAGAGGGTGTTCCCATAGTCCAGTCGGCTGGTGACGAGTGCCTGGGTGACGGTCTTCCTGGTTTCAGTGGGGATCCATCTGAAGATCTTGCGGAGCATGCGCAGGGTGTTGAAGCATGAAGATGAGACGGCGTTGACTTGTCTGGTCATCGACAGGGAGGAGTCCAGGATGAAGCCCAGGTTGCGTGCGTGGTCCGTTGGCTTGGGCGCGGTGCCCAGGGCCGGGGGCCACCAGGAGTCGTCCCAGGCGGAGGGTGATGAGCCCAGGATGAGGACTTCCGTCTTGTCTGAGTTCAGTTTAAGGCGGCTGTTCCTCATCCAGTCGGCGACGTCTCTCATCCCGTCGTGTAGGTTGGCTCTGGCGGTGGTGGGGTCGTTGGTGAGGGAGAGGATCAGCTGGGTGTCGTCGGCGTAGGAGATGATGTTGAGGTTGTGTCGGCGTGCGATGGCTGCGAGGGGGCTCATGTAGACGTTGAAGAGGGTTGGGCTGAGTGAGGATCCTTGTGGAACGCCGCAGATGACTTCGGTGGCTTCGGATCTGAACGGGGGAGGCGGACTCTCTGGGTTCTTCCGGCGAGGAACGAGATGATCCATTCCAGTGCTTTCTCTCGGATTCCGATGTTGCTGAGGCGCTTCACTAGGGTGCGGTGGCAGACGGTGTCGAACGCCGCGGAGAGGTCCAAGAGGATGAGGGCAGCTGTTTCCCCGTTGTCGGTTAGGGTTCTGATGTCGTCGGTGGCTGCGATAAGGGCGGTCTCGGTGCTGTGGTTGGCCCGAAACCCGGACTGCGAGGGGTCGAGGGATCCATTCGTCTCGAGGAAGGCGGCAAGCTGTCTGTTGACGGTCTTCTCGATGACTTTGGCCGGAAACGGAAGGAGCGAGATGGGACGGTAGTTCTTGAGGTCGGTGGGGTCCGCCGTTGGTTTCTTCAGGAGGGCGGTAAGCTCGGCGTGCTTCCAGCTCTCCGGGAAGGTGGCGGTGTGGAAGGAGGAGTTGATGATGTCCCGGAGATGGGGTGCGATGGTGGCGTCGGCTTTGTTGAAGACGTGATGTGGGCAGGGGTCGGTTGGTGATCCGGAGTGGATGGAGTTCATCGTGCGGGTGGTGTCTTCGGTGCTGATCGGGGTCCAGTTGCAGAGGGTGGTGGTGGCGGGCGTTGGTTCGGCGGTAGGGTGCGTTGTTTGTGCGTCGAAGCTGTTGTGTATGTCGGTGATCTTGCGGTGGAAGAACGCGGAGAGTGAGTTGCAGAGGTCTTGCGAGGGGGTGATGTCGTTGTTTCCGGCGCTGGGGTTGGAGAACTCTTTGATGATGCTGAAAAGTTCCTTGCTGTCATGGGCGTTGTTGTCCAGTCGTTCTTTGAGTGCCGACTTCTTGGTGGCACGGATCAGCTGGTGGTGTTTGCGGGTGGCGTGCTTGAGGGCGGTCCTGTTGTCTGTGGTCTGGTCGAGTCGCCAGGTTTTCTCGAGAGTGCGGCAGTTCTTCTTGGATTCCTTGAGTTCGTTGGTGAACCAAGGGGTTTTCTTGCTTCCGGGTCTGCTGGGAGGGTTTTTTGTGGTGCGAGGTCGTCGGCGCAGGCGGTCAGCCACTTGGCGAGGTTGCTGGCTGCTTCGTTTGGGTCCGTTGTGTTGGTGGGTGTGTTCTGGCTGAGGGAGGCGGTGAGCTGCTCGGCGGTGATCTTGCTCCAGCTCCGGCGGGGAGCCTGTTGCGGGTGGTGGTGGGTCGCAGTCTTTCTGAAGCTGAAGTGGACGCAGCTGTCCACTTCACAGTGAGTACACTGGACTATCCAGATATGTGTCTTGTAGAATGCATACGGTCCCGCATATCGGACCGTATCAGCACGCAGCCATTCAGAAACTTGCATTAGTAATGCTGGCTTAACGCATGGTGGGAGCTTTGAAATATTGTAATCCCATACAGTTACGAGATAATTTGGGTACAACAGCCATGTGCGAAGCACTCAAATGTAGGATTATGTCCTTGATAGGAGCTTTGAAATATACAATGCTTAAAGCTTGTACGGGTATGTTGGTGAGCACTGATTGAACGCTGGCGAATGAGTTGGTATATTTTTTTTTTTTTTATATTTTTTTTTTGTTTTGCCAATAAAGTAACATGTATAACACACCATGAGTGCTCGACACAACAGATTGGATAGCAATTTCAGCCGGCCAGTGTTCATATTGGATGTCCACCACAGGACTACAGATTTCGGGACATAAGATATCCAATTGTATATACATCATAACCTCAAAAATACACATTTCTTGTTCAGCGCCAAGTGGGTCATAGTACATCCCAACAGGGTTTTTCTCACAACCTCCCAGCCAGTGAACCCTGACTCTCTGATTCCCCATCCATCTCTAATCCGTAGTATTTCATCCATGGCGTCCATATTTTCTTAAACTTCCGCGGGCACCCCCTAGCTTTGTATGTCACCTGTTCTGCCACCATATAAAGATCCAAACACGCCTTCCATTCCTTCATTGTGGGTATTTGTTGCACCCCCCAGTATTTCGCTATGTCCCGCTTGGCCACCACTATTCCCAGGTTAGCTAGTAATAATTTCCGTCACGGAATATCCACCTCTGTGGGAATACCCAATAGCAGAAACTTCGGCTCCATTTCTATCTGAACCTCAAGTATGCTATTAAGCTCCTTCACGATCTTACCCCAGTAATCCTGTATTTCGCAACACTCCCATAGGGTATGTATGAAGGTCCCATCTGTCCCATGACATCTAAGACATTTCGGACTATCCGCCCTCCCCATTTTGTGGAGTTGTGCTCTGTCAAAGTATGTTCTATGTAAAATCTTGTATTGGATGAGGCGTAATCGAAACTTGATTGCCACTTCTCGTGGGTGCATGAGTGCGGCCTCCCAGTCAATGTCTTCCAATGTTCCGGTAGTCCTTTCCCATTTGATTCGAAGTGTTCCAAGTTTGTCTGGCATATTATTGAGTAGGGTTTTATATGTGTAGGAGACAGCTTTAGTTGAAAGCTCTTCCTGCAATAGGCGCCCCTCTAGTGGGGCATACCCAGGTATTGCCTCCCCCTCTAGTCCCTCCGCCATCCATGCATGTTTCAGGCGAAGATATGCATATCGTTGTGTGGCATTAAGTTGGTATCTATCCTTAAGTGTCTCGAACGAGGCCAGCACCCCCTTTTCCAGAAGGTCTCCTATCTTGGAAATTCCAATTAGATCCCATTGTTTAAAGCCTCTAAGCTTCCGTATTTCGGGCAGTCTATTCCCTTCCCACAATGGTGTCTCCCTGGTACGTTTTTTTATCCCATTGCATTTGTCTCTCAGCGTGTTTCCAAGCCTCCAACGTCCTCTGGGTTGCCTGAAGTAGTTGACTACTACCTTTCCCGCCATATATATAATGGAGATATGTCCGATTATTAAATTGGAGTCTCTCCAGTCTATATGTTGAATGATCACCTGGTATATGGATCCACTCATTAAGAACAATAAGGTGGGATGCCATGTAGTATGCTCTGATATCTGGGAGGGCCAGACCACCATTATAAGCCCTTCTCTGCAGGGTTTGGAGTGCCACTCTTGGGTAGGCCCCATCCCATAGAAGCAGACGTACCTCACTATCTATTTGGTTAAACATTGTGTCTGGTATTTTATGATAGATATTTTTCAGCACGTAGAGCAACTGGGGGAGCGTAATCATTTTATACATTGCGGCTCTCCCCATGATAGTTAGTGGGAGTTTACGCCATCTCTTTACATCCTCCTAAAAATTAAGAATAACTCTCTTAACATTACATACCAGGCTCTCAGCAACATCAATGGTAATATAAAGGCCAAGATACGTGAATCCTTCTGTTGACCAACGTAAACAGTCAGGGAACCCCTGCGGGTCTGTTACCCCCCCAATTGGGTATAGTGTGGATTTACTCCAATTAATCTTATATCCCGAATATTTCCCATATATCTTGAAAATCCGCAAAATTTGGGGGAGTGTCTCACTAGGGTCAGTCACATATAATAGTATATCATCTGCATATAAAGATATGCGTTCCTCTTTAAGCATCTGAGCATCATCGATGAACCCACCCAATCCGGGGGTGGTTCTAATAACACAGGCAAGAGGTTCCAAAACAAGAGAAAAAAGTAGCGGGGAAAGGGGGCAACCCTGCCTAGTTCCCCGTTGTATCGGCCAAGGTTGAGAAAGAACCCCATTGACCCGAGTCCTAGCCACGGGTTTCGTGTATAGCAACGCTACCCAGTCTCGGAAGCTTGGCCCGAACCCGAATTTCTCCAAAACACCCCTCATAAAGGGCCAATGGACAGTGTCAAACGCTTTCTCAGCGTCTAGGGACATCAATAAGTGTGCCGTTTCCCGATCTCGAGTGGCCTCTATCCAATTAGCCACACTGCGTAGATTATAGCGAGTGGCACGTTTCGTCATAAAGCCAGATTGTTCGTCTTTAATCAATGAGGTGATCACCCCTATGAGACGGGTAGCCAGGATGCTGGCTAGGATTTTAGTTTCAATGTTCAACAACGATATAGGGCGATAGGAGCCACAATCGTCTGGGGGTTTCCCGGCCTTGTGGATGACCACAACGGTCGCTTCTCGGAGATCGGCAGGGAGTAGCCCTTCCTCTTTGGATTACTGGAACATCCTAAGTAGATGCGGTGCCAAAAGAGAGGTATGTTTTTTTTTAAATTCTCCCGGGAGGCCATTAGGGCCCGGGACTTTCCCCAGTTTTAGCCTATTGATGGCTTCGGACACCTCCTCCAGTGTAATGTCTATGTCAAGGGCCTCCGTCTCCTCCGGAGAGAGACGAGGAAGTTCAATATCCTCGAGGTATTCGCCTATTAGTGTGTCACATACTTGTGTTTGGGCTGCATAGAGTGTAGTGTAAAATCGGGCAGAGGCCCCAGCAATATCTTGTGGCGTGGTGTAAGATTGGTCTGCCTCTCTGATAGAAGTAACCCACCTAGCTTCTTGTTCTTTTCTTCCCAGCCATGCCAGTAGTTTTCCCGCTCCATCTCCAGTTTCATATAGTCGATGTTGTATTGCCAATTGATGTGAACGCACTTCTCTAGTAGCCAACGCTTGATATTCCCGCTTGGTGATGTCGATCTGGCGGAGGTAATGTGGGTCAGATGCGGAGACCCCTTTATTTTCGAGTTCAAGTAATTTGCGTTCTAAGGACAGGAGTGCTTGAGTGTTGCGCCCTTTCTGATGTGCAATGATATTTTGTGCTCTATCGCGTATCACTGCTTTAAAAGCTTCCCAAAGTGTGATGGGCGATTGAACCGAATCAGTATTTTCCTGAAAATACAATTCTATTTCTACTTTAATTTCTTTGGCTACTTGTGGATCCCTCAGGGCCCATGCATTCAGCTTCCACGAGGCCTTTTGCCCACCCCTCTGTGTCCCCACTTTCAAATAGAGCGGTGAGTGGTCCGATATGCCTCTAGCCAGGTATTCCACCTCTTCTATATGATTAATCTCTCCGGCAGGGGCGAATAAGTAATCTAACCGTGAGAACACCCTGTGGGCTCCGGAGAAGTAAGAATATGCTCGCCTGGACGGGTGTCGACTTCTCCATAAGTCCGTTAGCCCTAGGGTCAGCTGAAATTTCGCCAGCGCAGTGACCTCTCCAGTCCTTCTCCGGACCAGCGAACGGTCGAGGGTGAGATCGCTTACGTCATTGAAATCACCCCCAATGATATGCGTGGCAGGGCCTGCTTGCAGAAGTATCTCAGTTATCTTGTCTAATGTCCGTTGCTGGAGACGTGGGGGAGCATATACACTAAGCAATACCCATGAGGTATGATTCCAGATCCCCTGTATCACCACATATGTGCCATCTGGGTCCTCCCATTTCCGTATGACCCTAAATGGAGGCGACTTTCGTGCTAGGATCGCTACTCCTCTCGAACCTCGAGTGAAGCCTGCGTGTGCTAAAGTGATGTACTGCCCCCTATTCAAAAATGAGCAGTGTGGACCCATAAGATGTGTTTCCTGTAACAGTACGAAGTTTGGTTTGAGCCTTTTGAGGTAGTTCGATACTAACCCCCGTTTGATCTTATTCCCTAGCCCATTGACGTTCCACGTCAATATTTTGTACTCTTTTCTGGCCATGGTATTAGCAAATGTGGTGTGTGTAGTCCCCACTGCCGTCTCCCTGGAATGTACCTATTGTAGTACTCTTGATCCATTTGTATATACATGTGATTTGTATCATCCATTATGTAAGTTTCTCCCCGCAATGCACATCCCGAACACTACCCGGGCTTCGTCCTTCCCATTTCCGCCGGCACTCATGTTAAAAAACCCAAACGACTTACCCAGTACCCTCCCCAACGAACAATACGCCAAACGAATCCCATTAACCACTATGTCCCCCACCCCATGCTCTGCAGGCCCCCCCACCAAATGAGTTGGTATATTTAACCTCGGCGGGAGCTTTATTCACCACAACAATCAGCAATATGTACAGGGTTTTTCACAGCATTGATTAACCCAACTCTTACTGAGCATAATGTACACAGCAAGATACACAGACCCCTGTGCCCTACTCGGTCTGAAATTTCCCCTGGTTGGATCTTGGGATTGCCCAATAGCCCCCTAATCTTCCTTAAAACACCTAGATGGGATGCGAGCAACATCGCTGATAGTGCATTGTTGAAATTCCTAAGAAACACCGATATGAGCTGCGGGCAACATTCCTGCAATGTTATCTGGTGTATTTTCTGTGAAAACATTGATTAAAAAAACTGAGAAATAAGATCTCCATGCTCTAGACGACCACTTTGGTTGTTTTTAGAAAGTATGCACAGTAAATTTCTGACCGTTGAGAGCTTTACGGACACCAATAAAGCATAAGAATACAACTTTGAAAACTAACAACATGATATGCATGTTCTTCCTTTGGTAAGAGTGACTATATGACGTCCCCAGGTGCCAGACATGCATGACCCTTGAACAACCGAAAAACGGGGTGAGAGGGGGGGGTGGGGGGTGTGTGTGTGTGTGTGTGTGTGTGCGTGTGCGTGTGTGCGTGTGTTCCACTGAAAATCTGAATGCAATGCATGTGTAACGCATGAGACAACTGCATTTTGAACATACTGAACTGTTTTTTAATTGACAACTTTTTATTCATGCACAGTATCTGGCCTCCCACCCACACACAGTGGGGATAGGTAATTTAGTAAATGCTAAAGATATTCCAGTGGGACAACACTCTCACTTAGAATTTGATCTCTTGCACAATACTTGTATGGAAGGTGTTCACAACCAGGACAGGTACCCTTCAGCACCCCAAATCTACATTGATAGTGGAATACCAATATGTCCTCTGAATTTAGAGTGTGGAGGATACTTTAACCTATGTTTTACAGAACCTTATACATAAACCTGTATCTGTCTTCTCTTCCCTGTTGACATACCTTTTTGTTTCCTAGGTACCCTCAACTGACCGAATACAGACTCAGTTGAGAGCATGAGGCCTCCCTTACGTGTATGGAATGCATGCGTAACTAGGCAGAGGTACGTACTCTAGGCCCAAGACCCGGTAGGGCTCTTGGTTTAGGTGAAACATGTTGGTATAGATAAATCAGAGTTAATTGAGAGATTAAACCTCAATAAAAACCCTGTATCATTTTTTATTCATACCCCTGGTACCCTACAAATGAAGAATTATTTTGGGTATACCATGAGGTAATTTTAACTTTCCCTCTTAATCTGGATCCCTGCTTATCGAGTAAGACATTATCTAAGAACTCCCATCTTTTTGTTTTAGTCTGCCATGGTGGTACCATCCTACCAGGGTGTGGATAGGCGCCAATGATGTAGCATGTCACGATTAAGTGAGTGAGACTTTTATTACAATACCTTTGGATACCACGGCAGGACTAGGAAGTAGTATCCTCCTTGGACTCCACATGTCTCCTTCTATTTCGCCCAGTTGCCCGATAGTGGGAAAAAGTGCATTGTCGCTTCTGCTAGCTGTGACATTTTGGTGAATTTACATAAATGCATTGGCCACTGGGTATCAAGCGGTGCGTTGTCATGTCTGCTAGCCATAGCATTTTGGTGAATTGACATACATACACACATGCACAGGTCACCAGGTGTCAAAGAGTGTGTTGTCACTTCTGCAAGCCGTGGCATTTTGGTAAATTGACATATCCACATGCATGCATAGGTTGAGGTGTAACCAGAAGTGAGGAAGAATATGGTAATGCGGTATCTAGCAGTAATCTCGTGAGCCGACGTAGGAGGCCAAGCTGCATGCGGCTAAGGCTGTCTCTAAGGCAGTCCATAGATTAGCTTCCAAACTGCTAAATCGTTACAGTCACTTGTCCTGTGGAGGATATATTCAAAATCTGAAAGATGTTAAGGCAGTGCTAAAGGAAGGTGGATGAAGGAGACGTACATATTCTAGGTCTTCAAAACACAGCACAAGTTCAACTTTGTTTTTTACGTCTGTGGGTACTTGTAGCGCAAGAAAGAGATCAATAGCTACATTATAATGAAGTAGAGTTTGTGGCACCTTTAAAAGTAATATATATATTTTTTTTAGAAATCGAATTAAATGCTTGTAATAACATCAAAGCAGAAGTGACAGAGACAAAAATATTAAATTCCTTCAAAACCCCGCAGACGGATACAAGCAGAATAATAGAAATGCAGAATAAGCAGCGGTAAAGCTGCTGACCATGTGATGTTTGTGTCACGTGTAGGTGCACAATAGGCCTAAAGAAGGGGCAGCTTAGTTCTCCTCGGCCACAGAATGTGCTTCCAGATCAAATCTAAAAAAATTATTCAACGCAGACTAACACAACTATTCAGCTTGCCTTCACTGATACAAGCAGCTCCGAGGACATCCTGTGTAGGAAAATTCAAAAGTAAGTCGATAGTTTCCAGCTGATTAACACGAATCTGAGCAGATTCACTCCAGTATAATTGAAAACGCTGAGAGATTCTGTGCTGTGCCAACTGTGCATTTCTTTTGGGCAGCTGCCACAAAATGGAAGCCAGCTGGCACACTGGGCTTATTAAAAGTCGGCGTCACACCTTTGTGTACATTAACTGTGAATGGGAATGCCGTGTCAGAGCCTGAACAAGTGGTCAGAATCTGATGGTTTTTGATCGGGTGAGTTTGTTAGCGAGTCTAAGAAGAGTAGACATTTTGCGTGTGCCCAAAAAAATGTTAGTAAGTGGACTATGTGCTCTAGCTTTTAGCCACTTGGTGCTTCAAAATGGTTTTGAGTAGGTCAGAAAAGCTAGGCCCTCGTTTCAGGTATTGAGGCAAACCAGTCAGAAATGGTAATGCACCGTTACTACGCGGGCATTACTACGATGTGCTTTTTCTACGCATTTTTTACTGCGCGTTAACCATTACTACGCATGCTGCTACATAGCATGCTTTTACTTCGCAAATGCTTTTAGTACGCATTACTTTACAACGAGCTGTGGGAGTTGCGATGAGACGGGACGTGCAAAGAGGAGAGAGAGGTAAGAGGGGCTGTGTATTTTTTAAGGGTTGGTGTTTGATGAGTAGTTTTTTAAGTTTTAGGGTAGTGCAGGGGGTAGTGTTTTAGGGTTTAGGGTAGTGTTGTAGTGTTTGTGTAGTGTAGGGTAGTGTTTTAGGGTTTAGGGTAGTGTCGGGGGGTCATGTAGGGTAGTGTTTAAGTGTAGGGGACGGACTGGGGGTAGGGTCGTGCAGGGGGTAGTGTTTTAAGGTTTAGGGTAGTGTAGTGTTTGTGTAGGGTAGTGTTTTAGGGTTTAGGGTAGTGTCAGGGGGTCGTGTAGGGTAGTGTTTAAGTGCAGGGGACGGACTGGGAGTAGGGGTAGGGTCGTGATGGGGTTAGTGTTTTAGGGTTTAGGGTAGTGTTTGTGTAGGGTAGTGTTTTAGGGTTTAGGGTAGTGTGAGGGGGACGTGTAGGGAAGTGTTTGAGTGTAGGGGCAGGACTGTGGCACAGGGTAGTGTCGTGCTAAAGGTAGTTTTGAAGGGATTAGAGTAGTGTTGAGAAGTTTATGGTGTGTAGGGTAGTGTATTTGCAATTAGTATTTTGCGTAGTGTTGGGGAGTTTATTTATTTTTTAAATGTATTTAAAAAAAATTAATACCTTTCAAAGTGTTTGGGTGTAAATTAAAAGAAAAAAAACGAAGAAGAACTATGCGGTGTATTAAATTACATAGACGAGTATTAATTTTCCAAATATATTTTAAATTACTCCCCCACCCAAAACCCCTATTTCACTGCAATCCCGTCCCAGGGTTTAGGTAACTTTTTAAAAAAAAATATTAAAAATGCTTCATTGTTGCGTAGTAGTGGTATACGAAGTAATTAACAGCGCATTAAAAGCAGATTCTTATATTTTAAATGGTTTTGCGTAGTAATGGTTTGCGCATTAAAAATATGCGGAGTAATGGTAGTTGCGATGTAAAAAGATCACACTAAAAGCATGCGTAGTAAAAGCATGCTAAGTAGTGTCATATATTCGTCAGAAATCCACCACCTCATAATTACCTATATCCAGGGACACTGGAATTATGCGATTGTGCGGCAGCAGCGTTTTTTGCATAATTATGGATTTAACGCATTTGCCACATAATCCGTCATTTGCTCCATAATCTGCAGATTTTAAGGAAAAAAACTGTTTCTAGTTCAAACGGTTTAAAAGTTACTAAAAATAAATCAACACATGTTGCTGTGCAGTTGCAGGACCTTTGCAAAAGCTTGGCTGGTCCCCTTTTTATTTATTGCTATATTTTAGTGTTAGACTAGTACTAACGAGGTGCAATTTATGCCCAGTGTTAACAAGTGTAAACATTACAAAATAATGAAGTAAAACTATCACCACATGTGACGTATTACAGCGCATAATTTGCCTTTTCTTGCTGCATAATTTAGTCAACCCTGCTGCATAATTTTTCCTTTTCCAGCCGCATAATTCCAGTGGCCCTGCGCTATACTGTCTTTTGTGGGCAGGGAATTGCTAGGGTTGGGAGCGCCCGAGAATTAATAGAGTGAGCTGAGTCACAGCCGAGCCAGGGGTTGGGCCGAGGCCTAAAATATTGTCATATCAAACTAATTTAATGTGTGTTATTAATTTTTTTAACAAGTTACCTCTCTTCTGATGCAGACTGTGGTAGATTGGAGGAAATGCTGACTGTGAATAGTGAGCCTGGTCCAGTGCTTAATTTGTAAAATATTAAGTGGCAGGGCTCTGACCAGGAGGCCACTGCAGCTTGCACCACCCATTGCCCTTTGCATCGCTGCCAAAACAACTACTAACCATCGCTCTCGCATGTAAATGCGACAGTTCAGATTATTCCAGGTCCCCAAAGCTAAAGGAATGACTGGGGGGGCAGGTATTAGCAATTTTAATGTATATTGCAGTCCTAAACTACCGTTGTTCTGCTTATCTCTAAATTAGATGAGCAGCGTCACCATGTGGTGGACTGTTCTAAGTTTGGTGTTGACATTTAAGTGCCGGTGCCGAGCACCGGAAACCAATTAAGTGCCGGTGCTAAGCACCAGAAAGCACTGGCTCAAATTAAGCACTGGCCTGGTCTAGCTTATTACACAAAATCTAAACTGGGAATTGAAAAATGCACTCTAAAGTTGTGTGTTTTACTGGTAATTCAATAAAATATTGCAGTAAAGGATGCATGTGGAGATTTTAATACCCCTCATAATGACATAGCCAAACTGCAAGTCCCAAAATGCAAAGTGCAATTAGGTAAAAGTGTCATACATGACATTTATTACGGCTCATTGGCCATTAGTCTTTCTTGTCAAGCCTAGCTCTGCCCAATTAACAGATTGGAATTGACTGATGTGAATAGCAAATAGAAGGTTTATACTCACCCCCAAATATCCTATCCCTCTCATAGGCCGCAGCTATGGTAATAAAACAGGAGTAATCCACCTATATCTGAGGTAGTGTCACACCAGACTTCCATCTCTCCATGTCTGGCTAGACTTGGCGTTTGGACAAAATTGTTCCAGGCGCTCTACTGATCCTGGGAGGTGGTAAATTGGTGCCTTTGTTTACTGTTCTCCCAGCAAGTTTAACTTGTTAGGGTTGCAAAGGGTTCATTGTATTTAGCTCAAGCAGAGCTGCTTGGCAGTGTTGTCTCTCCCTGGATGCCAAGACAGGCCAGTTAGTTTAAGCACATCCCCCAACAATATGCATCTAGAACAGTCCTATAAGTTTGAATGATGGCTATGCAGTTTAAATATATTTTAAAATGACCACAACACTCCGGAGATACACTTGTGATAAAAATGTATTTGAGCACAGCACAAAGTGCCATATTTAGCGGACTGTGATTAGTTAATTATCCAGTGCATTCTTGGTGCTATTTAAGTGTTTTCCACCGTGGCCACCGTATACAGGTACGGTGGCAATCCAAATGGGAAGTGGCAGCTGCCACCGAGTAGTATGGGTGGGTAGAAAACTAAATAAAATTGACTTACCTGGCTGCCTGCCTGCCGTCGCCTCGCCTCCGTCGCCTTCTTTTCCTGCCAGAAGCAGGAAGCACACACAGGCTCCCCTAAGCCAATCGTGTTGCTGCTGTTACCGGCATGACAGCAGCGCTGTGATTGGTCTGAGCGCCGTGGTTCAGCACTGGGAGCCTGTGCATGTTCTCCACCCAGGCTGTGCAACACAGCCAGGTGGAGAACATGCTAAGTGTGCATGACGGTTTGGCTGGCCCAAAACTGTTATGCGCACGTAAGTGCCCCAACCACTGCTCCCCTGCTGGCTGTGACGACAGCCCAGCCCTGCCCTGTAAACCTGCTTCAGTGCGGAAAAATAAAATGATAATAACATTGAATGAATGAATATAGGCTTTGTAAAGCGCGGACTTAGCCCAGGGGCATCAAGGCGCTGCGGGAAGGGATCAAGATCAGAGAGGTCCACAAGTGGAGGGTTTACAGATTCAAGCTGGTGAAGAGCCAAGTCTTCAAGGCCTTGCGGAACGAAGAATGAAGTTCCAGAGCCGAAATTGAAGGAGGAAGAGAATTCCACAGATTGGCTCCAGCCAACGAAAAGGCCCTCCCCCGCCCCCCCCCCCCCATCTGGATTTCCTGAACTTGGGAACTCTCACCAGATTCTTGCTGGCAGATCTTAGCTGCTTGCCGGGGACATATCTGCGAAACAGCTTTTTAATGCCTTCTGACCCCCTATTGTAAAAAGCCTTGTGCACAGGGCTTTAAACACAATTCTCCGGCCTAAAGGAAGCCAGTGCAGACTTCTGATGGTAGCCGATACAGAATGGAATTTAGGAAGGCCCATCACCAGCCTGGCAGCAGCATTCTGCACAAGTTGGAGTCGGTGTAGGAGTCCCTTATTTAACCCTACATAAAGGGCATTACAATAATCTAATCTGGACAACACAAGGGCCACCACTGCCTGTTTCCGTGCAGGGAGGGAGAGAAATTGAAAAATCTTTTTGAGAGTCCTTATCATCCCGAAGCAGGTAGAGACTGTTCTGTTTATTTGGGGGCCCAGAGAGAGAGAGAGAAGTGTCCACTATGATGCCAAGATTTTTGGCACTGAGGCCAGGGCGAGGGCAAGATCCAAGCGTTTCTGGCCACCAGGCCTCAGACCAGATCTCCTGTTTATCTCCTGCTGTAACATTGTGTTATCATTTTATTTTTCCTTTTTTCGCTGCAGTGGGGCAGCGCTCCTCTGCCGTAGCAGAGGAGCTGCCGCTGCAAATGAGGATTAAAATGGGGATTTGATCTACCGGTCAGAGCTGCCGACTTCAGAGCTGGGGAACCGGGTTCGAGTCTGGCGTCGGCTCAACATCCTGTGATTCTGGGCAAATCACTTAATCTCCCCGTGCCTACCAAAAATGAATGTGTCTGTGTAATGTAACTGGTGCTCATGTAAAGCACTCAAATACCTTCGGGTCGAGTTTGCGCTATATACAAACTGCAACAAAAAAATGGCTAGCCCCTTCTCTTAGTACCTGCGCGTGAGCGTGGGGGGAGACTTGAGAATGGTGTGCGAGTGCTCTTATTCAAGATACTTTTCGCCGTTCACATGTCAACAGATTTTTACTTTTTTTTATTTGAAGAAGGAAGTTACCGGCTGTGCGAGTTTAGGCTTTACTTGTAGTACCGGTTAGGGCACACTGTCTCATTTGTTTCTGAAACACAATCAAAACAACACTTGCCAGGTACTAAGTACCTGCACTTCTATCATTTGAAAGGGAGAGTACTTGCACTTCTCAGCCCTGCTTCAATACATTGTACAGGAGGCTCCCAGCACTTCTCGTGAGAAAACATGTACTATGGACAGTGAGTACCAGCACTTCTATATTTCCATTTTAAGCACTGGTCACGTAGTTGTTTCATCTTCTAACAAGAAAAGATGTTTCGCCGGCATCTTGCTAGTGTCGTGTTGTTATTGTCCCCTCTGTGGCCATCGTTGTGGTTGTTTGTGTCTGTTTGCATTCGGATGACTGTGTTGTTCTTTCTCGTCAAGCTCAGAGACGTTTTAAGGCATGGGCAAAGTGGGCTCTGGCCCAGGGCCCCAGCCTTTCAGGGGGCCCCCTGATAGAGCCAGCTATGTTCAGCAGAGAGTCTTGCCGTGATGACCTTGAATATGTCTTAAACAGATTGTTGCAAATACAATTTTTCGTTCATTTATTTTTAATGTGTGAGAGTCTTACAGACATTTTGTCGACAAAATGTGTTCATGTTTCATGCAACATCCATATGAAACGTTTCTTTTAGATCACTACAGGGCCTCACAAATGAGAAACGGGAGCGTGTGTCAGAGATTATTTGCAGTAATATTAGTGAGCTGCAGCTTTGTTTCAATACTGAAAACGCACATTACTATTCCTGAATAGCAGATGTACACACATTTGGAATGTGACCAAAGAGGACATGAAAGAGCTGAAACTGGATCATAAAATCAAACCTGTTCCGAACAGGGGCCCCCAAAATACATCTGGCCCAGGGCCCCCAAAATCCTTAAAACGTCCCTGGTCAAGCTGCTCGTGTTTCTCGCCTCCATCCCCGTTCTCAGTTGCGGGAGGTGCAGTGGTCGGGTTGGCAGCGTGGATAGTGAGTCCACGCGAGTTGCGCTGCCCCCTCAGAGTGACGCAGGAGGTGTGCCTAAGACGGAATGGAGAGGCAGCCAGCTGGCAGCGTGCAAAAGATGCCATTGTGCGGCTGCAGTTTCATTACTGCAAGGTCACTGGGAACAGCCAGGGAGGGAGCAGTGAAACACGGAGGCGGTGGGCACTCGAGCCCCTTTGTTGGTGCCTAACGAGCATGACATGAGGGCAGCTGACAGCAGAAGCAGGTGGAGAGAGCCTGCCAGTAATTACAGGCGACAACAACTGCCACAAAACAAGCGCTACCAAACTGCGAACACGCTGATTAGCATATTTCTGCTTTTAAGGATCCTGTGATGTTGCCTCTGACGTGTGCTCGAATGCACACAAAACGTGTGAACCCACACATCTGCTGTGCGTCTGTCAGAAACTAGAAGGCCTAATTATTGGCATCTCGGCGCTAGTAACTTTAGTGGCACACAACGGGCGCCGTGCACGCGGTGCCGCTGTGTGCTCCTCGGAGGCTGTGTAGGCAACACAACTGAAACGGTGACATTGTTCTCAAGGTATGGAACTCGTGCGAGCCCTTGCAGGCTATAAATGTCATTTTCGGGGGACAGATACGTTCTTAAGGGAAGTGACGTTAGGGCTTACGTGACGTACTTTAGCTGAATGTTTGTGTGCGCGTCTTTTTGGTTGTCTTATTTGGTTCGATCGGCAGCAACAATCACTTGTAACGCATATCTTTTTGAAGGCTGTGTTTTAAAGCTTATGTGCAGAAGCACTGTGTGTAATAATCTGTTTATTACCTCTGGTTAAAGTAGGAATGGAAATAGAACTACAGGTAACAAGAAACCTGAAGTGGTTGGCGATCATGCCTCCTCCTCTTCCTCCACAGTGGTAATAAATGGTATACTACTCCTTATGGACCTGCAGCTGTGGCTTTTGCCATGCCATTTCTCATGTTTAGTAATTAAAGATAAGGCTATTTTGGGGGAACTTAAAGGGTTAAATCCGTGCAGTGCGATGAAATTGCACTGAACCCGTACATTAGCAGAGTTGTTTGCTCTGTAAATTCATTGCAACATGCAATTTGCAGGCCAGTAATAACCTGGGGCCTTGTAATGAATGTACCCACTCGTGCGGGGCAGAGCACTGTCTAAAGTACATACATTTAACTTGGAATTTCTAGTCAGTGCATAGGCTGCTGACAGCACAGCTTGCAAACAATTCCAGGCGACCACGGGTCACTTCTTCCGAGCACTGCACCATTCAAGCACTAACTTGGCGAAATCTAGACCACGTAATCGCATAAGAGCAGGGACACAACTCAGTGGCGTAAAATTTGAGGGGGGCGGGATGGAGGCTACATGGAGGCCCCCACGCTCCGGACCCAGTCAGGAGCTTCTGATGCCAGGGCCGGAGGGGGGTGGGGGGCCTGGAGCTCAGGCACCCCCGCACCGCGTGGGCTAATGTTACGCCACTGACACAACTGTTGGCTTCGAGGGTGCACTTGTTCACATTAACGGCCCCTGAAGTTTGACCCTTGCTCTGTCGCAGTTAATCGGAATACTTGTTCCAATTAACATACTACAGTGGCGCCCCTTATTTCCACTGGCATGGTATTAACCTGCTTATTTCTGCAGTGCCCTTGGATTCACTAGAATCGCTATGAGCGAGTTGTACCCCTTTGAAGCTTCACATGTATTGACAGAGAATGGACATTATTAACTCTGGTGTGCAGCAACGTCTTTCCTCTTGCACCCCCCTCTTCACTGATTGTGCCCGGTCTTGCAATAGGAGGCCTTCCTGCACGGAATGTGAAACTAGCGCTGTATGAACACTTTCCATTACTTGCTGTCCTTCAACTGCACCTCGGTATTTTTTTTATTTTTTTTTAACTCCGCTTGATTAGCTGTAATTGATTTCTCTTCGGGAATGATTGGCATCTGGCGCGCATCCAATTAATAAATGGATGCGCGTTCACGAGTCTAGCCCTCTGGAAAGGCTTCTCACCATGAAGAAAAATGCGCAGTGCCCATCCGGGCAGGGGGTTAACGTGCTGCGCGTGCCCCACTCCATCGGGCTGATCATTACCTCTCTCAAATGCTTTAAGACCCTGAACTGACCTTAAATGTGCAGACACACCAGTGATATAGGCCACAACCCCCTCTATTAAAACTTAGTGCTATTTACTGTCAAATAAGTTGAAAAACACTACATTTGTTTTTTACACAACGAGGTCCACAAAGACGGCCATTAATATGTTGCGTGTTTAAAAGAGTTGTCGATCTTTGAGCACTGGAGAAATGCTTGCACCTAAAATGCTACAAAAATGTGTTACTGTACTTTTTTGGGGAGGTTTATTGGCACAAAAAAAGCGTTTATGACCAACCACCTTGATATGCGGCGGTGTCATTTAACCCGATTCAAAGGGGGTCAAGGGAACGACACGAAACTCTGTGTGGACCAGGTTGACATCAATGGAACTCAACTTTGACCTCTCACAACATCACGAAAAGAGTTGTTATATTGGGTTTGAGCCTTTTAACATCACAGTAAGCAGGGGTCACAAAGTACTGGATAATTCCTATGCACTTTTGGGATACCATTATCATGACAGATGTTCAAAATAGCAGTCCACCCCACTCTAGACACAAAATCAATCCATTAATCGTACCTCACCAGAGCCACCCTAGAGAGAGAATGTTTCGATGTGGCAAACCTAAAAAGAACATCACGATAGTCATTTCCTTGCTCTGTTGCATTGCCAAGGCTTTTGTACACATCACCACAGAGAACTTGAACAATGTATGTCGCTATTGTCAATTACTGACAATGATCCACAATACATCGCACCCCAATGAGACGCGTTAAGTCATTACAAACGAGGCTGATAAAGTAGTCCACGTTGAAATACTAAACAAAATTCCTCGTGCAAGAGAAATATGTTCTTTACATATTTTCTTTTAAAAAAAAAGTGTGATAATGAAGTATGATCAATCCAGGCTAATTAAATCTGCAGAGCTTATGTTTTAAGTAATTGAGGAACCATGCAGTGGCCAAACGTTCTGCAATTCAGATATTCCCCTCCTTCGAGTTTTTTTTTAATTCCTGCAAATAGCACATTTTTTATTTTTATTTTACCAGTTGTATTGGCTATAAACTTTGCTGTACAATCAGACAAATTGTAATTGCTTCATAAGCCAAAAAATCCGTATATATTAGGATTTCATACCGTAACCAAAGCATTATTTATAGATACTAGCACGCATATTGATTTGCTCCTTAAAAATGTAAACGCCTAGGTACAAATATGATGTACATTGTACAAGTGCCTGAATTACCGCAAATCAGTGTTTGATATATGCCACCCCTGTATTAAATGGTCTGCGGGCACAGGAAGGTTCTAGTAGTAATATTAGATTGCTAAAAGTGACATCACTTTTTTGATTCTTAATATTCAGGCGCGCCCCAATTACCTCAAGATATGAGGCTAGAAAAATGGCCCGTGTCTGATCCGGCATTAGACCTGCCATGCAAGGCTTGGTTGGAAGAGACCAATAAGGATAATTTGAGGTCCAAGTGCTTGTTGCTCCTCTGGGAGTCACCCTCTAAATACATTTTATAATATGTGCACATGAAGCACATATTATAAAGCACACGGTCTGTGATTTATAATTGGAAGACAGAACCAGAAGCTCTCAGAAGGCTTTTTATGAGTAAGAAAGAAGGTGGTTTATTTTAGTTCTACTTGGTTTGTAAAAAAGTGAATACAAGTCTAGGAAGACGAACTGTTAGGTTTACCAGGATGTGGCAGAATACTGCTAGCATTGTTAGAGTGGCGGCTGTGCAGCATCTTTCCCTCCTGATGGACTGGAGCGGATACTGCAGTCAGACATGTCCTTTCTCACCCAGTGCAGAAGATGCTCCCAGCATCCAATCAGAGCCGCTTCTCGGCTTGAGCAGGGGGTGAGGAAATAGAAGACGGCCACTCTTTTCTGCAGACATTTGCTGTCTGACAGTCTCTCAGGATGAAGATTTGAGGAACCGGCCAGTGGCTCCGCAGCTGATACAGGGAGCTAACATAGCCATCTGCTGCACAATCAGTGAACCATGGGTGAGAGTAAACCATTAGAGGAAATGCATGCAGAGTGCAGGGTGGCAGCTAAGTGTGCCTGCACCCATGACATGCTGTGCTCACTTCCTATTATAGAAGGGGTATGTTCAGGGCACAAGTTGGGGGTACACGCAGGTGCACGGCGTCCACCCACTATTTTCACACGGTGGACGCCATCCCACCTGCCAAGACGAACTTGTACCGGTGTAATTTTCAGACACCGGGACACGTTCAGCAGCGCCTGTACGTTGTCTGCTTTCGATTCCCAGCAGCAGCGTGCAGGCAAGGGAGGGTTTTTTTTTCACCTCCAGCTGGGCCGCAGTTAAGGGGCCATCAGGCCTCCTTTTGTTTGAATATCCTGACAGGAGGCGGCCTGGAACCTCACACTTAAATGTAAATGCCATGGAGGGGAAACAAAGGCACACACCTTGTTATCTCTTTACAGGTACTTAAGAGAGGCATGTTTTTGCTTTTGTTCTGTTCCTGTATAAAAGAGATGCATGCACTGTAAGAATGACAGATGGGTTGGCCTGTCTCAGTATTTACACAAATAACAATTTCAATAGCACTATTATTTTTCTTTTATGGCGCTACACAACCCAATGTAGGGTGTCGGAGCTCTTTACATAACATACACATTATTCATTGACAATAAATCATGTACATGTGTAAATCAATGTACAAGATGAGTTACACGAGACAGGGTTACAAGGTGTAGGAGTCACATGTCCTTCATAACTCCCTGTGCTATATTACAAGGATTACAATTTATGAACTGCAGGTTACATAAGGATCTCTGTGTTAATAGCAGTAACCAACTTTCCTATCTACATAAAATAAATATCTGTCATCTGCATGTTACATGATGTGCTTAGCAGGAGACACATTAACCTTCTATACTACTTTGATTCAAATCTGGGACTTCACAAAACACAGATCTCTCCAAGAAATGTGCTAAACTCCAGAGTAATCTCACCATTATTACTATTCCCTGAGATTTACTGGGCACCATTACAGCGGATGCCTTAACCCAATCAAATATTTTAAAATGTAGACTTTGCAACCAATTAAGCATAACAGATCTACTGCCATGCTTCTCCTTTTTGTCAATTTTTTTGTGGCAGGCTTTAAAAAACATAAATGTATTAGTTGAGGCCCAGATTTTGTGTCGGGATTGTGCCACTTTTTCGGCACAACCCCGACGCCAACTCTCATTTGTTAAATCTCATCATGCGCTTAAATGTACTCATGATCTACCTTATAAACATATGCGTGAGGTCCTAGTACCTCATGTCACTTTGTGTGATGTCACTTCCTGTGATGTGACGTGCAGTGTCACACGTCGTGACATCATGCGCTGTGATGGCACGCGTCATGATTTCACTTGCATACTGCCGAACCTGGTTAGTCCCCATACTTCTTTTTTTAGGACCTGTGCCCTGGGTATGTTGAAAGGCTGTGCCACATTCCACCTGCCGCCCTCCGTTTCATCCAGTTTCGAGGAGCAGTAAACTGGAATAAGCGTAGTCCCTAGATCAAATAGCGACAAAGAGCCTCCCACCCAAGTGATCGTTGGCTGTAATACTGTTTCCGCCTTCCTGAATCCGAGTACGGACTTTCCATTCAACTTACCAATGCATTAATTTGCAGGAAATGAATCACCACACGCGTAATCCGCATTATTTATCCACCCACTACAGCACACAGAAAGGGCAGTGGCGGCATACGACGGGCAGGAGTAAAGTAAGTAAATAAATAAATAAAACTATTTACCTTGCGCTCGATGTATGTCCAACTCAACTACCCCCCCGCCCACCGCCCCGCAGCACTCCCTCTGCGAGCCGCCACTGAGCAAGGGGCAGTGGGTCAGCCCACTTAAGCCATTGAGTTAACTTCATTGTGAGCGACAGCATTGTGCCCTCCCCCAGGAGCACCTCCACACACAAAGTAATTGCCTTAAGTGCAGAGACTACTATGGCAACGCATGCTTTTGAGACCAAAAAATTCTTGTATATTTGGCCAGTGTTTAAAAAAAAATAATAATAATAATTAATGACGGTGTCAGCTTCCTCAAGAATAACATTTTGCAAAAACCATGACAAAACAAGCATTGACAAAGCCAAAACCAGGCGGCAGACATGAGAACTTTCGGGTTTGCCAATGCTTGTTGCCCTTTAAATGTAGACTGTGGTGCTTTCATAGGCCTGTCCTACCTGGTCTGTTTTGTGCTGCTGCAACTCATTTCATCCACCCCCCCCCCCTCCTTTATGGGACTTGTAAATGTTATTTGTCTTTTGGAAGTTGAGCGCATACACCTGCGCCTGGGCCCTTTGAGCCCCTTACCAGCCCCGCCCCCCATTTCGCACAGAAGATGGACGAGAATGTACGTTGTTTTAATGGTAATCCGTAGCGAACTGGAAGTACTGATGTATCTATCCTGCATTTGTTAAAGTTCCAGTTTTTGATCCTGTGTGTTTTTGTATTGTAGGATTCCCTTTTTTGCACAATGTTAATAAAGAAATTTTAAAAAAATGTCACAGAAGGTTACATGTCCCAGGAATATTTTGCACAACAGGTTTATCGTAATTTGGACTGAAATAAATCAAATGACACTGTAACAGCTGTTTTCTCTGAAGCACCAATTCTTTTAGTAGTAAATGTTGGAAAAGGCAGCCGCCTGTTTAGTCAATACAGTTACTGTACCATTCTTCATGAATAATACCTTGCACAGCCATGTTTTAGTTCCACCCTTTGCTATGTCTTCTAGAATGTGAGTTTGAACGACAATCAAATTAGTGTTATTTTGCCCTTTTTATTGACTCATAGCTTCCTGCGCTTGAAGTGCAGCGTAGTTCTATTAAGTTTATTCTTGCACCCCGAACCTCTGCTTTTGTGCCGAGAATGCTTCATGCCTTGAGCATATTACAACGGATGGACAGGTCAATTGACTGGAAGGTCACAGGAATACTGTTGCACCCAAAATTCCTACTTAAAAAAAAGACGACCTAATTTTGGATTAATAGCATTATTCATTTCACGATATATATATATATATATATATATATATATAATCTCGAAACTTGCTGCGAGCAGCCAATCGATGCCTGTGCCAGCGACGACAGCAGCAGCCGTCCATACGTTTTACACAACAGAGAAATGTAGGAGATCCCACACAAATCCAGCGGCACACCAGAGGACGGTACACAAGAGCTTTATTGTGCACACAAACAACGCGTTTCGGCGAAGCCTTTTTCAAGTTAGAGAATTGTGCTAAAACTCCTACAGAAATACTGTTTCAAGTTCATAGAAAGTAAAAAAATACTAACGACATTAACTCAAATGAGAATTCATGATCATACACAACAGTCAATATAAATGCAAACAAAAACATGAATTGGCATGATACATAATTAATAACCAGTGTCTAAAAAACGGGGGGGGTGAATGCCCTGCCCCACCGGACCAAATGGCCATAGACAACGAAGAAATACTTTGCGGTTGTTGGCGCCTAAGACTTTATCGACAAATAAATCATGTCATCAATGCGTTTGTATGAATACAATAATCATTCAATCATAGTCTAAGCAAGTTGTCAGTGCACATAATTAAATAGCCAAACCAATGCAAGTAAAGTAGTGCATGATAAACGTAATATATTCTACAGGGTAATGTACCCCTTAGCGATAGAAGGATGACTGTCGGCTGGAATACAGATGAACTGGAGCAGTACACAAACTCTCTGTGTATGTGCGCCCAGGAACCCAACGAGTGCAAATTATATACAATGTGATCAAAGGGGTTACGTGCACAGAGGTGAGAAAATTCGTTCTCACTCCCAATTCAAGGTAAATTCACTCAATTATACCATACTGGATCCGGCTCTAAGGGCAATTCTAAGCAACCTCTGAGAGAAAACTTCCTAGGGTCACTTGATATAGTATGCTCTTAACAAGACATAAAAGGTATCTATGAGGGATCCACATATACGAACTGCATTGTAACTGTTAGACTTGGCATCTTTTAGCGGGTTTCCCCTGACTTTTTGCTTTCTGACCTCCTGGTTTTTGACTCTGTTTTTGCTGGTGTAATGATTCTGCGCACTTTCCTCACTGCTGTCCAGTGGGAAAGTGCAAGTGCTCCTGTATAAAATGTGTTATGGATTGGTATTTCCATGATTGGCCTATTTGATCTATGTGTCAGTCCCTAGTAAAGTGCACTGCGAGTGCCAGGGCCGATAGATCAAATGCTGTTGGTGGGCTGCAGCCCTGGATTGTGCCACCCACGCAAACAGCCCGTAAAGTGTAACTCTGGCTTGCCATCGCAGAGCCTGTGTGCAGCCTGGGGCTGCCATGTCGACTTGGCAAGTGCACACACTTGCAAGTCCCTAAACCTTCCCTTTTCTACATGTTAGTCACCCCTAAGGTAGGCCCAAGGTACCCCTGTGGGCAGGGTGAATTGTATGTGAAAGGTAGGACATGCCCTGGTGTGTGTGGCATGTCCTCATAGTGAATTACAGCCTATTTCGTTTTTCACTATTGCAAGGCTACCTGTTCCCCATAGGCCAGAATGGGCAGTTCTGATTATTACAGCTTATAATCCTAACTGACCCAGGGAACATGGTAGAAATTCGAGTTTAGTATGCCTGGACTCAGAATGATAAAATGCATCTTTTAGTAAAGTTGGTTTTAACACTCTGTGTTTGAAAATACCACTTTTAGAAAGTGGGTATTTTCTTGTCTAACCATCCAAGCCTGCCTCTGCTAGGTTGTGTATTCCTTGTCTGGAGTGTGAGTGACAGGGGCTGGGGGATGCCAGGAGACAGGGTGAGTCAGCACAGGGCTGAATAGCAAGATCTACATGTAGATGGGTGGGAGGAGATGCACCAGGGACCTGAATAGGGCTGGGCCTTCCCTCCACAATGCTGGCTCCACCTCCTGTGGTGCGTCTGATGTCCCTGGCCTGCACCCTGAAAGGAAAGACGGAGACTTGTCAACAAAGTGCTCCAAAACTGACCAGAACTGGTTTGGACCATGCAAAGGCCTCTCTGCCAAGAGAGAACAAAGGAATTAGGGATATAAATATTGGGGCCCTGACCCCATGAATTTAGATCTCGCTGGAATCAAGGAACCTGCCAAGACGAAGAGCTGGAAGAGCTGCCAGGAGGAGTACTGCCCCTTTGCTGTGTTGTTGCTTTGTTGGGTTGGCCTGCAGCTGCTGCTTCTGCCTTGGGCAGTGAAAGGACTGGACTGAACTTTCTACTACTTGTGCTGAGAATCTCCAAGGGCCTGAAACCGAGCTGGCCTCCTGTTAAGAAGTCTCAGGGACTGCAAAGACTTCACAACCCTCTGGGTACCGCTTCTGGAACCGCTGTTTCAGTTGCCACAGAGGAAGGGAACCGCAACCGACTCCGTCAACCGACTCCATCGCTGGCCCGGTGTCCTGTTTGCACCGCAGACCGCACCGTCCACATCTCGCACCGCAACCCTGGTCTCCCCGACGACGACGTCCGACGCCATCGCCACCGAGCCGCTGCTTGCACCGTGACCTGTGGACACCGCAGTTCGCACCGCATCGCTTCACTGTGCCAGCCGGACCAGACCGACGCTGTCGCTGCAACTGGCTCAACAATCGGGACCGCATCGCAGTTGGGGCACCGCTCGCACGCTTCGCGACGCACCGCTCCGACTCGCACCGCTGTCCGACTACAGCTCCCGCACTCCGGCTTGGTCGCCTGCATCGCAACCTGCCAGCACCGCATCGAGCACAGTCTCACCCTGCACCGCACGCCTTGGACTCACTGACTCCGTCTGCACGATCGTCACCGAGCCGCTGCCTGCACCGCATCGAGAGGACACCGCGCCCTGCACCGCTTCCATCTTGCACCGCAACCGCGACGTACGCCGACCGTGCCCGCCACAACGAGAAAAGGTACTGTGACCGAGTCTGTTCACGACTCTGCTGGCCCGTATCGACGCGGTCAGCTGGAACTGTTAGATTCTGTGGTTTTCAGCATCGCGGTAGACTCGGACGGAGCTACCGACTCGTACGAACTTTGTTTTTGAACTATTCCTACAAAGAAGAAGTTATCTTGCAACGTAATCACTTTTAAAGTACTGTATTGTGGATTTTTATCGAATTTGGTCTTGTCTTGAGTATTTAAAAATATTGGATATTTTTCTAAACTGGTGTGGTGATCGTTTGTAGTGCTTACATTGTATTACTGTTGGTTATGTGCAAATGCTTTACACACTGCCTCTAAGATAAGCCTGACTGCTCGTGCCAAGCTACCAAGGGGGTGAGCAGGGGTTATGTTAGGTGTGTAACTCCCTTATCCTGACTAGAGTGGTGGTTTCTGCCTGGCTTTGGCACATGCCCTAGCCTACCAAAAATCCCATTTCTAACATTGGTTGTCAGCGGTGAGGATAGGACTTGTGTTTGCACTTGACTTACAGTGATTGGTGTGCACTACTACCATATCGCAGACCATTACGTACCACTTACAGGTTCTTTTTCTTTTTGGCCTATTTTTGATCTTGCCAGTTTGAACTTGCTACTTCAACATGCCTGAATCTATAGTATCATCAATTGCATCAGAAGAAATTGCCTTTGAGGAGGATCGATTGGAAGCCTACAGTGTCAAGGAGTTAAAATCGATTTGCAAGAACCTGAAAGTCCAGGTCAGAGGCCTCACCAGGAAGGATGAGCTACAAAAGGCGCTGAGGGCCTGGGTAGCAGCCAGAGGTGCCAGTGGGCAACCTGGTGATCTCAATGGAGAGGTGGAGGAGCCTGTTCCTAGGGTGGATGTGCTTTTGGGAGGGGGAACCCTCCAGGCCAGGCAGCAGTAGTTTGTCCCCAGAGGAGCTGGAGGACAGGCGGGAAGTAAGGAGGTTTGAATTGGAGAAACTCAGAATAGAAAGTGAGAGGGAAGAGAAAAGAATAGCCATGGAGGAAAGGAAAACGATACTAGATCATGAGAGAATGATCAAGGAGCTGGAGCTAAAGAGTAGATCCGGTTCAGATGGTGGCAGCAATTCTTCAGCACACACAGACAGTATTGTACACATCCCCAAGAATGTAGGTAAAGAGTACAAAAAGGGTGATGACATACAAAGGTGGTTCAAGGGTACGAGTCGTCTATTCATATGAATGGGGTCCCTGAAAGGAACTGGGGAGCGGGGTTGTGGCCTCTCTTTCCAGAGGAAGCTAGGGATACTCTGATAGCTTTGGGTAAGGGGCAGGACCTCACCTATGCTGACATGAAAGACGCTCTCCTCACTAGGTATGGGCTCACTCCTGAGAAGTACAGGGATCAGTTCAGGTCCAGTAAAAAGTCTGAGGCCAACACTTGGTTGGAATGTGAGGATATGTTCTGCAGGTCGCTGGATGGTTGGGTGAAGGGCAGTAATGTAACAGATTTTCAGGGGCTCTACAATTTGATTGCATGGGAGCACTTGTCTAGTCTATGTTTTGCAGATCTGCTCCAGCACCTAGTTGATAGTAAGCTAACTGACCCCAGGAAGCTTGCTATGGAGGCGGACCGCTGGGTGAGTACCAGGGTCCACAAGAAAGCGTTTGGGGGAGACTCAGCCAAAGGTGGGCAGGGTCCCCAGCAGAAAGGTGGGAGGACAAGGGTAAAGCACAGGAGTTCTCTAAAGGGCCCCAAACTAGTACCCAGGGTAAAGGTTCCCAGTCCCCCAGTGATAAGAAGAAAGGGGTCTCTACAGGGAAGCCTGTTGAGACCTGCCCCCGCAAGTGTTATGCATGTGACCAGGTAGGTCACTTTAAGGGGGACCCCAAGTGGCCAAAGGGGACACAGCCACCCACCGGTGGACAGTCCAAAGTGTTGGCTAGTGTAGCGCTTGGGGAGGAGGTGTGCCCACAGGAGGGTGGGGATCCCGCAGAAATGACCCTTGTCTCACTAGGGGACAGTGAGATGGTCCCAGGAAACCAGGTGCCCCTAACACAAAGAAATATAGCACCTGGGTGACCATTAATGGGAACAGGGTAGAGGCTCTCAGAGATACTGGAGCCAGTGTGACCTCAGTCCGGTGTCACCTGGTCTCTGAGAAGCAGGTAGTCCCAGGGGCATTCCACCAAGTAGTGGCTGTAGACAACTCTGAGCGCCAGTGTATGGTGGCACAGGTTCCCTTTGAATGGGGGGGGGTCTCAGGGCCCTTGAGGGTGGTTGTGAGCCCCACCATGCCTGTAGATTGTCTGCTAGGTAACGACCTGGAGCAGTCCTTATGGAAGGATGTTGAGCTCAGGTCTCACTTGGAGATGCTTGGGTTGCCAGAGTGGGCATGCGTGTCTACTCGGTCAATGGCAGCCAGAAAGGGTGATCAAGAGGACTTGGAGCCTGGAACAGTGGCCCAAGTCCCTGCCAAGAGGAAGGGCAGGGGGTGCGGGAAACCGGCCCCCGAAGTTCCCACGGACCGGGAGGAGGCGGACCTCGAGGGGGACGCCCCGGTGCCTACAGGGGAGCAGGTAGCCGAACTGGGAGACATCTCTGAGCTGACCCATTGGCAGCAAGAAGGGGGTCCCACCAGGGAGGAGTTCTGCAGGGAGCAGAACGAGTGCCCTACTCTGGAGGGTCTGCGGCGGCAGGCTGCAGACCAGGCAGCTGGTAATCAGTCCGGGTCACATCTGATCTACTGGGAGAATGGTCTCCTATACAGTGAGCCTAAGGTTGCTGAGCCTGGGTCAGCCCGTGTGCTGGTGGTACCCCAGCGCTTCAGGACCTTCCTACTGGGTCTGGCTCATGACGTGCCTTTGGCAGGAAATTTGGGGCAGGACAAGACCTTTGATAGGCTTGTCACCCACTTCTTTTGGCCCCAAATGCGAAGGCAGTCAGATGCACACTGTAGGTCTTGCCAAACTTGCCAGGCAAGTGGTAAGAGTGGGAGGAAGGTCAAAGGTCCTCTCCAACCTTTTCCTGTTGTTGGAACACCCTTTGAAAGGGTAGGGATGGATATTGTGGGGCCACTGGATCCCAAGGCAGCCATGGGCAACAGGTACATCCTGGTCTTGGTGGACCATGCCACCCGGTACCCAGAGGCAATCCCTCTCAGGACAACGACGGCGCCAGTGGTGGGCCGGGCGTTAATGGGGATCTTTTCCCGTGTGGGATTCCCCAGAGAGGTGGTTTCTGATAGGGGGACCAATTTCATATCCAAGTATATGACATCCCTATGGAAGGAGTGTGGTGTAACCTACAAGTTCACCACTCCTTACCACCCACAAGGAAACGGTCTGGTGGAGAGATTCAACCAGACCTTGAAAGGCATGATCAAGGGTCTAACAGAACCCATGAGGCGTAAGTGGGACGTCCTCTTGCCATGCCTACTCTTTGCATACAAGGAGGTGCCTCAGAAGTCTCTTGGGTACAGCCCCTTTGAGCTCCTGTATGGCCACCCTGTCAGAGGACCTCTGAGTTTGGTAAAGGAAGGTTGGGAGGCAGCTCCCAGGAAAACTCCCCAGGATGTGTTTAGCTACATGCTGGCCTTTAGAAACCAAACTGCCCGCTTCAGGAAACTCGCTCAGGCGAACCTAGAAGCAAGCCAGGAAGAAATGAAGAGATGGTATGACCAGAATGCCACTCTGGTCGAATTTCAACCTGGGCAAAAAGTGTGGGTCATGGCCCCAGTGGACCCTTGTGCCTTGCAGGACAAGTGGACTGGGCCATATGAGGTGGTGGAGCTCAAAAGTGACGTCACCTACCTGGTGGATTTGCAGGCTCCAAGGAACCCTTTGAGGGTCCTTCACGTAAACCGCCTCAAGCCCCACTTCAAGAGGTCCGAAGTGAGTATGCTCTTGGCGACAGATGATGGGGTGGAAGAGGAGAGTGAGCCTCTCCCTGACCTCCTGTCTACCAAGGAGCATGATGGGTCAGTAGAGGGTGTGATCCTCTTCCCCTACTCTGACTCAGGAGCAGCAGGGGGACTGTCACCAGTTGTTGGGACAGTTCGCCCCACTGTTCTCTCTGACCCCCGGTGTTACTCACTGGTGTACCCATGACGTGGACACTGGTGACAGCCCTCCTGTGAAGCACAAGATTTACAGGTTGACTGACCGGGTCAGGGCCAGCATCAAGGAGGAGGTCTCTAAGATGTTGGCGTTAGGGGTGATTGAGCCCTCCAGCAGTCCTTGGGCCAGCCCAGTGGTCTTGGTCCCAAAGGCTGCTGCACCCGGTGCCACTCCAGAACTGCGGTTTTGTGTGGACTACCGTGTTCTCAACGCCGTCACCAGGACTGAAGCGCACCCCATCCCCAGAGCTGATGAGCTCATTGATCGGTTGGGAGCTGCCCGGTTCCTCAGCACGTTTGATCTAACGTCTGAGTACTGGCAGATTGCCTTAACCGATGGGGCCAAGGAGAGATCAGCATTCTCAACCCCAGAAGGTCATTACCAATTCCGGGTGATGCCCTTTGGGTTGAAGAATGCCCCTGCCACCTTTCAGAGGTTGGTCAATCAGGTGTTGGCTGGGCTGGAGGATTTCAGTGCCGCCTACCTGGATGACATTGCGTGTTCAGTTCCAGCTGGGAAAAACATTTACAGCACCTTGAGAAAGTGTTGAGGGCTCTGCAAGGTGCAGGCCTCACGATCAAGGCCAGTAAGTGCCAGATCGGGCAGGGTTCTGTGGTGTACTTGGGACACCAGGTAGGAAGCGGCCAGGTGGCGCCCCTACAACCCAAGATTGACACCATTCTGGCTTGGGAGCCCCCAAGACCCAGACAGAGGTGAGAGCCTTCTTAGGTCTCACCGGCTACTATAGGAGATTTGTTAAGGGCTATGGCACCATCGTTGCCCCCTTAACAGAGCTGACTTCTAAGAAGCAGCCCAGGAAAGTGATCTGGACTGAGTCCTGCCAGAAAGCTTTTGATGCCCTGAAGGCAGCCATGTGCACGGCGCCCGTGCTCAAGGCACCTGACATCTCCAAGGAATTCGTCGTGCAGACTGACGCTTCACAGCATGGTGTGGGAGCGGTGCTCTCACAACTGAACGCAGAGGGCCTGGATCAGCCTGTAGTCTTCCTTAGCAGGAGACTACTCCCCAGGGAACCGAGGTGGAGTGCCATAGAAAGGGAAGCTTTTGCTGTGGTCTGGGCACTGAAGAAGCTGAGACCATACCTGTTTGGGACTCACTTCCGGGTTCAGACAGACCACAGGCCCCTCAGATGGTTGATGCAAATGAGGGGTGAGAATCCAAAACTGCTGAGGTGGTCCATCTCCCTACAGGGAATGGACTTTACGGTGGAACACCGTCCTGGTACAGAACACGCCAACGCAGATGGTCTGTCCAGGTTCTTCCGCCTTAGTGAAGAGAACTCCAATGGGGTTGGGTAGTTCTCCCTACTTTCAGCTGGAGGGGACATGTGTTAGACTTGGCATCTTTTGGCGTGTTTCCCCTGACTTTTTGCTTTCTGACCTCCTGGTTTTTGACTCTGTTTTTGCTGGTGTAATGATTCTGCGCACTTTCCTCACTGCTGTCCAGTGGGAAAGTGCAAGTGCTCCTGTATAAAATGTGTTATGGATTGGTATTTCCATGATTGGCCTATTTGATCTATGTGTCAGTCCCTAGTAAAGTGCACTGAGTGTGCCAGGGCCTGTAAATCAAATGCTGCTGGTGGGTTTGCAGCACTGGTTGTGCCACCCACCAAAGCAGCCTGCAAAATGTGTCTCAGGCCTGCCACCGCAGAGCCTGTGTGCAGTCTGTGACTGCCATGTCGACTTGGCAAGTGCACCCACTTGCCAGTCCCTAAACCTTCCCTTTTGTACATATTAGTCACCCCTATGGTAGGCCCAAGGTACCCCTGTGGGCAGGGTGCATTGTAGGTAAAGGTAGGGCATGCCCTGGTGTGCGTGGCATGCCCTGGTAGTGAATTACAGCCTATTTCGTTTTTCACTATTGAAAGGCTACCTGTCCCCCATAGGCCAGAATGGGCAGTTTTGATTATTACATCTTATAATCCTAACTGACTCCGGGAACATGGTAGAAATTTGAGTTTAGTATGCCTGAACTCAGAATGATAAAATACATCTTTTAGTGAAGTTGGTTTTAACATTCTGTGTTTGAAAATACCACTTTTAGAAAGTAGGTATTTTCTTGTCTAACTATCCAGGCCTGCCTCTGCTAGGTTGTGTATTCCTTGTCTGGAGTTTGAGTGACAGGGCTGGGGGATTCCAGGAGACAGAATGAGTCCGCCCAGTGGTGAATAGAGAGATCTGCATCTAGATGGGAGGGAGGAGTTGCACCTGGGACCTGAATAGGACTGTGCCTGCCCCCCACAGTGCTGGCTCCACCCCCTGTGGTGCGTCTGATGTCTCTGCCCTGCACTGTGAAAGAAGAGAAGGAATCATGTCAACAAAGTGCTCCAGGGCTGTGCTTTCCCTCCACAATGCTGGCTCCACCTCCTGTGGGGCGTCTGATGTTTCTGCCCTGCACTGTGAAAGGAAAGAAGGAGTCTTGTCAACAGAGTGCTCCAGAACTGGTTTGGACTAGGCAAAGGCTTCTCTGCCTCCAGAGAACAAAGGAATTTTGGATATAAATATTGGGGCCCTGACCCCATGAATTTAGATCTCGCTGGAATCAAGGAACCTGCCAAGAAGAAGAGCTGGAGAGCTGCTAGGAGGAGTACTGCCCCTTTGCTGAGTTATTGCCTTGTTGGGTTGGCCTGCAGTTGCTGCTTCTGTCTTGGGCAGTGAAAGGACTGGACTGAACTTTCTACTCTTTGTGCTGAGAATCTCCAAGGGCCTGAAACCGAGCTGGCCTCCTGTTAAGAAGTCTCAGGGACTGCAAAGACTTCACAACCCTCTGGGTACCGCTTCTGGAACCGCTGTTTCAGTTGCCACAGAGGACGGGAACCGCAACCGACTCCGTCAACCGACTCCATCACTGGCCCGGTGTCCTGTTTGCACCGCAGACCGCATCGACCCGCTTCGCACCGCAACCCTAGTCTCACCGACGACGACGTCCGACGCCATCGAGCCGCTGCTTGCATCGTGACCTGTGGGCACCGCAGTTCGCTTCGCATCGCTTCACTGTACCGGCCGGACCAGACCGACGCTGTCGCTGCATCTGGCTCAACCATCGTGACCGCATCGCAGTTGGGGCACCGCTCGCACGCTTCGCGATGCACCGCTCCGACTCGCACCGCTGTCCGACGCCAGCTCCCGCACTCCGGCTTGGTCGCCTGCATCGCAACCTGCCAGCACCGCATCGAGCACCGTCTCACCCTGCATCGCCCGCCTTGGTCTCACCGACTCCGTCTGCATGACTGTCATCGAGCCGCTGCCTGCACTGCATCGAGAGGACACCGCACCTTGCATCGCTCCATCTTGCACCGCAACCGCGACGAACGCCGACCGGCTCGTACACTCCGTACCAGCCACAATGAGAAAGGTACTGTGACCAAGTCTGTGCACGACTCTGCCGGCCCGTATCGACGCGGTCGGCTGGAACTGTTGGACTTTGTTTGTTTTCAGCATCGCGGTAGACTCGGACGGAGCTACCGACTCGCACAAACTTTGTTTTTCACGATTTCTGCAAAGAAGTTATCTTGCAACGTATTCATTTTTAAAGTATTTGTATTGTGGATTTCTATCGTATTTGGTCTTGTCTTGAGTATATAAAAATATTGGTTATTTTTCTAAACTGGTGTGGTGTCCTTTTGTAGTGCTTACACTATATTACTGTTGATTATGTGCAAATGCTTTACACACTGCCTCTAGAATAAGCCTGACTGCTCGTGCCAAGCTACCAAGGGGGTGAGCAGGGGTTATTTTAGGAGTGTAACTCCCTTATCCTGACTAGGAAGAAGGGTCCCTACTTGGACAGAGGTGCAAGCCCTGGCCAACCAGAGACTCCCATTTCTAACACCGCCGCTCTGATGTGGCATGATCCTGTCAATTGCATAGAATATAATCAGTTTACTGTTGTTCTGGTGTTTTTCATTAAAGTGCCTGGCCACCGGGTAGTTAAAATCAAGGTTGGTCACTGCTCTCATGTGCTGCAAAATTCTGGTTTTTAGTTGCAATTTGTGCTCCCAATATACCTGAGGCCACAAGGGCACTCCAAGGCATAAATGACGAAATCACTGGTGCAAGTGATAAACTTGGTGATCTTTTTGGTTCTGGAGCCATTGATGACATAATGGTCTCTGTTCCTGCTATTTCTACAAGCCTTGCAGGAGCTACATCTAATGAAGCCTGTGGGCGAGCCCAACCACGTGCTGCTAATCGAACCCCCTTGGTAACTGTGGACCAGCCAGTCCTTAAGTGACCTAGATTTTCTATATGTTATTTGTTTTTTTTTCCCAATATATTTGCCTATTACTGGGTCAGTTTCCAGTAGGCTCCAATGCTGTTTCATGATTTCTTTGATCACACAGGACCTGGTGTTATAAGTAGTGATCATTCTAGGGATCAAGGCCTTTGTCTTCTGGTCAGGTTTGGGGCGAAACAAGACATCTTTCTGTGTGGAATGATCCACTTTTTTGGCAGCTTCTGAAAATACTTTATTGCTGTAACCACGCTGGGAAAACCTCTGATGCATGAGGGTGCGTTCTTTCTTGTATCCCACTTCAGAACTATAATTGCGGCGAGCTCGAAGGAGCTCCCCATAAGGGATACTATTGATGAGTGGAGTGGGATGATTACTGTGGGAATGGAGAAGCGTATTACCCGCCGTTTCCTTCCTGAACAGACTGGTGGATATCTGGTTGTTTTCGATATATATCAATAGACACATCTAGAAATTCACAGTGTCTGTCACTCATAACATGTGTGAAACTCAAATTGAGGTCATTGGTTTCCAGTCTCGTAATAAATTCCTGCGCCAGATCCATGGGGCCATCCCAAATCAGGAACAGGTCATCTATATACCTGATCCAGATTGGGATGTGTTCAGTGAATTTTTCATTTGCTTCCACCCACACCACCTGTTCCTCCCACCAGCCCAGGAAAAGATTAGCCAGGCTGGGGGCAAAACAAGTGCCCATCGCAGTCAGAGACTTCTGGCGGTATAGTTGTTTTTAAAAAATAAAGATGTTCTGATTCAGACAATATAGCATCATTTGTTCAAGCATGGCAGTGTGTTCCCATAAGGATAGTGGTCGCCCACGGAAATAATACATACAAGCTGCCACTCCTTGCGCTTGATCAATACATGTGTAAAGCGAACACACGTCAAGTGCTATCATGAGAAACCCTTCTTCCCATCTGATGTCATGAATACGTCGTAGGAAGTCTGTGCTATCTCTACAGTAAGATCTTAAATCTACAACAAATGGAGCTAGATAATGATCCAGGAAGATCGAGGTAATCTCCAGGAGTCCTCCATTGGAGGATATGAGTGGTCTCCCTGGTGGTCTAGTGGAATGTTTGTGAATTTTCGGTAATGGGGAAAAACACGGGACTCGTGGATTGTCTGTTTTTAAGAAATGGTATTCGCCATCATCAATTAAACCTGTGATCCACCACCCCCTAAGCAGGTCATGATACTGTATAATGGAGGACCTATACAGTTCCCATCCAGTAGGTTCATAACATTGTGTATCCCCCAATTGCCTCAATGCTTCATTGTTATAATGTTCAAGGTTCATCACAACAACATTGCCTCCTTTATCTGAGGGTTTCACGATTATCCTAATGTCATTCGTGAGATCCGCGAGGGCCCTCCTTTGTGCTTGCGTGAGATTGTCCCGTTGTTTCTTGGGAGGCTGGTCACGTAGTTTGTTGATTTCCTTTATCATGACAGCGTTGAACGCTTCGATGTTGTCGTGGGGAACATTGGGATTAAAGACTGACTTAGGTTTTAGTCCACTGTGGATAGCAGTATCAGCGGAAAAACCAAGTTGCCTGAGTGTTTTATCTTGTTCATGCTTAGGTATCTCCATTATATTCTCCTCCAGGTAATGCAGGTCAAAGATCAAGTTGGCATCTTCTAGGCAGAAGTTTAGGTTGTCCTCGGGCACAGGAATAGCTATTCCTTCTTTCTTTTT
This sequence comes from Calotriton arnoldi, assembly GCA_963921515.1. Classification (NCBI taxonomy): domain Eukaryota; kingdom Metazoa; phylum Chordata; class Amphibia; order Caudata; family Salamandridae; genus Calotriton; species Calotriton arnoldi. The sequence goes on along the minus strand of CAWUFW010003044.1, from coordinate 1,089,958 downwards.
TTGTCCTACTGCCATTTGATGTATTTTCAAGAGTTTCAGTTTGCGTATATACAAAAATAGATCAATGCGTGTGTCCACGTAATTCATATCATATGAGGGGCAGAATGATAGCCCAAGTTGGAGAAGTGACTCTTCCTCCTTAGTGAGTATCCTTTGAGATAAGTTGATGACTGATTTATAGTTGATTTCGGTCGAGGGGTTGGCAAGCTACAGGATACGGTTCTTCCACCTCTTCTGTTTTTTAATCTGAGTCTTTTTTTGTTCCTTTGTCTCTTCCTCTTTTGGGACCTCTGCCTCTTCCCCTTACTGGTGTCTTGTTGTTCAATCCCTGTTCCTTCTTTTGTTTTAGAATTTGAAACTCGTGCAGGAAGGTCAGGGGACGTACCCCTAAAGGGATATTCTGATTTAATGCCTCGGAGTCAGAGCTTAAATCGGAACTTGATCCTGTTATGATTTACATTACCCTGTAGAATATATTACATTTATCATGCACTATTTTACTTGAATTGGTTTGGCTATTTAATTATGTGCACTGACAACTTGCTTAGACTATGATTGAATGATTATTGTATTCATACAAATGCATTGATGACATGATTTATTTGTCGATAAAGTCTTAGGCGCCAACAACCGCGAAGTATTTCTTCGTTGTCTATGGCCATTTGGTCCGGAGGGGCAGGGCATTCACCCCCCCGTTTTTTAGACTGGTTATTAATTATGTATCATGCCAATTCATGTTTTTGTTTGCATTTATATTGACTGTTGTGTATGATCATGAATTCTCATTTGAGTTAATGTCGTTAGTATTTTTTTACTTTCTATGAACTTGAAACAGTATTTCTGTAGGAGTTTTAGCACAATTCACTAACTTGAAAAAGGCTTCGCCGAAACGCGTTTTGTGTGCACAATAAAGTTCTTGTGTACCGTCTTCTGGTGTGCCGCTGGATTTGTGTGGGATCTCCTACATTTCTCTGTTGTGTAAATATATATATATATATAAGATTTTTATATAAAAAAAAGTTTAGTATGTTCAGAAAACATTGGTCACCACCATCTCCGAAAAACGCATTCAAAGGTTATGGCTTCAGCCACAAAAAAGTTATAAAGAGAGTGATGCTAACATGATCATTTCCAGCATTACAGCAGAGCTTCAAAGCGAGTATACGTTGGATTTGGTATCCGACAATTTTGAGTACAAAGAAGAGAGACTCTAAAGGTCTAACATAAAATAACCACCAACTTCTCCGGAATAATGTCCACGTGCTGCACCATCCCAAGTACATAAGTGCTCCTGAGGCTATAACAAGGGGTCGTTTCTACAAGGTCAAGAGCAGTGATTAAACCTTGTGGCTGACAGAGAATTCCAGGTCGATATTCTACTAGTAGATAAATAAAAATAGAGCAACGGAGCGAGCAATGACTCAGTGAATAAATCAAATAAATGTAAACAAAGTAACAGAGCAAACAGTGACTCAATGAATGCATCAGTGCTTACAAGTAAAAGGGTTTGATTGACCCGGCCTCCTTTAGAGCTTTTTCTAGGAACCCCTCTGAATGAATGTTTAATTGCAATACAAGGAAAGGAGAAGTTATGAGTGCACGCACGCGCTGATATCTGATGTCACACGCCGAACTTTTGCGTTTCAGCGAGGTCGCATCAGAACCAGCCCTGCAGCAGCTCCTTGGCCCCCGGCGGCCCTTGGCCTTTCATCATTGTTGGCTGTTTGGCACCCGCTGCAACCAGACTTTGGTACCTGGCCCTGGCCGGTGCTGCTCAGCTGCGGGCTCTCAGCTCTTGGCTTTTTGCCTGCAGGCTTCACTCCCCGTGGCCTGGGGACTGGCCTTTGGGCCCCGGGCGGTGGTGGCAGTGTGGCCCGGAGCAGTTTGGAGTCTGCTGAGTGCTCAGTGCGCGTTAATCTAAGGATCAGCGCTACAACTCACAGGCACGGCAGCAGCTTAATTACTGTGTAGCGACTGAGGGCAGCGTGAGGGGGTGGACCGGAGTGGGCGGTGTTCGGCCCCTCCGCATCGATTTGTTCTTGGGATCCACCTTGGCTTTGGAGGCCCTCTGGGCCAGTGACCAGCTCGTCAAGTAAGGGTGTAGCCGGGTTAGATCCCTGACGGTTACGCGGGGATTGCGGAAGCGGCCCAGCTAGCTCTGGGTGTTGCTTGCAACCCCATGGAGTAACTGCCTTTCTTTTCTGTTTTCAGCCAGTGCAAAGAAATTATGCAGCATTAAACTGGCCTTTGCTGCCTCACTATACCGTACTACTCGTTAGGCTGCAAGTTGGATGACCAAGAGAGGGGCATTTTCCAGACCCTTATTACCTAGATCCTGATATAAGGATTAGTTTGTTGTCATGGAACATCGCATGCCTGAAAAGGAATCTAGACTCTTTGCGGGCTGTTATTGAGGGGAGAAACGTTATGATTATCGTATTGCAGGAGACTTGGGATGTGAATGAGGTGGTGGTGAGCGATTATAAAGTTTTTAGTTCTAGTGCAATTAAGGGTAAGTTCAGCCGTCCTGCCGGAGGCCTTACTGTAATGTTTGGTGTAAAATATGAGATGGAGGGGTGCAGATCATTCCAGGAATTCACTAATTTTATGACCATTTCAATTTGTGGCTTATCAGAAAAGCAGGGTGAAAGTAAGGCAAAAGTAATCCACTGTTACTTTCCTCCGAATAAAATGTTGGATGATCAGTTGAAGGAGCTGGCAACTCTGATGGATATGGCTAGCTTAAGGTTCCCAAAGGTTCCAATCTGCTGATGGGAGATTTTAATGCTAAGATTCCCCATAATTCAGCAAAGGACGAGTTCCAAAGGGAGAAAGAAAACACCCTGGGTATCCCGTGTCAGCATCTGGAGCGTCACCGGGGTGATGGGAGATGGAGGAAACTGGGTCTGTTGCTCAATAGTTTAAATTTGACTATTGTAAATGGTAGATGTGTATGGCACCAGCCTGCTTAACACAACTCAGGTAATGGAAGGGTGGCCACATTGATGGATTATGTTATGATCTCCACAGAAAGTTTTTGTATAGTCAAGGATTTAGTAGTAGGTGGTTTAACAGGCAGTGATCATAAACCCCTAATCCTTACACTGCATTGGAATATACACTTAAGAGACCTGTGCCAAAATAGCACACCAATTCACAATCTGAATGAGCCTAGACTGGTATAGACTGGTAAGCCGAAACGTTACACCCAAAATAAAATGAAGGAAGTATTGAAAGCACAATCTACCTTGCTGCCTCAGCTCATGGTACAGGAGTATGATAATTTAATTGCCTCCTTAAGCAAAATGGCATCAGCAGGTTTCAGTGTGACCGGGCAGAGAGGATCCGGTGGGCTGGGCTATAAAACAGGCCAGGGCGGCACTAAATAAGAACATAAGGGAGGATAATAAAAGAGGCGGGACGAATAAGGATTACCTAATTAAATGCTATAGGAAAAGCTATAGGAAAGAGCTCAGAAGAATAGCCTGGGAAGCCTCGGAGAGTACATGGACTAAAGCATTTTCCTCCCAGAGATCGGGAAATAATAAGGGCTTTTGAAATATAGTAATTAGAGTGTTGGGGGCGACCAAAAGTATTGTAGCAGTGCCAGTCCCGGAAGAAACATGGGTCAGTCATTTATCGGAGCTGTACAAACATAAAGAGGTACATAATGAAGGAGTGGGGAGTAGGCAGGTTGCTGCCTCAGAATAGGGGGCGGTGGATACCCACTTGATTTCTTCAGTAGTGGGTATACAATCCATTATAAAAGGCCTAAAAAGCTGTAAGGACCGGGGCCCTGATGGCCCCTTCTCCGATATAATTAAGCTTAACCCAAATTTTTGGGCCCAAGTCCTAGCACCGGTATTTGGAGCAATAATCAGCGGCCGGGAGACATCAGCAACTTGGAAAGACAGTATTAGGGTCCGCTGTATAAAAAGTGGAAGCGGGACCTACTGTCTAGCTACCTTTCCATGTTGCAAGATATTCCCTGCAAGGTATATGTGAAACATCTCCTGGGGCTGCTAGAAGATTGGGTAAGCGAGGCTAATATTCTCCCTCAGGATCAAATGGGTTTTCGTAAAGGCTATTCAACAACTGATGGCTGTCTTATATGAAATCTTTTGGCCCAAAAATATGCCTTTAAAAAGAAGCAACCTTTGTATGTGTCGTACATTGATTTGTTGACAGCGTTTGCCACTATATATAGCCCTTACTTTGGGAGAAGATAAGGAAATGGGAGTGCACGCCAGGCTTATTAAAATTGATTTTTCAACTGCATGTAGGCTCATGGATTAGGGTCTAATTGGGGGGTAATGGAGCACTGACCAGAAAAATTGATACCCCTAATGGTTTGAGGCAGGGGTGTATGATGGACCGCTTCTGTTTTCCATATATATTGCGGATGCCATCGTATAATTGAATTTAGTTCGATCATATCCGCCAAAACTAGGTAACGAGGCCATTCCAGTAATGTTTTATGCCAATGATTCGGTTTTGCTGGATCTTAGGCCGGTGGGCCTGCAGAGGCAATTAGATGCTTTTGTTGCTGAGTATTGCAAGTCCAGTGGTTTGAAAATAGATACTGCTAAGACTAAAGTAACGGTCTTCTCGAAAGGGAGGGTACAGAAAGAAACGTCTAAGTGGTGGCTAAATTGCGTCCCAGTAGAAGAGGTAAAGGAATATCGCTATCTTGGCCTTCTCTTTAGATATAATCTCAACTTTACGCCTCATATTGACATTTAGGAGGGGCGGGTTAAGGCCATTGTAGGTGCTTTACATAGTATGGACTCAGTATTGGGCCATAAGTCCATTGAAGTGCTTAGAGAGACATGCAATGCTAAAATTGTTAGTCTGTTGCTGTATGGGTGGGAGGTGCTGCCTGTAAAATACTTGAGGAGGGCGCAAACCATAGAAATGGATGTCGAGAAGAAATTGCTGGGCCTACCCAGTGGAACCGTAAATAGTGCCCTGAGGCTAGAATTGGGCCTCACTAGTGTACTATTTAAGTACAAACAGCAGCTCCTTAATTACTGGTTTGGTCTCCTTAGAGCTGGTGAGGGCTCCTTAAGGCAAATCATAAGAGCTTGTCTGCAGGAGAAGCATGCTGGCAAATGGGCTGCTAATCTCATCAATATTAATGCATCCTTAGGTGTTGCAGTAGAGGTTGAACTTCAAGGGTTGTTTGTTGTACAGCAGAAACAAACATTCAGTGGCGGCTCCTCCGCTAAGGCGAGGAGTTTCGCCCACTGCTTTTTAGCAGTGAAATAAAGGGAAAAAATGATAATAACTGAATGTTTTTATAATGTTATTTGCTGCGACATCTTTGAAGGGCAGGGCGGGGAGGGGCTGCCCTGAAGACAGGAGCAGGGGGAGTAGTGAGCACACTTTGTAAGTGCGCATGAATGTTTGGCTGGCCGTCTCGGGCCGGCCAAAATTCATGCGCACTTTGCATGCTCTCCACTCGGGCTGTATTGCAGCCTGGGTGGAGAACATGCCCAGGCTCCCATTGCCTGTCTGAGCACCGAACCATGGCGCTCAGACCAATCACAATGCTGCATTGCAGCATTGTGAATGGCTATGGGGAGCCTGGGTGTGCTTCCTGTTCCAGGCCGGAGTGAGGGACTACGGAGGAGAGATGCGGCGAGAAGGTACGTTTTTTCTCTTTTTTTTCCTACACTCGCTTCTTCCGACACCCCTCTGCCCCCGCCACCCCCGATCCGTGCCAGCAGGCACTGCAAACATGAAAGTTTTTAGGAAAAGAGGGCTCCAGAAGGAGTGACATAGAAGATGTGTGTAAGAGAGATAATTTGTATCATTTAAAGGAATGAAGATATGGGGCATATTCAGCCTTACCTGTGGGATATAAAAAGTGCTTATTTAAGGAGATGGGCCTTGAAGGTTAGGCTGGCGCAAGTTCCACCCTTTATACGATGGAAGCTGGCTAGACAGACAGGCTCAGATATAGTTAAGTGTCCCATTTTGTCAAAGTGTACCATGAACCTTCTCCACTTACTCATAGCCTGCTCATGTTTTGATACTAGTAGAAGAAAATTGCTGTTACCAGCTTTTAGAATGACACAGATCCACAGTAGAAATGATATATTGATATTAATTCTAAGATGTGATAATATATCATTGTGCTCTGCGGTAGGGAAATTCATTTCCGTTGTTTACGAACAGTCAATTGAGCATAGTAGTCCGCCGCATTAGTGATATGGAAGGGGTACACTGAGGTCCCTGAGTTTTAATTGCTCTTTTGCACAAATACAAGTATTGTATGTCGCTCTGTCACAGTTTTACCCTTGATAAAAGAAAGGTCAATTTGTATAAAGTCAATACCCATCTTGCTTAGTAGCACTCTATATAATTAGAACTGTATTTTGCACTACCGTCGCTCTATTTTGCAAAAAAGAAATTGTATTTTGCACAATCATAATTGTTTACCTTGTACGTACAATCCCAATGCCCATCTTGCCCAATTGTGTACTGTATGTTTGGGAACTGCACTCGGGGAGTTTGGGAACTGCACTCGGGAATCCGCTGCTGGGAGTGAAGTAAAGCGAAACACTTCAAAAGCAGGTTGTGGGAGAGTGAGGCCTCATCAGTTACAGCCGTTTGGGAGTATGACTGAATCAGCATCTTGAGGAGCAGTGGGGAGAGCCCGGGAGCGGGCCTCGGCACCGGCGGGAATACCACACGCTGACAATTCGAGTCGGAGGACAGAGAGGAGCTACCCTGCTACATCCACGCTGGAGTGCATTCTTAAGAGTGGGGCTGATTCCTGGCAAACTCTCGGACGAGTGTAATTCGATCCTTTTATTTTCCGCGCAGGAGCGCGTCGAGTGTGGAACTGAGACATTTCATCTATCTGCGAGAGAAGCCTTGTTTTTGCCTTCTGTCGGTGTAATTAGACTACTGCTGAGACCGAGATGAGCTTCGGCGCCATGCCCGGCCTGTGCCCCTTTCGGCAGATGCTAAGCTGACCTTCGACCGCGTCTTCCTTGTTCCCGCTGGGCCCAGGAGGACCACAAAGACCAGCCTGCCTGCTGCTTCGCGGCGCTCATGTCATCCTGTTGCGCCAGGAGGAGCCCGTCCGCGGACGATCGAGGCTGGGCTGGGCTGGACTTGGCCCTTGCTCCCCTCCCCTAAGAGGAGCAGTACTTGCGCTATTGTGCCACTAACACTTGATACTGAGATTATAGCATGGAACAAAGCGGAACTCGACAATGAGATTAAGTTGAGTGACCATTTGTTTATTGTTGATCTCCTTTATCTCACTTTTAAAAAATTATACTATATATTTTAACGAAAGTACTGTTTATTCATACCTTTCAAGGACTCGGTCGTGCATTATATGTGTGTACCCTATATAGTCATAGGGTTTCTCTAATTTTTAGCCTGTCTCTTAGACTATAGCTTTGCGCCTTTGCACATATATGTTTTCTTTTTAAATCTTATCACTGATTGTGTACGTTACATGACCCTAGCACTTAGCACTTTATCTGCTCATAGCATCTTGTAATGCACCTAGCATTTTATATAGATATTAGGTACGTTTAGATTTCTGTCCCTTGTGTCTCTTGTGTCCGTTACAAGATCCCAGCACTTAGCACCTTATTTGCTTATAGCACTTTGTATTACACCTAGCACTTTACACTGATATTGTGGAAGGATTCATGGTTCTTGAATATACCTGTATACATCTTGCCATAACCCTAATTTAATAAGTCATCATGGCTAGACGTAAAACTACTAAAGCTATAATTGAAAAACCTAGCTCCACTATAGATTCATTTTTGGTGCGAGCAGTTAGCGTAATTTCTGATGAAATTGACAGGACAGAACGGCATCTATCTTTAGGCCCTAATTTGCCAGAGGGGGCATTGTTAGGTAACAGCAGTGTAACCAAACACGGCGAGATAAATCTTGCTGCAGAGGTCGTCCCCAATATAGCCCCTGAAATATCAGGGCCTTCTGCAACTGCATTAGACTCCGAGCAAGTCTTGCTTATCCAACCAGACTCGCCTCAATTACATACCCTGGATAGATCGCCAACCACGAAGAGGAAGAAAGGGTGTAAAAGGAGACCAACAGGGCTGGGTACCTCGAAAGGCAAACCTAGCGTGGTACAGATTTCTAAAAATCAGACATGTGCCAACCAAGATGGCCAAGACAATATCATTGATCCACTATAAACACCAATGTTAGCCACAGTTTTATCTAAAATCGAGGAGTTACTTAGGCCTGTTTATGAGAAAATTGATAAATTATCTTGCGAGGTGATTAAGATCTGTGACTTACTGAGGGCTAGAAGTGATGTGACAAAGAGTGTTGGAAGTGGGAGAGGGTTAGCTGAGTGTTCTTCTAAGATAATTACATCTAGTGCTGATAGAATTAACATATGTATAGGTAATGAACCCTCCGGGGAAAGGAACGATATGATAAGCACAGGATCTACTGATAGAAAGAGTGAATCTCTAACACTAAATCCCTTAAGACAGAATGCCCAGATTAATCACTCTGTTCGAGGGGTAAGGATGGAGGAGAGGGATATAGACCGTCCAACTGTCACCTTGAATAAGCCAGGCCATAATGTCACTCAAGAGAGGAGAGAGGATGTTGCTATCAACTTGCCCCCAGAGTGTTGCCCATATGTTGCTGTCCTGGTGAACGTACCTCCACTGCAACAGGGACAATCAGAGAACCATAACACCCTAAAAAATAGAACGGTTCACTGGTTGAATAAGAACTGACTTCCCTGTGGCCGAAGCAAATCAGATCCTCCTGACCCGAAGAGTAGGATGGGTGGGCCCTCTGAGCAAGTGTCTCCAAGGAGACTGTATTATCATTAATTTTCGGAATCCTAACTGGGCTAGAAATATCCTAACTAGAGTACCTCCATGGTTTCAGCTGGATTCGACTATGACACTCCTACCATTAGGCTTTTTCTATAGGCACTTAAGGCCAAGGCATGCCATCAAAGATGACCAAACCTTACGGAGTATGATCCTACCTCCATTGACCTTACCCTACCAAGACCCAGCAGTTTTTATCCAATACCCCCCGAGTAAGAACCAATTATCATCAACTCCGTTCTATCTAAATGTACCAGTTTTTAACAGATATCAGGCCCTGAGCTCCCTAGAAGTAAATGATTGACATAAGGATACTAACGAGCCCAGACCTGAATTACCACTAAATGGAGATTGGGTTGCCGAAAAGATGTGGGAAGCTCACCTTTATATGAATTGAATAAGATTAAGCCTATAGCCACTGTACACACAGAAGGTACACCTTTAGAAGCCGCACTTGAAAATAGAGTCCATGGTAACAATGGGAAGCATACTCGATCTAAATCAGGGGATATATTTGAGCATGGCTACCTTTTTACTACTTGGAATGTTGCAGGCTTCAAAGGTAAACCAGATTTACCGTCTTGGCAGGATTTTATCACTAATGATCATGACATAATATGCCTCCAAGAGACGTGGAGCACAGAACCTTTATATGTAGAAGGGTTCACATCATATTGGCTCCAGGCCGTGCCTTCACCAGCTGGTAGAGCCAAAGGGGGGCTTCTGACCCTTATCTCAAATAAGTTATCAGTTCTTTCTGTCAAAAGAAGTATTCGAGTGGGCATTCATTCACAGATCTTATGGCTACATAGCCAAAAAGGTATGGATATGGTTTTGATAAATTATTACAACAATGTGTTTGACTCGACGTACTGTTGTTTCTGAATTAGATCATGAGCTAGATAAATTGTTAAGTATTATAAGGACATCTATTGTTATAATTTGGGTAGGGGATTTTAATATCCAAGCGTGCCCCCTGTCTATGACTAAGGTTTGCGGGAACACTGGTGGGGATGATGACAATAATAGGCATTTTGTGCATAGTGACTATGGTGGAGCTCTTAATCTGCTAATGGTCAAATATGATCTTGAATTGTTACAATGTATACAAGATATTCATGGGGTTCATATCCCTACATTTACAGGGAGAAATGCGGCCTCTACTATTGATCATATTCTTGTCTCTACCAACAGCAGTTATTTGTGTTCTACACCATGGATTACTGAACAGGTATCGAGCAATCATAATAGTATCTCTATGTTAACATTAAGATGGGGTCCCAAAATGATAGTTAATTGTGATCGTATAACTGACATTTCCCCTATTAGGCCCAATGGGACACGTATCAAATGGGTTGGTGTGGACCCCGTAAAAGTTTTAAAAGAAATTCTTGTTAAATGCGACACAGAGATCACTTATTGCCTTAGCGAGGATGTTAATCCCTCCCTGATATTAGCCAACTTTTGCAAAATTAATGTCGTAATCGAGGGGATACTGATTGCACCATTCAGGTATAATGAGGGTCATAATAGAGGTTGGTTTGACCATAATTGTACCCAGGCTCTAAAACAACTTAAAGAAGCCCTGGGCCATCGACCTAGAAATTGTGAGGTCATTAAGGACCTACGCCGCAATTATAAACTAGTAGTTAAAGCAAGAAGAACTAAACTTCAAGAGTCAGCTTGGGAAAGGCTATCCCAGGCTGCTGATACAGCAAACAGTAAGTTGTTCTGGGATACGGTTAATTCTCCGTTTCTAAAGAACGAATCATTACCCGAACTAACCTCGCATGTCAATTGTGATGCGTGGGTGAATCGTTTTTCTAATATTTTTAACCCTGTGTGTGACACTTTTAACCTGCAAAACACTTCAGGAAATCAGTGGCCCGTGCTACCATTAGATATTACTATAGAAGAAGTACATGATGGTTTGACCAGTAGCAGGGGGGCAAAGCACCAGGCCCTGATGGGGTCCCTATAGATGTTTATAAAAGTGAAGTAATTTTATGGAGCCCAATTTTAACTAGAGTTTTTAACTCAGCAGTGACAGAGTCCATACCATCGCCATGGGGCCAATCTGTGATTGTCCCTATTTTCAAAAAAGGTATCAAATCCGAGGCGAAAAATTACCGTCCTATCTCCCTCTTGGACTCTTCAGTTAAGGTAATGAGCAGAGTACTTTTGGAGAGACTTGAAAATTGGGCCACAGAGAACGAGATTCTCACCCCAGTCCAATACGGTTTTAGAAAAGGGATGGGCACTCTTGAACAATGTATTAATCTAGAACTTTTAATAGGCAAATATACGCATGCTAAAGAGGGTAGACTGTTTTTATGTTTTGCAGATCTTAGCAGTGCTTTCGACCTCGTTGACCACTCTATTTTATGGTCTACCCTTCTTAACTTAGGTGCCCCAAAAGAAATTATTTATTTTTTAGCAAGGTTGTATGAGAAACTCTCAACCAAAGTGCGATATGGCCAGCGAGGGGAATGCACGCAAATCTTTGATGTCAAAAGAGGCATTCGACACGGCTGTGTCCTAGCTCCGTTGGTACAGGCAGATGCACCACAGGTAGCTGGCAAACCTATACCTATTTTACTGTATGCCGATGATGCAGTGCTGTTATCCAGGACTCAAGTTGGCCTGCAGCGACTAATTGATAATTTTAGCCTTTTTATCAAGAACAGGAAATTGTCTATTAATAAAACAAAAACTTTTGTAATGACATGTGGCCAGAAAGCAAGGAAAGGCATTAATACATTTTATATAGAGAATTCCTCTAGATGTGGTTGATACTTTCTGTTACCTGGGTGTAACTTTCTCAGGAAATGGGAAATGGTCGAATGAATTTGCTAATGTACGCTCTAAGATGGCGAAGAGTGCCCATGGGATCTTTCGATTTGCAGCTAAGCTAGGTAGCAGACGTATTAAGGATATGATTGATATATATAAGGCCAGATGTGTCGCTATTGCCCTTTATGGTGCAGGGGTTTGGGGTAATAACCAACCCCAGATATTACAGTTGGAAGAAAATTCCTTTTTAAAACGTCTGTTGTGCTTACCTCCATCAGCATCAACTGAAATTATACATCGGGAAGTAGGCATTAACCATCTATCGGACCTCATCACCCTGCGGCCCCTTTTATTGTGGAGATCGATCTGGGCTAAAGAGGAAACCAAATTCACTCAAACCATTATTAAAGATTGTTTACTCCTGGATAAATGCTACAGCATCCCCTGGCTCAGAAATATTCGGGATTGGTTCAATACTTTATTCAATATCTCGATCCAGGGTGATTCAGGTTCCGTGATTAATATATCGAAACAAGAGATCAAAAATTCCTTACTGGCCCACCAAAAAGAGATTCGTGAGAGAGTGAGTAGGAGGCAACAAACTTTTGTATTTTATCAACAGTTGGAGGTCGGGAGAGGTTTCCAGGATTATCTAACAGTAGTGACCAGGTCATCACATCGTTTTGTTCTGACCCGCTTAGACTAGGTATAGTGCATCACTTGGTTGCTTTTCCAACTATGAAAACATGCCCGTCAATCGCCTGCCCCTGCGACGGGATATCAAAACAGAGCACTAGTCACTTTATGCTATTTTGTACGTTTTATTCTTTTTTAAGATTATTTTACCTAAAACCTATACTCCTAAAATTGAATGTGAGAAGATTCCATGCTGCCATGAATATATTGGTCTCTCTTAATGATGCGGGTTTATGTTTCTATGTGGCTTCTTTTATTCTGAAATCAATTGATGCAAGGAAATCAATTACCCTTGATATTTGATTGGGCTGTCTTCATATACCGAATAATTTGTATACAATTTGCTGCTAGGGAATGTATTATGTAATGATTAATTGGATTGTATATGTAACGAATGTTTCGTATGTATGTTTTATTCTTGTTTGTCTTATGTAATATGATTATTTGGATTGTATATGTAATGAATGTTTTATATGTGTGTTTTAACTTTGTCTGCTTTTATGGTTGTTGCACAAACCGAATAAAGTATCTTTTGACTTTGTGTACTGTATAAAAATAATTGTATAATTATAATTGTATTTTGTATTACCGCCGCTTTATTTTGCACAAAAGAAATTGTATCTTGCACAATGATAATTGTTTACCCTGTATGTACAATCCCAATCTTGCCCAATCGTGTACGGTATAAAAAGAACTGTATTTTTCAATACTACTGCTCTATTTTGCACACAAGTGAATTGCATTTTGCATGATGACAATGTTTACCTTGTTTAGAAATATGATTAATGAAATATTGTTGCGAAAATGGGTCTAAGGTAGTATGTTCCAGCTTGGACGGGAAGCAGGAGAGATTTTAGTGTTTTAAAGACTGATCAGATTGCAGGTAAAACTAGTACTTCTAAATTTTCAATATCTTTTATGGAGGTGGGTAGGGTTCGTTAGTAATAGATTATTTTAGTGTAAAATGTATATGTTTTAAGATGAGTGGAGTTTCTTTTTAAGTGGTATGTTTATTTTGTATTATGTGGGTATATGAACTGTTTGTATTGCCTTGTTTGGCATGATATCAAACTGTTAATAAAAATCAAATCCAATGTTTTATTGCTCTATCCAGTTTGTTGCTGTTGAGGTGTTCTTTGTTCTGCTTCTAAAACAAGCAGCGAACATTTTAAATTAAGCTGAAAAACATTTTCCACATTTATTCTTTTTTTGTTGATTTTTAGTTTCAAGTGCGATGTCTAGCAAGCCAATCAACTCAGACTATTCTGTAGGCTCACTGAGATGTTTGAGAACACACAGGATAGAGGAAATGCTTAACAACTACCAACGCCGTCACGGTGATACTCTCGGGCACCATTCAATTACTTTGGCTTGTGTAAACCGTCTGAGCAAGCCCTTTTTTCTGAGCCAGTCCTGAAAATGGGCAGCTAAGTATACACTCTGGGGGGAGGGGGTGGGTTGTAAGTAGCATAGGACATATTTCTGCATTGTGGAATTAGTGAATTGATGAATGAGTCCCTAACCAGGGTGAGCAAGGGCTCCACCTCTGGGGGTGCCCATTGCACTTGGCGCACTTTACAGTAGCATAAAATGTGATGGAAATGCTTAAGCAAATATTTCTTAGTTATTAATTCCCTCAGAGAAACATCGTGTAATCGTATTACTTACTCCATTGGTCCTCCAGGAAAAATGTTTCTTTTTCGTTATTAGAAAGGTATTGATTAAACACATACATGTTCTAGCTCGGAGCTAAGTTCTAACCTCTTTTGTTTTTCCTGCATGCCTAGTAGATGAAATTCAGTCCCTGGGGACTATTTTTGATTTTGATGTTTCCCTAATACAAAGGATTTGGAGATTTTATGTCAAGAAGCCATTCAGAGTCTGAGGCTGGCAGTAAGGACTATAGGGGAGGGCTTGGTCTCAAGCAAAGTGCTACTTATTTTTCTAAAAATAATTTCTTGTTCCTAGACCTTGGTCCTAATCTTACCATTCTTAGAGAAGAGAAAGTTTGATTCTCGTGTTTACCAATTAAAATCTATGACTGTAGTGTGGTGGGTAGTCACTTATTTGCACGTTGTTGCTCATTTAAACTGTTCCCGTTGCAGAATTGAGTGAAGTTTCATTCCGCCCACTTAGGGGGTGTGAATGATTTCATTAGGATTTGTGGGCTTCATCCTTTGTTCTTTTAGGGTGTTGTTAACATTTTGCTTCCGCCAACCAGAGCATATAGCCTGAGGCAATGGGTCAACCCACTTGACCCATTGGCTCCCTTCACTTTGAATTACTGCACAAAGTCTGATCACATTGTTCACAACTGCTGAAAAGTAGTTATTTTCTTTCCCGTGACCTACCTGGTTCAAAGTCTTCATTTTTATTTTATTTAACATATTAATTTTAAATACCGGCTATTCATTTTGCCTACACAATTGTAAATCTGTAGCTGCCTGTGATTCGAGTGCTTGGTGGGATGGTGATTTATAATGGCTCCTTAATAATAATAAAATACATGACACAATGGAAAGGATAGTTTAAAAACATACCTACATGTGTTTAAAATGAAAAAATGTATTACAACCATATAGTGGCCATAACAAGCCACATGTTTAAGTGGTGACTTGTTTTCTTGTTTCATTTTCTTTTTGTTACATATGATTGTTCACATTTACACATTTATTATTACTACAACATAAAAGTAAAATTCAATGTTATTACCATTGTACAGTCTAACAGTTATGAGAAATCACTACTACTCGTCTCATAGATTGTATGTTACAGTGTCTTTACACTTCACCAAGCTCATTGGGTTTGATTTTGGCACATGAAGATTGCTACTTTGCTTTACACCAGTCTTGAACACTCGGTGCACCAGCCGATAGTCGCTGGACTTACCCGCTTTAAGTTTGAATTGTAGACTTTCACAAAGGTTCGATTTTTTTGTCACAATAGTCTGTTTCTTTCCATGTAGCCTTCATCATGCTCAGAAGAACCTGCCCTTCCCGTTCCTTTTTTTGGGTCATTTCATTTTAAACTGGAATTTGATTTTTTTTATTTTACTTTCCATTCTTGGTGTCTCATGGGTGCTAGACTCTTTTGGAAATTTGTGTTAGTTGTTTTATTTAATTTATTTAATAAGTTCCTGTAGGAAAGTGTCCCTTTTTGATGGTTACCCCCCCCACCCCCCAATTTTTGCCTGACATCTGATGCAACCTGACTTGATGTACCCTGGGTACCTGCCAATCAGGTTCCCAGGGCCTGTGCTCTTTCCCAAGACTGTACCTTTGTACCCACAATTGGCACATCTCTGGCCACAGGTAAGCCCCTTGTAAAAGGTACCATGGGTACCAAGGGAACTGTGGCCAGGGAAGGCCTCTAAGGGCTGCACCACCTATTGTGTCACCCTTAGAGGCCCTGTACCTTAACACCCACACACTGCCATTGCAGGCTGCATGTTTTGGTGCACCGAAAAGTGAAGAGTCGACATGGCTCACATCCCTGTGTGCCATGCCTGCAGCCCACTGCCTGGTGCCCAGGTAAGTCACCCCTCTAGCAGGGTGCACTAGCCCTAAGGTGAGGATACAGTGGCATGAATTTGTATTATCCACTATGGTCCTGACGAGAAGCATGACTAAGGGTCTTATCTACTCCTACACATTTCTCATATCTCTTTACGGTTTTCACTATTTCTCGGTAAGTTCCGTTTATGAACTGGCCAATGACACACTTGGTTCGGTGATGGTGACGGGTTTCAAGTCATTATATATTTTCTTTCGTTTACTTCTAGATTCACGCAGCTAAAGGGTTTTTTAACTATTGACCATGTGTCAGTTTTATCCTTAGACTCAGTGTACATCTTTTGTGTTTTTTTGTTTCCTGTATTTGTATTTTGTATTTTTTTATTTTTAGGTATATGATTTATTGTGGCTTTCCTGATGAAGGCGCCTGGTTCGCCGAAACACGCGTAGAAGATCTATCATAAAATTTAAAGCCACACTTTGCACTTTTTTGTTGTATTTCTGATTTCTTATCGGTTCTACATGTACCATATTACAATCAGTTTATCTATCAACCATTCTATATGGATCGCATGTACAAAATTTATGTCTTTGTTCACTGTAAATATTTGTCATTGTTAGCACTGGTGATTATGTTGTGATGTTATTGTTTTATAATTGTTCTTCTAAGAAGTACCATAGAACCTACAATGGTCATTTTTAAAAACAATTTTGTATGAATAAAATGATTTGGTATCGGTAATCACTGTACATTGAGTCTTTAAACATCATGCTGTTCTATAATAAGGTCTCATATATCTCATAGACCTATTGTTGCCTAGGGATTCCTTCTTCCATTATTGTATTTTCCCTGCCCTGGGAACTGTAATTAGTAGCAGGGGGTCCATTATATGAACCCTGTACCCCTACAGTGTCTAAGCCCATTCTTAGACATTATAAGTAGAGTAAAACTCTAAAGAGTATATGGTCTGGGAGTTGGTCTTTATGAACTCCACAGCTCCATAATGGCTTTAGTAAATACTGGGAAGTTTGGTAGCAAAATTCTCAGCACATTAAACCCACACTGATGCCAGTGTTGGATTTAATGTAAAATGCATTCAGAGGGCATCTTAGAGATGCCCCTGAAAATCGACTAGCCCTGGTGTGGTTCCTGAATGGAGGCCTGCCATTTGCCACCACCAGACAGGTTTCTGGACTCCTGGGTAGAGCGCCTCTGCTCTCTGGGTCCAGAAACAAAGCTCATCCTGGGCAGAGGTGTCATGCCTCCTCCCCAGGATGGGCTGGGTCCACAAAAGGGAAAGCTTCAAAGGCCTGCCACCTTTGGAAGCTGTCCCTGCATTTTGCTGCCCCCACCAGCTGGCTCCCACCGGTTCTAGCCATCACTTTGGGCGGGAGAATCAGCGGGAAAACCAAGCTAGGAAGAGAGGTGTGCCCACATTTGCCAACCCCACCCCTCAGGTAGGGGAGGCGAGGTGAAGCACACATCTCAGTCTCCTTCATCTTAAAGATGGGGGACTCAGCCAATTAGGGAAAGACTCGTGCCCCCTCCCACTGGAGGGTGGAATAATAGGAGTTGTACCCGCACCAAGGAGGGGTCCCATTGGTCCCAACCTGCACACTCCATTAATGCCCCAAAATCTAGTATTTAGTGGCAACCCGGAACCTTGCCTTCTCCGATTCGAGGAAGAAAGAAAACGGACCTATGTGCCATGCTGACCCAGGAAGACGAAGAGGACACCAACTGCTTTGGCCCCAGCCCTACCGACCTGTCTTGTCTACGACCTGCCTACAGCAAGATCCCCGGCGAGTCCAGCAGCCAGCAACACGCAGAGCCAGGAGGACATTCCCTGCAACCATCTTACAGACTCTGCCTCCTGTGAGCACCGGATTTGCTCAAGCAAAGACTCACCCACAGAATCTGGATTCCGGCGATTCTGCACCCAACACCCACAGACCGAGTTTAAGGGGCTAGCACCACAAGGAGGTCTCCCAAGTGATCCTGACCTGGGATCTGGTGAACCCCAACCTCCCTCAAGCTACAAGACGATGCCTGCAGCCTCAACCACAAGGGCCCCCCCCTACCAGAGCTGGTAAGAAAACCCAACGCCAGAAGACACCCCTGCACCTGACGCCCCAACCGATGGTGTCAAGGCATTCCCCAAGAACCCAACTTACCTCTCCAGCTGGTGGTCGCCTTCAGGAAGTCTCCCTGCCCGAGCCTGCAGCAACTTTGCAGTACCAAGGGTTTCCATTGAAAAGCACAGGGTCCCCGAGGTCCTTTTTGCACCCTGCACCCGGCAGCCCCAGTGCCGCTGGTGGTGCAGCTCCTGTGCTGGTCATTGGCCCCTGCAGTGCTGACCTTAACCCTAGGAGCTTTGCTCCCACACCCGAGTGGCCCGCTCATCAGCAGACCCTAACCGAAGTCCCCTAAGCCCCATTGGCTAACATTGGGCCCCTGCACCCTGCTCCCGGCCGCCCCAATGCCGCTGGTGGTGCAATTCGAGTGCCCATCTAGACCTTGGGGAACCTTGGTCCTAACCCCCAAAACTCCCACTCGCAAGTCGTGTACTTACCTGAGAAACCGCTAATACTTTTCTCCCATAGGAACCTATGTTAAGAGATTTTTTGCCCTAAAATGTTTTAAGTGTTGAACTGATGTTTATATGGAGAAAAGAGAACTAAACTGCAAAAGTATTACTTACCGTGTATGTTGAGATCCTAATGTGTGGTATCTAGGCATACCACCCAAGTACTTAAAGTAATCCTGGTCACCAAGGCAGGAAACTGATGCCACCAGGCTTGATATCAAATGATCTAGGCCGAGTGAGATCCTGCTCTCTCCATTACTCCGGAAGGCAGTCGGGGATCATTCTGTGAACCGGGCAGAGAAGTCAACTTTTTTTTTTCTTTTCCGCTCTTAGCAGGTTCACTATTTGAAGGCAGTCAAGCAGGATAATAGGAATTTCATGTCATGGGTGTAGGAAGGTGGAATCTGACTGCATGGTTGCCCCCACTTTTTTCCTGGTGTTTTGCTGGTTTTCGACTTAGTTTGGCTGGGATCCTGCTATTCAGGACCCCAGCCTATCTGCTATCCCCTTAAATTGATTGCATGTACTTTAGGTACACTCCAGATTGGATTCTGGGGTATCCTTGTGAGTCCCTAGTATATGGTATACTATGTACCCAGGGCATAGGTGCCCCAGAGGCCTACCAGGGGCTGCAGCATGTATTGTGCCACCCCTGGGAAGCCTTTTAAAATGACACAACAGGTCTGCTACAGCAGCCTGTGTAAGGTGGTATATGCACCCCTTACTGAGATATAGGTTCCCTATATCTCTCCATATCACTGCACATGTAAACCTATCAGTCACCCCTAAGGCAATCCTTAACAATCCTGAATGCAGGGTGCTGGGTTTCATGTGAGAGGGTGCCCATGCATGAGCAGAGCCCCTCTGCAGCTTTCAGAATCTTTATTCCGGGGTTGTTGGTGATGCAGCCAGACCATATACTCTTAAGTGCATTATAACCCTGCGGTAAATGCTAACTTGAGAATGGCTGCCTGGAAAACTGTTGTGTTTGGTGTCAAACACCTTGGAATCATACCTCCACCCCAGTACTGGGGTGGTGGGTATGATTCCCCCCTTCTAGAGGGAGCCACATGGCATCACCGGTAAACCCGGTACCAGCTTAACAGAACCCTGACATCACAAAATGGATGCTGCAGCCACAGACACGAGTCTGCCCTCCTGCTGCTGGACGAAACTCCGGCAGGGGAGGCCTGGACAATAGGTTTCCTGTCACAGGGAGGTGTGACCACCTCCCAGACAGGCTTTAGTGTATTGGGGCTGGGTGGGTGCACTCTTAGAGTGCTTTGAAGTCTGCACTGGGGGCACATTTGGTGTCCCTGTGCATAGTCCAGCTCAAACCGGTTGCAGGGGCACACAGCCACTGCTCTGGCGCGAAACTGGACAAAGGAAATGGGTGTAGCCACCCCTCTTTCCTGACCCTCCCATAGGTGGGTCCCCAGAGTTTGTCCAACCCCTTCCTTGGGTATAAAGTAGGAAACCCTGACTACAGGACTTTAGATTACACCTGGACTAAACTCGGATACCAGAAACCAAGTACTTTGACGATCTACACTACGCTGGATGACTGAAGAATCTCCCTTGGAGTAAAGGAGTTACTCCCCTGCAAGGCAGGCACCTTTAACGCAACTGACCGGTTGGCATCGAAAAAGCTCCTGTGGACTCCGAAGAATATTGCCACACAGGAGGTGGGTTCCCGAGGTTTCTGAGGTCGATCTGTGCCCCCAGCAAGTCTGAGGCCCGTATCCCTCGTGGAGACCGTGCAACCCGAACCCCTGGACACCGCGACCATTTGCAGAAGCATCAGCTTTCCGGCAACCCCTGAGGCTGAGCTTTGGGTTACTTGTAGCCCTGACCCCGAGCAGTAATTGCACCGAAGATTGCAGGCCTACACTCAACGAGTGTTCCGTGGGCCGCCATTTTGTGATTCCTCTCAAGGTCCCTTTGCGAACCCTGGTCCGTTGATTTGTGGGTCCCCAAGAAGGCAACTCTAACTTTTATTGGGCTTCCCTGGTTGCTCCAGATGTGCCCTGACTCTCCATCGCTTGAGGAGTCCCCAGGACCTTGCTGGTCCGCACAGAAGCATCTTTTCTCTTCCTGCGTGGGTTGCTATTGCCAAGGCTTGTTGTGGTCAATCCGATCACCGACACCCCAGCACTCAACATCCTTTGTGGGACAGCTCGAATCCGGCTCCTGGTCGTCATCGACGTCTCCGGGACCCCGTGGCTGCAGAGTCAAGCTTCACCTCTTCGCACTTGAAGCACCCGACATCGGTGGGCATTCGATTGCTCCGCTCCTGGTCACTGGCTAGTGACCCAGACTCTGTCCCCTCTGCTTTCAGGTTCTTCACATCTTCTTTTTTTTTTTTTTTAAATAAATTTTTATTATTGTTAGCATGAAATCACAGCCAATTACAATCATATTTGTCTTGTGAATTATCAGGTCTAATATTATCCAGATCGGTGCCACCAAGTACATTCCACACGTGCACATTTGTTCCTTCACAGTGCCCATTACCATTGACCGTACAATACATAACAACATCCCCTGTAGAGCCACCTCTGTGTGTCATTCGCTCAGTTCCGGATCGGAGTCTTCTGGCGGTAGGGCGCATATGTTCCCTCGGAATGTGTTCTATTTCCCCCACACTCTCATCCACTTTCGCGGGCACCCTCTATGGCTGAATAGTGCTTTCTCCGCAATCATGGCGCTGTCTAAGTCACGACACCACTGTTGGTGAGAGGGGACCGTCTGTGCCCCCCAGTATTGAGCAATATTCCGTTTGGCTAGTGTAATACTCAGGGTCACCCAGTCTTGCTCCGCATGGTTGAGGTCTGTTGGGTCCCACACATTGAGTAGGCATTTCCTTGGTTCCTGGGAAACATTGGAGCCACTCACTCGAGTGATTGTAGCCAGGACCGCCCTCCAGTATGGTGTGATGCGGGGACACTCCCACAATGTGTGATAAAAGGAGCCCGCCAACCCACATCCCCGAAGACAGAGCGGTGTATCAATCCTCCCTATTTTGTAAAGTGTAGTTCTGGTGTAGTACATTCTGTGCAATATTTTAAGTTGCATGAGCTTTAGTCTAGATGGGATCGCCACCTCCCGCGGGGACGCCAGTGCCTCCTGCCAGTCCTTCTCGTCCAACGCACCCACCTCAGCCTGCCATCGCTCTCTAAGATTGTGTGTGGGGTCTTTGCGGTTATTGACCAGTTTGCGATATGTTAAAGAAATTGCCTTTTTGGTGAGATAGTCCGTTAATAGTCGATCCTCGAGTGGCGAGGACTCAGGCAGGTCAGTTCCGGGGGGTATGGCCTTTGTTAGTGCGTGTTGTATTTGAATGTATCTGTAGTGCTCTGTCCCTGCCATCTGGTATGTTGCTTGTAGCTGTGCAAAGGGGACTACTCCCCCCCCCTCTTCCACAGGTCTCCCACCTTAGATATGCCTATGAGATCCCATCGGGAGAAACCTTTACTAGTGCGTAGCTTGCCCAACTTAGGGGTATCCCAGAGTGGCGTGTGTTGTGTTACCACTCCCTCCCAACCGAGCGCGCGCTGTGCCGCAAACCATACATGCACGGTGTGTGCCGTGGGGCCGATCAGTGCCTTCCTCTGCGATTTATTGTAGAGGGCACTCAGAATGCCGTCTGTGCCTAGAGTGTGCCTGTCCATACGTAAGGCTGGTTCCTCCTGCGGTGCATGGAGCCACTGATTGATCACGATAAGCTGAGAGGACCAATAGTATATTTGAATGTTGGGCAGGGCGATTCCTCCATCATACCAACTCCTTGTAAGTTTACACATCGCCACTCGTGGGGGCTTCCCCTCCCACAGGAGGTGTCCCACCTCCGCCTCAATAGTCTTGAAGTAGGAGTTAGAGACTGGGGCAGGTGCGTTTTGAAGGGCGTATAAAAACCTGGGGAGAGCCATCATTTTGAACAGGGCCGCCCTCCCCAGTAGTGTCAGCGGCAGAGAATGCCACCATTTCACATCACTGCGGAGTCTCTTCAGGGGGAGCAGGAGATTGCGCTCGTAAAATTGTGTGGGGTGTGGCGTAATGTGTATGCCTAGGTATTTAAACCCATCAGTTGCGATCGGTATTTCAACACCCTGGGGCAGGCACGGGGGAGGGCCCTTCAGTATGTATAACACCGATTTCGCCCAGTTAATGGTGTAACCTGAGACTCTGCCGTATGACTCGCAGATGTCAAGCAGGCAGGAGAGGGACCGTCGAGGGCTTGCCATATATAGCAAGATGTCATCCGCATAAAGGGAAATGCGGTCTTCCCAACCCTCTGCCCACCGCAACCCGCGCATGACTGGATCCCCCCTTATCCATGCCGCCAAGGGCTCGAGTACTAAAGCAAAGAGGAGAGGGGACAGGGGACATCCCTGCCTGGTCCCACGCCCCAGAGGAAAGTCCTCTGAGAGTCGTCCGTTGACTACTACTTGCGCCAGTGGTTGTGCGTAGAGTAGCCGAATCCAGGCACAGAATTTTGGGCCCGAAACCAAAGTGTTGGAGCACAGCGAAAAGAAAGGGCCACTCTACTCGGTCGAAGGCCATACTGGCATCCAGCGAGAGAATGACCGCGTCCTCCTGGATGGTGGGCACTCTGGCCAGCACACCATGGAGTCTTCGAAGGTTCATTGCCGTGTTTCTACCCGGCATAAAGCCCGATTGGTCGGGGTGTACTAGGGTCGCGAGATGGGGCTGTAGCCTGACCGCCAGTGCCTTCGCAAGAATGATTAACTCCCCAGGCGGTAGTGCTAGCAGAAAAGTACCAAGGGCCGGGAGGGCGAGATTGTGGAGCGCTGGAGGAATGTACACAGTGACCAGATTATATGTTCGCCCTTCCCATTGACAGGAGAGTGCTGCGAAGCGCCCCTGATCGTCTGTCCATGTCTTAGTTATTACCAGAGGGCAGCTTTTCCTGAGCAGGATCCCCACCCCTCTGGAACCCGATGTAAAGTCGGAGTGAACCGCCATTTTAAACCCCCACCTGTCCAGCGCCCTGGTGGCCGTGCCTACTAGGTGTGATTCTTGGATGAGGGCGACTGATGGGGTGTGCCTCTTGAGGTACTGTAGTACTAATCCCCTCTTTATTTTGTTGCACAAACCGTTCACGTTCCAGGATATTACAGTTAGGGGGGAGCTCAGTGTGTGCGCGTCCTCTGGCTGTGGGCGCGAAGGGTCAGGCGCTATGGTCCCCAGGGTATGTGAGTTATCGGTCATCAGTGGAGTAGTGTTGGTGGGGTACCACCTCTGTGTGGCATCGTCCTTGTGGCAAATTGCATTAGCTGTGAGTGATCTCTTATAAATTGCTTAACAACAACAAATTTAAACTTAAACTGCACCCCTCCCTCCACCCCCCTCCCTGCTCCCCTGCAAGACGGATTCCCAACTACCCGCCACCCCAACAGTGCAGAGTGCTTCATTCCCCTTAACAGTACTTGCGTTCGGGAGGGCAGTGAAGTCCGAGACGTCCCTTGAAGTCCCCCTAAGCCCCAAATGTATGTAGCATGTAGCAGAACGTGTATCAACGTGTTTCCATTGTAGCGTCCCAGTCTCTGATCATAGCCAACCGGCCTGGTTTAGTTGCTTGGTACTGTTCGTGTTTGGACATCAAGTCTCGGTGCCCCCGTCCAGGAAGTCCCTCCGTTGGTGGGTGACCTCCACTGCTCGATGCGGCCCAGCTTCACCTTCCGGCCTCCTCATGTGGCGTGCCTTGTTCCTCGCCGTCGTCTCTCTCGTTGAGTGAGGCCTCCCCCATCGGATGTCGTTGTGGCTGTCTCGCCGGTCGTCGTGAGCTTCCTACCTGTCGCCAGCCCTCAAGCCAGTCGTGTGCCTCCTCAGGCGCATCAAAGAACCAGGTCTTACCATTAGCTACCACCCGCAGCTTTGCTGGAAACAACATTGAGTAGGTGAGTTCTCTGCGCCTAAGTTCTTTTTTTACTTCAAGGAAGCTCCTTCTCTTCCTGGTGACTGCTGCTGTGTAATCCGGGAAGAAGGAGACCACTGAATTCTCTATACGCAGCGGTGGGGCCACCCGTGCCGTCTGCAGAATGGCATCTCGGTCGCGGAAGTTGAAAATTCTAGCCAAGACGGGTCTTGGGGGAGCCCCTGGCTTGGGCCTGCCCCCGGGTACTCTGTGAGCCCGTTCGACCGAGAAAAAACTGGATAGTCCTCTCGGCTGGAGCAGTGTCTTGATGAGCTCTTCCACGTACAGGTCCATCGCCGGTCCCCCTTCACTTTCCGGAATGCCCGTAAGTCTGATGTTATTGCGCCGTGAACGTCCTTCTTGGTCATCAAGCTTCGCCGCCATTAGCTTGTTTTCCGCTTCTAGCTGACTAACTTTCCGCTGCAGGGTGGTAGTGTCTTTAGCGAGGGAGGCCGTTACCTTTTCCACCTCGGTTACCCTCGTGGCCATTTTCTGAAAGTCAGCTCTGAGGAAGGAGACGTCCGCTGAGATTGATCCCACTGTGGTCTGGACACTGGTGAGGGCGGACATAATGTCCTGTAGTGTGACTTCTGACTGGCCCCCCTGCGTGGATGTCGTTTCTTTGGAGGCTGTCTTATCAGGCAGGGCCGGGGAGTCTTTAGAGTAGGCATATTTGTCTATTTTGACCTGCTGTGTCGTGCGCTGGCCTCTGCCCCTCATTGGGATTTGGTTAATAGGCAACTCGGTGCCTGATCGGAGCGCAGAACGGTTTTCGCCGCTGCCTGCTGTGTGATTGTGTGTCACACTCGGCCTCTCGGTTTTCCCGCTGCGTGATGTGAGCAGTGTCAGTGGGGGGGGTGGGGGGCAGTAGTGTGGGCCCCTGGCCCGGCCCGGTTGCGACCCGAGAGGTCGTAGTGCCCAGCGTTGGTCAGCTTCTCCTCAAGCCCCTGGAGCCAGGCGCGGGTACCACAGTGAGGGTCTGGCCAGCAGTGTTTCCGGGATTGCTCGGCGTGGTACCGCAATCGATACCACGTAGCGTTAGTTGCGTGTTGCCTGTGGTCTCAGGGCCCCTGTGCGCCCACGTGTGTAGCCAGGGCTTGCCTCATATTTCTATATTGTGCGCCAGTTGTTGTGTTAGCCCGCCCTATTCTGTGGGCTAGAGTGGCACCCCTCTGTCCCGGTACCTCTGTGCGTGAAAGATGGCGGTCAGCCCGCGCACGGCCACTCCGGCTCGATTCCTCCGTCGCCGCTGCTCTTATTGTATCTCTTGCCTCCGGGGGGGCAACACCGGGGGCCGCACCGTTTCTCAGGCTCACTGCCGGCAAAGCCGCCCGCCGCCGGTCGGCCGCTCCGTCCGTCTGCCGGTCTGATTACCGCACCCGCCGTCTGTGGAGCGGCCGCCGCGACCTGGGCGCTCCCCCGCTGGATCGTTGTGCGAACCGAGGCCGCTGCTGCAGTTAGGCGAGTAGGCCCCACCACGGACGCGCCTCCGGAGATGCCCTGCATATATATTCCAGCCTCTGACTGCAGTCGGCGGGTGCTCATCACGTTCCGACAGGTGATTTCAGCCCTTGGGGTCAGTTTCGGATGCGGATTGTGCGTCGGATTACTGGGGGACTTCTCGGTGGTCTCGGAGCTCCTCTAGGCTGCAACCATCTTGCGCGGTCGCCACGCCCCCCTCGGTTCTTCACATCTTCGATCCAGGCTTGGATCCACCCGGACACTTTTCTCCTTCACGGCAGCAGCACTTTGCAGCAGATCGCCATTGAAAACCACGACGATTCCCGACACCTTTTGACACCTATGCACCCGGCTTCCCTGGGTGAGGTAACTCGAGTACTCCGGTGCTCACGTGGGTGTTGGCCCTAGAACCCCTTAAGTCTAAAGGGGTTTGCTGAAAGTCCTCTCCTAAGTGTCCTTTATCTTTAAAATTCCAACCGCGACTTTACGCATTGAATCCTACGGCGCTCGCGGCTGTGTTCTCACACTGCACACGTCCCCCGTGGGTCTCCTGTGTCACTACCTTGGGTGGTTCCTTGGGGTCCCAGCGATTCTACGTGCTCTAGGCACTGTGTCTAGTGGTTCTTATACCACTTTCTTAGTATATGGTTTGGTCCCCCCCTGGGGCCCAGTGTATATTGTGCTATTTACTGTCGTTTTAATACTGTGATACTGTGTATCTTGAACTCTAATCTCATAAAGGGATTAGTAGTTAGTGTTTAGAAATAAATACATATATTTTATATATATCTTGTGTGGTTCTCCTTTCATTTAGTTATTCAAGAGGTTATAATCTGGTAAACCAAGCTGCTTTACACTCCTTCAAGACTTAGCCTGAAGGCTGCTCTCCATAGCTACCACTAGGATAGCTTTCAATAAAGGTTGTCTTTAAACCTATCATCAATAAGGGTCGTTTGGACTGGTGCAAGGTGCCCACTATAACTAGTGGACAGCATATGCCAGGCCAACTTCTCACAATGGGTACATGCCTTGTGGCAACATAACACTCCTAGACTTCCATGCCCACAAAAATCCAAATGGAAATTTCCTGCCTCAGCTGTGTTGTAAGCTCCCCTGTCTCCCTCTCAAGTAAAATGTCTCTCCCTCAGGCAACACTTGGCCAAAACTTCCGGTAGTGACTATTATCCATGATTCAGGAAGGACCACGTCTATGAATAGGTGCAACAGAGGCCGTTTCTAAAACCACATGCCACTTTGCAGATACCAGGTGCCCCTTTTCTCCCATCCAGAGCATTGTGTGGCCACATTGGCTGGCAGGTGTCACTAAGGCATATATAAGGTGTGAGCACAGACAGGATTATGAATTCCTTTTGAAATACACTTCAGATGAAATAGGGGATAATATATTTCTTTCCCAAAACTGATGTAAAGGTAATATTTTCTACAAAATTGACTTAACCACTGGACCCATCTGCCTTGGTTACCTACCAATAGGATGTGAATTCGGTTTTGATTATACTTGTTGCAAAGTTACAGAAATAAAGTTTAATTACATTTTAACACAGCAGGATTATGTCCTACAGCACAGGCTGCTGGTTACAGCATGAAATCTAAAATCACATGATTTTTTAGGAGTAGATGGGACAAATACATGCTTTGTTCCTGCTCTTCATGACTACGATCTCTGATAAAGCACAAGGGTGCTGCGCATAGTTTCCACAAAGACACAACTGCACCAATTTGAAATTAAAATAAGGAATATCTACCTATTTAAACAGAGCACACCTGGATAAACCTGTTTAGTAAGCATTTGACACTAGGCCTGGGCGGTGAACTTCGCTCCGTTCGCGGAGTTTTCTGCACTCCGCGGAGCTTGCGGAGTGCAGAAAACGCTGCTTCGCGATGTGCAGCAGAGTTTTTTCCCCGCTCGCGAATGGTAAGTTCACGATCGCGAACGGTAAGTTTGCGAGCACGAGCTGCCGCTCGGGTAGAATTTCTACCCGAGCGGCAGGAATACCAGCACAAACTGCAGTTCGCACTGCACTCCGCCACTCGTGGAACTTCGCTGAGTTTTTTTGTAACTTTGGGGAGTTTTGTGTAGCAAAACTCTGCGAACTACGCCCAGGCCTGTTTGACACATCAGAAGTCAAAAACAGATGTCCTGATGAAACGGGACCACAGCTCAAAATGGATGACTTTACAATTGGCTAATGTTAAGATATTCTAGCTTGGCAGTGGGAGTTTAGCCTGTATGGCAACAGTGTTTTCTTGCTCTGTCTTTTTGCAGTTCTTTGTGCTTTGAAGATGGTGAAGCAGGTGAGGGCGTTGAATTGTCTTACAGAGTTTTAGATGCATATGTGGTTTGTTTGATTATTTAAATACTCCTGTACCCCATCGATCTACAGGTAAAATGGAATGGGTTTTATTTTCTATGCTGAAGTTATACAATAGATAATGTTTTACTAACCACTCAGCGTTTGGTCTCATGACTTATGATGTCACCAGAACTGCTCCATAGCAACATTAGACCATAATAAACAGTTACCTGTTATGTACATGGACCAATAACACATTATTTAGAGCAGGTAAACTAATAAATGCACATTGTCAAATGGCAAATTCTATATGATTACCATAGTACAGTGTAACAGATGTGAAAAAACCCTCTTTTCTGTCTTACATATTTTATGTTACAGCGACTGCAGAGGAATATAGTTCTTCTAATAGTCCAACAGGCCTGTTTGATGTGGCTTTATGTAGGTGCATAGATTTAACCCCGCTGTGTTCTGGTTCCCTTAAAATACTTTTGTTTAGAACTACTAGACATAAAAAGCATCTGGGCATAATCTATATATGAAGATCTGTATTGAGTTATGTGGTATTCTGATGATACTTCTAACTGCAGATTCCTCACCTAGTGGCATAGCAAGAGGGGAGTGGGGGCGGTCCGCCCCAGGCGGCCCAAGTTTTATGGGCGGTAGCCACCCCCGCTCTTACCAGCGGCCGTCACGGGGCAGTAATCACCAGCACCCCCCCGCTCTTACATTCAGCAAATACAGGGGCCTCACCTTTGGAATATTCCCCAGGTGCCAGCCTCAATCTGGAATCTTTTCAAAGTACTACTCCCGCGCACCGTTATGTGGTGCTGTGCTGCTCTCCATAGGCTTCATTCTGCCCGAGATGTGACAGCACAGAGCTGCATATAAGCTTCACTTCTGCATGGCGACATCAGTTCCTTTCTTTCCATACCTTCAAATGCAGATCCAGAAATCTACTTCCATTTTTGTCAGGTTTCGATGACCACCAAAACGAAACCCAGTGTGCAAGAAAATGATGTCTCCTTCCAAAACTACAGGCTTCATGCCATGCAAAGACTGCGGAAAATGGAATGTTTGCCGCACACTCACATGGGTTGTGTCTTTGGTGCATGGGTTTGAGGCATGACTCTGAGTTGCGCATTGTGTACGACTCCATGCACTCAAAGGCGATTTGGGACTGAAGTTCAGCTATATGTTGCTGATTTGCAGGAAAAAGTCATGGGGTACACATAATTCCCGCTTTAAGTTAAGGGTACAGACCCACTCCCGAGGCTTCTCCTATGAGAAGCTGTTTTCGTGATCGAAGTCCTCAGCTAAGTTGAAGTTCAAGAGGAAACACAAGACGGCAGAGCAGTACTAAATGGAAGGCGCAGGGGCATAAAGGTGCAAATCTATCTCCATCATGATCTACTATTAAGGAGCCGATTTCACAGTTAATCCCTGGGCACCATGAGTTCTATGGTCCATGCTTAGGAAGGCATTTAGAGGGTGAGTATCTAAGAAGGGCTGAAACCCTCCATCTTTTCTTTGCACGAGGAAATAGCAAAAGTAAACAGCCCATCAATATTTCCAAAGCCAGTAACCTCTAGATGGCTCCTTTGGAAAGAAAAGCTCGTATCTGTCCCTTGATCAAGTTGGCACTGTGGGAAGATCTGCTGCACTTCCATGCATGGAGACTGGGCGGCGGCAGTTGACTACATTCAATCTGCCAGGCGTCTCTTTATGATGGAGG
The DNA here is from genome assembly GCA_963921515.1 of Calotriton arnoldi. Taxonomy (NCBI): domain Eukaryota; kingdom Metazoa; phylum Chordata; class Amphibia; order Caudata; family Salamandridae; genus Calotriton; species Calotriton arnoldi. The sequence goes on along the minus strand of CAWUFW010003044.1, from coordinate 1,060,065 downwards.
TCTCCAAACTTTCTGTAATACAAGCTACTTATGTTCAATGAAAGACCTCCCGAGCTCCTAATATAATAAGTGTTTTTTAATAGTGACATCAGACCAAATTATTCTAGTGGCCAAGAAAGTGAAGAAAGGAAAGGCTGTGCAAAAGAGGGCTCTGTTGTGGTGGATAGCTCTCTGCATTAGGATCTGCTATGCTTTGGCCAAAAATCTGCCTCTGGAAGATCTAAGAGTCTATTTCACTGGGCAAAGGCCACTACCGTGGCACACACAGTGCCTGTCCTTAACATCTCCCAGGCTGCAACATGGGCACACTTTTATGAAGCATTACTGCCTCCTTGCCAGCTAGGTCTGGCAGGAAGGACGTTTCACCTGCTGGGTCCTGCGAAGATTTTTGGTCTGAGTCCACTCCCCAGGCTGTCCACCTTGGGAGGTACTGCTTTGGTATTTAGTCTAAATTTGGGGAATCTGCAATTAGAAGAATCCATCAGAAGAACAAGTGACTTACCTTCTATAATGCTCTTTCTGGTGGATACTCTAATCACAGATTGCTTACCGCACTCCCACCACCCTGTATTGTGGAGTGGCCTCCTTTTGCTCTGTAAAATGGTCCCAAATTACAGGTCGTGTACACTGATACTAATGTGCACTGTGTCTGCATTTGAGGGTGTAGAAATTTCAGAAACTGACACTGGTGCACAGGATTGACTCGTATATGTGGCTCTGCTCTATCACTTCTGGGGAAGAATGAAACCTCCGTGGAGCTGCACGGCACCGCCTAGCAGTGCACAGGGGCACTGCTTTAAAATGTTTCTGGATACAGTCAGACGCCTAGGAAATATTCTAAAGGTGAGGAATCTGCAGTTAAATAGAGTATCGACAGAAAGAGCATTACTGAAGAGAAGTAACTTGTTCTTTATTACTTATAACCATAATTGAGGGAGGAGGGGGGCATCATGACGTTGCCTGGGTGAAATTTTAATTTCACTCGTCAATTAGCATAATTGCTGAATTAAAGAATTTCACAGATTGTTTTGCACACAAGAAACTCATTCACTCAGAAGATGTCTCATCTGCTGGTATTTCATGAGCCATTTCTATATGAAGTACACAATCTGAAAACTATTGTCAAGACATTTTTATGGAATTTTTCAAATAATTATGCAGCTTTTCACACTCCTAATCATAACTCACTCTGGGCTTCATCTGGTAATCTTTAGAATATTACACTGCACATCTTCATATACATGAGTGTGTGTATGTGTGATATATATTTTACAAAGTGGTGTTAGCCATTCTGTTACCAGAAATAGGAATTGCTCAGATTTTTCACCATTAATAACTTTGTGCCTATTTGACGAATTCCCACTAAACGTTCCAGACCTATTGTTTTTTCTGTATTGGGAGAGAATGAAAAGTTTTGCGGTGTTTGGTCAAGGGGGTGCAAAGATAAAAGGGGGTGCCAAAATGCATTTTTCCACCAATTCATTTTTCACAGACTTTTGGATCTCGCGTAGTGCAAAAATAGTTGAAGGGATTTCCATGAAATTTGGCAGGATTATACATTATGTTGCGAAGATTATCTTTTTGGGTACTGCAGGTAAGTAGGGCAAGTATTTTTAAGTTATAAGGCATTTTAAATTAGTTAAATCTGTTGTCGCTGTACTTTCATGAAATTTCGCAGTATTTCATGGAAGTACCGCAGTACATAGCAATGACAAGTCATTATGTGATAGGCCAATACTGCTATTATAAAAGTTAAAGGCAGCCAGGTTGTTTTTTGGTACACTTTGGCAGTGTTCAGCGTTATCCCTTTAGATATAGGTAAATATTAGGTGTAATATTTTCCTTGTACTTAATACCTCTTTATTAAAGTGGTATTAGGTAGGGAAAATATTTATACGTTTCTATATATTTAAACAACGTGTCGTGTACCACAGTACTTTCTTGGGACTACTGTGGTACTTAAAATAAATTTTTAAAAAATGTTAAAAAATTAAAAATACCCTGTACTACTCTTTATTTTGACAATATAGTGTACTAAAGTGTATTCTCTATTTGTAACATATTTCAATCTGCAACTCTATGGCATACTGTGGTAATACATACAAATTACTGTGCTACTTCATTTTTTTTGTTTTTTTAAATTGTACAGTTTTCCAATTTTTTTAATAAAAATACCTAGAAAATATAAATACATTCCTCTACCTGCTAGCACTTTATCAAAGTGATAATAGGTAGACAACAACAATAAAACAAACTTATTACCTTTATCTAAGACCCTAACCCAGAATGCAGAGAAATGCAGAACACAACCAAACTCTGCTAAAAACTACATGGCTGCTTTTTACCTTTGGAAAAAAACAGCCATTCGCCAACCACAAACCCCCTTCTCATCTGCATGTACCACAGTGTTCTGCAGCACAATATGTAACTCAGTATTTTATAGCTTATAGCTTTAACACTACTTACACTATTCACACATACTACCCAAAATTACATTTACATCTCATAATGTATATTCCTGCCACATTACATCTACATCCGTTAACACACTTTCACACTACATATGTTTTAATTACTACACTCCACTCTATGCCACTCCACTCTACGCTATTACACTCTACCCCTATCCACATCACTCCACTATACAGTAATCCAATGTATACCACTACACTTTACTCCACTGAAAGCGATTACACACTTCGCTACTCCATTGTATGACACTTCAGTCTGCGCCACTCTGCTGTACGCTTTTCCATTGTACGTAACTCCCCTCTGTGACAGTCCACTGTATGCTATTACACTTTACACAACTCCATTCTATGCCACAACACTTAATGCCACTACATTCTACTCTACTAAGTTTTACGCTATTCCACTGTACAACACTCCACTCTACGCCATTCTACTCTGCGCTACTCCACTATATGCCACTCCACATCACTACACGCCAGTAAACTCGTTATTCCACTATACACCACTGCACTGTACGCTACTCCACTGTATGCCAATGCACTCTACGACACTCCACTCTATGCTATTCCACTGTACGCCGCTCCACTCCACAACATTCCACTCAACGCCATACCACAGTACGCAATTACACTGTACGCCACTGCACTGTATGCCACTCCACTGTATGCTAGTCCAATCTATGCCACTCTAGTCTACACCACTCCGCTGTATGTCACTCCACTATAAGCTACTCTACTGTACTATATTTGAGGGAATGCTAATCTACTATATGCTGTTCCACTGTACGCCACTGCCCTGTATGCCACTTCCCTGTATGCTATTCTACTTTAAGCCACTCAATGCCCCTCCAGTCAACACCACTCCACTCTATTCCATTGTACGTAACTCCACTCCACACTATGCCACTCCACACTATGCCACTCCACACTATGCCACTCCACACTATGCCACTCCACACTATGCCACTCCACACTATGCCACTCCACACTATGCCATTCCACACTGCCATTCCACACTATGCCACTCCACACTATGCCACTCCACTGTACCCTACTCCACTCTACCCCACTCCACTCTACCCCTTTCCACTCTACCCCACCCCACTCCATTCTATGCTATTCCACTCTATGCCACTCCACTCTATGCCACTCCACTCTATGCCACTCCACTCTATGCCACTCCACTCTGCCACTCCACTCTGCCACTCCACTCTGCCACTCCACTCTGCCACTCCACTCTGCCACTCCACTCTGCCACTCCACTCTATGCCACTCCACTCTATGCCACTCCACTCTATGCCACTCCACTCTATGCCACTCCACTCTATGCCACTCCACTCTATGCCACTCCACTCTATTCCACTCCACTCTATTCCACTCCACTCTATTCCACTCCACTCTATTCCACTCCACTCTATTCCTCTCCCCTCTATTCCACTCCTCTCCATGACAGTACACTGTATGACACACTGCTCCTTTTTACTGTACAACACTCCACTTGATGACACTCCACTCTATAATAGTAAAGTCTACGATTTGGAACACATGTTTATTAAAAATAAAAACCATTGCAATTCAAAGAAAAAAAACAAAGGTTAAACCGTTGTCATAGTTAGGAAAACTTTATTTATTCTTTTAATAGAAACCAAACTTAAAATACATAAATATTACAAATTCTAAAGTTATAGTTATACCTTAAATGTGCACATTATGCAATACCTTTAAATTAATTTTACTTTAGTTATTCTTTAACTACAAACAAAAATTAAAATGCACAAAAATGTAAAATTGTTAACTTATACTTATACCTTTAATTTACAATTAATGCAACACCTTCAAATTATTATAACTCATGCCCCTCTATACACAGTGTATTCAACTCTGTAGCCACTCTACATTAACTATGACTTGTGCCTTCTCCATGCACTGCTTATACCATTTTCTATTATATCACTTATACCATTTAAAATAGTAGTATTTATAATAAAAGTTATGACATCAGAAATCACATCTTTTGGGAGAACACAGGGCATGGTAAAGTGGTGAGTTATAGTTAATATTGAGGGAAGGACTGGATATCGGCATGCTTAATAACTTTTTCACAGACCTCTACGGCTGGCTGTCATTAAATGGCCACTAGCTGAATCAAGAGAAAGAGAAGCAGCCTTCACTTTTAGACTGTTTGAGGTTATTGGGATTGCCACCTGGGAACTTGCCAAATTATTTCTAGAGTATCTGACTTCTTCTCAGTTGGTAATACCTCACAAAGGTCTTGTCCGCACAGCCGATTTTAAGCATACACGGTTCAAGACTCTTAGGGGTCGATTCTGATGCGGGTTGGAAAAGCTTCCCGACCGAATCGGTTGGGAAATGGTTTCCGACCCACTCGGATCGGGAAAGTCCGACCGGTGGAGTAGGATGCATCCGGATGCTTCCAGATACGATTTGGTTGAACTCCCATTGACTTCAATGGGAACATTTGTTCCTAACCGCATCAGAATTGGGCCCTCGGTCGGGAAGACACGTTCCCGATCCGATTTGGAAGGAGCAAATGCCGTTAGGAGGCCTTCCTAACCGCATCAGAATCAGGCCCTCGGTCGGGAAGCTTTTCCAACCCGCATCAGAATCGGGCCCTTAGTGTTTCATCAGATGAAATGAAATGAAATGAAAAACTGCATTTGATAAAGCGGACAGCTAACTAGCAAGAGTGTCCTGGCACAAGGACAGCGGGAGGAACAAGAGTGCACTAGGCCAGTTATTAATTAAAAAGCCATGTTTTTAGATTCTTCCTAAAGGAAAGTAAGTTGGTGTTAAGCCTCAAAGTCTCAGGAAGGCTATTCCAAAGTCTAGCACCCAGAAAGCCGAAAGGTCTACCACCAGTACGTGCAAGACGTGTTTTGGGCACGATAGCCAGGTTTGTGTTAGAAGAACGCAGGGGTCTGGAAGTAGAGTAATGATTGACTCGTTTGGTTAAGTACCCAGCTCCAACCTTGTGGAAGGCTTTGAAAAAGATGGTCAAAGCCTTAACCTGCTGCTAGACCCCTAGTCGAGGTGCTGGTGGGAGGGGCCGGGGACCAGTGGCTCCTTGGACAGTTTTTTAGGGATGGTAATCTCTGATCTTTCTCAGACATCAGTGGTGTAAATCAACTTTCCAAAATAGGCCTTTTCTGTTTTTTACAGTTAAGAAAATTTCTATCTCATCTCTCCCCAAATTAAATGAGCATGACTTGTAACCTATTTTTACAAAACTTATTTAAGATAAACACCCAGGGGTTTATACATACTTTCTATCAGATTCTCTGGGGTCAGCAAAAGGAGGAGAATACATTTTCGGTTTTGTCTGTAAGGTGGTCTCATAATTTGTTTAGTAACGTTTCTATAGCAGGCCTCCGATACACTAATAGTCTCGCACAGAGTACCCTTAATGTGTCCAGGCTTAAGACTCATGCCGTCCGAATTATGTATGATCTATATTACACCCCAAATAATTTGTTGAAATGGGGTCTAAGGGCAACGTAGGACTGCTTTAGATGTAATGCGCCAGAGGCAGATACAGTACACATTTTTGCTACTTGCGACAACATTAGTCAATATTGGCACACGGTCTTTACATTTATTCATCAACTCCTGAAGACTAAAGTTGGAGCTGAGCCATCTACGATACTCCTTACTCATGCCCAAAGTATACCACATGCTGTGAGGGGGCTTGCTACTTTATATTTACATCAGCTAGGTTAGTTATTGCCTGTGCCTGGCTCCAGAAGGCTGCCCCAGACCTGGTATCCCTGATGGCAGGAGTGTGTATATCTCTGGGGACTAGAACAGGCGGTAATTCAAAGCCACCCTAATCGCCGTAAGATGCGTAGAATGTGGGAACAGGTCAGGTGCGGATTCCAGGAAATGGGACCTAGAGGCGACCTTGAACTAGGACAGAATTAGGCTACTTGAGCTATTTTCTGAATGACTCTTTATTTCCCTTTTTTTCGTCTGGTGAATGGCTAAATGAATCGTACTTTCTGTCCTTCTCTCCACCGGTATGATGAATTCTGATAATGACTATGGTTTCCCCCTTATTTTTCCTTTGGTCCTGCTTTTGCTGTTTAGTATATATGGTCTGATATCATGATTTGGATCTCCTCAATAAAAAAAAAAGAGAGAAATAAAAATAGAGAGAGAAAACCAAAGTGACACCACCCTGGTTGAGTTACACTTTAGGAGAAATATGAGATGAATGCTATCTGTTATGTATTTTTTTGTATGATGTTTATTTAAATATAGGTAACATGAAAATAGCTCTTTTTTCAAGACAGGAAATTATTTACTGAAAATACTTCATGGACTAGTGGGTTGTACTGTTTTTGTATAGTAAAAATAAAAGGAAAGTATTTCAGTAAGTAGTTGTTATAGAGTTTTAGAAAAAACAGTCTTTGCTTTGTTCCATTCTATCTTTAGAAGTCAGAGATGCTTTAAGCCGCTTCCAGAACAGTACAGTTTACAATGGTCCCTGATTACAGTTAGAATGTTTGAGTTTTACTTCGCTTTTGTAAAGAGGCTGATAATTAAATAATGAGCAATGTGGAAGCTCTGTATAATAGTTTGGGACTGTCATTATCTCAATACATTGTCATGCATAGAGACTAATTAGCTGGGCATAAAGGAAATTCGACTGAATCTAGGTCTCCCATTGGATGAGATCTGAATTTCATAGGTATCTGTGAACTAACATCCCCTGCCTGTTAAACATAGGGTTTTGAGCAGTAATGGTATCCAAACATTTAATACATTTTCTGTGTGTATATGTGTGTGTGTATATATATATATATTTTTATTAATTTTTTTTATAGTGGCAATTGCAGCTACAGTTAGGTCACATTTTCAATAGGAAAGGCATTTTTGTTTCTTTAATAACTTTAATGTCGTTTAAAGAATTTGCAAAAAATTTCCAAAGAAAAACCAACTACTTTAGCTTCTTTTTGGAAGGTTTTGTGCTGATCCTTCAAGTGGGGGCCAAGAAACTGGGGAGGTAGATCCCAAGTGTGCAATGTTTCCATGTTAATTCCCTCAGGAAGGTTTGCTCTCTCATGCAGAAAAAACGCTCTACACAGCATTACGCCAGATTTGGCAAAAAGTTAGAACATTACTCTAAAAGTGTGCTTTTTGTTATTTGTTTTAAATTATTTTGGCTGTTTTTGAGAAATTGGTGTTTTAAATAGGTGCTTGGGTGGGCATGAAGGGCCACCTTGAACTGACAATAATTGCAGTTTCCAGTAGTGCACATCACCTTATTCTTCTCAGCCGCCAGTTGCCCTTGCCATGCGTTCCTGTCATCGATAGACGTGGTTGAAATATGTGTGCACACACTGCAAAAATTAATTCCAAACAGAGAACTGAAGACCGGCAACTGTCCCCTTTAAAGATGACCTGCCCAAAATGCCAAACATGCAGCACTGGAACTGTTTAGAATATGCTTCTCCAATGAGTAGCTCGTGAGCTACCAGTAGCTCGCCAGCTGCCTGATATTAGCTCGCCTGTGTGCAGCCTAGCATACTAAATTAGAAGCTTTTGATTGGTTGTGTACCTACATTGAAAAATTTGTATTCAAGATGAAAATGTGTATATTTTCAGAAATCATAAGCTGATGATTGGATAAAAAATAGCAGAATTTTCAAAATATATTCACGTGTCATTTTGAGTGATAAATCATGCGGCATTGGGGACGCTTATTACTAATAATATTAACTTTTTTTACATTATTGCTGCCAACCATGCCTGGTGCATTAAGGTGATCTTTGCTACTAATCTTGCATACGGTATACGCTGATGTAATCGTATCTGATGCGGTCACTATTATAACACTAAAAATATTAGTAGCTGATGATAATTTTCATTGAATAATCCGGTATTTGTAAAGCGCGAACTACTCACCCTTACGGGTCTCAAGGCGCTGGGGGCCGTCGTGGAAATTAAGTGAGCTATTGCCCAGAGTCACATGGTGCTGAGCTGATCTGCCACCGGAGCCGGGGATCGAACCGTGAGCCCTGTGCTCCGAAGTCAGCTGCCCTGGCCGCTGCACCACACCTCTCCATAAGTTGCTTCTATTACAGAAAAGGTTGGAGACCCCTCGTTTAGAAGACTCGGGTAGAAGTTACATTTCTGTTATGGTGATCGCCTTTGGATGCATAGTACGCTGTTTACATGTTCTTTATGACATGTTTTTGACAAAAAAACTGCTCTTATACACGGGTATGGATCTGCTGAGTCAGAGATGTTACACTAATGAGAAAAGCCTCTCACTGGGCTTTTCACTCTGGTATATTTCATAGATTCTGTTTAGGGTTTATGAAATGAAGTTCTAAAAAGCAGGACCTTAGAGCTCAAATATTTATCAATGCAATGTTGTAAATTCAGTATGGATACAGTTGTTTCGTGTTGCAAATCACACAACGGTGTCTAGAGCAGCGCCATTGGAAGAGAAGTACAAAAGCTGCTACGATTGCCTCCTTAATGTTCATAGTGACGACACCAGACTGATCTCAGCCGCTCATCAAAAGGATCAGTTAGTGCATCTATTCAATGAGATCTGTAGGGTCGGAGTCAGAAAGGCATCCTGAGGAGTTGGATAAAAAACAATTGTGGGTTCAAGGTTTCTAAAGTCGCTGGGAACCTTTGTAGTAAACAATGTGTAGTAGTGTGGCTTTTGCGCAGTTACTGCCAAGTTGCTCAATCAAGGGACGCAAAGTAGCAGGAACGTTTAGTAAAAACATGGATTAAAGCCATTTTAAGAAGTTTTCTGGCTTTCAGATGAATTGCTTCACAGTAAATTTGGATAGAAAGGCTGTTTGAAAGATCTGGGTCTACCACTATAAGTTGTTCCTGGGCAGTAGTTTTTACCTGGGGGTAAGAACTTTTCAATGTTTAAGTTCCTAAAGAAACATTATGTCATTGGTTTCTGTTAAATAGTTGCTGCTGATGCCCTGTTGGTTTCCTTTTTACATCTTCCACACTTTATGTAGTGTTTATTGGAATCTGTTTTTGCACCCTCAAATAGCTCCTATGCTAACAGCACTGCACAACGGTAGAGAAACGATGTGGGTTCGTGGCTGAATTGCATACTGTTAATCCAGGGTATTGGGTTTCCAATCCCATTTTCCACAGTGAAACAAAATGTGTTATGCTGTACAAATCACAGTATTTGCTGAGCTCTGAGTTCCTTTTCGTCCAAATTTGGAAGCTCCTAGAAGCAATTACGTTTTTGATGACTGAACTATACCGCGATGTGGATTAGTTTATTTATTCTTTTGCTTGGATAGAGACCGTGCATGCAAAAAAACGGTTGTGTTGTACATTGCTTTAGTAATCCAACAAATGAGAGTCCTAATTCACATAGTTGACTTATAGATTAATTATTTCTTCTTAAATACCCTCGGTTTGTTTGGTTGCTTACTTACTGCGAATGAGTGGATATTTTCTTTTTTATTTCATTAAAAAACATTTATGCTGTATTAAGGATAACTGATGCAAAACTTTTTTTAAATTATTTTTATAGGCATTTTTTTGTATACCATACAGTGTCAGCATGTAACATGACACAGTAGCATCAGGATATAATACATTATGTATGCACTCAAGAGACGGGCAGGTGTGACGACCATTCCCAACTCCAGGAATGCAATTCTGTTCCAGACACCACCCCCCTCCCCATCAAGGAGACAAACATACTTGACATTAGAGTTCTGCAACAACATCTTGATGCATGCGATCCTGCAGGTCAGTAGAAGCCCATTCATAATACTCTCTCCATTTACTCCAGACCCAGTCGAATTTCCTAGGACAACCTCTGGCAGCAAATGCGACTTTCTGCCCCCTCCCCCCCATACATGTGTCTATTCCAGCAAGCCACTGACTCATAGTTGGTACAGTGGGCAACCCTCAGTTCTGTGTGGTGTCTCTTTTCGCCACTATCAGCCACAGTGTACAAAATATCAGTATTTTCCTCAGGAGATCGATATCCCCAGGGACTCCCAGCTGTACAAACTGGGGATTGTGCTATATTTCGTGTTCGAGTATGATGCTGAGTTCCCGCAGGATCATGTCCCAGTCTCCCTGGATCTCCAGGCACTCCAACTGTGTGTGATAGAATGAGCCCAGAGCATCCCCGCATCAGAGACATTTGGGTGAGGGGATCTTCCCCATTTTGTGAAGCTTAGCCCTGCCCAAGTACACCCTGTGAAGGATCTTAAACTGAATCAGGTGGAAGCGTGCCTTATGGCCACCTCCCAGGGATGCATCAAGGAGGCCTCCCAGGCCCCATTCTCGATCTCCCCCAGGCCCTGTTCTCATTGCTATTGTAAACTCCCATAGGTTATCCAGAATATTATCTATGATGACTTTGTAGAGTGTGGAAACCGCTTCCCTGCACAGTGGCTCCTCCAGCAGGAGAACTGATGCAAAACTTGTGCTTGTAGCACAGCTGGGTATACTTGATTGGTACTTTGGAGATGGAATAGCACAATTGCTCAGAACAACTTACGCCTCTCTAAGTTCTCATTTGGTTTCTGAAACTGCCTGTACTACCAAAAACATCAAACTGTGCTGTTTGGAATGCTTATGCTGATGACACTCCATGCAGTTGGAACTGCCAGAAATTTTATATACTTACTGCTAAATTTCCAGATCATTTGCTTTTGGTGCTCCCCGTGTATTTACCTCTACATAGTAGCGAGGCCTATATTACCATCTCAGTTCTGATATTCTTCTGTAAATGGGCACATCCTTCAACCCCTGCACAGTCCTCATTGGTAAAATGAGCTTGATCTAATATCAGCCAGGCTTAGGCGCCTACACATGGGGGAGATCCATTTTATTAAAAATGCACGTTAGGATCACCACTTCTGTCTGCCTTGTGCTACATTTAAAAACACATGAAGGGAATTTACAAATTTTGTCTTCTGTGCTTTGTGTGCGGTGTCTTGCCAGCATGTTAATAACAAGCATTTGCAATACAATAGGTCTCGCATTTGCGAGGGTTTAAGCTATTTGCATTGTAAATGACAATGCTTTTTTATTTATTGCCAATAGCTCAAACACTCGTAAATGCGAGACCTATTTAATTGCAAAGAAGCGGTCACAATTTGTCCCGGGCTGCTTTGAAAGTGAAAGTGTGCATTGCGTGCTGAATGTTGCAGGAAATCACGTCGTGCCTTCAGCAGGAGAAACTCATTAAAGAAAATAGTGCTTACAGACTAAATAAGACGTACCGTGTAACAACCGAAGTAAAAGGGCCAGTGCTCATGGGAGGATACAAATGAAGACTAGGAGGTACTAAGGAGGGACTAAGAAGCCTATTAATGAATCAGAAGTCAACATTTACGAAGGACAATGACACAAGCCAATGAAAAATATGGGCGTAGAGTGGGCGGTGCTTTAAGTCCATACTCTAATACAGCCTGACTCGCAGAGCAGCACATGCGCTGCCCAGGGTTGATCTAAAAAAGGTCAACAGGCTGTGTGTTAAACCTCTATATTAATAAATATTTTTAATGTGTGCGTGGTATCAACTCCATTGATGTTTAATGGTAATGTAATTTGCAGTAAAAGATACAATTTCAAATTATTTTGGGATGCCCCTTATAAATCATATTTTCAGTGGAACATAACTTAGAACCTCAGTTGTGTTAGCTGTAATACAAGTTGCCATTGCTGAGTTCAGGCGCAGCCGGTCCATTTGGGCAGAGGGGCAACGCCCCTCCAACTTTTGCCCCGTATGAACAGTGTCTGTCAGGAGGAACAAAGGTCAGCCTGACAGACCATGTTCACTTTCAGTTCAGGCAGCCAGGAGCCAGACATGCGCATTTAGCGCTGGCTCCTGGCTGCCTGAACTGAACTTTGATGGGCTGAGAAAATCACAGCTCCTGTTGGCATGACGTTCTCAGCTCAGTAAAGGTTCCTGAGGCCCTACCCTCAGTGACGAGTGGTAGCGTTACTGACTGCCACGCACCTGGGCACTTCAGTTTTAAGCCCTGAAGCACCCACGGTCGAGTGTCAATCAGTGACACTTCATCACAGAGTGGGGTGGGGTCAGTAGTCTCACTGACCCCATTCCACACTGTGATGACGTTGGGACTGCTGCCTTCCCTCATTGGCTGACCTTAGGTCATTCAATGAGGGAAGGCAGCAGTCCCAAGCCTTCTAGAACTGCCGAGGCAGCGCAGAGCTGGCTGCAGGTAAGTTTGTGTTTTGTTTTCTTTTTAAATTATTGTTTGGTGCGTGTGTGTATGTATGAATGTTTGGGAAAGAGTGTTGTGAATGAATGTGTGTGTGTGTGTGTGTTGTGTGTTGTGTGTGTGTGTTGTGTGTCCCGTCCGCCCCTCTCCCTCCAAAACTTACCGGCCGCCCCTGCTTGATTTGAATCGGGATAGCCATATGGCAATGGACCTTCCTAGGAAGGACTTAGGAATTTTTCTCTGTTTGCCTTGCCACGGTAGGCCTTTAGTTAGCCAAGTGTTGAATCCTTTGTCTTCACATGGACCAGGGTTAACACTGCTGACTCCAAGTCCATCCTGAAGGCCCCTTCCTTTGTTGTTGCTCATCACTGTCCACTTCTAAAGACACACGTAGGTGCACATAATGGGCATGAGAGGGTGGAAGTGCACAGTGGACTTCATTCAGAAATTCACTAAGGATGATTGAATAAGTCTAAGATGGGAATTCCAGGAATGGTGACAGGATTGCACAATCCTCCTGTGCGGCAGATAAAATAATCAGTTGGGCTACGACTAGGCCGAATTAGTCAAATGTTTAGCCCTGCTAACAAGTAAAAACGAGCTGGAATTATGTATTTAATGAACATTGTTCACACTGAAAACCTTTTGACCTTTGCTGACCCACAGCTATGAAATTGTTTGAAAAATAAACAAAGGTGAACTCACAGGGGACATATAACCTAATCAGTCCACATTGTTATAATTTGCAATGTTGATGCTATTTAGCACTTTAGTACATATTGTAGGGATGTGGCATTTTAATCCCATTTCTTTTTTATGTGGCTTAGTCCTGTTTTGCAGCATTTTGTTTGTATTTTATTTGCAGTGTGTCTGGCCCATTTGTGACCAGGGTACAGAACTTTAGCTGTGATGGGGAGGAGGCATCAGAACGTGTAAATTGATTGTGTTTCACATTTCGATTAAGTAACATATATATTTGTGAGTCTGATTTCCATGTTCTTCACTCCTCATAATATTGTAACCATAGTGTCCTCCCTGGATTGGTTGTTGGAGGAGGTCAGGGGATGTATTGTACAGGTTGATGTAAAGGCAGGACAGCTTGATGGTTTAGCATGCTGGGGACGCGGAGAGCTGGTTATAAAACTGTGGCAGTACTGAAATTATTTCAGACCATGCACAGCCCCAGCTGCGCCTCACATGGAAATGAAGATGGAGGCACCTGACGTCCTTAGGATTCTGAAAGCTTGATGACACCACCCCCCACCCCCGTTGTTAAATGTAAATCTGGAGATGGGTGCAAAGATTTCTATAATTTTAGGTACTTGGTGTCATCTCCCCACTGCTCTTGTCAATTATGTAACAAGACTCCTCAAAAAAAAGTTTGAATGAAGGGGAGTTCTAGAGAGACACACTGAAGGTGGAGCTCTCCAGCCCTAGATACATAGAAAGGGTGACAAAGGTGGTTCAAAGGAAGAATGTTTTCCACATGATTGGAACGAAGGTGCACATATTTTTGGACTTGAGCAAGGTTACCTTCCAATGCAGACAGCATCACCAGAGCATTGCTGCTGTTTCTGGCATGACTACAAGCAAAACAGAAGGGAAAGGATTTTAGCTGCTTGAAATCTGATGCAGTTCAAGCCTTCCTGGAATCACGCAAACTTAGGAGCATTGTTGGACCTGGCATGATTTTCACAGTCTTTTTGCTTCTGACCTGTTTTGACTGTGTGCTGCATTTTGATTTTGCTGGTTCTAGGACTCTGGGCACTTTACCACTGCTGACCAGTTCTAAAGTGCAACTGTTCCCTGTGTGAAATGTATTGATGATTGGTTTATCCATGATTGGCTTATTCTAGTAATTCCCTAGTAAGGTGCATCAGGTGTGCCCAGGGCCTGTTAATCAAATGCTACTAGTGGGCCTACAGCACTGATTGTGCCACCCACATGAGTAGCACTGCAAACATGTCTCAGACCTGCCACTGCAGTGTCTGTGTGGACTTTTTAAACTGCCATTTCGACCTATTAAGTGCACCCACTTGCCAGGCCCAAGCCTTCTGTTTTACTACATGTAAGTCACCCCTAAGGTAGGTCCAAGGCAGCACCATGGGCAGGGTGCAGTGTATTTAAATGTTAGGACATATACTGGTGTGTTTTACATGTCCTAATAGTGAAATACTGTAATTTTTTCCTCACTATCTCTCCCATAGGGTAACATGGGGATTGCCTTAAAATATCTTTTATTTGTAATTTCCCATTGGGAGCAGATAGAGATTTAGAGTTTGGAATCTCTAAACGCACAGTTTAAAAATACATCTTTTGGTGAAGTTGATTTTTAAATTGTGTTTTTTGAAAATGCCACTTTTTAGAAAGTGGGCATTTTCTTGCTTAACCATTCTGTGCCTCTGCCTGTCTGTAATATGCACATCTGGGTTGGCTTACAGTTGGGCTCTTGTGCATTCACTCTAGACAGTCACACAAAGGGAGCTGAGGTGTGACCTGCATATCTTGATGGGCCATCACCAGGCTGATGGGTCTTCCAGAGCTAGAGTGGTGGGAGGAGTTGTCACTGACACCTGAATAGGGCTGTACCTGTACTCACACAAAGCTATATCCACCCCCTGTAGTGTGTCTGGGGCCAGGTCAGGGAAAAGCAGGGTCTTGGGCACTACAAAGACTTTTCTTTGAAGCTTGCTACTTCAAAAGGCAGAAAAGGGTATAAGTATTGGACCTTTAACACTACAAAAATAAGAACAATTCTGGACTGAGGACTATCTGCGAGGAAGAAGAGCTGGATGCTGTAGGAGAGTCTGCCACTCTGCCTGTTGCTTTGTTGTGCTGGCCTGCTGCCTGCTGCTTCTGTCCTGGGAGTGAAAGGACTGGACTTTGCTTTCTGTATCCTGCTTCCATGGTTCTCCAAGGGCTTGAGTTGAGAGCTTGCCTCCTGTTAAGAAGTCTCAAGGCCATCAAAGACTTCACCTGCCAGTGCCTCTGCTCTTCTGCTGAGATTCCTGACTTGCCAAGTAGTGCCAAAGCCAGATCCTGGGACCATGTAAGTGTAACCTGGTGAGCTTAAGGAGAAACTCCCTGCATCGACTCCTATCGCCTGTTTCATTGACGCATCGCTGTAAAAGATCGACGCATCGCCACTGCCTGCCCCGAAACCTGTATCGCGCTTGAGGCATCAACAATTGCTTTCACCGCAGGCCCCAGCTCACCGTCCCAGCGCGTCATAAAAATCGCCACAGCATGTGTCTCGAGCCCCGTGTCGCCGACATCTGTGACACCCGCTCCAACTCTGATGCATCACCTGCTTCGCATCTGAGGAATCAATGCAGTGCCTTCTTCGCGACTGTGAAATCCACGCATCGATGCAGTGCATACGGATTTTTGATGCATCATCCCTGGGCATCGATTCTTCATGAAACCACACCACAGTAAGACCGCATGTCCTGAAACCGATTCATCACCTCCCCTGCCAGTAAGGAACAGATGAAAAAACACACACTCAGCAGCTGACAAAGGTCGAGCACTTAAGTTCCAACAGTTCCATAAATATCTTGCGAGTGCAGCTACTCCCGACATCCGCTGCTGAAGGATGTCAAACAGGCAACAAAGTTCATAGAAAAGGAAGGCGCACTCTGATTGCAGTCACTTAAAGAACACGTGTAGTGCCAAAATTCATCTTTTTATTAATGTTGCTTTAACTGTAAAGTAGGCACACAGCCAACGCGTTTCGTTCCCTTGTGCCAGGGGACCTTCGTCAGGGCTGTAACAAACATAACATGACTAACATAAATATACATATATAAAATTCACAACAAATATAAAATACACATTTAGACAATTAAAATGACATATTTTAACAAAACCAAAAAGAGGAAAGAACAATTAAGAAAACAGAACAATAACTTCAATAACCAAATTCAGACCGAAGATGACCCAAAGATGTTTCAAGAATTCAGTCAGAAAGTATTATGAAAAAATGAAATCGTGACAGTAAGACACCAATAAACATAATACACATATATACTTTAAGAACATACATTATTATACACTAAAAGGATATTAACGGGTGAGAAAGAATACGATAGAAAGAAAAAATGGATGGTACAGATTAATACCACACCGAGATAAAAATTTAGTTATAGTTTAGCGTTAAGAAGAAAAAGAAAAGAAGAGAGGGGAAAGAAGATATAAAAGGGATGAGGGAAAGAGAAAAGAAGGGGAAAGAGGGAATGCAAGGGCCTATAAGGACCTTGGTTAAAATTATGTACAAAAATTAATTAAAATTAAGATTCACCTAATTCAAAGTTGAATGAAACACCCCTTGACAATCATGTGGGTGTTGAAACGCCTAATTGAGAATCTCTGGTGCAGTCAAGATAGAAGATATATCAATCTAGATGGTAATAAAGAAAAAAAGAACGAATTGCCATGATTGTATTTGCACAAGAAAAAATGGTACATCCTAATCTAAACAGATGGTTCACTCAAAAAGGATCAGAGAGTTAAACGTGAACAGTCCCCATAATAAGTATCAAAGGGTAGTATACCAAAAGAATGATTTAATGAATAGGTGAATGCTTGGCCCAAATGCCAAGACCAATTAGGCAAACGTTGTGTATCATACCAGAGAATAATCGGTGAGTCCTAGGGGTGTTAAGTAATCAAGACAACACCGTAATTGAGAGAGGGGATAGATTGTTTCCTAGTCCAAATAAACAATTCAAAGACAGAGCAGGGGTGGGTATAATAATACAATACACTTTAAAATAGTGACCCTATGTACGTCACAATGTGCCCATAGTAAACAAAATGTTTAGTTGTTATGTTTTTGGAGGCACGGTATAGTTCAAATGATTGTGGCCACAGGTTATTATTTACGGATTTATGCACAGCCACCTTTCTGCAATATACTAATGTTTATGATATTAAGGTTCTGGACATGGGATGGGCAATACGGGATGCATTCCAACCTTGCGACATTTTTTCTGTCTTTTTACTCCAGACCTTGTTATCTTTGTCTCATGCGACTGCTGCTCAGGTGATACTTGATGTGGACATTGGATTGTTTTTTTGACACTACTAGATGTCTTTCCACACTTGTTTAGGTGAGATTTACTATGGACACATTGTGACGTACATAGGGTCACTATTTTAAAGTGTATTGTATTATTATACCCACCCCTGCTCTGTCTTTGAATTGTTTATTTGGACTAGGAAACAATCTATCCCCTCTCTCAATTACGGTGTTGTCTTGATTACTTAACACCCCTAGGACTCACCGATTATTCTCTGTTATGATACACAACGTTTGCCTAATTGGTCTTGGCATTTGGGCCAAGCATTCACCTATTCATTAAATCATTCTTTTGGTATACTACCCTTTGATACTTATTATGGGGACTGTTCACGTTTAACTCTCTGATCCTTTTTGAGTGAACCATCTGTTTAGATTAGGATGTACCATTTTTTCTTGTGCAAATACAATCATGGCAATTCGTTCTTTTTCTTTATTACCATCTAGATTGATATATCTTCTATCTTGACTGCACCAGAGATTCTCAATTAGGCGTTTCAACACCCACATGATTGTCAAGGGGTGTTTCTTTCAACTTTGAATTAGGTGAATCTTAATTTTAATTAATTTTTGTACATCATTTTAACCAAGGTCCGTATAGGCCCTTGCATTCCCTCTTTCCCCTTCTTTTCTCTTTCCCTCATCCCTCTTATATCTTCTTTGCTCCTCTCTTCTTTTCTTTTTCTCTTTCTTTTTCTTCTTAACGCTAAACTATAAAAAAAAAATTATCTCGGTGTGGTATTAATCTGTACCATCCATTTTTTCTTTCTATCGTATTCTTTCTCACCCGTTAATATCCTTTTAGTGTATAATAATGTATGTTCTTAAAGTATGTAAGTGTATTATGTTTATTGGTGTCTTACTGTCACGATTTCATTTTTTCATAATACTTTCTGACTGAATTCTTGAAACATCTTTGGGTCATCTTCGGTCTGAATTTGGTTATTGAAGTTATTGTTCTGTTTTCTTAATTGTTCTTTCCTCTTTTTGGTTTTGTTAAAATATGTCATTTTAATTGTCTAAATGTGTATTTTATATTTGTTGTGAATTTTATATATGTATATTTATGTTAGTCATGTTATGTTTGTTACAGCCCTGACGAAGTTCCCCTGGCACAAGGGAACGAAACGCGTTGGCTGTGTGCCTACTTTACAGTTAAAGCAACATTAATAAAAAGATGAATTTTGGCACTACACGTGTTCTTTAAGTGACTGCAATCAGAGTGCGCCTTCCTTTTCTATGAGTAAGGAACGGATGCATCACCTCCAATCCCAGTGAGGATCTGACGCATCACCTCCCCTGCCAGTAAGGAACCGATGCATTACTTCTCCTGTGTAGTAAGGATCCGGCGCATCGCTTTGCTTGTCCAGCAACTTACCTCCCCTGCGCCGTCTTTGATTTTTGACACATCTAAGGTACTTTGTGCTAAACCAAACACATTCATTGATTTCTATGGCCTAAACCTGCTTAATCTATTAAAAGTGATATTTTGACTTGTGTATGTTGGATCTTTGTGGTTTTGATCTTGTTTTATTCAGATAAATATTGGCTATTTTTCTCAACTAGTGTGGACTCCTTTCATTGTGTTTTCACTGTGTTACTGTGTACGTGTACAAATACTTTACACATTACCTCTGAGATAAGCCTGACTGCTCATGCCGAGCTACCAAGGGGATGAGCAGGGGTTATCTTAACTGTAGGACTTCCTTACCCTGACTAGAGTGAGGGTCACTACTTGCACAGGGTGCATACTACCTCCAACTAGAGACCCCATTTCTAACATGCATGGAGCAGGGAAGCTGAGATAGCACCAGGTATGTGAGGGGTGTCCGGTGCTCAACACCAGGAACTCTAAGTTGAGGTGCTCATTTGTGTTTAATATATGCCTGGTTTTGTCTCAATTTCCTTCCCATCCTGCTTTTTGTGTCTGAATTCTATCTGCATCCACAAATGCTTCATGTGACAATTGCATGGTGAGAGGTTTATATTGGTAGCTAAGGCAAGTAGACTGTTTTCAGAATAGGTCTATATGTTTAAAGTTCAATGACAGTATGTACTGCTCCTATGAAGAAGTATTTAAAATAAAAAAAATGGGTGTTCATTTGAATCCACACTGCATGAATTGATATATGCGAAATGGAAGTCCTTTTCAGTCCTGACAGTGGTATGTATGTACTAGGACGTATAGCAGTTCAAAAAATAAATGCCCTCTTGTAGTTTGAGATTCTGTTTCTTTCACATTCACCACCAGTTTAAGATTGTGTTTTCTTTTAAACCTTCCCCTGGCACAGAAATGGTTAATCGTAATAGACTTCAATCTACTTAAAATGCCTGTGATAGCGACTAAACACAACACACAGAAGGAAGTGGGAGTGAAAAGAGAAACGCTTAAAGAGTTATAATTGACAAAGTCAACATGTTTGAAAAATTGCCCTTACCCACACGAATGTGGCATGCTTCATAATAGGGCTGCTGAACACACCCCTGCACAGGCCAACGCCTGGGGTGGAGCAATAGGGTGGGGTAGACAAAACAAACACAAAGAGTAGTAGGGATCAAGTGTATAATGAGTGCAGAAATTATTGTGTTAACTAGCTCAGGGTACATATCAGAGGGATTGCAATTGCTTTATGAAGCAATGAGAAACCACATGTGTATGTACAACGCTAGCTTTAAGAAAATCAAATCGTGTTTTAACATGAAATATAGGTGGGCAAGGAACCACACGCTAACAGTGGTGTAAGGCAAATTGATGAGGTCCCCTGCTGAATGTGCTGGAGGGCCTCTAGACGCCGATACCTCAGAGAAATGCATGGACCTTAGGTTGAATGGGGGCTCCTTTGTGTACCCCCCCCCCCACCCCCACAAACACACACACACACACACACCTTTCGACGCAGGAGCCTGCGTTCCACCCCTGACCATCACACGTAGTAGTGCAAGCAGGCGCGAATAAAAAGATTCGTAGTCAAGGATAAAATGTCAGTGCAAGGTGATGTGTTGCCATTGCCCCGAGTTTGAGCTGCACTCTTACACTGTTTATCACAGTCCATAAAGTCGGGCATTATCTCGTTAACTGTTGCGCTGTTTCAGAAGAGCTTTGGGGCCGTGTTTGACGTGCGTGGCACTCTGCGTACAGTTCAAATCGGAATTGTAGATTGGCTTTGACTGATTCTGTCCGGAGCTTAAACCCTTCCTATACCCCTCTTGTTGTACCGGAATCTGGAAAGCCTTATATTGTCACACGGAGCATATGCTAATCCCCCAGGCATGTTAGATGTATTAGAGTTGTTTTAGCAAAGAATATATATACCCTTTGTATTTAATGTTTGGTAGATATTTTTACAGCTGTATATCAAACTGCTTTTTTAAAATTTTAAATGTAATAAACTATAGGACCTGATTGGCAAATCTTTTTCTGCGCCAAGGTTAATGTAACATTGCGAGACGGTGGTAGCTGCACGCGTAAAATGGAAGTCCTGGTTCACAAAGTCCGGGACCGGCAGGTCTGTATGTTCAGCTATGCCCAAAAAACTCGAAAATCTGCAAGATGGGCATATTTTTCCACAGTCGTAAATAGCATCCAGGGGAAGGGAATGTTTCCTGGGATTTGCACCCCGCAAATGCTGCCAAAACCCGCTGAGTTGTAACTTTTTTGCTATTCACCTACCCACATTTCCATGCCCACCTTAACCTGAATGACTGGCAACATAAATGCTGAAATGTGGAAAGAGCTCAGAGTACCTCATTTGAAGGTGGTGTAAGAAAAGGGAAGTCTGCACACAGAAAAAAAGAATAAGTAAAATGTCACATTTACTCTAAAACGTAGTTTGCAGTGTAGAGGATCAACAGTCATCGGGCTAATCCACAGAAGTGTACGACATTTAAAAAATATAACTTGTCACGCACATTGGACTTTTGAGAAGAACACAAAAAGTCATTCTTTTTTTCTACGTGTAAGACTGCATTGACCATTTATACGCTTTTGGTTCATCCAGCCGATTTCTTTTTATTTGGAAAACTGAAAGATTTAGGAACAATAATTATCTTTCAGCCAGCCTTGAACATTGTGTTTACTGTTCTGAAGTCTCTCAAGGCCACGCCTGCTTGAAGTACGGTTTGTTCCTGCACATTCCTTCTGAGGTCTGAGTTTTGACAGTGCAGCTGTCACTGTTGCTTACAATATAGATAGTGTGCTCTGGGTCCTCCTCCTTCAACCATTGACTTTTCTGGACCAGGCTTCTTCAGCCTATGTCCTGAAACTTTCTCAACTAAATCGTGGCCGTGGTTAGTGGAGTATTTCTCTCTCCCGTTCTGCTACTGACTAATGGACATATCCTTCTGCGTCCCGCATGCTTGAATTGTATGAAGGACTATTTTACAAGGGACTTTTCAATGTAGATTGTTTTCTTCTTACATTTCTGGGACATTAAATGTGGTCATGTTGTGTCGTTGTGTGTTAGCACATTACACCCTGGCATATTTGTTTTGCCAATGCTTGTTACTTTTCAGATATTGCAGCTTCTTAAATTGTGCTGGGACAAAGGGCAATACAGGGTTTGGGCATAACTCTTCTTACCTATGGTTTAAACTATATTTATTTATTTATATCTGACACTGCAAAGAAGTTGCACACAAACATTCATTTAGACACCAAGAAAAGGGGATTTAGTATGCAACTCGGAGCAAAGGTTTAGAAAGAGCCACAACTGGTGCTTAAATGTATTAACTAACACCCTGGAAGAAATGGAAGCCAGCACGTGGTGAAGGTGGGACATTACTGTGACATATGTTTGATAAGATAGTTGATTCTGAATTCCATTTCAGAAAGGAATGCAAGACTTGCGCAATGGATAAAAGGATAATAAAAAAGAATACAAAAATAAATATCTATTTGTTATTCTTTATTTGGCTCAAACCTAGCTTATGAACTGAGCAAATACAGTTTTTGCAGAGGTTACTGTGGACAGATGTTGCAAGTTACTTGCCAAGAGATGATGGTGTTTCCCTTAAAAATATTTTATTATTAATTTTTTATAATCACAGACATTAGCATTTCTGTTACAAGGTTAGCCATTCGTAGTTTAGTACAACAGTGTTTACAGTCACTTCGAAGCATATGCTTAGATAACCCCACCTTGCGTGGCTTAGTGACACTGTTGTACTAAACTACGAATGGCTAACCTTGTAACAGAAATGCTAATGTCTGTGATTATAAAAAATTAATAAAAATAGCACCCATATATGTTTTAATCTATTGTTCTCGAGTTATTAGCATATGGGTCCCATTAAAAAATATATAGGTAAACACAAATGTGATTCTGTGCATGCAAGAGAAACTCACATAAAACTTTCACTTCTAAGCAGAGCTTTCGTTTCCTTTTTCTTTATGAGAATTTCATTAAAATACATGACTACAATTTAAAAAACAAATGATTCTGCATTGTTCAAACCTAAATACTTCAATGCCTACAATTTTGGGAGTGAATGACGCTGGTGACAAATACTGGGAGATAAAGTTTGATGGTGAGGTGGTGGTAGGTCCAATCTTCCCACCTTATGTTTTTGAAACCTCGGAGCAAACAGAATGCAGAGCAGCCAAACGTTCTAAACCAAACAGGAAATGCAGGAAAGAACTCCAGTGATACTGAAAATACAAATAAAAAGCTGCAAGTCAGACAGTTAAGAATGCTTACTCAGCAGCAAGTGTCTAGGTTGCATTTTGAACGCATTGACATTCAAGGGAGTTTGACTGAAATGTTCTTAGAAGTCTTTGATTATTTCTGAACTTAGAACATCCCCCTTTAATCTTTTCTGCCACCAGAGCATTTGCCAATCTGCTTGGAAAAGGGCACGAATGCGATTGTAGGACAAATGGGCCAGTTAGAAATGTGTGTCATGGGTTGAGTTGCAGTCACTGGATATGTAACTTCTTAGTCTATGAATACTTTAAAAAAAATCTTTTTAAGAATTGTGGTGAGAGGGTAAGTAACTTATTCTAGCTGCCCTTAATGCAGTGCTTAATTTGAGCCTGTGTTTGCAGGTGGGGCTAACCGGCACTTATCTTTGGCCACCAGAATTAATTTTTTCCTCATCAGACTTGCCCCAGACCAAGAGAGAGAAAAACACAGTGTTGGGACGAAGAAGGGAGAGAAAGACTGAAAAAGAGTGACAAAGCAAAAAAGCGGGAGCAAAACGTACAGGAGTGAGTTTGAGGATCAGGGAGTGTCTGGTGATGGATTAAAGATGCACGAGGGGGAATCAAGATTTCACAACCTTGGTATTTGGCACCACGACCTTCGTCAGTGCCAACAGCAGCTTCTGAGCAAGATCTTCGGCACTTATTATTTTACAAATCAAGCACTTCCTTCATGTAATCTCTATGGTTACACATTTTTGAGCAAAATATAAAGTAACACTTTATCATTTTTTGCAGCTGGGATAGCTTAGAAGCCAGCAAAATCCATCTAACATTTGAACAACTGTTACACAAGTTCCTAAGGGTTAATATACTTGGCCACAAATACAGAGAAAACAGAATCGGGGTTCTACTAGAAGCACTCTGTGCAGACAACACACTTGATAAATGGTGCTGAAATTCTGAGAAAAGACCCACAATTCCTGAACTGGCTGAAAGAGCAGAGCAGTAGGAGTAGGCAGCTCTGCGAGATCCTTCCTTACTGGTCGAAAAAAACAAATTGGAGGGTGGTGCTATAACAGATAAGTGCCCAAGCTAGCTCATTGTAGCTCTTAGATATTCATATCTTACGCTTGTTAAGAACCCGGAAACCTGCCATTTCGAGAGCTGTGCCCTACAGGCCATGGGCAGCGAAAACTTCACATTAGGAGACTAGGCTATTCTTCTAATAAAATTATGGGGAAATTTATAGTCGCTGTCACTTATATACATGTTAAAACATAGAATAATGTAACTATCAGTAGTAATATGTTCATTTGTTAAGCAGAACTAATGAATATATATATAATAATTTCTTTAAACATAAGTATTCTACACGTTTATACAAAGCAATACACACATATAGGTACATATCTATTGTAGAAATAAATGCTTATATACAGAGAGATATGCTGTATATTTCTATCTGTTTTCGTATGGTGGTTATGTGGGGAAGAGCCAATTCTTGAGTAGTTTTCTGAAGATAAGGTGGTTATCCGTGGATCTTATGTTGAGGGGGTGGGGGTGAAGAGTTCCATAGTTTGGCTGCTTGAACAGAGAATGATGTGCCAATCATTTGTTTTTTTCTTGTATTTTTGGATTTTGAGGTGAGGTGCCACTCTAGAGTGGAGGTTCCTTTGTTGAATGTGTTTGGTGATTTTATTCCTGATGAAGGGTGGTCCTGTTCCATGTATTGCTTTGTGTGTGATACAAAGCAGCTTGAACGTGGATCTTCTGGCAACCGGTAACCAATGCAGGGCTTTAAAGGCAGGGGAGATGTGTTCATGTGGCTTTATATATGAGTAGTCTGGCAGCCGAGTTCTGAATCCATTGTAGTCTTTTCATGGTCGTTAAAGGTGATCCGTGGTAGAGGCTATTGGCGTAATCGAGTTTGGCCAAAACAAGGGAGATGATAGCCTGGACCTTGTGTGGAAATCCCAAATGGGGCAAGATTCGGCGCAGATTTTTTATACTAACAAAGCTTGATCTTGCTAGTTTGTCCACTTGGGCATTCATCGATAGCTTGAAGTCTATGGTCACTTCGAGGTTTCTTACTTCCTTCGATATTTTAGATGGTGTGCTGGTCATAATATTTCCAATCGCCATACGTGAGTATTTCAGTTTTGGAAGGATTCAATTTGAGATGGCTCCACGTCATCCATTGATCCACGGCTCTGAGACAACTGAAAATTGGCGAATTTCCAATGTCTTTGGGGCATTGCAGTTGAAGGAGTATTTGCATGTCTTCTGCATAGTTAGAGCATGTGAGGTGAAATAAATTGATCAGTGCCGGTAATGACTACATGTAGGTGTTAACAAGCATGGGCGAGATAATAGAGCCTTGAGGGACCCCTGCTTTCGTGAAGTACGGTTTAGACGAGAAAAGGTGGGGCATGGATGACATTAGTTTTGTTGCGAAGGTATGACGTGATCTGGTCTAGAGCAGTCCCCTCTATGCTGGCTTCGTAGATTCTTTGTAGCAGAGAATCATGGTCAACCGTGTCAAAGGCAGCCGAGAGGTCCAAGAGAAGTAGTGCAGCAGCCCCGGTTGCAGTCAACTGTGTTCTTCAGGTCATCCCAGATGGCAAGGAGGGCAGATTCTGTGCCTCCCGTTTAGAATTCTGAAAGTATGGCCTTCTCTTCAATGAATTGTGACATCTGGGCAAAAGCTGCTCTTTCTATCAGTTTGCCCAGGAAAGGTCCATTTGAAATCGGTCTGTAGTTGTTAGGGTTCAGCAGATCCAAGTTTGTTTTCTTCATTAATGGGTGTATGTATGACGTTTTTGAGTTCTTCTGGAAATATTCCGGTATTTAAGGAGTTGTTGATGATTCTCCTTACTGGAGTGGCAGCAGAGGTTGTTAGAAGAATTGTCTTGAAGGTTTGCGGTGGACACTGGTCAGAAGGGCTGCCGGCAGGCCTGCTTTCTTTGACCAGGTCCATAAATTCATCATGTGAAATGTGTTGGAAGGAATGGAGAGGCTGGGTTAGAGTATTCTTGGATTGTAGCTTTGTAAAAGGTTAGTGCTGATGCTTTGTCTCTGTTTTAAGTACGAGTCCAACGTGCCTGCTTTGTCCGTGTAATGATTTGACAGTTTGTCTGTGAACTCTTGAGTAACGGGATGAGCTGCTTTTAGGCAATTTGGTTTACGAAATTCATTGATAATGTTATAGAATTCTTTATTTGCACATTTAGCATTTTGAATTCTGTCTGAATAATATTTTTTCTTTGCTTTTTTTGATAGCTGACTTGTACAATCTGTTAATTTTCTGTAGGCGAAGTTTGTCTTGATTGGCGTTTGTTTTGAGCCGGGCACGTTGCAACTTTCTAATTTGTTGTTTTATCTCTTTTATCTCTGTATTTCTCCAAGGTGCTTGTTTTATTTTGTTCTGTTGTGTGGTTTTTAGTGGTATCAGGATGTCAAAAGCTTCCTGTAGCCACTCATATAGTTTTTGAACAGAATTTATTGTTTCTAGATCTGTACTGGATGTTAGTGGTGTTTTCAAGTGTTCCAAATTGAGTTTGTTCCACTGCCAATAGGTGGATGCATGTAAGGTGGTTTTAGGTCCGTTGCTTAGTGTTGTTGTTTTATGTTGGAAGGCAAGCAAATAGTGGTCTGACCATGTGACCAGAGTCATCGTTTGAAAGGTAACTTGTTCTGCATTAGCAAAAATGACATCTAGGATGTGACAAGTGATGTTTGTGGACGATCTGATGCAGGTTCAGTGCTTCTAGGCCAGGGATGATTGTTTTCGGATGGGGCATATTTGGTTTGTCAAACTAAATGTTGAGGTCACCCAGAAAGCATTGGTTGGATTGTAGTGTTATCAGGTTTGAAACCGTGTCTAGTAGTGCATCTGGGAATGTTGCCTTGCTAGGTGGAGGTCTGTAAAGGAGCAGGAAGTTACAGGAGGAAGACGGTGTAAGATTGCATCTGGTGAAAAGGGCCTCACAATCTTTTATGGACAGTTCGTCAATTTTAGTGATATGTAATGTTTGCCTGAAACCAACAGCTAAGCCACCTCTCTTTTTGCCTATACGGTTTTGGGTGATCGTTTGATAGCCTTGAGGAACAGCTTCATGCAGGACTGGAGCCATATCATCTCCCAACCATGATTCAGTTATAAATATTGGGGAGAGGAGTTGGCCTAACGGCTAGGGCGGTCGACCTCGAATCTGGGGAACTGGGTTCGAGTCTGCGCACTGACGCTGAACACCCTATGATTCTGGGAAAAATCACTTCATCTCCCTGTG
Source organism: Calotriton arnoldi (assembly GCA_963921515.1). Taxonomy (NCBI): domain Eukaryota; kingdom Metazoa; phylum Chordata; class Amphibia; order Caudata; family Salamandridae; genus Calotriton; species Calotriton arnoldi. The sequence goes on along the minus strand of CAWUFW010003044.1, from coordinate 1,032,361 downwards.
CCTAACAAAAATGAATGTGTCCTCATGTAATGCAACTGGTGCTATGTAAAGCGCTCTGATACCCCATTCGGGTCAAGTTTGCGCTATATAAAACTCTGTTTAAAAAAAAAAATTGTCTGGTTTTGCGTCAGTGAGAAGGTCATGGATGTCATGTCTTAGAGAGCAATCGAGCATTTATTAGTAGACAGTTTAGAGAATGTGCTTTGAAGATAGTGTGTCTTTGTTTTGTAGACGAGTGAGCAGTATTTTGTGGGCTTGCAGCTGGTGTGTCCTTAGTGTTGGTATTGGGTATACGAGGATAGAAATCGTTTAGCTTTTCTGTATCATGTTCTTCATCCAGCAGGCTAAGAAGGCATTTTGATGTGTTTGAGTGTGTAGGTGGTGGTGACGGTGTTTGAGAGTGAGTTGGTGTTACTGTGTTGTTTTTGTAGTGTAACCTTGTGCAGTAATCATGGAGAAGCGAAGTTGTGAGGTGTGGCACGTTGCTTATTTTGTTTGCAAATCGAATTATCTTGCATTTGGAACGCATATATTTTGTGTTAATCTTATAAAAAATTGCAATATATTTATTAATCACCTGACCATACTCCTTTTTACATTTAGAATGTAGCTGAATTGATGAGTGAATTGTGGATCCTGGAAGCACTAATTCCCCTATTAGTCATATTAATATATTTCCAAGTTCTAGATTCATGTTTAGAGAAAAAAACTATAATTTTAGCCATTTAGCAAAACCATTACCAAAGTGCAACCTCTTCTGGCCTGTTACTTGGTCAATATGTAAAGTGAAATAAGGAGCAACTTAACATGCATAAGGCTTGGTACAGAAAATAACACATTGGTATGAGCCTAAAGTAAGAGCAGTACCTCTCTTCTTGAGAAAAAATGCCTTCCCCCAACCCCTGGTGTAAGCAGGCAGTGCTGTTTGCAGTTTTAATAGTGTGTCTGACTAGAACAGAAATGCCAGTGACGGTTTAGCCAGAGGACATTGATTTAGATGTTCCGTGCTTGCCCTGCCAAAGGACTCAACTACACTTCACAGTTAAAGCCCAATATAGAAAACTGCATCTAAGATTGCTTTTAATCCTGTTCATCCTCATCCCATCCTCGTCGCCAATGTGATGAGGTCAAACACCCATGCAAGAGAAGTGGGGTGTGAAAAAACTTTATTCAAGTAACTGCCTACCGAAAAGTCCCATTCACCACATCAGCCAGCAGTAACCGACTCTTTATGGACATTAAGAACCTTAACTCATATGACATTCTACAATTACATCACGCAATAGATTCTGCACAACTAGACAGTAACCTTTTCCTAAGATACCACGGTATGTCTGCCCAGTTTGTGCTAGACTGCCTCTTTTAGTATGTGGGAAGGAATAATGCACAGTTGACTGCTTTTTTCAGTGCAGTGAATTAAAAACAATGGAATGGAATGTATCATGAGAAATTGCCAGTGGCTCAGCATTTCCGTGCTCCATGTTTATGCTGTGTAGGTGTCAATGTTAAAGATTTCTAAGAAGTATTTCCCGGAGGAGAACAGACCACCACACATTATTTTTTAGAAGTAGAGAGAAGTGGTGAATGCCATCAGAGCAGCAAGGCACGAAAGGGTTGAACAATGCCAGTTTGGTGGCACAAGAAAACAAAACCTGTGTCAGCACAAGAAAGATATGAAGGGGCTGAATTGAGAAGTTGTGAGAACAGAATTGAAAATGTTCATAAGAAGGCCAGTAAAGAGACACATTTTTGAACACATAGTTTAATTTAGCTTTCAGAAAAATGGCTGCTCCCCATGTTTTGATGCCTCGTCAATGGATGGGATGCAAACTGGTCTCAGAATTTCCCTGACTGTTGTTTCTGAGTGGAAACAAAATGTGCTCTTAATCCAGTACCTTTGCCGATTTTATATTAAAGAAAAGCTCAGCGTTGATAGAGCATTAAAAGTATGTCGTCTAAACTGCTTAAATAAACGCAGCCTTTAGAGTGGCGTTTCCTTCTGAAAGCAGCAGTTCTAGAAAGATAATCAAACTTTCCTTCTGTCTTCAATTAAAATGTAGGGAATTGGATGACAAGATACTATGACATCCAGTAGTAACAGTGGTACCCATTCCTTACCTGTGAGTACTGTGGAGAGCAGTAAATAAATCTAAAACAATACATATACATTGAGAGGAGGGAGGGGGCAAAAACGGGCATACATAACTGTTTTCTACAAATGAAAGCCAAGAATGTCCTTAAATTGGGCACTCTTCTTTGTTTTCTATTTGCAGGTTTTTGAATGAGTGTCTTTCAACTCATTAAATTGGATTGTTATCTTCCTTCCATCTGCTGCAGCTGTCTGCATAGTTTATTGACACAACATGTTCATTGATTAGGCTTGCTACCTCTGCATAAACAAGCTCACTTATTTGCCTTCTGCAGTATTGAGCAAACTTGAATGAATGTTTCTTCATTTTAGGAATGTGCCCTTGCATTCACTGAGGACATCGCTCACTGCTCGACACTGTTGCACGCCACTAAAATACGTGTTTTAAGGTCAAGACTTGATCATGTGCCAAACTGTTTACAATTCGGTGGAATTGCTTCACGAGATCTCCAATCCCAGTGTCAGATTACATTTATACTGATTGGCACTTGAGGCTGGAATTCCTTTCCTTCCCTAATGCTGCTGTTCATATGTTTACAAACATAGGGTGTCAACTTGCCTAGGACACCGTCCTTGGCGGAAATAATGGCCGCCTTGCTTGTACTTACAAGTTACAAGGTATCGTGGGAATCCCAAATGGAATAAATAATTCACAAAAAAGAAGAAAGATCTTGATGGACTTTGTATTTTGGATCACATTTCTAATTACTTTTTTGCAAAAGCCCTCACTAAACGGTCTTCTGTAGTCCAGTATTTTTGTTTTGTTTTTCACTGTTGACCCATGTGTATTTTAGACTCTTTGTTCAGTCTATTTATTTTCTTAACATTGTATGGTTTTTATTTTTATAAATACGTAAATGTTAGAAATGGGGGTCTTTAGTTGGCAGTGGCTTGCACCATGTCCAAATAGGAGCCCTTCCTTCTAGTCAGGGTAAGGGGATTACACACCCAAGATAACCCCTGCTCACCCCCTTGGTAGATTGGCAAGAGCAGTCAGGCTTAGCTCAGAGGCAATGTGTAAAGGATTTGTAAAAACACACACAGTAACATGTGAAAACACTACAAAAGGACACCACACCAGTTTAGAAAATAACCAATATTTATCTGAATAAAACGAGACCAAAACAACAGAAAATCCAACATACACGACTAAGGACATCACTTATAAAAGGATAAACTAAAAATACAGTTCCTTGAAGTCGATAGTGTCAACCGGGGCTACCACAGCGTTGTGACCAACAAAATCCACACTTCCGGCCAGCCTCGATGAAGTCGGGCTGGCTACGTGGTCGGGGAAGACCCGCAAATAGTACCTTGGAAGTTGAACAGGCCTCGGGGACCTTGTGGTGAAGTATGGCAGTGAAGCATCGCTGGCATCGTGAAGTGTCTGGGATGAACGTCGGGGCAGAAGTCCGTGAGTCCTTGAAGTCAAACGCGTTGCAGATCAAACTCTGCGATGTTGAGGTCAGAAGCACTGGTGTAGGCGGGTCTGGGGCTGCAATGCGAAGTGGAGCAATGCGTTGAGTGGTGCCCACAGGTCACGGTGCAGGCAGCAGTGTGGCATCGATGCTGGAGCGCAGGCATCGACGGGGCTGGGGTTGCGATGCGAAGCGGGGTGATGCATCGTCCTCTTCACGAGCGGTGCGCACAGGTCACGGTTCAAGGAGCTGCGTTGAGACGTAGTCTGAGTTGATGGTGGCGGCGAGCCAGGGCCTTTGATGTGGGACGGGCCTTGCGTTGGTAAATCAAGAAAATGCCCAGTTTCTAAAAGTGACATCTTCAAACAAACAAAAATCAACTTCACTGAAAGATTTATTTTTTAAATTCAGAGTTCAGGGAAGCCAAACTCCAAATCTCTATATCTATTGCTTGAAAGTTACACGTGTAAGATGTTACAGGGCAGCTCCAATGATAACCTATGAGAGAGATAGTCCTTACAGTGGAGAAAAACGAAATTGGCAGTATTTCAGAACATGTAAAACACACCCGTACATGGCCTACTTTTCACATACACTGCACTCTGCCCATGGGGCTACCTTGGGCCTAACTTAGGGGTGCCTTACATGTAGAAAAAGGGAAGGTTTTGGCCTGGCAAGTGGGAGCACTTGCCAGGTCGAAATTGCCAGTTTAAGACTGCACTCACAGACACAGCAGTGGCAGGCCTAAGGCATGTTTGCAGGGCTACTTATGTGGGGGCACAATCAGTGCTGCAGGCCCACTATTAGCATTTGATTTACAGGCTCTGGGTACCCACCGTGCATTTTATTAGGGACTTACCAGTAAACCAAATATACCATACCAATCATGGATAAATAATCATAATCACAATTTGCCCAGGGAACACTTGAACTTTAGCAGTGATCAGTAGTGGTTAAGTGCCCAGAGCTATAAAACCAGCAAAAACTAAATGCAGCACACAGTCAAAAACAGGAGGTCAAAAGCAAAAAGACAAGGGAAAACATGCCAAAGATGTCAATCTATCAATAAACCTTATAGATGTTCTATTTATTTATGTACATTACCTGTAGGTATTTATATAGTGATGTTTCTATAATGCAATCCTAGCTTGGGAACACAGCACTGTACATTAATGGAGGTTTCAAATGATACAATATCGAGCACATAAAATCGCTTTTACATATGTTTATTATTAATTTATACATTACTGTAAGAAATTGAGTTACTGCTTGAGGGGTGTGAAACCCTACACAAGCAGCAACCAAGATTTCTTGTCAGGGTGAAAGACAAGCAAACCCCAAATTAACCTGTGCTCAACCTTCTGGTAGCTCGGCACAAAAAGCAACCAGGCTGAACTTATAGGCAATGTGTAAAGTATTTATGAAGCACTTAAAACAATAATAAAGTGAAGACACAAACACACCAATTTAGAAAAATAGAGTTAAATATATTATATAATTTGAGAGCAAAATGGCAAAAATCCATTCTGTAGAATCGGAGATAAGCAATTTAAAAGATTTAAGTGAAAATAGTGCCTAGAACACTAACTGTAGTTATCTGGTTACACCGGACCGGGACAAAGTCACAAGTTCAATACAACCGCGAAAGAGCATGGGCCGGATACAGGGACCAAGTGAGGCACACTGAACAAATCACCTTAAATCTTGGTTTCAGAGTGTTGTGAGGTCCTGCGTCGAGGATGTATCGCGCAGTGGCGTTCCGATGAGCTTCTACCAGCGATGCAAGGTCCTGCATTGAGGATGTATTGTGCAGCGCCAGTTCCGATGAACCATCGACGAGGCTTGCTATGCAAGGTCCTGTGTCGCTGTCGTCGCCGCTGATGGAGGCTTGCAATGCGAAGTCCTGCATATGCATGCATCACGCAGCAGTGGTTCTGATGCGATAAGAGGTCCTGTGTCAGGGATGCATTGTGCAGCAGCGGTTCCGATGCGGTGCTGCCTTGGTCCGCCACAAAAGACCAATTCTGGGCTAGCTACTTCCAAGGGTCCAGGCCTGGGGTGGCTCCACTTGGGAGCAAGATTCACAGCAGGTAGCGTCCAGGTTCTGAGGTCAAGGTGGTTGGAGCCTTTTCTGTCCCTGAGGCTCTGATCAGGAGGCCAGCCAACTGGTCCTCGAGTCACCCTGGTGGTCCTGGGTTCAAAATGCAGGTCCAGTCCTTCTTACTCAGGTAGCAGGGTAGCATAGTAGCAGCCATTCTTCCAGCAGAGCAGCACAGCAGTCCTTCCGAGTCTTCCACAGGTCCAGAGGTGTACTGAAGAGTTTGTTCTGAGGGTCCAATATTTATACTTTGTGCCAGCTTTGAGGTAGGAGAAGGTTCTGTATACTTTCACCCTCAGAGGTGTTTGGAATTTTCTGCCTCCCTGCTTTGACTCCAGCTTGTCTGAGGGCACAAAATAATAGTGTGAGACCCTTTGTGTGCGCTGAGGCAGAGCCTTTGTGATGTGCAAGTGTGGTAGGTGACAGCTCCTCCCCCAATCAAGTCAGAGATGGTACATCCTGCCAACACCTATTCCCCCTTTGTCTCACTGTCTAGGAGCAATCCACAAAAAAGCAGCTACTTCTAGCCACGTGACCCAGGACACATGTTGCAGGCACCAAATGGTTAGGACAAAAAAATGCAAACTTCATAAAAGTGGCATTTTCAGAATTGTGCCTTAAAATCTGACTTTACCATTAAAGAGGGTTTTAAATTACAATTCTTTAGACACCAAACTCGATATTCCTATCTGCTCCCAATTGAAAGTTATCGCTTATTAAATGTAATAATGTAAGCCAATGTTATTCTATGGGAGAGGCAGTTCTTGCATTTGTGAAAAACGAATTTAGGAGTTTTTTCACTACCAGGACATGTAAAACTTAAATTTACATGTCCAACTTTTTAAATACACTGCACCACTGCCAAGCCTAGGGGTGACTTGTATGCATTAAAAAGGACGGTTTAGGCCTGCCAAAAGGTTTATTTTACCAGGTCGAAGTGGCCGTTTAAAACTGCATGCACAGGCTGAAGTGGCAGGCCCAAGACCTGCTTGACAGGCTACTTAAGCGGGTGACACAATCTGTCCTGCAGGCCCACTATTAGTATTTCATTTAAAGGCTTTGGGGACAGGTAGTACCACTTTGCCAGGGTCTTACAAGTAAACACACTTCAGCACAGGTTAGCAGTCCTAAGGCCAACAAAAACGAGATCAATAAAAATGGAGGAGTAAAGCAAAATGTTTGGGGAAGACCACCCTAAGGCTGCCAGGTCCAACAATTATTCAAAAAAGTTACATTGAAGACTTTTACATTTTGAAAAATGGATATGCAATTTTATGTGTTTTATATATTTTTTGACTATTTGTTTATGTGTTTTGAATTTGAATTAGTTTTTTGTTTTGTGTTGATTTTATGGGTGTTTTACCTGGAATAAACTTGGAAACATGAATGGAGAGAGTGAGAAAGATCATTGAGAAGGAAAACTGGGAAACTGCAGTGCAGTTTAGGATCACTATGAGCCCTCACACTCAACTGTACCTTGATGCCTTCTCCGAGTTTGTTTCTGCCCTTCTGGACAAACGCCTCAGTAATGGGTAATCTACCTAATTTAAAGGTTAAAGAGCGGAAGAAGAGAGAGGTGCATACTTTTCAAGAGCAGGAGAGAGTGCAGTAAGGGGAATAAAAGACTTGCCTACTTCATCATGGCTTAGATTGACGGAGATGGAGCTCCCCAAGGGGAGGCTCAATAGAAACTGAAAAGCGAGGGTAACTGCAACAGAAGGATATCATTGAAGGAAGAAGCCTGTAAATAAACTGAAGTGAGAAACGATGTGACTGGGAGAGAAATCACCAGCGACAGTCTAAAGAGCAGATAAGTGTGAAATTGAGACCAAGTCCAACAGAGATGCACCAGGAGAGCATTCATAGGAGGAAATGTAAAGTGGTAGATTACTGAAGGATGTGCTGGACCAGAGATCAGGAGGAGGGAACTATGGACCAGACTAAAACAAATCAATCATTGCCTTCTTGGGTGGAGATTGTCTCCAGCCTTGTCAACCACCAGCTCCAGTAGGAATGAGACATTGGTACCCCGGTGGCACACATATAAATGACTAGAAGTGGCAAACAGGTGTTGTCAAACTGCAAAGCACAACATATCTCAAGGTAGACTCAATCACATATTGACACTAACCATGATACCATAAACTACAATTAAAACTTGAGGTTCCTGATAAACCTTTGCTACATAAATTCAACAGTAAAAATATTGTAGTACGCGGCGGCAAAAAGGTTAGTGAAAATGAACTTTAAATAGAGCTATAAATTAATAATGTTCAAATCTGAACAAAAAGCCAAAATAACGACAAATGATAAAAATAAATGTAAACATAATTAAAGTGCCAGATGAGTGCTCTTGAAGATAAAGCTGTTTTTGTTGAATAGATTCTGGGGAAGAGCGTATTGACTCCAGCCCTATTGCCCCATCAGATCTTGTGAAACTGTTCAGGGGGCCAGCTCCTACATTTCCCCAGTTTACCAGCCCGCTCCCCAGTCACCTCCTCATTGCAGTGGCACTGTCACGCCGTGCATACCAAACCTGAGGAAGAACTAGTAGTCCATTTAACTCCTTAGGTCCTCCTGTGAGCACTGTAGGAGTAACTTTAAAACAAAACAAAAATGTTTTTCAGAATTGCAACCGCTTTGTAATGAAAACTAGCTTATTAAAATGGAAGTGATCAACTTACATAAGATTGAGCTCTACTTTTATTGTCAGTGATTCTAGTTGTTTTAAATTGAGGAATGGTTTGTGCTGGGTGAGTGTGCCAGGTCGCCTTCATTTACACTGTCATGGCTAATGCAGTGCAATCCCCCTCCTGTCTGACAGTCTGAAGCTACTACTCCTCCCAACTGCTCCAGAGAAGTCACCCTTTACTAGGCTGGAGAGTAGTTTGTATTCCTCATATTTTCACATAGTCTGTGTGTGTGGCTATGCTTTTTTGTTACTTGTTCACCCATGCCCACTGGGGCTTTGTTGAAACCAGTTCACTTTTAACAATAGGACACAGTTATGACCGTGGGCCACTAACGAACTTGATTTAAGTTAGATAAGTTATCTTCGGTGACATACTCTTTAAGTTCCATCTGTATGTACACGTCAGCTGCCTGACACTATCTGAGTTCCTGTCTCCTATTTCCACCTCTTCTATAAGCAATTGGGGTCCATCACTGACATTTTACATCCATTATAAAAGAAAACTTATTTACTTTTGTTTCTTAAGATAAATTTAATAAACAATGGTGCCGGAATTATACGTTGCCTGTTTTTTGTACATGTAAGAGATGCGACTTTGTCTGTTTTAGTATATGTAATAGTTTTATTCTAAATATGAAATGGTGACCCTTGCAGAGCATCGGTTGCAGCCGAATGGGCTGCCCTTGCGACCAACCCAACAACGTCCATGCTCTTAATATATATATATATATATATATATATATATATATATATATATATATATACAGGGTGTGTACATACTAAGCCTTGAGGGCGTAAGAGCGCTGTACAGAGAGATAATTTGAGGACAAGTATTGTTGTAACAGCAGCAAAGACAAAAATATGGCGGCATGAAACAGTTATGGTCATGACAGTAGATGTCAGTAGGATTTGTATGTTTGAAAATACCTTTATCGTATTCCATAATGTACCGACACATGGGTAATAATACCAGATATATCCACCTATTCTTAATCTACCACTGAAATGTTGGCTCATCGCTACTGTGACATTGAAGTTAAATTGACCCGAAGCGTTTTTAGACTTCGTTGCACTTTATGCCTTTAAATGTTAAACGTTTAAGTAGTGGGTGTCATTGTTAAAACAAATGCACTATTAATTTCCATGAACAGCACTAAAAGCTTGAGGAGGCTGCTAGCAGCAGATGTTGAAGTAGAAAGTGATTAATGTTATTAGTAATTACCCCTAATTTTTGCGGGCATACTACACGTTAAGGAAGATTCCACATCCTAGCGAGGCAATGTTTTTATATTACTTGTGAATACCACTAAATGTAGTTACCTGTTCCAGGGAATACGTTTTCCAATTGCACAATTTATAGACAGTTTTTGTGGTTTAGAACATAGGCTGCTGGAGACTGGAGATATAATTGTTCTGCTGCCAACTAAAACCCCATCTGTTCATAAAATTAAATACCGGTGTAATTGGTCTTGCTGTGAAGTGTTATTTTTGTGCTTGTTATTATATTAGTCCAAATGATCTTGTTAACCAATGCATGAGCCAGTGACAGGACCCCTTTCTTTAGAGAACAGACTCATTATCAAAAGGACGGCATTGATCCAGCATTTTCTGAGCCCACTTGCTTACCCTTGGTCCTCCCATGGACCTTTTTTATCCAACTGAGAGGTGATGTGAGTTAACATAGACATCAATTCTAATTGTAAATTGCATTTATATAGTGCTTACTACCTACCCTACCCTACCCTGCTGGCATCGGTGCGGCCCTCGGGAAGCCACAGACAGTACTTTGACAGTACTTTGTGGACCCTGGGGAAATGTTTGCAAGTACCCGTGTTCTATAGCATTAGATTCACGTTACATGTAACTTTCAGTAAGTCTTTAAAATAATCATGTGTAAGTATGGTTAAGAACTACATTTAAATCAAATATGTGAAGTATTAATGCACACATTACATAAATGTTTTATCGTTTTAAGTGAAATTACATTCTACATATGTGAGGATGGTTTCTATCCAGTTATCTAAACAGTAAATGTTGTTTAATGTATTAAGGCACACATTATTAACGTTGAATTTCATCTTTATAGTGAGTACATTATCTACATATGTGAGGATGGTTTCATTCATTAAGACTTCCATAAATAAATCAGTCAATTATGATAAACACACATTGTGAGTAACTTCTCTAGTCCTACAGTAAATTCACTCTTTAATAATAAGATCAAGTGCTACACTTACATTAATTCGTTAAACCACACAAGAAACATGTGCTGAGTGCACGTTCATGTCATGTAGCTTAAGTATTCGTGACATATTTGTGACGTGTGAAGGGTGGGAACATTTTGCGCTGCACCAGCATCAACATGATTTCTGAACCTACTGTTTTCAAGAAATAAAATAAATAACGTCTTATAAACTTTAGACATAAGTTTACATGGCGGTGGGATGTGCTTGGATTTATGTGCTGTCTACTTGAGACAGTGTTTGTGTCCTTTTAACCTTTCCGTTGTTTTAAATCCTAGGGTGTGACTGATGTTTTTTCATTCTGTGTGTGTTAGGCTCTGCATCAGGTGTCCAATAATGGTGCTGTGAGGAAGAGCTATTTTTTTGATAATCAACTTTATTGATTTTTGTGAGAAGCAAACAGAAAAAGAAAAAAGACCAGCAGCATATGCAGATATCAGCGCATAGCAAAAACATGGTATCATTATAGCATCGTACATGACCCTGATAGACAAGGGAGAAGCAGGGTAACACCCACCACGGCCCACGGTTGCCCAAGGAGAGCGTCAGTCTTCTATCACCCCCACCCATTTGCCCCACATTTTGCGATATTTCTTTGGGCATCCCCTGGCCTCATACAAGGGCCGCTCCTGCGCCACGCACCAATCCACCCCCCTGCGCCATCGTGTCATGGTGGGAGCAGTCGAGTTCAGCCAGTTTGCCGCAATGTCTCTCTTGGCCACCATCATGGCCGTGTTCAGATAGAGTTTGTCAGCTCTGGAGCCGTCTAGCCCTTCGGTGATTCCCAGGAGCACATTCATTGGATTAAGAGGAACTTCCCAGCCCAGGACCTCAGTAAGTTCCCCTACCACTGATTCCCAAAAGCGTGTGACTACGGAGCAAAGCCATACCATGTGGTAAAAATCAGCTTGTGGGTGGTTGCAGCGGGGACATGATGCATCAGGTCTGAGCCCAGCGCGGTGGAGGCGCAGCGGTGTAAGGTAGGCGGCGTGGAGGTTGTATATTTGGAGTAAGCGGAGCCTCGCCGAGGCTGTGATCGTTTTGGGGGCCATTAGCGCGTCCCTCCAATCGTCATCTTCCAAGGAACCAAGCCATCCCTCCCATCTGTCTCTGAGTCGGAGTACTGTGTTGGGGGTGTTGTTCGTGAGGGAGCGATAGATACGGGAAATCCCCCGTTTCCCCAGGTTGCCAGTCATGATTTGGGCTTCAGGCGGGCTGTATTCGGGTAAGGAGGTGCCCTCCGAGATGTGGGAGTGAAGGGCGTGGCACAACTGCAGGTAGTGGTAAAACTGTGAAGTGTGGAGGGAGTACCGGTCTTGTAGGTCCTGAAAGGTGCGTAAGTGGTCCCCTCCCCAGACGTCCCCCAATTGCGAAATACCAATTAGATCCCATGCTGTAAAGCCAGATAGGTTGGCGACCTCCCGGAGCCAGGCGCCCTGCAAAAGTGGGGTATATTGAGTCAGTGTGCCCGACCAGTGGGTGTGGCGCAGAGAAGCCCGCCAGGCCAGAAGCACCCCATGCGTGACCTCGGGCAGGGTTCTGGGGATGGTGTTCCCGTACAGCATCCCCTGGATGTTGGGCAAACCTAGGGCGTGCAGTTCCAGTCGGTATGCCGGATCTGACCAGCCACCGTTGAACTAGTCCTGCAAAGTGAGGAGCCGGGTAGCTAAATAATAGAGGTACAGATTTGTCATCCCCAAGCCGCCATCCAAGGGCGGGATCCGGCACTGGGTGAGGGCCAGACGGGGCCTCTGACCCCCCCATAGGAACTTGATGGCCAGACTGTCCATTTCCCTGAACCACGTCCGTGAGAAGGGTAAGGGCGTATTCTGAAGCATGTAGAGGAACCTGGGCAAAATCATCATTTTAAATAAGGCTATTCTGCCCATAGGGTTCAGCGGCAGCGCCTGCCATTTGAGGAGATCAGCTCGGACCTTCTTCACTAGCGGGGTTACATTGAGCGACCAGGCAAGGTCTGGGAGGAGGACGACCCAAATCCCAAGGTATTTGAAGGACTGCCGTCGAAGAGGTATTGTGGTCTGCCAATCAAAGCACTCTCTCGAGAGATGAAGGGGGACCAGGACGGACTTAGCGGAGTTCAGTCGGAGGCCGGAGGTCTGCTCAAAGAGACTTAACGCCCGGAGACACCGGAGTCCCGACTGCGCTGGCTCCGCCAGAAATAGCAGAACGTCGTCCACGTAGAGAGCGATTTTGTCCTCCTCCAGTCCGGGCCATTTCCACCCCATAATTTGCTCATCCGACCGTATGAGGCAGGCAAAGGGCTCCATTGCCAAAGCAAAGAGGAGGGGCGAGAGGGGGCATCCCTGCCTCGTGCCCCTCCTGATGGGAAAGGGCTCGACAGAGCTTCATTGACCAGTACTCAGGCCCGCGGCCTACAGTATAGCGTCTTTACCAGTTTGCGGAAGTATGTCCCAAACCCCATTTCCGCAACACCGCTTCCAGGTACCACCAGTCCACTGAATCAAAAGCTTTCTCGAAATCAACGAGAAGAAGGGACCAGTATGGGGTCAATCGCTGGCGGTTCGCTAGGGCAAGATGGAGACGTCTGAGGCAGTGTCTGGTGCTCCGAGAGGGCATGAAGCCGCACTGGTCAGGATAGACCAGTTTGGCCAGATACGGTTGTACGCGGTTGGATAAGACAGAGGCAAACACCTTGAGCTCCGAGTTGATGAGAGAGATGGGGCGATAGTCTGAGCAGTGCTTCGAGGGAGGCTGAGACTTGGGGATCACCACGATGGTGGCCATATCAGTTTCCGTGCGGAACGAGCCCTGTCATCACCTCAACATACAACTCCAGAAGGTGGGGAACTAGCGTGTCACGGTAGGCCGCGTAAAACTCCTGCGGGAGTCCGTCCGGCCCCGGGGTCTTACCAGAAGCCATGCGAGATATGGCTTTGTTGACCTCCTCTGAAGTGATCGGGAGGTCCAGCGCCTCTGCCTCAGACTCATTGAGCCGCGGAAGAGGGATCCGTTCTCGATGAAGCAGCTCCAAAAATTAGAGATTGGGAGGCTGCGCAGAGTAGAGGGCAGCGTAGTATGTGGCGAAGCACTGGGCCACCGCCACCGGGGATCGTTGGAACCCACCGTCCGGAGCTATCACTTCGGGAATGATGCGGTTGGCCATTGGGTAGGTGGCCAGTCGATGAAGGAGCTTCCCATTTTTGTCTCCCCATCCATAGACTCGTGCTACAGAGGACCTCCACAGCAGCTTGGCGGCCTCCAGGGAGGTCTGCCTAATCTCGTCTCTCAGAAATGCTAGTCTCCTGTCCAGGGCTTCAGATCTCTCCTCAGGCAACTGGCCTTCAATTAGGATGGCTTGAGCTTCTAGGAGTGTAAGCCGGGAATCTTGCGCAATTCGTTTGAGTTTGAGCTGGCCCTTGGCGAAGCCACGAATGGTGGCCTTACCAGCCTCCCACAGGGTACCAGGGGAGGGGACAGAGCCCTGATTGGTGATGAAGTAGTGGCAGAGCTCACCGCCCACTGAGTCCTTAAATTCCTTATCCTGGAGAAACCAAGCGTTCAGCCTCCAAATCGGGCGCAAAGACTCCGGAAGGTCGCCCATCTGCATCGCCACAGGGCAGTGGTCGGATACACCTCTGGGGAGGATGGTGATATCTTTAATTATCCGACAGTCCCGGGCCGGCATGAAAATGTAGTCGAGTCGTGCATGCTTGTGGTGGGATGCCGAGGTGTGGGTATAGCGTCGGGCCATCGGGTGCCAAAGTCTCCAGGCGTCGCAGACCCCCAGGGCGGCCGCCCAGTTTGATAAGAGATTAGCATAGGGGATTCTAGAGGTCGAGGGGGTTCTGGCGGTGTCAAGGTCGGAGTTCATGACAGCGTTGAAGTCCCCCCCCCCCAATGATGGTCATACCTGGGGGCAGGGCGGCAACCAACTACGCAATTCGCTTAAGTGTGGGGGCCATCAGCGATGGTGGGGAGTATACGGACAGCAGGTTCAGAGCCCGGTCCCCTATGGTCCCTTCCAATGCAACGAAGCTACCTTGAGGGTCATTAGTGACCTTGCGTAAAATGAATGGGAGGGCGCGGCGTACAAGAATAGCCATGCCTCTCGACCCCCGATTAAAGCCGGAGTGCCAAACCCTGCCATAGCCGTATCTCACCAGGAAGGGGCAGTTATTGCCTACAAGGTGGGTTTCTTGGAGCAACAGTATGTCAACAGTGTGGCGTTGTGCATATCGCAGGACCGCTGTTCGCTTGGCCCTGTCTAACAGCCCATTAACATTCCAGGACATTATATGGAGCGACCCCCTCCCATTGTGGTTGTCAGTCATGGGGGGTATGAGTGTATGATGAGACACCTAGAGCGGGTGTCGGGCGCGGGTGAAGTGTTTCGTCTGCGTGAGGTAGTGGGTGCATCCCTATAATGCTGATTGTGTGCGCGCTCGCCGTGCTGTTGGACAAAAATGCTAGTGTAGTGAACAAGGTGTGTCAACGAAAAACTTGGACAACGGTCCCCTTCCCCAACCCCCTCCCCCCTCCCTATACTTCGGGAACGGAAGCATCTGTCGACCCTAACAGAAGAGAACTAGAGGAGAAACCAAACTAAAATGCCTGGGAATGGGGAATCGTGGAAGACCCCTCCTCGTAGCAGGATATTCTGTGGTAGTGTTCATCGAGAGAGATAAATGACGGCAATGTTAATTGCAGTACCATGGGCCGCAGGACTGATTGTGGCCAGTAGGCTATTGTGGGCTCAAGGTGGCCCCGTGGGGAGGGCCGGGCTCCAGGAGAGATCTGTGTCCGCTAGGTCCGGCAGAGACGGTCGGGGCGAAGTGCCCCCTGGGTCCGAGCGGTTCGAGGAGCCAGTACGACGTAAAGTGAGGAGATCACTCGGGGGTGCTCCGGATGTTGGATGTTGGGAGGGACCCAGCGGCGAGTCCGATCTGGCCCGTCTCGGGCCCCGTCTCCTGCGCGAGCGGGTGCGCTGCGGGCGTGGGCCAGGCAGGCCCCGTTGGGTACCCCCAGTGCGGTCCTCGGGGGATGGGCTCCGGGCGCTGAGTCTTAAAGGGCGCTCCTCTGTCAGCCACGTCCAGGCCTCCTCAGGAGAGTCGAAGAAAAGGGTTCTGTTTTGGAACACCACCCGGAGGCGGGCCGGAAAAAGAAGCCTGTACTGGATGTTGAGGGCACGCAGCTTTTGTTTGACTTCTCCAAAAGAGCGTCGTTGGCCCTGGACCTCCCGGGTATAGTCGGGAAAAATCATGATCGTCTGGCCTTGATATTTGAGGTGCTGCTGCTTGCGTGCTTCAGCCAGGATGGAGTCCCGATCTCTGAAATTAAGGATCTGCACTATTATTGGCCTGCGGGGCGCACCCAGTGGTGGTTTGGGGGCCAGAGATCGGTGGGCCCGCTCGATTGCAAACCATGGGGAGAGGGAGTCCTCGGGCATCCATGAGCGCAGCCAGCGTTCAATGAAGTCAGATGTCCGGCCTTGTTCCGAACCCTCCGGAAACCCCACCAGGCGGAGGTTGTTCCGCCTTGACCTGTTCTCGGCATCATCGGCCCGCCTGTGTAGCTCCTGGGTATGGGTCTGAAGGCGGGCGACCTGGGTTTTAAGTTGTTGGACATCATCTGGAGATGCGGGATTCAGTTTCTTTGATCCGGGCCGTGGCATTGTGGAGGTCTTGACGGATAAGAGTCATGTCGACCCGGACTTCTTCAATCTTGCCCTCCACCGAGGATTGGGAGGTACGAATGGCTTGAAGGATAGTGGTCAGGTCTGTAGCGGTGGGGGCGTCTTTTTCCGCGGCCCCCCCCCGTCGCCCCGGACTCCGTGGTCGTATATTGATCCATTTTAGTTTGTGTGGCGGGGGGTTTCGGTGCCCGGTCTCTCCCCATGGTCGCCGCTCAGCAGGTGGAGCCGGGACGTCAGATACGCCCAGCTCGGGCAAGAAAGAAACAGGGAGCGTTAGGGTCAGCAGCCACGGCTTCCCCCAAGGGAGGAGGAGAGGAGGCGGCCGGTCCAACGGTCGTGGGCCCCCCCCACGATTCCAGATGGCCGGAGGAGGTGCAGGGTCACGCGGCCCCGCAGATCAGTGACAATCCAGGGATCTCACCAGTCCCAGCCACAACGCAGCCCCGCCCGCCGGTCCACCCGACGCCCGCAGCAGGGTGCGGGGAGACCAAGCGGTCGTCCCAAAGGTCGGGCGGGGGGGTCGCCGCAGCACTGATTGGTCCCGGGTCTCACATTATCAAAGGCCCTAGGATGGAGGTCAATGCGGCCGCTTGGGACTTGGATGGAGAGGCAAACAGGGGGGGTCCCCTCGGTCCAGAGGCGCCCCCATGCGGTCCACAGCAGGGCAGGAGAAAGAAAGAAAAAAGGGGGGGGAACAGTCCACCAGGCCCCCGCCGTCCAATCTGACGGCCGATACCCCCTCTCGATGTCCCTCCCGCGCACCTGTAGGCCAGGAATCAGGCGTGCAGGTCTCACGTCAGGGCCGGTATCGGCGTTGGGCACAGGGTCCGGCCCACAGTAGAGTGCAGGGGTATTGCTCATGGGAGATGCAGGAAGCAGGCCATCAGAAGGGGGGGACGGAAGGAAGACCCCGGCCACCCCGCCGCTTGATGTGACGGCCGGACTTCTCTGGAAGGCCACCGCCTACCTCAGGGCCGCAGCCGAGCGCGGCAGGGCCCCACAGCGATGCAGCAGGAGAGGGAGAGGGGGGGGAGTCTACCAAGCCCCTCCACCGCTGTCCGGAGTGACAGCCGAGGTGCCCCTGGTACTCCGTCGCAGCACCCGGGGAGAGAGCGTGCAAGCCAAGCAGCGCTACTCGCGCTGGCAGCAGGCCCAGAGCCCAGGGTCCGATACTCAGCCGGGGCGCAGAGGGCATCCCCGGGCGCCAGCGGGCCTCCAGTCGCCAAGAGAGCGAGGGGGGGAGGTGGGGAGGGACGAGATTCTGGTCTCCCTGCCGCCTGAAGCGACGGCCGAACTCCCCCCTCCGGCGCCCCGGGACCCACAGCCGAGCGCGGCAGGCGGCCCTTCCCAGGCCTCTCCCAGCGCCTCTCACCTCCGGGAGTCAGGATCTGCACCGGATCGATGGGTGGCCCTCTGATCCGCAGAGGGACCGGCGCAGGTAGCTCCTCAGGCCTCTCCGCCTCACACAGCAGCCGGGACAGACGGATAGCACAGGGGAGTCAGGAAGAGCCAGGAGTCATCTCCAGCGAGGGCCGCCATCTTAGGCCCGCGATGGGCCGGAGCTCCACAACAAGGTCTGCCCGCGGCGCCCAGACGTCGTCAGCGCCACCCCCAGGTATGGGTCGGGGGCCCAGGACAGCTCGGCAGCAGGATTGCTGGATGGGCTCTCGTCGATGGTGGCGGATTAAGGAGCGGATGACGGAGGGGTCCGGAGCACTTCTAAAGTGCGACCGCCATCTTGACGCTCCTGGCCACGCCCCCGAGGAAGAGCTATTAATCATGGAATTTAACTGATTATTTTATAATCTCCCATTGCTCAGCCCTTCATTAAAATATATTCACATTTTCTTCATCTCATTTATGGACTTCTGATCGCAGTATAAAGCCATAGTGCATGGAAACCAATTGCAATGATTTTCTTTTGTCATTTTCTGTTTAACTGGTTCTGTGTCATTTTTGACATACATATGTAAATGCTCTACTGTCACTCTGAGTATAAATATGGAACTTTTTAATCGAGGCGCCTTGGTTATGCCCAATTCTACGCATGGAAATGATCTGATGTATCCAATTTATTATGCATTAGGTCATGTGTACTCACGAACATTTGCCCAGGGGCCGCAAAATACGGTCTGTGGTGTGACCGAGGGCCGCACTGATGCCAGCAGGGTGGTGGTAGGGGTTCTGAGTGGGCCAGGAATTGTGTAAAGAGGTCTAAAAATGTTAAATAAACGGGCAAGCATTTATTTGCAGGTTAATAAATGCTTGCTCGTTTATTTAACATTTTTTGTGCAACATTAGTGCTCAACAGCTGTTCACCAGGGGGGCCCTATGTAAAGGTCAAGAGGGCTGCAAGCGGCCCCGGGCCGTACTTTGAGTATTACTGCATTAGGTCATACCTAGATCTCGTCTAAATGTAGCAGCTGCGGCTCGCCCATAGAGGGCGCCAGGGCATCGACCTACCAAGCCTACCCCTATCTCCAACTAGCTGCTGACATGGTGTTACACTTTTTCATGAAAACGATTTCTTGTTTCCAAATTAAAGTGCAGCATCATGCCAGCAGCAAAGGGGGCTCCACTGTTCCTTTGAACTGCGCATGTGTCAGGCGGTAGTTTCTTCAGCCCACCTCACACATTTGCAATACATAGCTGACATGAAGCACTTGCCTCGGGCAGTGCATCATGTCTGCAAATGAGGCTACGGTGGGGCTTATCTCTCTTCATCCCCATATCCTATCAGAAGCCAGGATAGAGAAGGAGGGCCCTCCTCCAGCCCTATCCTTGCATCTGATAGAGCAGCTGCACGTGTTCCAGGCCAGGACAAGCTAAAGCAGGACGGCTTCTGTTTGTAAATTGTGGCGTCCGTGGGAGACATAATCTCGGAAAAGTATTGTGCAGAGGTCAAATGACCCAAGGTAAAATGTATCACATGACTATGAGTGCATGTGTGCATGACTGTGTCTGTGAGTGCCAGTGTGCATGACTGTGACTGCCAGTGTGCATGATTGTGTGTGTGAAACCAGAACTGCCGACTTCGGATCTAGGGATGGGTTTGAATCCCGTCGTCGGCTCATCATCCTTTGATCCTGGGCAAATCACTTAATCCACTCATTGCCTAAATTAATCCATCCAGTGCCTAAAAAAAATAACATGGTCTTGTGTAATGTCTCTGGCTATCTCCTTTTCATCCCGATAGGCCGACGACATTCCCCTGGGACTTCAAGTAGTCTGCAGGCAAATAACAACAGCAGCTACTACCTGACAAGATGTGTAACAAATGATAGCTAGCACATACCTTCTAGAAATTATTTCTCTGTCCAAGCCTGCAAGCCCATGTCTTCTTCTTTTGCCTCGTGTAAGGGCATGATGCCTCAAGGCCTAATAGAGGTGCAGGTGAAATAATTGGCTTCAGAGACTCACATTCAGTTGTAAATAAAGAGGAATGCTTTAAGGAACTGTAAAAATGGCGCCAAAACGTAGGCAAGCTGCTACACAGAAGTAGAGTGTACGTTTTAAGGAATTTGTTTTTCGGTGTGAGGACGAAATTCAGGGCTCCTGCTTTGTAGCCACAGCTTGAGGATGATATGACATTTTTAGATCTGGCTGGGACAGCACCTATTATTTTTGAAATATACATAGAGTGGGCTTTGGCTCCACTCAGAGCAGTATATACCCCTCACCTAGTGCAATTGGCTTAGTTGTAAGAATAACCACATGTGGTAAGTGGCCATTGAGTCACGTACGGAAATGTGAGCGAATGTGATTGTTCAGTTGCTTAAGCGCTTCCAATATGTGCAGATAAGGGAACTGAGGTACAGGATCACACAAAGAGCCTAAGTGACGAACCTGGTATTTCATACAAAAATAGCTAGACATGATATTTTCCTTCATACTTTCTCAAATTTGCTCATAATGCAGCATTTGCCCACTCTTTATTTGAAATAAATTATCGGGTGGAGAGCCCCCCACAAACCCCTCCGCAATGTCGGTCGGGCTTGCTTGCTTCCTTCTCACCACATAACACTCAGCCAAAATTTTACGCCGCACCGCTTTAAAATGCCACCAGCCTCTACTGAAATGTGCTTATTAATATGTCCCTTTGAAACTGGATCATAGTCCCTTGTTGGATTTCGGCTGCATCAAATGAGTGTCCGCAAATGTAGCCCAGTGAAGGGCAAATCGCCACATACTTGGCATCCGTCTGGCACTTTGGTGTTACTGAGAAAGACTTGCTACCCTTCTGTAGACCAATATTTTATGTTAGAGTTGCTCCACTGACCCTGTGGAATAGAGAGGGCAGTCCTCAAGAAAATAAGGGGAAAGAACTTCCCTATTTGCATGTCCTGTTATGTAACATGCAACTGTGGAGGCCTACCTTCCTTGAGGTGCACTACAACCAGAGGATGGTGTACTTTTGTGACAAATCATGTGAGGAAGGAGGCAGGGATGAAGTGAGGAAAGGAGGGAGGAGGAAACCCATGGACCACCCATTCCTGGGCTGTTCTGTCCCTCTCTAGTTCTAAAGGTGGACTAATCCACCAGCCTATGAGAGGGACTTGGTGACCTTGAGAATAGGTGGAACCAGACAACTAAAGGCAGAAGGTATTTAATATATGGGTGCATTCATGTGTACTCTGTAAAAGCTCTACGGGGTTGGCCCACTGGTCATTATTTGTTAATTGGTTGAGAGTAGAGAGGACATAGAAAGTAAACCATATTGCTTCCCATCCCTCGAAGATGGGGCAAGTGACTTCCTTTATCTCCTTTTTAGGTCTCGCCTGAGCCAGCGCATGCGCTGCTCTGGCAAGACTTTTAGTGAGTGGGCATTCAAAAATCCGACCACACGCTTTCTGTGTGGCCTCGAGCGTGCGGTTACGCGCACAGTTACGAGCAGAGGCGACATCTGGCTTAACTCTCTCGTCATGCGCTCAGCGCATCGCTCGCGGGCACACAAAGCGTGTGGACGCTGCAGCTGCTTTCACTTTTGCCGCCGCGCGCCCACTCGCTCCGCCCTCTCCGTCTCCTTTTTGAAGACCGCTTGATCTATAATCTCTCTGGTTTGGATGAAGGAATTCCAGCTATGCTTCTACATTTCTCTTGCCAACTGCGTTTTGCGTTGCTGGCAGTACGTGGTCTTATGTTTATTTAATGACAGTGTGTGGCCTCTTGGCTTACAATGTGGTTATCGAGTAGATTCCATCGAGGGAAGTTTGGATGTAGTTAAATTCATCAAATTCCTTTTCATCAGTAACACACCACTGACTTTGTCTAATAGAGCTTTGCGCAAGATTCCAATGTCGTATACATTTTTTAAACACTTCATTAATCTATCTTTGGGCTGATCTGCTTAACCAATATCAATTAAACAAAGTTTTAGAAAGTGCCGGAACTTTTGCAAGCGCCACATGACAGTAAGCTTCTTTCATGGTCGGTGCCAAATAATTTGGCTTACTCGGATTTAGTCTTACTCTCTACGTTTTACTCCATCTAGACAGATGCTCCCACTCCTGTATTCTTCTACTCTTACTATTTACTCCGAATCATACTCCCAGACATATTTTTAATCCTATGTACACCTACTCTTACTTACTCCCACAATTATTCCTACTTATGCCTACCAGTACTCATACTTAAACATATACTTTCTTTTAATTACTCCCACTCTTACTCTACACATATTCCTAATCGTACTCCTACTTCTACACCTCTGTACATTGGATCTTACTCCTCCTTTTACACTTATTTCTCGACTTATTCCTACTGTTGCTTCCACGTACTCCCACTCTCACTCTTATACTTACTTTTACTGACTCTTCATCTTACTCCTACTTACTGCTACTCTTACATATGTATACTTACTGTTAAAAACATTTGCTCTTCTATTCTTACTCGTACATTCATCCACTCACCCACATATTTCCATCAACCCACGTAAACCACGTAAGCATATATCCATCCACTAACAAGCAAACACTCATTTATCCACGGAGACCCAAGCATTCATCTATTCACTCACTCTTTTATCCACCCAGCAATGCATCAACGCCCTTCTATCTACACATCCTTCCACCCACCATCGCATACACCCCCAGCCAGCTGTCCATCCCTTTATAGCACTTCACAGCCATGATTTTAAGCATTTTTCCAACCAACATCCACCTGCGTCTGCATGTGCTGCTACGTGTGCGGTCCGATTGTGTGTACATGTGCGTTCAAGTGCACATCTGGGCCGTAGGCAAATGAGCACCTGCACGTGCGGTGTTTGTCAATGCATTCAACATAGAACCTGCACAAATGTATCAAGACCAGACCTATTGGCAAGGTTGGTTACTTTTTAGGTCTCGCGCCTAGCGTTGCACTGCGCAGCAGTGCTCGCGCAGCGCGAGACATTTAGTAGGTGAAAAACGGGGATTCAGCACTGACCTAGGAATCGCACACGCTCGTGCGTGTGCGATTCCTTTTGTGCTACCCCATTGGCCTTTTCGTTCGTCTTTGTATAAAAGACTGCACGCAATTGGCCAAAGGCGGGCGCATTGCTCCGCCCATGGCCTATTGGTGTCTATTACGCGCTTGGTGTGCGTAATAGACACCAATAGGCCATGTGGTTTCAATTATCGTGCCCAGACACGGGCGTGATAATTGAAATCACATGCTTAGCTGTGGCGCGCGTGCGCACACCACTTGTTTCGAAGTTCCTTCCGAATAGTTTTCTGGCTATTCATTTGTAAAGCATTTGGTTTGAACGACATTTAATAGAAACCAAATAATAAATAGTACATCTTGGAAAATTACCACGCTGGTGGTGTGAGTGCACCGGGGTCGCGGTGCCGCGCAGTGCTAGTGACGGCCCTCGGGCTGCCTTGCTTTCTGGTAATTTTCCGAAGGTGGCGCGAGGAGGCCGGACACCCACGTTTCCTCAATCTTCCTGGATTAGCATTCGGTGTCGCCGTGCCGGTAAGCTGGCGGCTTTCAAAAGGTAATTTTTCCTCGCTGTATTGTTGTGCACCCCGCTTCCTTTCACTAATTGGTTCAAATGTAAGGTGCCGGGCTAATGACTCTCACGGCAGACAGGAGGCGTGCGGCCCCGGCTCCGAGCGAGCACATCACGCTTATAGCAGTCCCACCACAGACGATGTGCCTAGTAAACGAACAATACACAATAACTGATTTTTATATAGCTTTCTCACCGCAAAGTGCTGTAAATAAATACAGGTGTCATCATTACATAATTAAAAACATAATGTAAGTTTTCTCGGTTTTCCTACCTTTTAATGATGAAAGGATGAGATGGCCTTGCTAGCATTTTAACTTGTGACCTTACTAGGTGACCCCACTTGCTTTTTCACCCCTGCAGCCTCCAGATCACCCTGCCAGGGAACTCCAGCCCCGCCGTGCAGCTCCCCAAGCTGTGGGAGTGTTGGCACCCTGCAGAGCCCTCGGTCAGCCTGTGCCCCATCGGCTGCACCCCAGCACGTTGTCCGCGCAGCTCTGCCGGTACACCTCAGTCCAGGCCAGGCCAGCACTGTGACCCAGACACAGCTGTTCCACTGCACCTGCAGCACCACTTGCTATTCCAGCTCCATCAATACACCTCAGTCCACCCGTGGCACTCCCCGTTCCATCACTGGGACCGGCATATTGTGCAGTCAGTACTGCTCAGTCAGTGCATCTCTGTCCTGACAGTGCTACTGGTCCCCCTAGAGCACAGGCACAGCTCAGTCAATACACCTCAGCCCACCGGCACCCATCTTACTCCAGCATTAGGCAGCCTTTCCATTCTCTTCAGTCCCGTCCTCACCCCACACCACCCTCGCGGCGTCTCATGAAATACATCACATTTATTTATGGTGGGTTTTGTACACGATGTCTACTTTTTTTTTTAGTAACTCTGCTGTTGTGTTCTAAGACTTTACCACCCTGCCTCATTGAAACTATGCACTGTGCTATTTGGCGCTTAGTAAACTCTTACGAGATGCTTAATGCTTAATATTTAGCAACTTGTGCTTGTGAAATTTTGTTTTAGGACGTTATGTTTGTGTGTATACCATTTTCTCTTTCATACCCACTTTCTGCTTTTTTTTATTTGTTGTTTGTTTTAACTTCTTAATCTTATTTTCACTGATTTTAGTTTTTCTCCTTTTTTAAATGGTTTTCGTTTTCTTGTCTTCCTTTCTGTTTTTCTTCTTTTTTTCCTGTCATTCCTTCTTTCATTCCTTCTCTTTGTGTTTAGCTTCTTTTCGTCCCATTTCTCTTAATTTCCTTCTCATTCTTTCATTTTATGAATCATTTGTTTACAGCTTATATTCAGTTTGTCCTCCTTTCCGTTTATTTCCTGTTTCTCTGTGTTGCTTCCTTTATTTTGTTTCGTTTGTTTCCCCTTTCTGTCAGTTCCTTTTCTTTAATTTCTGTAACGCTTTTAGTCTTTCATTTCCCTGCATATTAGTCGTATTTTTTATTCATTTATTTTCATATCTTGCTGTTCCTTTTTACTCTTCTTTTCTGTTTATCGTCCATTTTCAATTTTCTTTCTTTGTTTTATTGCCGTCACTTCCTTCTGCATCTCTCTTCCAGTGCCCCCTCTGGATTTTTGGTTTTTAATTCTTTTATTTCTCTTACTTTTAATTTAACTTCCTTCTTTCGCCTCCTTTTGTTTTTCTTCTTACTTTATCCTATTTTTCCATTTCACTTTCTTTTTTCTTCTTTTCTTCCCTTTCTTTTGGTTTGCTTTGTTTTTCTCCCCTTCTTTGTTTTCTGTTTTTTCTTCCATTCTTTCGTTTCTCTTTTCTAAAATGGCACCCATGATAAGTCTCAGTGATCCACTCTTTCTCCTACCTTTTTAGGTCAAGCCTAGCGGCAGCGCTCATGCACTGCTCGCTCTGCGAGGCATGCTGTAGTAGAGTATGCTGTGGAAGCCTGGTCCACTCTCCGCCCATATTTGTCATTGGCTTTGTGTCATTGTCCTTCTTAAATGCTGGCTTCTGATTGGTAAATAGGCTTTTTAGTCCCTCCTTGGTACCGCCTTGTCTCCATTTGTTACCGCCCATAAGGACTGGACCTTTTACTGGTCATGCTACACGGTCTACTTTATCTGGCTAAGAGCACTATTTTGTTTTTGTTTTTTTTTTATTTGCAGGGCGGTCCGCTTTCACTTTAGCGGCGCTTGTTTATTTAATTAATTTGCAGCGCGGGCCGCTTTCACTTTTGCGGCCGCACTTGTTTATATAATTAATTTGCAGCACATGTACTTCGTTTTGACTCCTTCACTTCAAAATGGCCTCTTTTATGTTTTTCTGTCTTACTCGCTCTCTGCCTCAGAAACACATACTCCTATAAAATCCTAATTACAACCTGCACATAAGTGACAATCGCTCTGTGGTCTGGAGAGAGGCCAGGGACTGGATGGGCATGAATTAAGATCATTCGGTGTCCCGAACAGCAACACTGCACAGGCTCCGCCTCAGCAGCTTCCACAGCCCAACCCCCCAGCCTCAAAGTTCAGATGAGGGGCACAGGCGGGGCTAGAGCCAGGCACATCACGCACGGCTTGGTTCTGTTTTGGTGAAAGGCAGGCACTTTTACCTAAACAAACATTTGCAATGCAATATGTCTCGCATTTACGCAAGTTTGACCTATTGACATTGCAAATGACAATGATTTTTGTTTTCGCTTTTAAAACATAAATAAAAGGCATTGTCATTTACAATGCCAATAGCTTAAACTCGCGTAAATGCGAGACCTATTGCATTGCAAATGCTTGTTGACTTTCATTCTTACTTTGCATATATTTATATATTCTGAGACATTACTAAAGTGATGTATTTTTATATAAAATAAAACCCTCGCAGGACATTCACAGTGTACTGCCGCTGTGATAAATATATAGCACCACTGCACTACCCCTCTTCTAACCCTCTACCCCTCTTCTAACCCTCTACCCCTCTTCTACCCTTCTACCCCTCTACCCCTCTACCCCTCTACCCCTCTACTACCCCTCTTCTAGCCCTCTACTACCCCTCTACTACCCCTCTACTACCCCTCTTCTACTCCTCTTCTACCCCTCTTCTACCTCTCTACCACCCCTCTACCCTTCTACCCCTCTTCAAACCCCTCTTCTACCCCTCTTCTACCCCTCTACCACCCCTCTACTACCCCTCTACCACCCCTCTACCACACCTCTACCCTTCTACCCCTCTACTACCCCTCTTCTAACCCCCTACCCCTCTTCTAACCCCCTACCCCTCTTCTAACCCTCTACCCCTCTACTACCCCTCTACCTCTCTTCTACCCCTCTACCCCTCTTCTACCCCTCTACCTCTCTTCTACCCCTCTACCCCTCTTCTACCCCTCTACCCCTCTTCTACCCCTCTTCTACCCCTCTTCTACCCCTCTTCCCCTCTTCTACCCCTCTACTTCCCCTCTACCCCTCTACTTCCCCTCTACCCCTCTACTACCTCTCTTCTACCCCTCTACCCCTCTACCTCTCTTCTACCCCTCTACCCCCCTCTACCCCTCTTCTACCCCTCTTCTACCCCTCTTCTACCCCTCTACCACCCTTCTACCCCTCTTCTACCCCTCTACCCCTCTTCTAACCCTCTACTACCCCTCTACTACCCCTCTACCACCCCATTACCCCTCTTCTACCCCTCTACCCCTCTTCTACCCCTTTTCTACCCTTCTACCCCTCTACCCCTCTTCTACCCTTCTACCCCTCTACCCCTCTTCTACCCCTCTACCCCTCTTCTACCCCTCTGCCCCTCTTCTACCCCTCTGCCCCTCTTCTACCCCTCTGCCCCTCTTCTACCCCTCTACTACCCCTCTACCCCTCTTCTACCCCTCTACTAGTCCTCTACCCCTCTACTACCCCTCTACTACCCCTCTTCTACCCCTCTACCTTTCTTCTACCCCTCTACCCCCTCTTCTACCCCTCTTCTACCCCTCTTCTACCCCTCTACCCCTCTTCTACCCCTCTACCCCTCTTCTACCCCTCTACCCCTCTACTACCCCTCTACCCCTCTTCTACCCCTCTACCCCTCTTCTACCCCTCTACCCCTCCACCCCTCTACCCCTCTTCTACCACTCTACCACTCTTCTACCCCTCTGCCCCTCTACTACCCCTCTACTACCCCTCTACCCCTCTTCTACCCCTCTACCCCTCTTCTACCCCTCTACTACCCCTCTACCCCTCAACCCCTCTTCTACCCCTCTACCCCTCTATCCCTCCACCCCTCCACCCCTCTACCCCTCTTCTACCCCTCTTCTAACCCTCTTCTACCCCTCTACCCCTCTTCCCCTCTTCTACCCCTCTTCCCCTCTTCTACCCCTCTTCTACCCCTCTTCTACCCCTCTTCTACCCCTCCATTACCCCTCTTCTACCCCTCCATTACCCCTCTACTACCCCTCCATTACCCCTCTACACCTCTTCTACCCCTCTTCTACTACCCCTCTACTACCCCTCTACTATCCCTCTACTACCCCACTACTACTCCTCTACTATCCCTCTACCCCTCTTCTACCCTCTTCTACCCCACTACCCCTCTTCTACCTTTCTACCTCTCTTCTACCCCTCTTCTACCCTTCTACCCCTCTTCTACCCCTCTACCCCTCTTCAACCCTTCTACCCCTCTACTCCTCTTCCACCCCTCTACCCCTCTACTACCCCTCTACCCCACTACTACCCCTCTACCCCGCTACCCCTCTTCTACCCTTCTACCCCTCTTCTACCCCTCTACCCCTCTTCTACCCCTCTACCCCTCTACCCCTCTTCTACCACTCTACCCCTCTTCTACCACTCTACCCCTCTTCTACCCCTCTACCCCTCTTCCACCCCTCTACCCCTCTACTACCCCTCTACTACCCCTCTACTACCCCTCTACCCCACTACTACCCCTCTACCCCACTACTACCCCTCTACCCCTCTACTACCCCTCAACCCCTCTTCTACCCCTCTATCCCTCTTCTACCCCTCTATCCCTCTACCCCTCTTCTACCCCTCTACACCTCTTCTACCCCTCTACCCCTCTTCTACCCCTCTACCCCTCTTCTACCCCTCTACCCCTCTACTACCCCTCTACCCCTCTTCTACTCCTCTACTCCTCTACCCCTCTTCTACTCCTCTAACCCTCTACTACCCCTCTTCTACCCCTCTGCCCCTCCACCCCTCTACCCCTCTTCTACCACTCTACCCCTCTTCTACCACTCTACCCCTCTTCTACCCCTCTTCTAACCCTCTTCTACCCCTCTTCTACCCCTCTACTACCCCTCTTCTACCCCTCTACTACCCCTCTTCTACCCCTCTTCTACCCCTCTACCACCCCTCTACCCCTCTACCCCTCTACCACCCCTCTACCACCCCTCTACCCCTCTTCTACCCCTCTACCCTTCTACCCCTCTTCTACCCCTCTACCCCTCCACCCCTTTACCCCTCTTCTCCCACTCTACCCCTCTTCTACCCCTCTACCCCTCTTCCACCCCTCTACCCCTCTTCTACCCCTCTTCTACCCCTCTACCCCTCTTCTACCCCTCTACCACCCCTCTACCCCTCTACCACCCCTCTTCTACCCCTCTACTACCCTTCTACCCCACAACTACCCCTCTACTACCCCTCAACCCCTCTTCTACCCCTCTATCCCTCTTCTACCCCTCTATCCCTCTTCTACCCCTCTATCCCTCTTCTACCCCTCTACCCCTCCTCTACCCCTCTACTACCACTCTACCCCTCTACTACCCCTCTACCCCTCTACCCCTCTACCCCTCTACCCCTCTTCTATCCCTCTTCTACCCCTCTACTACCCCTCTTCTACCCCTCTACCCCTCTTCTACCCCTCTACCCCCCTCTACCCCTCTACTACCCCTCTACCCCTCTTCTACCCCTCTACCCCTCTTCTACCCCTCTACTACCCCTCTACCCCTCTACCCCTCTACTGCCCCTCTACCCCTCTACTGCCCCTCTACTACCCCTCTACTACTCCTCAACCCCTCTTCTACCCCTCTACCCCCCCTCTACCCCTCTACTACCCCTCTACCCCTCTTCTACCCCTCTACTGCCCCTCTACCCCTCTACTGCCCCTCTACCCCTCTACTGCCCCTCTACTACCCCTCTACTACTCCTCAACCCCTCTTCTACCCCTCGACCCCTCTTCTACCCCTCTACTACCCCTCTACCCCTCTTCTACCACTCTACCCCTCTTCTACCCCTCTTCTACCCCTCTTCTACCCCTCTTCTACCCCTCTTCTACCCCTCTTCTACCTCTCTTCTACCTCTCTTCTACCTCTCTTCTACCTCTCTTCTACCTCTCTTCCCCTCTTCTACCCCTCTACCCCTCTTCTACCCCTCTACCCCTCTTCTACCCCTCTTCTACCCCTCTTCTATCCCTCTTCTACCCTGCGGTGGACTAAATGGCAGCCAGAGCCTGATATCACTGCTTGTCCTTTAAGAAAAAAAAAAGCATTGGCATAGCCAATAGGTCTCGCCTTTGGGACTTTTTAAGTGTTTAGTTATAAGGGGTTTTCCCTGTGGAGCAACTTCGTCCCGTAAACCCTACCGCTTATTTGTTTCCCTTGCCACCCTGACTCACTTCAGCCTTATGCAGGAACAAATCTCTGTTCATTTTGATGGTGGGGAAGTGTCAGAGAGGTGCCTGTGAATGTTTGCCACATACTGAGCTGTTTGTGGGTGTTCATAAACTATTAATGTGAACCACTCCTTGTTACACCTTCTACTCAACATTTTTGTAGGAATTACTCCTGTGTAATTGCACACCATCTTGGATTAAATTATTCAGGAGTAAATGGATTTTCCCTTGATAGGAATACATCTGTAAACTAATACCTGTGTGAATTGAGCCATATGTGTCAGTTGTATGACGGAACAATGACTCCCTAAACCATGCATTCCTTAACAACGCAGACTTAACAATGACCGTGTCTTTACCACGCATGCCTTTACAACAAATTTCATTGTAAAGGCATGATTGGTAAAGAGATATGCGTGGTAAAGATCACACCCCAGGCCCCC
This sequence comes from Calotriton arnoldi, assembly GCA_963921515.1. Classification (NCBI taxonomy): domain Eukaryota; kingdom Metazoa; phylum Chordata; class Amphibia; order Caudata; family Salamandridae; genus Calotriton; species Calotriton arnoldi. The sequence goes on along the minus strand of CAWUFW010003044.1, from coordinate 1,002,073 downwards.
TGCCCTGAGAGCCTTAAAACCCGACCCCAGCCCTGCAATCTACCCGTCCCAGCCCTACAAACTACCCGACCCCCCACCCTGAGACCTAAAACCCAGCTCCCAGCCCAAAACACTACCCCAATCCCAGCCCCCACCTCGCCCTGAGCCCTAAAACTGGCCCCCAGCCCAAAAAACTGCCCCTTCCCCCCACCCTGAGCCCTAAACCTCGGCCCCCAGCCCTAAATACTACCCCCCAGCCCTACTTACTAAGCCGCATCCCGGTCCTTCCTGTCTCGATCCTTCCTGTTCCTCTCCCCGCCCATCTGCTTTGCATCTAGAGCGCTGACTGCCTTAAACACGCATATGCGTGGTTAAGGCAAATGCATGGTTAAGGCAAGCGCATGGTTAAGGCAAGCGTTGGTCCGCTTGCGTTGAAACAGCACGCATGGTTAAGCCCGCGTTGTAAATGCAGTTTCCCATATGGGTCTGAGGTGACTCTGGCTAAAGAGGTAGGATAACTTAATCAAGACACAAAACGTCCACTTTATAAGAGGGCCTAGTAGACTTCTGCTACTTTTTTAAGTGAGTTTAGCCAGGGCCATACTACAGATGAAGCATTCCCTGTGCAAATAGCCCTTGGTCATTTCTGCTGTTTGGAGAGCGGGCTCATATAACAGAAGTGATCACAGTGCCTCTTCTGCAATACTGAATGTGATGCAACTGGGGCATGCAATTGAAAGGGAGTGTTCCTCATTTGTGAGGGGATATGCCACGAGGAAAGGGGGGATTACTTTTGCCCCATTACTAAAGCATGTGTAGGGGCAAATGGGCCCACAAATGTGCTCTGAATTTCTTCCAGCTGACTTTCTTTTCACCGTTGGGGTCGGTGATGAAGGGTGTCAGGCTCCCTTCACAGGATGTGGACTTTCTTGCTTACTCACAAGTGGGTTTGAGGTACATGTGAACTAACCATATTGGTACAGCTGGAGTCATGCGGACAGGATTTGCACTTGTGCACATTGTAGCTATGCATTCAAAAGGGAATTGTGAGGGCCCTCACAAGAATGGCCCAATCTACAGTGCCACCAACGAGACAACCACTGCAGTGCGCAATCCTTCCGTAATATTTCCCAACATCACCTCTTTCACCAATACACTAGCACTTTTAGCCTCTAAAATCCAACAAGCTGCCTCGACATAAAACAGCTCAGATTAAATAAAACTGTTTTCGTATGGATAAGATTTCCCAGCTTAAGCTGCTGTGTGGATCAAAACAATTCTGTTTGTTTCCTCCTTTTTGGTCAATGGCTCTTTTACGGTATTTCCATGGTGCGGAATACCATCTGTGAATATTCAAGATTGTTACTGACCAATCAATCAATCAATCAAGCATTTGTATAGCACGCTACTCACCCGGAGGGTCTCAAGGCGCTTGGGGGGGGGGGGTCCGCTACTGTTCGAACAGCCAGGTCTTGAGTTGCTTCCTGAAGGAGAGGTGGTCTTGGGTAAGGCGGAGGTGGATGGGTAGGGAGTTCCACGTCTTGGCAGCCAGGTAGGAGAAGGATCTTCCTCCCGTTGTGGCTCTTCGGATGCGGGGGACGGCGGCGAGGGCGTGGTTGGTCGATCGTAGCTGGCGGGTGGGAGTGTAGAAGGTCAGACGGTCGTTGAGGTATCTGGGGCCTTGGTTGTGGAGAGCTTTGTGTGCGTGCGTGTACTGACCAAACTTTATTCACCCCATTTTGCTTTTGCTTTTTGTTTACCCCACTTTTCATGGCCCTTTTAGTTATTATCTACTAAATAGAGCATGCGCTGTCTGTTGCGAAACAGATTGTTAGCTTACAGTGGTCTTATAGCCCGCCCATTGCATACCACTGGCTGGCTTCATTGTCCATGTAATTTTCTTGCTTCTTATTCACTAGATTGTGTGGACTTTCCTTCCTTTTTGTGCATTTATTCCATCCCAAGGTGTGTGGATGTGTTACTTTTTTCTTTTAGTTCTAGCACTCCACAGGTGTGTGTTTTCTGGTTGTCCCCTTTGTGTAGTTCTCTGCCATCTTTACCTCTTTCCATATTCCTTTCACTCACCCATGTGACTCTCCCTTCACTCCCTCTGCATTGTTTTCTTGCCCGCTCCGCATTGCTCTTTTGCCCATTTGCTTCCCTTCACCTGTGCCCACCATTTTGCTTACTCCTACTCGTGCCCTCTTGATGCTTCCTCCTGCCATCATCACCCGTTTTCCTTCCGCCACCTGCCCCTGTGTTGCTTCTCCCCCCACACGCACCCCTGTGCTGTTGCTTCTGCTTCCCTGTAGCTTTCGCCTGTGTAATGCTTCTGCCCTCCTGTTGCTTTCACCCCCCAAGTTGCCTCCCGCTGCTTAGAAAATAGTGTATGTTTCATTTTGTAGGCTCCCGCCTAAAACATTACGTGGTTGGCCACGTCGAAATTTTTTTTTTAATTCTTTAGCCATGGTCCTCAGTATCGGGTATACACCAAAGTAGCTGTGAAGAATGGCCAAATACCATTGCAAAGTGTTTCGGTCTCAAACGCAAGACTTATTGGCTTTGCCAATGCTTGTTGTTGTATATTGTTGGTTTTCAGGTGTTCTCAAATGTCCTCCCAATGCGATATAGCCTTTGGTTTTACTATCCCATCTTCTTCTCTCATCCACTTTCTTAACTATTATTGATCCTATCTAGCCTTCTTATATATCCAAACTGCTTCTAAGTTTGACTAGTTCATATGTTGATTTTAGGTAAATGTTGGTACTTCCACTTGTTTTTTAATGCTACTGCACTATTTTCCTGAAATATATCCACTGTCTGTGATATAGAAGTTTTGCTTAATACCAAAAAATAAATAATGATTTCAGAAAAGAAAATTAGGCTTCTACCTGGCCACAAGTGCTCCTTAGTTGGGGTTTGGTGGCATTTTCCAATTTATTAAAAAAATAATAATAATAAATTAGTAATCAACATCACCTAGCTACACATTATTATTTACTCATTCACACTTTTCATCATCATGCAGCCAGATGAAGCCTTCTCTTTGCCATGTGTAAACCGCCACTTTTCTACACGCTCATCTTCACATAGCCATCCTCACCCTTGTATACTCATTCTAAATACTAGCTCATGGTCATCCACACTAATCACTATAATTGTCCTGTCTGTAGATTGTTGGTATTGAGGAAAAGGTGTATACATGCTTGGGTTGTCTCCTCTGCTGTGGTGGAGGCTTGATCAACCTGTCTCGCTCGGTCAATTTGTGTTGGTCAACAAACATGTCCAAGTTTATAAACAACTATTTATTAGGTAAAGAACACAGTATCTTTAAAATCACCACTGCTATGTAAACTTAAACTCTGGTGCCCAGGAGCAAGCAGCTCGCAGAAAAATGACACAATTTTGTAGGTAATAAAAGCAGAAGAACAAATAACTCATTTATTAAATTACACAGTGGCCCGAGAAGGAGGAAAGAGTGTGAGAGCGGGATTTTTTAGTGCGAGAACTGAGAATGACTAACTTTAGTTGGAGAACTGAGAAGGACTGACTTTAATATAAGAACTGAGAAGGACTGCCTTTAATAGGAGAACTGAGAAGGACTGCCTTAAGTAGGAGAACTGAGAAGAACTGACTTTAGTACTTAAGTAGAAGGACTGACTTTAGTATGAGAACCGAGAAGGACTGCCTTTAATAGGAGAACTGAGAAGGACTGCTTTAAGTAGGAGAACTGAGAAGAACTGACTTTAGTACTTAAGTAGAAGGACTGACTTTAGTATGAGAAGCGTGAAGGACTGCCTTTAATAGAACTGAGAAAGACTACCTTCAATAGGAGAACTGAGAAGGACTGACTTACCTAGGAGAACTGACTTAAGAACTTAAGTAGAAGGACTGACTTTAGTACGAGAACCGAGAAGGACTGTCTTTAATAGGAGATCTGAGAAGGACTACCTTGAATGGGAGAACTGAGAAGGACTGACTTACCTAGGAGAACTGAGAAGAACTGACTCAAGAACTTAAGTAGAAGGACTGACTTCAGTTCGAGAACCGAGAAGGACTGACTTTAGTATGAGAACCGAGAAGGACTGACTTTGATAGGAGAACTGAGAAGGACTGCCTTAAGTAGGAGAACTGAGAAAAACTGACTTAAGTAGGAGAACTGAGAGGAACTGACTTTAGTACTTAAGTAGAAGGACTGACTATAGTACGAGGACTGACTTCAACAGGAGAACTGAGAAGGACTGGTTCCGCATTTTGGACTTTAAGGTTGATGCCTGGAGAAGGAGGTTTTCTGCGCTTCTGGTCCTATGGTGACATTGTCAGTGTTTCACAAAACTTTTAAATATTGTGTCGAGCAGCCTCATTGTGGTAGAGTGACATAATAAAATACATCATGTTTAGCCCAAACAACTTGAGAACACATCTCTTCCTACATGTTCTTCTGCTGCTCTCAACACATTGAGATGCTTCCATAAACAGAACACTTCTCTGGCAGCTTCCCTGCTGCTCTCATGTTTGCTTTGGTCTGCAGTACTAAAGCTGCATACCAGACACACAATTGCAGACCAACTCATGTACCAAATCCGGATTTTTAGGTCTCGCCTACGCAGCGCGCATGTGCTGCATAGGAGGAGACCTTTAGCCATCGGTTCCCTTTTTTCCCCAAAAACGTGCACGCGTTCCATTGCCTTCAATGGCAACGCGTGCACGTGTGGCGATTGCCTTGCGGGAGCGAGCGGCAGCACCATATGGTATCAGTTATCGCCGCTGGCTCCCGCAAGGGAATCGGCAGGCCCCCCCCCCCGCCGCGCGAGGCGCGCTTTTGCTTGTTTAACAAGTGCCCGAGGCACTCATTTGTGACCTTTTCCATTCATTTTCGTCTTATGGTTTCAATTTCCCGAGACAATCCGGCATTCTCACAGTAAGCCTTTCAGGGAGTCTCGGCCTTCCAGGCGAGCTGTGCGTGAGCTGATACACTTCTTTTCTAAGTGAGTAAATGTTGCACATCCCAGAGCTGCTGATGTCTGATTTGCGTCATCAGCAAACATCTGTTAAGGGCTCTGACTACTGTGAACACACTCAATAGAAAGACTGTTTGCGAGGATTTACAGTACACAGATTAACTTTATTTTCGGCATGCTTTGATCCTTGCGTGATTTTTACGAGTCTGCCACGTGTTTGTGCGGTGACCTGGCATGGGCACAATTAGGGCCTTGGTGCAATCAAGGAAAAGGGACTACCCTACCCCCTGGTTGGGTAAGAACTACAGCCATATTTGACGTTTAGAGCACCCCTAACATCCAGGGCCCCGGCGGAACTCCACCTGCTGCGCTAAGGGCAGCCACAGCATTGTTTTATATGATCTGTATCACTCACAATCCTAAGGAATTCCAAAGAGAGATATATTATAGTTAAATCTGAATTTCACCCTAATGTGTCTCGTCAAGCCCTCAATTTACGACCTCAGTGAAAAAATAACTAGTCCAAATGACATGCCATCACTCTGTCACTGCCACTCGACAGGGCTGTCCGTTTGACAATGGTGCCTTTGTCCGGGAGTCTTATTTTCCCACTAGTGCCCCTTAGTACACAGCAAAATTCACCCTGGTTTTGCCCCCCAGGGACTGGGGTGCTTTCACTGTGTTTGGCTCATCTGTGAGGAGACTACATCTGCACAGCCATGAATGTTACAGCGCATTGCAAGAGACGGGTGAAGGGCTTGGGTGTCACTAGGGCTTTAAGTGGGATGAAAAAACTGGGGGGAGGGGGGTCCTCAAAGGGGCATGGCCAGTGTAATTAAGGGCGTGGCTTAAAAACACGTAAGCTAAAAATCTGTGCATCCACATATATAATACAAGTGACATTACACCTACAATAAGCCAAGATTATTCGCTTTGTCAATGGTTGTTAGTTGCATAAGCTACAACTATGGCTTCGTTGTATATAATATGAAAATCCTTCAGTTCTGAAATAATGAGATTGTGAAAGAACTTTAACAAGTCTCTTTGAAGTTACCTCAAAAGCAATGAAGGGTGGCACTGTTGCAGAGATAAGATTTTTTTTCACCCGGAGTATGAGGGCAAAAAGGGAGGGCCCGATAGTGACCCATCTCAATACCTGCTTTTTAGAACTGCTGGTGCTGAGCACCGGCAGGACACGGCCCACTTAAAGCCCTGGGAGTCACCATTTCAGGCTTGGTACCTGCCTGTTTTGCACTCTGTTGCTCCAGTCTGCACATGTCTCTGTTTGTTTCACATACACCTCTCCCAAAAGCTTATGCTTCTCACCATCACCTATGCCCATTTTTCTCTGATGCTTGTAGAGAGACTGAGTCCCAGCAGTAGTGTTATGAGACACACCATGGGAGCGGGAGGTGCCCACTGTTCAGAAGAGAATCTTCCACCGGTTATGGATCCAACACATCAAGCCATGCGTTTCCATTCTCTGCCCCAAAGTTCAGTCACTCCGAGCCCTTCCACCTCCTGCCTTAACTGGAGGATCATGGGATATGAGTGCCTGGGAGATGAGCGAGTGTTGCTAAAGCAGCTGCAGCAGCCTGTCAGGCCTAACTTGAGAGCACCAAGCCCGGATGCTGCAGCATGAGGCAGGGGCATAGTATTGGTGCAGCAGGTGCAGTGCACCAGGGCCCAAGTGACCTGAGGGTCCCATTGAACACTGTAGATTGCTGAATTTAAGTATACCAAACAGCAGTAAGAAGGGCCATTTTCCTTGCTTGCACCAGGGCCCATGGCACCCTAGCTACATTATTGCACGAGGAGCTACTGCATGGTGACTGAGTAACACCTGTTGGGAGGAAATGAACGGATACACACAGGGTTTAGTTATTTCACACAAGTCAGGGGACAGCAGAATGGAGCTCGCCTTTGGATACGCCATAACACTCCAGATGAGTACTCCAAACATTGACTCAAAATGCTAGTTATAGCTTCTGGAAATAGACATGATGTACTAGACGTGCTCCACAGAACAGGATACAAAGGTTCATGTGAAGGCTCCATGACACACGACCCCAGTGCAGATCTCACCAAGTATGTGTACACTGCACATTCGTAATACAACATATTTATTGCTGGCTATATCTCTTTACGTGCAGCACAACGTTTCTTGCACCACAGATGCCCGTATTGTACATATTCTCTGTGTGAGGGAAGCTTGTTTTGTTGCTGTCTATCTGTATCTACAATACAGCAGTGTAGGAAACCTTCACTGCTGTAGTCCATATGCTATTCACTGTCTGTATGCGATATGATCATGCACTATAGCTGATCATGATGCACCTGTTCTGTGTTGCGAGGGAACTTTTTATTACGGCTGCCCATGCAGTACCTGTGCTTTGTGTGTTACTGCAGCTTGCTCTGAAGTGCCCCAATGCTTGTGGAAAGTGTGGTAATCTTCTAGACTAACTTTCCCCACGTGCAGGCAATCTTTTTCCTGGCATTCGTCTTCCTCAGGCAGTTGCAGGTTACCAAACAGGCAAAGTAGGCACTGGCCTATGGGCCCCACTCCTGTTAGGGGCCCCGCGACAACGGATTAAAATAATATTGATTTGATCTTTAAAGAAAATTACAATCAAGCTTTCTGAAGTATTATTTCCAAAAGATAGAAAAAAATGAATCAACTCAAAGAAACAAACATTACATTAAAGACTTTATAGAGAAAATACTGTATTAATGTAATGTGCCTATTGACAACTTAAAGTACATAAACCAGAGACATCAGATTCATATAACAGTTTGTCTCTTAAAAGCTCATCTTCTGGCTGCTCTAGTTTGTAAAAAAAAATCAGGTGCATTGGGTATTAGGAGATAATTGCGAGGGGGGGGGGGCAGACATTTCGACTGCCTAGGGGCCTCCACGGGGTTTAATCGGGCACTGTCCACAGAGACTGAATTTACCTCTGCATTTTGCAAGCACTAAATTCACACCAAATACACAGGGAGTCAATCATTGCAAGGTGTCGACCGACCAACACAAAATCAATCATATTTCAGCATTGACAGTTTACAGGCTACTATTGTTGGGAAAAAGACCAGGGAGAGCCTTTCACTGAGGTGGGTCTTGATTTTTGTACATGCCGGAATGAAACATCCCACACTCGAAACAACGACTACCGTAACACAGACACACAAAACATCCTTTGTAAGGACTGGTAAACAAAGACATCACAGTGTCGACATACAATGTACAACATTCAGCATCAAGTGTAGCTACAAAGATAATGAACAACTGTTACTCCCATGTTCCCAGAATAGTAGTAAATGTAATAACTCAACTGAAAGCATGGTGATAACTTATTTACTCAACTGTAGATTCAAGTGCATTTACCCAAGACTTGAAGCCCCCTCAAATGGATATCGAACACTGCCAAAATGCCCACAGGTATAGATTGGAACACAAAATCAGAGGCTCCTCCAAGTCTCACATTGTGAATATTTATATATTTCATTTAAATAGCATAATCCTCAACAAGAAACAGCCAACATGTTTCGCAGTCGAATTGCCGCCGCTTCAGAACAAATACTTATTTACACTATAATTATTTGTTCAGTTCCCAATCAATCCATTTACACATATTTAGCCTCAATATAGTGTCTGTACTCTGTCCAAAATCTTTGGGCGCGGCTTGGGATGAGCTAGTGATCTGCAGCAATCATACCTGTAAAGACAACAAGCCAGGCCTCTTTGATTTGCTGTGTATCTTAGCCAAAACTATAGCTAGAATGACACATTTTATTGTTTAACGTAGGGAGTTTTAGCAGATGGGTCATTAGGTATGCTTTGGGGTCTAGACCAGTATTGCATTGTACTATATCATCAGTCCCCCTAATCAGCCTTTGACGAAAAATATAAATTGCAGTCCATCGCCATCGTAAGTGCGAGACTCAATCTCAGGATTGATTCGGTGTAATAGAATGGGAGTAAAAAATCTCTCAGAATGCTGAAATGTAAGAACGGATTGGGTACATTCAAAGATACTTAGGGCCTGATTTAGATTTCAGCGGACGGGTTACTCTGTCACAACGGTAACGGATATCCTGTAAGCCAAAATATAAATCCCATAATATCCTATGGGAGTTATATTTTGCCGGATGGGATATCCATCACCGTTGTGACGGAATAAGCCATCCGCCGAAATCTAAATCAAGCCCTTACTGATTAAGCCAAAATCCTTTCAGCATCTCATTTCCTAGTTCATTTGGTTGGTTCATCTATCTCAGGCTTGGTAAGAGCCATCACAAGCGTCTTCCTGTTGGTTGTTTGCTTCCTGGAGCCCACTGCCCAAAGAAGATAGAACATGACAATATGAGTACCAGTGATCCCAGGAAATGTAGAAATGGTGGGTGCCACAAAGGCTGTGATCTGGCCATTTCAATATGTTTTCCACACTGAAGAACCTAGGAATACCCACCACATTAATTGTGGCGAACTTCCCGTCAGGTAATAGATGACTAAATGTGTTTTATCTGTTCTGTCTCCACTTGTCAAATACTGACGTATATTAAACCCCAGGAGGCAGTAAAGAGCTTTATAATTGAACCCGCTGGCTGTAAGGTTCATTTAGCCCAATCACCCTCAGGGCTGTCAACGAAGATACTTGTGTCTTGTCTCCTTATCTCTAGACATCCACCAATGGGTCATCATAGGCCAGGTCTGTGCCATTGTCAACTGGAGCATATCGCGGTTTCTCCAGCTGTCCATGGGATTAGGCAGAGTATAACCAGGCCGGAGCCAATGCTGAACTGGCAAGTAATACAACAGTACTAATACTTCAGTAGCACCAAGGATTGAGAATATTTTCCTCAAGTTCTACAGTTGTAGAAACTGTCGAGCTTCCCCACTTCTCTTCTGTCACCAGACTTAACTGGGCCTATGCAACAGTCTGATTCAGACCTCAAAGGAACACCCTCAGGCACAGTGTGTTAGTCACCCAGCTCCTGTTCAACTGGAAATGACCTGGTAAAATGAGCGGCAATGTTCTTGTCTCCTGGGCTACTAATTAATTTACTAATCTAACCCAAAAAATAATTATTCTCAAGAAAGCTTCCTCATGTCCTCAAAAGCTGCAATGTTCAGACCAGGGACTTGCCTCATGGAAAGAAAGTATGCTCTGTTAGATTGAAACTAATAACCGCTTTCAAGCAAAATAGCTATTTTTTTGTTGCGTACCAAAATGTATTGGACGGCACTATTAGGAAACTCTGACTAGTCACCATAAACTTTACAAGGTGTAATATATTTTGCATCGATGGACACAACCCAGTGGTGGCTGGAACTTTTACTATGGAAAGGGGCAACACATGCACACATGCACACTCTCTCAAACACATGCATTCACACCCATGCACACACCCATTGACACCACTCACTAAGAAATACATATACTTTCATACATGTACGCACCAAACATAAAGAACACATAAAACGTACCTTCAGTGTAGAGAGGGAAGCCTTGGAGGTCCTAGGAGGGTTAGGACGACTGCCTTCCCTCATTGGCTGACCTAGGGTCAGCCAATGAGGGAAGGCAGCAGATCCTACTGTCACAGAGTGGGATGGGGTCAGTGAGACTGTGGTGAGGTGTCACTGATTGACACTCGGCCCTGGGCACATCAGGTCTTAAAACTGAAGCGCCCATGTCTGAGGCAATCAGTAACGCTTCCCTTCGTCATAAGGGGGAGGGCCTCGAGGCACCTTTGTCAGGCTGAGGAGGTCACGCCCACTGAGCTGTGAAATCCTCAGCCTGGCAAAGTTCAGCTTAGGTAGCCAGGTGCCTGTGCATTTAGCGCATGCCTAGCTCCTGGCAGCCCTACCTGAACAAAAAGAGTGTCTGTGAGGCTGACCTTTGTTCAGCCTTAAAAACACTTTTCTTGCTGGGAAAAAGGATGGGGGGGAGGGGGCATGACCCCACAGCCTAAATGGACGGGCCGCAGCTGACACAACCATAGCTAGACAAAATTAAGAACGTACTTGATGTACCATTTGAAACACACCAAGTGAAAAATGATGTAAAAACCTCTATGTTCTCATCATTATTATATTAAGATCACAACCAACACCATGCTCTACTTGCCTTCACCTGGCTCTTCCTACACACCAACACTGACGAACAGCATCCTCCTTTCTTTGTCAAAGGCATGCATACACACTAAAAACATGTAGTATAGGACAAAGGAACACCAAGAAGCCCTAATGCCCCCATTGCAAGCTGAGGGGAACGTTGAAGTTAAAGTGTTGGTACGGGAAAGCATAAGCTTATAGTTTCAACATTGTCTCAGCCACAGTCAAAAGTAACTTGAATGTCCTCAATTATGTCATACTTATCATCTACGGTGGGGGCAATAAGTGAAGCGATCAGTTCGGTTACGTAAAGCTAGTACTTCATTTTTTAAGTTCACACCCTAATGTTTTGGTGGGGTCAACTCTTTCAACGCAACCCGGTGTAATTCCAGCAGAGCGGCCACCTACTGATAGACCAGAGCATTTAGCACCGGCTAAAAGTCCTGTTCACACTATTGCTGAGGTCCATCAAGGTACTTGTACCTCTCCTGTTTCCTCCACTGCCTCGCAGCGTCCCGCTAAGAAGAGGAACAAGCATTGGCATAGCCAATAGGTCTCGACTTTGGGACCTTATAAGTGTTTAGCCATGCAACGGTTGATGTTGTTGCACCAAGGATATTGTACTGCATAACTAAATACTTATAAGGTTCCAAAGGCGAGACCTATTGGCTATGCCAATGCTTGTTTTAATTGCCCTCTCTATTTTCTCTGCTCTTTGAACTTCCGCTGTGGAAGGGAGTCCCTCTGAAGAGCACTTTGCTGCCTGCTGATGCGTAGAACGTGTTTTGGTTGGCAGTCTTCCAGCAGCACTCTGACAGGGTCACGCCTGCTGCTAGGAGTGCCTTCATGGTAACAAGGCCCTGGGCTGTCTCTATTGCTCCAATTGAAAAGCTAATCATGATTGTGAGGACTCATGATCATGAGTGCATTGACCTTTTAGTCTAGAAGAGGAGTGATAAGTCAGTTATGAATGAAAGCAAAGTAGACACATGTCGCCATGCTGCCTGCTTACAGGAAGCCATAAACTCTGCGCCCATCACACTGGCAGGCGCTGCATCACATAACACTTAACCTTGCCTCGGTGGTCAAGCACACCATGGAAACACTTCCGCCTTGGATCGAAGAAAAGACAACACTTTGCCAGCCACACACCCTACACAGTGTAGCGTGTTACCCAAGAAGGAAAGCACTTCAGCGACCCCCCACCTCCCCTACCCCACCATAGGGGCAGTTTATGCTACATAAAAGTTACCATCCAATACTGTTTGGGTTTGTTGTAGTCTATACTATCGGGAGTATTTGAGAGGTGTTTAGGTATTTGCTGATTTCTCTTTAGGGTTAGCCTGTTTCTTCCTGTTGCTTCTTCCTATGTGTTGACCTTACTGGCTTGTATTGTACCTTTAATCGTTCCTACTTCTTACCAACAGTCAATGTAACCAGAGAGTGTTCTGGCACCAGAGTTCATAGTCTAAGCTCCGTAACCATACTGAAGAACCTCCCTCAAGCCCTTTTAAAACTTTTAGTGATGTCCTTGTCAAATGCTACCCTGGATGTGTTTCATTTCACCAGTGGATTCATTCAGTCTGTCTTGAATAAATAATACAATATTTTTAAAAATCAAGATTTCAAATTTTACATAGCTGCCAATGGGTGGCATACAACTAGATTCCTCCTGCTGGTGTCGATGTCCCGTGCTTTGTGGTGTAAACACAATACCATTCCAATGTTCTTGCAATATTATGTTTTGTGCGACTTCTGGAGTTGTTTTATACATACAAATGTGTTGTTGGCAGCTATATAGGCTCTGACACATCTAGTCTGGACAGTTAGTTGCCTGCTGTAACATTGCACTCTGCACCTACAAGTTAATTATTTACATTTTTTTTTTTGTATTATTCTGGGTCATCGTGTGAGTTTATAAATCGTGACAGTGTAAGATTGACCTTTTGAGAGGAATGGGTTTTCTGTAATCTGAAAATAGCTCCATGTATTAGCATGTGATATTGGTGTGTTTGTATGTATTCTCAGGCGTGTGATAGGGATGACATAATAAGAAAAATGAATCAAATAAACCATATAAGCCACAAAAAGAAAAAAACAGCGAATAAATCTAGAACAACCAATTTCAGCATTTCCCCTTCTACCCTCCCCCCCACCACCCTCTCTCCCCCTCCCACCCCCCCCAAATAAATCGTGTAGAGAGGCTGCGACGGCAGAACCGACCGTCAACAGACCGAAAAGGAGGTCCGTACATTAGCCACATAGCTCCCGGGCAGAGCACTTTAGTGTGGTTATTTTCAAAGGTAATTTACCCTCGAGCTACTCAGCACCTGATGTAGCAGAGCATAACAATGAACCTGGATCATAAACAAAAAACATATCCATGTATAGATGTATTAACTGTATTAACTTCGACAGCAACTTTATCCCACATCGTTAGCTAAACAAATCGCCCGATAGGGTTTACATAACTCGTGCAACATTGCTTCTAAACTGCATTATGTCGGGTTATTATACTTGGGTGACAAAACCCACTGCCGAGCCTGAACCTGAGCATGCAGAAAAACAAACAAAGACAATAAGCAGCACGATAGCGTCAGTCCCCTCTACGACTCCAAACCTTAACCAACCATCAATAGCAATCAGAGCTTGCATAGCACATAGAGGGTTGCGCCTACAATGCGTCTACAATGTACCAAGCTAGGATATTACAGCAAGTTATCTCCAAGAAGAGGTATTGCTGAGGCTGTGTATACAGAGGTACAATCAATTACTAGCTAGCTCCATATGCTTGACTACGTATCGTAGCAAATACTATGTGGGATATTGAAATTGGTGGCAAGCATTAGGTACTAACCACGAACTATATTTGTCTCGTAATATTGCTAAATCTTATTTGAAGCATAATTAGGAAAAACAGTCACTCATGTGAAAATCTATTTGAAGCATATTCAGAAAAAACTGTCACTCATGTGAGAATAAAGCGGGCATGGGTTTTCTTTTGTTGGAGGGACCCGCCCCAGAGTCCATTTCCTGAGAGGGAGTACCCTCCAAATGTTTCGCCAAATCCTGAGGGGAGGTGAAGACCATGGCTCTTCCATTCTCCACTATCCTGAATCTTGAAGGACCATTAAATGAGAAGAGGATCTTTTTTTCCCTTAGCTTCTCACGGAGTCGGAGGAATCCCTTTCGTATATCCACTGTCTCTTTAGAGTAATCTTGTGTGAATATGATCCTCCTGCCTTCCCAAGTTATTTGTTGAGATTTCCTGGCGAAGGTGAGAATAGCCTCCGTGTGTTGGAAGCGAAGTGGTTTACAGATCATAGGCCTTGTACCAGTTCTATGTGGGTTGGTGAAGGTAGGTATTCTGTGTGCCCTGTCCATCTCCAGGCCCGGGCTGAACTTCAGGCCGGTTATCATGGGGATCCAGGTCTCCAAAAAGGCCACGCACGACCCTGCATCATCCTCCGCTTTTTCGGGGATACCAAAAATTCTTATGTTCCCTCTTCTGTTTCTGTCTTCTAATTCCGCGTTTTGTTTCCGTAGCTCATCTGTGACCCTATGCAGGTGCACCACTTCTTTGCATGCTTGAGTGGTTACATCTTCCACGACACCTAGTCTTTGTTCCGCATCCTCTAATCTCCCATTCGTCGCGTTCATATCAGCTCTTATCGCCGTGAGTTCCAATTGCATGGTGTCAGTGTTACTTTTCGTGGACTTTGCTAAGTCATGGACTTCCGCTAGTTTTTTTAGGATCATTTTCATTGTCCCCTGGATATCTGGTTTAGCTTTTATAGGAGAGTCTGAGATGACCGATTCTGGTCGCGCTTTCTTGGTGTTCCTGTTCTTCCCGTCCGCCATTTCACTTTGTGTAGGGTACCCCCGTATTCAAGCTTATTGTTCTTTATTGTTCCTCGATGGGTGGGGATTTTTGTGCGGACTGGTATCTAGGCTGATTATTTGATGCTAGTGTGCCTGGCGTGATGGTTTGCTTGCGGCGTCGAAATCCGGTCAGGGATTCTGGGCTACGTGTGCTGCGTGTGCTTGTGCTCCGCAGCGCACTACTGTTACTATCCTGGCGTTGTTGGTGGGCGCTTAGATTTCAGGGTACTTGTGTTTTACATCACCTCTCACAAACCCTGTGTGCAGTAGTCAGCAGAAAGGATAGGTAATGGGCTGGTGTGTGCTGCGTGCTGCCGAGTTGACGGTCGGGTACAACCAGAGCTCACTGTGGAAGAGTTCCCTGCATCACCAAGTTGAAAGGCACCGGATTGGCATTGGGTAGCACTAAATTGCAAGTGTGCATGCCATCATGTAGAGGGAGACAGATCACATCGATGTAGCAGTGGGATCCACTCACCCAATGCTGGCAAAAGAGGATGGGTCACTGTTCATTGCTGTTGTTGGCATGAAAAGGGCTGCGCACTATGTAAGAGGAGGTCTAGTGCTCCGAAATGCTGCACAAGTGTTCTGGCGTTTTGGCGGCCATTTTGAGGTCAGGCACCACGCAGCAGGTCTTCGCGCGCTACCACATTCACACGACAGTAGAGCACTTCTCACCGGTCATGCGGGAGATGGCGATGTTCCACACAGGTTCTTTGGTGGCGGGGATGATCTCCGGCCCCTTAGCAAGATGACGCTGTGCATGTACAGCTGCCGGGGTTCAGTTCATTGCATCGGCGCCATTTTGGAATTTTTCCGCCGATCCGATCCGCTATTTCCCTCAAATAGAACTCCGTTGCCAGCTGTGCAAACGGCTTGAAAAGGCTCACATTCCGAGCCCGACACTTCCCCACGTTGGCGCCCGGTGATGTAGCTCAGTTTGGTGTGCCCAGGAGGTCCGATTTCATCCACCCTTTTCCTCCGGTCTGGCGAGCGTCGGAGTTAGGCGACCATGCCTTCCGTCGTCCATTTTATATTAACTTATAACAATGTGCGTGTATGTTATCATTTTGTTTCCTTTGCCAATAAAATACGACCTGTTTTTTTGATACATATGTGTTTGGCAAGCAGCATGGGTATGAAAGAAGCTCATCATGTTGACATTGAAGTGCCACTTATAGTTGGATCAATTCTATCCTTTTTAACTTTTTATTTACATTTTCTAAGCAATCAACAATGCAGCACAGTGGGAAAGAGAGAGACAGGAGTACATCATAATTTATCTCAGGTGATTCAGTAGAAGAAAGGACAGCATCAGTAGGATCATTCCATTTCTCTCCAGTCTAGGATCGATTCTATCCTTTTATTTAAAACTTTTTATTTACATTTTCTAAGCAATCAACAATACAGAACAGTGGGAAAGAGAGAGACAGGAGCACATCATAATTTATCTCAGGTGATTCAGTGGAACAAAGCACAGCACCAGTAGGATCATTCCATTTCTCTCCAGTCTAGGATCGATTCTATCCTAAAGGTCCTTTTAAAATGTCACTTGGTGTTTTTATCTGGTGCCTGATCTACTTTGCAGATACATCAAAGCACTCTAATATAAAACAACAATAATTCAGCTGGACATATTTATCAATTTTACGTTCTCGTGCAGTTTTAAGTCTGTCCTATTTATACATTAGTGGCCTGAAATTCTTAAATTTAAGATGCAATCTATATTGTAGTCTATATAGGTATGTGTATAATATTGATCTTAAATACAAGTTTAAAAATCAGTTGGAAAAAGCGAACCACAACAACTGTGATAGTATTTATGAATGCAGTCATAAAATTTCATTTAGAAGTGGTTGTTCAAGTAGTCATGTTTGCTACAAAAGCATGCATAAAAATTCCAACGAATCTAATTTGTTGGTTCAAGTGATCAGGGCAACTATTAGGAAAGAAGTCTGATAGGGGTGAACAGAGGTCATCATAGTATTGTCAGTTTTCATTATACATATACATTTCTATGTTTTGATCCTATGAAAAATTCCCAGGTCATCCTCGGGATACAAACACTGTGGGCAATTGTGCATCGACTCTGAAATACTCTGAATTGGAGAAATAGCAATTTTGAAGGGCAGAGGGAAAAAAACGATGACATAACTGTGGAAGTCTATAAGCGAGAAATCAGATAGTGGTAAAAAAAAAAAACAGTGAGGCTCACCATTATAAAAGGAGACTCCTAATATTTGGCATGGAATCGTCTCAACTTGCTCTAATTTAGATCTTTAAAAGCAAGAAGAAGAAGGAAACTATTTGCAAGCAAGCCGTTCTGTGGGGGTTATGGGTGAAAACTTACCAGTAGCCGTCACAATCTACTAAAATAAACTGGGCAGTCTGTGTAAGAGCATTAATTCGGGGACTCAGTTAATGAGGGATTGAAGAAGAGTGAAACCATCTCTATCCTCTGGGACATGACAACAGTGTGTACCAGAATTTGGGATTTATGTAGAATTGATAGAGAATTCTAGGAGTACTTGTCATGAGGTACAGCATCCACAGCTTTCCAGGAGAACTCGCCTTCGTCCACAGTTACAAATGCAATTATTATGCATGTGTATATTTACTCATGAGTACCTACAGCACAAAAGTACGTTTGCACTTTAACGCTTCTTTCTTACATTGGGAAATTATTTTTCTCTAGGGGGAGTAAAACCATTCCTCTACACCCCCGCCTGCACTGAGGGAACCACTACCCAGTCCCACACTGAACATAGACTTACTACTACCCACTGTGGGCTCTGTTCTCAAACGTTAAGCACACCTAAGTTCATCTTAAATGCTTAATTATCTTTTTATGTGTGTAAACTCATAATTATTATCCATAAAACACGAATTTGCATTCATTAAGAGATTTCCTCACAAGTACTATTCCACCAGTATGGTGTACTTTTTATGCTCCCAGCGGCGGATTTGGGGTGTTTGGTCTGCCCTATGTAAATGGGCACATAGACAAACATGTACAATTGTAGATGTTCCGAACATATAAGTAGGCACAGTCGCGTTCTGGATATGGTCAGATATGTACTACTGAAGGGCAGGACTAAGCCCATATTTAGGTTTGTAAAGAGAAGGGGACACCACCAAAATTGGTGGAGTTGTGAGCACAGATGTTTCACATGTGTAAATGTACCCCAGGTGTATTCATGCATTTGTTACTATCTGTGCATGCGAGTACTCCTCCATATATTTATCAGCTGTTTTTTAACAGCAGCACAGTGTATAGTTTGACATGTGTGCTTGCCTGCACCTGGAATCGGGGGCAGAACTATTAATAGTGCAGATGGTGCAGTGGCACCGGGGCACTTGGGTGTGAGGGGCCCACTTCACCCCATTTAGTGGGTGGTGTGGAGTCCTTCCTTGCTTTGCTTTCTCTAAAGTCCAAGGCACCCTAGCTATGCTACTGCCTGGAATGCTTGGTGTGGCGACTCGGGGGACTTCTGCAGCCATCCAGGAACCATGGTCAAAAGTTGAAATCCGGCGATGCCACTCAGCCTTTCATCATTCCGAGGGCAATACAATGTGTACTGTTGAGTGGGGCAACAATCAACATCTTTTATTTGGTGCCAAGATGAACCGAAGGGGAGAACGTACACTTACAAACATACTTTGTTATATATTGCCTAGCATCTGTGACGTAGGTGGATAGCTGCTCCTGGGTTGCAGGGCATAACATCAGTGAACTAGCATCATCTCAAGCAATGCAGCCCTTTTACCAATGGACCAGCTCGCTCTTTCCTTAATGGCACAAGGTATTGAAGCACTGAAAAGGACTACTTTCTTATATAATGTGTGTATGAAGGCATGGAGAGTGCAGTGTATGGGTGGAGTTTTTAGATGTTAAATAGCCCCTCAGGCATTGCAGTGAAAACTCTCCATACGAGGCGGAACGGTGCACCAAACATCCAATCGCAAGAGGCGACAGGAAGGCAGTGACAGTCTTCCAAGGCAGAAGTCCTCCTGGAATTCTCTGTGAATTCCAAAATAATCAAAATATACCCCACAAGAAAGGGTAGGTGTGGGGGTGTTCACCTTCTTAGTCGGTTCTCCCTATTCCGGAAGTGCCACATTACATTCCTGAGGACAGAACTGCTTACACTTAAAACCGCATATATTAGATGTGAGCAAATCTATCTATAAGAAAAAAAATCATGTTTTTGTTTTATATGTGATATGAGTTTACACTTGTAAAGGAAGGTATTTCCTCCCCTAAGTTCTTCCTAAGTATGCAAATCCCCTTGTGAGTCAGGTCCTTAATGGTAACCTGCACTGGTCCCTTTATCTGTAAGCTACTTTACATTTTTAGTACCACCGATTATTTGACCCCCCCCCCCTTCACCCCCCCCCGGTCTTTTTTGTAATGAATTTGCAATAGCATGCCATCCATTTATTGGAGGTGTGCTATTGCTATTAAAAATAAAGCAATGGTCCTTTTAGATGTGCCTTTGGAGCCACAAAAACTCGTTTCAGTATATATAATACTTAGAACATGGTGTCATTTTTGTTAGTGACAGTACGAGTTCTCACTTTTTGTAAATATCTGGAAGACGCGGTTCCCTCCCTTGCACTGTTCGCCTCTTGACTAACATTTCTAATTGAATGATGGCAGTGAGTGTTCGATGACGCACATCCTGTGCCCTTCCCTGCCTCTGCAGAGGTCTGACCTCAGTGAATAAGAGCCCCAAATCATCATTTGATAAACATTCCTGTTTTGCTGTTGCACGCAATTCATTCACCCTCTTTGCTTTTTTATTTAATAAGTGGGACCTTAGCTGTGCGCTCGGTAATCTCATACCGAAGCTAATATCCTGAAAGGGCCAGGATGCACGATTAATTGATTGATTGGCTTCTAAGCTCTTGGGGCGGATGCATGACATAATGGCTAGTACCTTAATTACATCTACATGATGCACTGTCGTGCTTTTCTTCCAGTAAAAAGTCCACTGTGTAGCATCCGAAGGAAACGTATCTTTTCAGAAAGTACTGGGACAGACAAAGGAGCAAAAAAAAAAAAAAATGAAAGATGTGTGGCACAGCGGCCAGAGCGGCTGACTCCAGGGAGCGAGGCTCACGATGCGATCCCTGGCGCCGGCGGTAGCTCAGCACCACGTGACTCTGGGCAATAGCTCACTTAATCTCCCCACCCCCAGCGCCTTTAAACCTTAAGGGGCAGGGACGGATTGGGAAGGCGGGCAGTCGGGCATTGGCTGATGGGCTGGCACCCAAGTGTCACCCGTGGGCCATTTTTTAAGCCCTGTGTCACCCAGCCCACAGAACCTTGTTATCTTTGGCAGCCCCCCAGCCAGGCCACTATATTGAAAGGCAGGCTGACTGTCAGGGCAGGGACTTGCGTCACAAGGCTTGCCGTAGCAGACCCCAGCTTAACCCCTGGGGGGCTGCACAGACAAAGCAGTGTTCCTTCTCCCCTGCCTGGCTGTCAAACAGAGACGGGACTGGAAGAATAAAGCAGCCTCACTGGGGGGTTCAGTGTAGGTACCGATGGCCCATCTTCACCTCAGCCCCCATTGCCCCTCACGTTCGAGGTCGGCCCAGAAGCTTTGTTCTTTGCTTCCTTCCACCTCTGCCAGGCCATAGTCATGAGCAGTGCTTTAAATGGAAAAAAATAAGTGCAGGTACTCATTAAAATGAGCTACAGGTGTAGTGAGGGGGCGGGGCAAGGGGCGGGGCTAAGGGCAAGACATGATGATACTTAACGACTTCTAATTAGTTGCAGCACATACCAAAACACGAGAAATGTGTTTATATAAACAAAGCAGGTTAACTCATTACACAAAACGAAAGAGAAGTGCAATAATATGTTAACATTTCCTATTTTTGCAATAATTGCACCTTCTTAATGCCATACTGTTAATTGCTGTTTGGCACAATTGTACATATTTTTGAGCATGTGAGTAGGAAGAAATTAATACCCCACTTCGATCCAAAGGTCTTATGGCACCAAGCAAATAAAGCAAATCATCATGACCCTCCCCAGAAGATATCTCTCGTCTCTTCCATCGATCTATCCATTCATCCTACCATTTGCCTGCTGATGTCCACCATTTAACCTTTATATTCTGTCGTCTATTCAGTCTTTCATCCATCATTCTGCCTTTCACCATTCTCTCTGTCCACCCTTCATATCCAACCATCTCCAAACCTATCCATTCATCCTTTCACTCATCCATCAATCCTTTTGCTCATCTATCCATCAACCTTTTCACTCCTTTATTACATCCACCCTTTCATTCCTTTCACTCAATACCTCCTTTCACTCATCCATCATCCACCCTTTCATCCATCCTCCCTCCCTTTCATTCATCCATCCAACCTTTCACTTAACCACCCATCATCCGCCCTTTTATCCAATCATCCACCCTCTTTCACCCACCCATCCATGCTTTCACTCATCCATCCATCTATTCATCCATCCATACATCCACCCTTGCTCACTCATCCATCCACTCACCCACCAACCTTCCCTACTACGTTAGGTATGAATCTTTGTCGCAGAGCAGACATGTACAAAGTGCCACCCATTTTCTTTAAAAACCTCCTGAGAGTGTCTTGATTCTCTCTCTCGTTCTCTCACTTTTTTCTTACAAAAAACAGGCATACACACAAACATAGCAGACACACAAAAGACTTGGGTATGATAAAAGCCATGTTATACCTTTCACCTACCATGGCTTTTTGAATTGCCACCAGGGCCGGACTGGCCGTAGCCTTATTGTCACTGCCAGGGGACTGACATGATTCCTGTGCTTGCACGAACGCACACGATAATGTGACTGTGATTGACAGCACAGGGCCTGAATGGACCCTGCTCTGTCAAGCACAGCGTGATGGTGAGCACCGGACATTATTCAAATGACCCCTGCTGAATAGCTCAGCTGGGGCTCAGATCGGGGAAGAAGCGGCGCCTTGGCTGCCAGAAACACGGTCCACTCCTGCTCACCAGCACTCACAGCCTACCTTTTCATGAGTACCTGTACTCTCCTCGGCAGTAGAGAAGTGCCGGTACTCGGAGTGATAAATTCAAGAAGTGCCGGTACTCAGTACCGGTGAGTACCGGCCCATTTAAAGCACTGGTCCTGAGGCTATAGTGGGCTGGGGAGGGGGTGAGTGAGAAGCGGCCTGCCTGGGGGGCAGTTGTTGCTCTGGCTGTAGGGTCATTCCCATCTCACCCCCTTGGGCTCGACCTAGCCCAAACGCACTGTCTTTCCCCTGGCCTCTCCCCCACAGGGCCATCACATCATACTCAGGCGTTGGTGGACGGGGAGGGAGAGAGTATTCAAGGGCTTTGCTGGGGGCCAGGTGTTGTCATCTTAGCCTGTGTCTTTCTGCAGTGAGTGTAAGCTGTGTGGGGAGGGGGCACTGGTGTGTTTGCATAGGCCTAGCTGTGACGCTACCTTGACCAGAGATGCCAACTTTGGAACTCTGGAACTATGTTGGAGTCCCGGCATTAGCTCAACATACCGTGATTCTGGGCAAATCACTTAATTTCCTGAGGCTGAAAAATAAAAACGAATTTGATCTCCTCTACCGCAACTGGTGCTCATGTAAGTAGATGCAATGCCTGTGGGACCAGTTCACACTATATAAAACTACAAAAAACATTAAAAAAATAACTGGCCATTGTTCATGTTTTAAAATGCTGCAAACGCCAGGAAATGATAATTAAAGGAATCTTTATATATAATAAAAAACGTTATTCCTTTTTAACATAGCTTTTCTGCCTTTGTTAATTTAACGATCAGTCACGGGTCATTAGGGCAGCTTTAGAAATCAATATAAAGTGCATTTGCCCTACATTTACTGTTTAAAATACATACTGATTAGGGTGATTGTCATTTTCGTACAGGCCAGGATATTAAAATACCCATCCGATCAGGTGTTGTCGCACTTGGACCATTATAATTCACCTTGCCCGCCAGGCCAAAAATCAGTGCTTCTAGTTTTTACCCATGTTACTGGCTCTATAAGCTATAAAATGTTGAAATTACCGAACATTTCTATAAACATGTGCCCAATGAGACTAATCAATTAGTGTTTAATGAAAGGGCACAATCCGGGAATGTGGGCCACGTTTTTAAGGAGTGCCCAGGCCTAATTGTGATCCCAATCCAACCCTGTTAAGGGGTGATATGTTCGCGCTTTACAAATATGGATTGTTGTTGTTGTGAAAAGTGTGTTTACTGGATAGCCCCAGTTATCCTTAGTGTTCTTAAATTCTGAGAAGTAATAGCTCTTTTCCAAGATCACCTTGAATGAGCTGTAAACGTGGGCAGAAGAAGATGCTTCGGGCCCTTTCTTCCAACCAGGATCTTAGAAGGGGCCTTCAAATATATCATTGTAATGGATATAGGGACGTCATACATGTGAGTTACGAAAAGGCAAACTAATTTATGGTATTTTTTTATCCTATAATACGGCTTCTGATAATTCTAAAACAAACTTGCTTTGCACCACCTTTGGCAAATGGGGTGTCGTGGAACCCCCCGTTCATCATGGATGGCATTGTGCTCGGAGCTCTGGAGAGATTGCTCACTAGCTAATTAATCCTTTATTGTTTAACCAAGCAGGTGTAATTATGTTCACTGACCCGCCTTTCGCGTTGCCTGCTGCCTCTGGCAGAGGTATTACGACATTCCAACTCAAATTAAGTGCCTTGTTAGCGTAGAACAGCTATGTCATTTTCATTGTACAGGTAATTATTGACGTCAAAACTAGGCTGTAATAAGATGGCGAGGGGCTGCTTTTTCTACTCGATTACAAGCGTCCTTGAATTACAGTGCACTTACTAAAGACCTTTCGCATGTTGCAGCACTGTGAAAGGACGGTGTATCGCCACATTCAATGGTGTTCCTTTTATTGACCTTGGAATAACGAATAACCAAGTCAGCCCTGTCTGGATTCAACCCCCTGACCTGCCAGTTGGACACGCAGCTCAACTGCGGCTTCTTAACTCACTGAGCTATCTTATCAGCGTTAGCAGAGATGTAACCGTCCCTCAGCTCAAGAGGGTGCAGCAGGTCGGCAGTGAAGTTCATTGACAGAGCTACGGGGTGCCTTATCTAATTGCAGGAAGCTGGAATTAGCCCTTTACCCTGCGCTTTTGCCCTTTCACCCGCTCATTTGCCCACACAAATCACCGAATGCATTGGAAAGCCCTCTAAACCTGGCTTATTCTCCAATTCTAATAACAATTCGGTCTATTTTGCTTGCTCTGTAGCTTTGTCTAGCGGCTGGATAGCTGTAGGGCCACCGCTGCACTTATAGAGTAAATCCATCAAATCTGATTACTGCTAGAGTAGGTGAGCAGCAAGGAAATAATATGTAAGTTTCTTGGTACAGTGCTTGTTGCCAGGATGTATGCTGTTTCATAGCGCTGTAAATACCTCACTCACGTTTGCATCGTGGAGTTGTTATAACGTCCAACGTGCCCTTCTCTGTTTCATGCATGAAACTCCGCAATGAAAACTTAACTCGCTGAGATATCGTACCAGTAGTGGCCGGTGTTGTGGACGATTGGCCGGCGGGTTGAGGGGATGGATAGGGGTCGTGGGTGGGCAAAATAAATAAAATAAAAAACTTAACTGCAGCTGCGCGTGTCGCGCTCTTCTTGCAGGCACAGGCTCCCAGTCTGCCCTGCGGCCAATACTGAAGCTGCTCTCATGCATAAGGGCAGCTTCAGGATTGGCCTGAGTGCCGAGGATTTGTGCTCCCAAACAGACTGGGAGCCTGTGCCTGCTCTCTCCAACCCAGCTGGGCTGGAGAGAGCTTCAATGCGCATGATGGTTTGGCCGGATTGAGACGGCCGGCCAAACCGTCATGCGCACTGAAGGCAGTGTACTACCACTCCTCCCGTCATCCCCGTGGCCCCGCCCCCAAGACTCAGCAGAAACGGAAAATTTAAAATGAGTGTTTACTATCGTTTTATTTTTTCTTTCCTGCCGTTTTTGGGGGGCGACGCTCCTCCACCGCTGTATCATACCATGTCAGCAGCAGAGAAGTTTGTGGGCTGAATTAGGAAGGGACGAGGATGGGTCTACAGACCCTGTATGGGAGCCTTTGGAAGAGATGTGTGCGTCCCAACAGTGGAAGAACTGGTCTGAAGGTCAGAAGTGAGACAATAATTTGTGTTTTTTAAATAGAGCTTCCTATGGCCGCCTTGTGCATTGGCAGAACTTTGTGTGACCTTCCTACATGGCAAAGTGCTTTAGACCTAGAGCTGAGTGGTGCTTCTCATTAAAAACACAAGAACTACCAGCGGCGGCTACTCCACTATGGAGGAGGAGCGCCCCCCCCCCAAAAAAAAACCCAGCAGGAAAGGAAAAATAAAACCATAGTAATCACTCATTTTATTTTTCCTTTCCTGTTGAGTCTTGGGGGCGGGGCCAGGGGGATGACCGGAGGAGTGGTAGTACACTGCCTTCAGTGCACATGACGGTTTGGCCGGCCGTCTCAGTCCGGCCAAACCGTCATGCGCATTGAAGCTCTCTGCAACCCAGCTGCGTTGCTGGGTTGGAGAGAGCAGGCACAGACTCCCAGTCTGTTTGTGAGTGCAAATCGAGGGCGCTGAGGCCAATCCTGAAGCTGTCCTCATAAATGAGAGCAGCTTCAGGATTGGCCGCAGGGCAGACTGGGGAGCCTGTAACTGCGAGAAGAGGAGCAGAAGGGCGCGACGCGGCCTGCTGCAGGTGTTTTTTTGGATTTTTTTTATTTTGCCCACTTGCGACCCCCTATGCCCCCCCACAACCCCCTTCTCCCCTCCGACCCGCCCTGCCCTGCCACTTGTCCACACCGGCCACTGCTGAGAACTACCCCATTGAACCGAGAGTCAGCACACGGTTACCACACGTCCTATAACCGCATCACAGGGTACATTGACACTATTGCATACACCTGGAATAGGGGTAGCTATCATGAGTGCAGATGGCGCAGTGGCACCGGAGCACTTGGGTGTGAAGGGCACACTTCATCCCAATTAGTGGCTGTTTGTTTTTGAACTACAAAACCAGGGATGGTGGGGGAGGAGGCTGTTTTTTTGGCTTTCACTAAGATCCAAGGCACCCTGGCTATGTCACTGACTGTAACGCCTGGTCTGGTAGCTCGGTGAACTACAGCAGACACTCTGGGAATCATGGAAATAGGTTAAAATCCGGCGAGTCCACTCAGCCTTTCGTCATTCCGAGGACAATAAAATGTGCGTTGTTGAGTGGGGTAACAACTAACATCTATTATTCAATGCTAAGATGTACTGAATGGGAGAACGTACAGTTACGTATATACTTTGTTATTGAACGCCTACCATCTGTTGGCATAGGTAGATTGTTGCCCCTGAGCTGCTGGGCACAAAGCCTGTCAATTAGCATTTTCGCAAGCAATGCAAACCTTTTACCAGTTGATCAGCTTGCTATTGCTTAATATCATACGGTATTGAAGTATGACTGTCGTTTTTTTTTTTTTGCAGTTTTATATCACTTGGAACTTGCCCCAATACTTGTCTCGAGAACCAGGCTTTACACAATTTAGGCATGGAGGTTAAGTGATTTGCCCAGGCTCACACGATGTTGAGTCGATGTAGGTATGCCAAGCCCAAATCCTCCTCCGTTAAATACAACTTCCAATAATTTGTAAAAGTAGATTTCTTACCTGAAGTTTTCCAAAGTGTCACCTCTTCAAACACAATGGAGAGATGACACTTATCAAGTGCTAACTCTGAAACATTAAAGTCAGCTGTTTAGGTAAAATTGCCAAGGTTCTTTCTTTAATGGATGAGACGGTTCAAAATCTGGCAGGCAAAGGCGACTTATTAGAGATGATAAAGTGAGAGCGCTAAGCTTGGTTTTGAAGAAATCTTCATTGGGCAAGTTTTCTCCGGTTAAGGCTGTAGTTTAAATAATTATCAGGGCTTTGGAAATTGGGCAAAATAGAATATACTTATTCACATAACTTCTGTTGCATAATTTGCATATTTAGCTGTAAAGATAGCTCAGTAAGTTCAGCACTTAATGCTGAGATCAGCGTGTAACCTGCAGATCACAAGTTCCAATGTTGGCACCCGTCATGGAAAGCTGCAGCGGCTGATGTGATATACAGAACATAAAATAATATTGATAGTGTCACCTGGGAAGAATGCTGACGGATATGTAACTTAATTCCCCTAAATTCTAAGTTGTTATCGAATTCTTCAAGTTTAGACTAGTGCAGGCTCAGTGGTGAAAGCACTGTATGAAAGGCTGATCATTCCAAAAGAAAACAACTTTGGCAAAGCCAGTAAGTTTGGCCCTGTCAAGTATGCAATTTTAAGTTATTTATTTCTTTTGAAATGGTAAAGTTGGTGTTGGTGATGGCAGTAACGGTGAAGGACGTGCCTGGTAGGAATGCTGTTGGTAATGGCACACACTTAAATCCTAACAAAACATAAAAAAGCCTGCTGCAGTAAAAAAAAGAAAAAAAATACAAAAAAGATACAAAAAAAAGCCTACTGCAGCAAAAAAAAGAAAGTGCATAAAAGGATTGGTTTCTGCATACAATGCCTGCATGAAAGCATGGAATGTCCAGTGTTTGAGTGTATTATTTGGATGTTAAATAGTCCCTCAGGCAGCACTGTGAAAACTCTCCATACAAGGCAGAATGATACATAAAACATCCAATAACATGAGGTGACAGAGTAGTATTCCCCCTGGTAGAATTATACTGAGCCCAAGTATATTTTAAGTAGGTAGAAATTAGGGGTGGGCGCAATTCGAGGAGTTTGACTCCGTAGAATCATGCAGAATTACATTAACATTGTTCCAGATTGCATGGAATTCCACGACCGAGTGGAGTGGGCATTTGGCGTTCTATTCTTAGTGCAAAATGCACCCTCGAGTCCAAAAATGGATGCAAAGATGCATTTTGCCTAAGAAAGTAGCGTGACCAAATAACAGTCGGCACCCTTGCATACTCTACAGTGATTAAATCTTTTAATCACTGCAGTGTATGCAAGGGTGTCTAGCGCTATATGTTTAGAAACCACTGCATCATTTGGCGGAATTTTCATTTTTCAGTAATTCTACGTTACAAGTGTAACACGGAATTACCTAATTTATTCCAATTCGGCCAGCGGAATTGAAAATTTCGCCCAGGCCTACTAAAAATACATCTTGCCGATAGATGCCAAGTCGCACCTAAAAATGACTTGAAACTATGATACATGGTATCTTGTTATCTATAACCTTGTGCTTTCTTATTCTTCTGCTCGGTGATACACAGTGCTTGAAATGGAAACATAGAAGTGCAGGTACTCTGTACCAGAGTACCTGCTTGTTTCTCAGAAGTGCCGGTACACTCCAATTAAAAGTATTATGTTTCTCTTGAGAAGTGCCGGTACTCTCCCTCTCAAAATAAAAAAGTGCCAGTACTCAGTACCGGACAGAACTGGCCCATTTAAAGCACTGTTGATACATAATGTGTGTAGCAGTGCTACCAAATTGTTCATAGATTTAGTGCAACATGGGTCGAATTGGAAAGTGATCTAAAATCTGCAGGGATCTGATTCTTTTTTTATGGAAAGAAAAGCAATAGTGATGTTTTATTGTTCATATTATTTTTAAGTCTTATTTGAATAGAAAAGTATGCTCTATTTGTTTGAAAAAGACAATATGAGTACAGATTAAATGAACAACAATGTGCAACTATACAAAAGGACAATATAAAAGAAGTTGCAAAACTGATGTGCTTGGGCCTTTTTAAATGCAAGAAGTATGGCCCAGAGCACAGGGTAAAAAGAATTGGAGAGGTTAACATCAAGTAGTTAGCGAGGAAGAGCTCCAAAACAATTAAAGCTGGACATGGGTGAAAGAGAGGGTGTGGGCCGCAGAGCAGCTGCATTGAGTCTTTCTGCCATCTAACTATGATCGCCCTTCCCTACTCCTCCTTGTCTCCTCATACACCAACAGTAGGCATAGTGGAAAGACTTTCAGATTTTTTTCCACTATATTCACAGAAGATACTGAAGGAGAGGTGGCTGGAGAGAGGTAAAGTGGGGAATTGAGGGCAAATAACATATTGCAAAAGTAAAATGTAGCAGAGGGGCTCAGAGCATGGTCCCACAAATAAAAAAAATAAAAAAATGCAGGGAGATGAATAGGGGAATGAAAATAAAAAAATAACTGAAAATATCGATCTTTAATGAACGACGTATTTAAAGCTCCTTTGAGTAGCATTAATCTGTCAGAACATTTAGGCTGTCTTATTTATTGTTGACATTTGTTTTTGCTTGTTTTGAACGTCTAACCTAATATAATTACCTAGATTCATACAGTTCTATTTGTACCTTTCCAATTTTAACAGTGCAATACTTTAAATGTACGTGCAGCTAAGGGTTTGTTATGTGAAAAATATTCATAAGGTTAATCCTTTTGATTTCATGATATTGTAATCAGTTTGGTGCCAGCACATTCATCACAGTCCAAAGACAATTGTTTGTTCGTAAATTCTCTTACTGCAAGTTTAGTGCATGCGATTTCATGTTAGAATCAATCAATCAGGGGTTTGTAAAGAGCGGCTGCTCACTTGTGAGGGTCTCAAGGCGCTCAAGAATAGGTAGGGCCCTGCAGTGGTGACTTGGTGAAATGTGTTCCTTATATGTAGGTACAGATTTTTGAGAGCTGGTTTAGTAAATATTTTTTCCAGAATTACTAAATATTAGCAAATCAAACAAGATACACACGGCACCATTTGCAAGTCTGACATGTTTTTAAGGGTTGTTATGGGGACTGAGAACTACTTTGAACTACCTTCCAGGGTTATCTCTTTTCACAACCATAAATAAAGGATTTTTACATTGTTATAATAAATAAGTAGCCTAGGGCTGTGGTGGGAACTACACTTTCGAACAGAAGATCAGCGTTTTTCAAGGATAATTATGCTAAGTATTGCGATATGATAAGGTTTTATATCGTGCCATGTAAAGGACGGGTCTGCTTCTGGGAGCTTGATGAATGTTCTAAAGTTAGTTTGCCATAACAGGGGAAGGGTTTATTCGACAAGGTGTTTGTCAGTCTGAAGAGGTGGTTAGAGAACCTGGCCAACTCTGTTTAAGTTGGAGGGGGTTCAGCTTGCAAAAGCTGTAGGACTTCTTGTTCTGTAGCAACACAGCTTGTAGTTCAGTAGTGTGAATGTGTGCAGCAGTGCAATAAGTGGATGTGTGTCCACTTAATGCCAACATGAAGTGTTGTATCCACTTCCTGGTTCAGCTCTCACATTTGGATGACATACTTCCAACATGGCAATTTATAAAAAGAACTAGAACGTCCATTTTTGTGTGTAGACCATAGATGCTCATTTGGCTCATGATGCATCACTTGCCGCGTGGAATACTAACTTCTCGAACTTAAATGAGTGTTGTGTCGCCTCGTTTGAGAAACATGCAGCGTGTGGCTCCGACTTACTCCTGTCATTGCTGCGGCATGATATAGACCCAGGCTTCACGCCACTAGCTCACAAAGGAGATAAGCCAACTTTGTAAAACATGGATGGCACCTTGTATACATCTATAATGCTGGAGTGAATGCAATATCTGTTGAAAGACCAGTTTAGCATTCACGTTACAGTGTAAATCTGCAGTAGTGTAGCGCACTATATTACAAATGGTACCTCAGAAGACCCTCCATCTTAAAGCAATTTTGGGCACAGACTGAAAATGCTACATTTGTTTCTATGAAAACTGTGCAATTTACGAATTACACTCTATAAGCTGTAGAATAGAGTTTTGCCTACTTGGCAAAATTGGTAGAGGCCAGCAAAAGTGACAGATTTCCAATCTGAGTAGCAGTAAGTATTTGTCGACCCCCTATGTAGGATGTAAAACATGGCAACTGGACTTCCAGATAGCCCTGTAACATTACAGACAAAGATGCAGTGTAATTGTGTCAAACCGAACAATTTTTGGCATTTCAGTGCATAGGACAAGTGTATGTGTGCCCTTCAGCAGCAGGCCCCCGCTACATAATGTCCAGATTTAAAACATGTAAATCTTGGCAACTTCATGTTTGAAAGATTCTGTTAAGTAGAAGCTGTGGCGTTTTGTATTGAAAGCTACACATTAAAAAAAAATTACTATGACCTTCTGAGTGTCAGATGGGTCAACCAGACCGTCTCTTATTTGACTGCCTATGATGTCCTGATCATGCAAGTATTGCCCTGTGGGAAGCGCCATGCTGTCTCATTCTGCATGCAGTCAAAGAGAGGATATGAGGAGGGACGTGTTTTCAGCCAGCAATCTTAATTCTGTATTGAGATATTAGATACATTAGAGATACTGATCTGTGGAATATGTGTTTTAACTTTGTTTGACAAATGCTTGAAGACATCAAGGAAAAGTTAAAAATGTCTTGTATGAAAATTATAGAAGCATCAGAAAAAAGTGTTTGGTTGATTCGGCAAGTAACACCACTTGTGTCCTCTTGGATCATTTTAACTTCTTCAGAGTGGAGTACTGACTACATTTCATCAGTGCTGAAAGACCAATTCTGATATAATATTTTCAAATACTGCTCTACAAATGTACAACTTTTATGCCAAATTAGAAACTATTTTTTTGATATAATAGTCATCATCTATGGCAGTCTGAAGGGTAAGTATCTGTACATTGTTTCCTTTCCTCCCCCAGCCCCACTTACACCTCAATAGGCTGCATCCTATCTCCACACAAAAGGCTGCATACCCCCCGTAGTTAGTCTGCAGCCAGGGCCAGGAAGGGAGGGCACCGGTGCACTTCAAAGACATGCCTTGAGAAATTTCTCCCTCTTCAAAGGCTACTCGCGTTTCACCGACCGCCTCCTGCGATGCTCTCTCTGCTCTTCGCTGTCCTCTTCAACATGAACGGGACTCTTGGCACAAACTTGAAGGTAAAACTTCAGCGGGCCTAACCTGGTGACTGTAGCCAACCTGTGCTTCACCACAAGTTGGCCTGAAAGTGTGACTTTGACTCGGTCCAGCATGACCAGATATCCCCAGTTGGCGCTTCATGCTTTGAGTGAATTTTCGTCGTTTTGGTCTTGCATTATTTATTAAATCCAACTCTATTTTTCTAACCTGGTGTGGGATCCTTTTTATGTGGTGTTTTCACTGTATTATTGTTTGAAGGGATGCACAAAGACATTGTCTCTAAGTTAAGCCTGAATGCTTTGTGCCAACCTACCAGGTTAATTTGGGGTTTGCTTGTGCCTTACCCTGAAAATGATTGTGGTTGCTGCTTGACCAGGGTTCACACCCCAGTCAACCAGTAACCCAATTTGCCACAGTAGTGTGATCGGTCCAAACCAGGTCACCAGCAATAGTTTAAACCCTCCAATTCATTCTTCAAAATCATTTTCACCGCACCCTTGATCATCCTATTAACTCTGTCAACCTGTCGATTAGATTGGGGTTTGTATAAGGAAATCCTGGTATACTCGAAACCCAATACACTAAAAAAATTCTCTCTACTCACTTAACTTCAATTGCATGCCTTTTGTCAGTCACAATGAACGTCGGAACCCCTTCTCTAGAAAATACTTCCAACCATTTGGAGTGAACAATCAGCAACACAAATGTTTGGGTAGTATCATGAATGGTCCAATAAAATTGAAGCACACTTTAACTCAAGGTGCCCTGGGACCTGCATATGTAAGTGTTTTTCCACATCACCAACTTTTAGTCTGTTTTACCCTTCTTTATAAACCGTACCCTCAGCAACTCTCTTTGTGAACTGTCTCAAGTCCTGGCCAACAGACCTATTCTTTAAGGTGTTTCTTCATCATTGTCTGCCCAAATGACCCTTGTGAGCTGGAGCAATGAGGTTGCCCCTCAGAGCCAGAGACGGTACATATCTATCTCCACACATGACCACACATGCATCGCAAACCGTGAGCTCCTCAGAACTTTAGAGAAAGGTCTGGCACAGATAGGGACACTGCTCCCTCTGCTAGAACTTTTCTAGAACCACTTCCAAAACATCATCTTTATTCATGTTGGATTGTTCCTATTCGAGCAGGATCAAGGCTGATTTGTATATAGCTGGTCCTAATCTGAGGTGGCATGATAAGCAAAAAAATATGGACTGGGATGCGCCCGAGTAATTCCCAGTGACTGAGATTAATTCATGCATCACTTTTTATTTATTCAGGAAAAACAATGATAAGCATGCTTGAGCCGTTCTGTGCTCCATAGAAGCAGCGAGCACCATTAGACCACCTGTAATACAAAGGCATTGCCTAAAGATGGTCATAGTTTCTGTTCATGACATTCGACCTGCCCACGTGCATGAAAGTGTACAAGCAATAATGAAGTCGGGCTTTAACTCGAACTGAAGGAAAGTGCACAGGCGTGCCAGCAGATCAGAAAATCTCTGGGTCGTGTCCAGACCTATATTCACCATCCGGGCCTTGCCACGTGTAGAGCTGGCTTCCGAGCATCACCAAAATGCTGTATTGATAAACAGAAGAGCGAATGCATATAAACCTAGTCTGTTTATTCCAGCAAGAGCCCTATGGCGTTTCCTGGAAGCCAGCTATGTGCCAACTGACTTCAGTAGAACCACAGAGCATGGCATACTGAACATTCAAAACATTCATGATTCTATGAGAACTTAAAGCTACAACCATTTTCACCTCATGGGAAGTCGAAGATCAATTTTCCCAAGTGCCCCAGCCAGTGAGATCATTTCTTTTAAAATGCCCATCATCTTAAAAGAGCACAGTGCAGATAGATAGTCAAGTCTGGTTAGACAAGTCAGAACTAATTCACACTTCCCATCTCAAAGGCTTATGTAATGAATCCTTTGGACCTGTGTCTCACACTGTTTGAGTGCTATGTTCCATCTTAGACTTCTTCTAGGTACTAGTCCTGTTAAACGTGGAGCTATTAAATTACCACATTTATTCCATCGATATAATATTAAGTAACACAATTTCCAGCAATTTCAGTCTTTGGCTTATTTGCAAAAATGCGTCTAATAGACTGACAAAAATGTGAAGCCTGGGAGAAGTGGCCAACAATTTTTAATCATGTTAAGTATATATTACCTCGAAAGTATAATCTTTCCTGTTGCTGCACATTTGCCTATTAATACATTGTATGAAAATATAATCATAATCCACATATTTATAATCTACAAGCCACCAAAACACCAACATCCATAGGACACCATAATCCGATTTTGCAAAATATGGTGAGATTAGGTAGACAACATCTTGTGTTTACTTACTTAATATCATGGGATTATACTTCTTGTTTGCATTACGTTGCTTTTGGCAATTTCATGTACATATTTAAAGAATTGCAGTCTGCCGGGTCTGGACCTTTGGAGCCAAGTCCTGGATTTATCTTATTTTGGCTCAGTGATTTTGAATGAGATTGCAGATGCCGGTGTTATCATGTATTGTTTGGGATATTGTGTTGATTTGTTGGATAGAATTTTGCGTAAGCACTGCATTGAAAAAATACAAACTAATTTACATAAGAGTACATGCATCATACCTCAAGTGGGTATTCATACTGACAAGTCCCTATCAGATGTCCAAAAGGTGGATTAGCGTACTGACGGGTCTTAGCTACACGGTAGAAACAAAAGTTCAGGCAAGAAAGGCACACGTCGAAACAATGGAATTGTTATCTGCCATATGCTGTAACTGACAAATGCAAAACTATCCTGTATATACTGTACTTCTACCAAAAACTGTGAAATGCAAATAAAGAAATAAAATAAAAAATCATGTATTGTTTGGGATTTTGAGCTGATGCAGAACATGATGTGCTACTTATTGCTGATGGGGTGATTAGGATTGTACAGGGGAGATCAGATTCTGCTCCTGTAAACGCTGTTTGCCTCATTTCTGTTTACAAAATGCGTTAATCAAATACTTCTAGGTCTGGCTGTAGACAGCTTTAATATTTATTCATGCTATCAAGTCTTTTAAAAAGCACTACTAGAGAGGGAGAGTGGACTTGAGGACAGCCCCTTTCTGTCATTTGTTTTCATGTGTTTGTCATGGCCTTTCTCCTGCAGGGTCATAGCATTATCAGGATGATTATATATATTGCCCAAATTGTGTTGTCAATAGGTGGTGTCGGTGACGGGGCATTAAGTAATCCTTTTGTTACATTTCACTTGTGAAATTCAGCTTGTAGATCAGACCTTGTGTGAGGACACAATTTGCTAACACAATTACATTTTAATTGTTGTTAAGAAACAGCGCTATTCACTAGTCCCTTTGAGCTTTCGTTTCACTTTACTGTCATGATACAAGTTGTTGTTGAATTTTGGACTTTTTTCTTCACAACATAGACGTGCACACACAGGCTTTCTTAAAGCTGGGGAAACTCTGGTCTTTTGCTAATGTGTCTAATATGAAATATTTTGCTGTATATCCCTTTTTGCATTCACCACTTTACTTACAAGGCAAACATTATAGTCGACTGATTTTTAACACTCTTCTTTTTGATACAGCCTAACTCCTAAGGGCCCTCCTTCCAGATTTCATAGCTGAAGATGTTGCATCATTACATGATTTTCTTTCTAGGACAGCGGAGAGAAACTCGCACACAGTAACACCATTATTACAGAATGTATGGTTTCCCCTGTCTTTTTGCTTCTGACCTCCTGTTTTTGACTGTGTGCTGACCTTCGTTTTTTCTGGTTTTAGGACTCTGGGCACTTTTTCACTGCTGACCAGTGCTAAAGTACATGTGCTCTATGTCTAAAAGGTCATGACATTTGGTTTCTCCATGACTGGCATGTTTGATTTACTAATCGGTCCCTAGTACAGTGCACTACATTTGCCCAGCGCTTGTAAATCAAATGCTACTTGTGCGCCTGCAGCACTGATTGTGCCACCCACAGGAGTAGCCCTTCAAACCTGTCTCAGGCCCGCCACTGCAGAGCCTGCGTGTGAAGTTTCAAACTGTCATGTCGACCTGGCAAGTTCACCTACTTGCCATGCCCAAACCTTCCCTTTTATTACAAGTAAGGCACCCCTATGGTAGGTCCTAGGTAGCCCCATGGGCCGGGTGCAGCGTATTTAAAAGATAGGACATGTGCTGTTGAGTTTTACATGTCCTGGTATTGAAAAAATGCTTAATTTGTATTTTACTACTGCAAGGCATATCTCTCCCATAGGTTAGCATTGGAGCAGCCTTGTAACACTTTATAAGTGTAACTTCCAATTGGGATCAGATGGAAAATTGGAGTTTGGTGTCTCTGGACTCACAATTTAAAAACACACAGTTTAGTGAAGTTGGTTTTTAAATTGCAGGTCTGAAAATGCCACTTCTAGAAAGTTGTTTTTTTCTTACTTTAACCAATCTGTGCCTTTGCCTGTCCCTAGAATACAAGTCTGGGTCAGGGTGGTAGCTGGGCTTTGTGCATTCCCTCTAGACAGTCACACACAAAGGCAGCTGAGGTGTGCCCTGCATATCCTGATGGCCCATCACCAGACTGATGGGTCTTTCTGAGCTAGAGTGGTGAGAGGAGTTGACACTTGCACCTGAATAGGGCTGTGCCTGCCCCCACACAGAGCTGCATACCCCCCTCTAGTGTGTCTGGAGCCAGGGCCAGGAAGGGCAGGGTCCTGTGTACTACAAAGACCTTTCTTTGAAGTCTCCCTACTTCAACGGCTGAAATGGGTATAAGTACTGGACGTCTGACACCATATACTCAGAATACTTCTGGACTGAGGAAACTTTGCTCGAAAGAAGAGCTGTTGTGCTGCCAGGAGGGACTACCACTTTGCTGCATGCTCTGCTGTGTTATCCTGCTGCATCTTGCTTGGGAGTGAGAGGACTGGACTTTACTCTCTACATCCTGCATTTCTAAGGTTATCCAAGGAATTTGAAAGAGCTTGCCTCCTGTTACTCAAGTCTCAGGGATATCAAAGACTTCGCCTGCATTTTGCTACCTGCACCTGGGCTCCTCTGCTGGAAGTCCTGCTCTGCCAAGAGATGCCAAATCCAGTTCTGTGCCTTTGGAAGTGAGTTTTGTGCAGCAACTAAGAAACCGATGCATCGACTCCAAAGCGTCATTTCGTAACCGGCAAATCCCTGTGAAATCAAAGCATCACCGCTGCCTACACTGAAGCCATGGTCTCCGCTCGCTGAGTGTGCAATGCACTGACCTCGACATGCAACGCAGCCCCGACTTTGCCTCAGCGCCTCTGAAGAACCTCTGCTACGTATGTCTTCGACACTGCATCAACGCCGTCCGTGGTGCACCGTCCAGACTCCGACGCATTCCTGGCCCTGTGTGGCTTTCGACCGATGCAACGCCTTCTGCCCAGCACTTTGACACCACGGAACTGGCAAACTGCGATCTTGACATCGAAGCATCACCGATGGTGCGCTGCCTTCGGAAGTCAAAGCCTCGCACCTACAACCGACGCATCACCACCTTTTGTGCATTTCATCGTTCCCGAGCGCGAACGCCTCAATCAATGATCTTGCACCGCTTCCAGGAACTGACACATCACATCTATCTACGGTGCATCCTCTCTGTTGCGACCACATCATCCTCAAGAATTGACGCATCCAAGGTACTGTCAGAGGGTCTGCATGGCTCCTGTATCCGGCCCGCTTTCCAGCGCGGTCAGACTGAACTTTTGGATTTGCCCCAGTCAAGCGCAACCAGATAGCCCCAGATGGAGCTACTGATCTCTAAGCACTACATTTTGATTTAATATTACAAAATTCATATCTTGACTTGTGTATTTTGGATTTTTGTCATTTTGGTCTTGTTTTACTCCGATAAATATTAGCTATTTTTCTGAACTGGTCTGTAGTACGTTTGTTGTGTTTTTACTGTGTGTGTGCGTGCACAAAGACTTTGCACATTGCCTTTTTAGTTTAGCCTGACTGCTCTGTGTCAAGCTACCAGAGGGTGAGCTACACTTGCCCTGACTAGTGTGTGGGACCCTACTTGAACAGGGTGCATCCTTCTGCCCACTAGAGACCCCATTTCTAACAATGTGCATGAAGATTGTATATTTTAGCTTTTTGGGGTTAAACCTTGCTACGCCTTCCTCCCTGCCCACCCTTCTCTTTATATTGTTCTTTAACATTAATTGTTTGTATTCAATAAATACAGATCCTCAAAACAAGTTCCCAAAATATTTGCATTTTGTCATAGCATGACATTCAAAGATCACTAGACCCTTCTGCCCTACAAAAGAACATTAACAGGAATTGTAGCCCTGTGGAAGAAATCCATCTTTTCTGTATGCCGAATTATTCACTTTTTCGCCCTTTTTTTCTGGATCCTGTTTATGTATAGTATTAGGACTCTATGCACTGTAACACTGGTACTCAGTGCCAGAGTGTGTATGGTCTGGCCTTAAAACGGTACTGTAAAATTGATTTCACCCAGCTGGTCTATTTAACTTTCCTGAAAGGTCATGGCAGATGGCACAGTAATTGCACCAGTGGCATGGAAGTTACATTGTATATGTTTATTGCAGTGTGTTTTTATATTTTGCCACATATTTGAAAAAACATATGGCTGCTGGGAGCACTACTGTGCTCTAGCTGAGTGTGCGATGACACATGGAAGGGAAATATAACTTTGCTAGGTAGGGAAAATCTTTCATATATGAATAAGACATCCATAAAGGCAATATGAGGCAGGGTGCAAAATATATATAAAAAAGTGGCAGACTATTTATTGAAGTAGGTGGCCTCACAATGACTGAAGGCCTAAAAGCTATTTTCACTGTGGAGATTTTTGCTAGATGCCCCATAGACTCATAGGCATGCCTGGGTGTGATTAAAATATTAATTTAAAATCCCTGCTTGGGAAAATGCTAGCAAAGTACTTCAAAGTCATGTTCCACTTAGTTTTCAAAATCTAATTTAATGGTGAAATCAGATATTTTATAACTTGAGCGGAACAGTAACTTTGTAAAAATGTACTTTGGGCTACCTGAGCCAGAACTGGTTTCAAATCAGTCTTGCCACTCATCATACCTTCAGAGGCCAATACACATTCCTGAATGGAGTTAATAAGACTGCCTACCATAGGACTTTTGCCTGGTCTCTGAACCCAGGAAATCGAGGGAGTTGTCAACAACTTACCACTTAGCACAGATTGGCTATCTGGAAGGAGTTGAGAACAGATGACAGATCAAAGGACAGCCTTGACACTACCTCTTTTGGCTTGGAGAGCCCGAATGGGGCTGCTCCTATGCATTCCTAGAGCTGTCTTAGACCCTGTGGTACCAACCCAGTAGGAGGGAGAACCAGTTGGGACCCTGTCAGACAGGGGAAGGCATCATCTAAATGGGGAAGCCAGAGACGCTCCTGGAGAAAGAAGGAACCGCTATCTAACTTTGAGGACTTCTGGGAATTTTAACTGTAAGGCATAGAGGAAGTACTGCAAGCATTGGTACGCACAGTGTGATAAGGTATACAGCATGGGTATTGAGAAATCTCCAGTCACTAACTAGTGCACAGGTTAAGACTGGCACATTACCACCACCTCCTTGGAACATTCTAAGACCTGGAAAGATTACACCTGAAGAAGTAAGGCCTGCTGGAAAAAAGAAGACTCCTGATTTATGCCTGGCTCCCAGGGACTGGATTTGCTCTCCAAATGTCAAGTGGCGGAGCTCCTGTTTACCTGCTCCAGAAAAAGAAAAGCAGAAGGACTCCTGGTGCCAAAACCCAGCAGACCACAGAGGACTAGACCCTGTAGGAGCCCTACTTTGAGAGAGACTTGGTGCCTAGGATCCTACTTTGAGGACCTTGGGATCCCTAAGATTGACCACAAGGAACTTTCCCAGCAGTTGAAAAAAGTGGGACTTAGGCATTTTTTCTGCCTCCAAAGACTGAGACAAAGTGCTGAGGAGTGCTCATGGAAGTTGCACCCTAAGCGGGCAAGAATACCAGGGTTATCCTGCTCCGAGCTGCACTAAAAACTTCTTCAGTGGGTCCTTGCATTGGTAGTATCCGGTCTTGTGGAGCTCTGCTGAGCTTTGTGCTTTGCCAGCCGGAGGATTTTGAGGAAAAACAAAGGTAAAACCTGCGACTGGGCGAGACTACAAGCTATCTCACCGGTGAAGCAAACTCAGTAACTATGAAATCCAGCTCAGTGCTTTTGTCACCAACACAATAGCTTCAGCAGGACCTCAATGATAACATATCCAAGTTTGAAGGACCCTCTCCGGCTTTAGCCTTGGAGTAGGCCCTGTTGAAGAATCTTGACTTTCATTTCAGAGACTTTGCACTAAGGCTAAAACTTTGATCGGGATGGACCACTTGATGGATTCCACATCCACTTCATCACAGACGGCCTGAAATTGGCTCTCTGTCCAAGTCAACTATGAACTGCTGTTTTCAAATGGGGCTTTACTATTTCGAGGCGTTTATTGCCAGAAGGCATTACATATTCATATCTCCCTTCCCCTTATCCAATTTGAATGATTTTGGTGTTTTGGGGGCACTAATGTTTTATATTTTCTAAATTGGTTTGGGGATTTAATTTTGTTGTATTCTTGACTTTAAAATTGCTGGTACTGCTTGAACCTAACACTCACTCCTTTGTGGAAATGCCTGCCACTTGTGCCATAGCTACCAAGGGCTGAGCAGAGTTTTTCTGAGACGTGTGTTGCCACCTAACTAGTGTGTGTTTATTAAATTGGATAGGGTCCTGCTTCCCAAATAAATGCCCTACTTTCTGACAGGGTGCATGTCACACATTATTTACATATACTAGCTGCTTATGACTGTGTGTTTTCTTGATGCCTGCCCTGTCTAGTCATTATAGCAATGGTAGATAATTGTACCTTATGCCCCTTTTATTAGCTCCCTGTTATCTCTGATGGTTTGTGGCCAACAATACATGCATTTGAGATGGGAATGCTCCATGCTTTTGGTATATGATTGTGTTGCCTTGCCCTGAGAGCCTGGCTCCATATACCATCATGTTTATTTAGGCCCTGGCAGCACACTCATCTAGTGTGTTTGCAGAGCTATAGGCCTGTCCCTGAAAATGCAAGCTCATGTGAACTGAAGCAGCACCATTCATGCCATCCTAGTCTGCAGAAGACTACTGTCCCTGTCCTGGTGGTAGCACATAAAGTCTTGGTGACAGCGTGCAGTGTTTTGTCATTTATAGTGTGACCAAAGATTTTTATCTCTATCAGTGAAAGTAAGACCTACTAATCCCTCTTGGGTAAAGTTCTGCTGTTATATGCACAGCCGATGTTTACACTGACATGATTGATATATGTATGTGTTGTAAAAGTGTGTGTGCAGTGAGCCTGTGATACATGTGTGGTAGTAGGGCTCTTTGTGTATGTATGTGTCAGTGAGTACTAAACCAGTGGGAAACTTTGTGGCTGCCCCAGATACACTAAGGCACGAGGTGGAGGATGAGGGCAACTTCCGCAGACAATGGAATACACTGCATTCCTATGGCTGGAGGGAAGAGAGTCAGACTAGGAAGTGAGGTGTATGGAAACAGGGCTGTCTCTAGAAAGCCCATGAAAACTTGGTTATCAAGGGGCTGCTGATTAGTTCTTTCTGAGTACTGCCATTTAGTAGAGGGTAGGGGTGAAGTGTGAAACTGCAGTTTCTGATGTTTATGGTGCAGAAGATTCTAGGTTAAGCCTATCCTTTTATCTGCACCTGAACAGTGCGTGAGAAAGGCTGTTAACAGCCATGTGCAGAGATCTCACACATAATTGTCCTCTTGTGATGAGAGAGCTGCCCGAGAAGGACACTTGAAAGAACACAACCCCAAACGGGTTCTGACATGAGAAACAATGGATCCACATCCCCTGTCTACAATATGTATAAAGCGGGACCCAAGCCACTCAAAAAATAATCTGGGACTGGTAGAAAGTGAACATGGAAAGGAGTGTCCTGCAAAGTACCTGAAGAGCTGCTATATAACCAGGGCCTGTCTCTGCCTGACAGACAGTCTCCCAGAGATAAGAGGACATTACCTGAAGTCTGCACGTTCTGCTGGAGATGCAGGACTGTCTAGATTCCTGCCTACTGAGAGAGGATAGAGTGTTCCTGAACCTGCAGGAGGTGAGATTGTCAAGAAGGAGAACCCCAGTGTGTTCCTGGTGTGCAAAGTACTCAAAGAAAGTGAACACTATCAGAGAACATAGCCAGGAGCAACCTGCATCTTTAGGGGAGTCCCCGGTCTCTGTGTGCGGTTCCTGCCAAGAACTACTACAAATACTGTATCAAACAGGCGTGGGCATATCTACTCTCCACTGTGACTTTGTGACGCTGCACTGCACCTCGCTGCTGTAAGTCTCATTATCTAGCAGTCCAGTCATGTTCACATAGCTGCACATCACCCCTATACACCTAATTGGCCAAGGAGGCTGTCCCTGCATGTCCTCACTATGAACCTGATCAGATGAAGAGGGCTTATCCACTGGCAAAGCCAGGCAGTGACACCCAGGCATATATACATCATCCACCCTGCAACTTCACCATCAGGGAGCGACTACCACAATTGCGGATTGGGTTCATCATTGCTGCCTGATGTGGGAGGAAGGTGGAAAGTACGGATGATGGATTGGTGGATGGATATCTGGATGAGTTGAATGCATGAAAAGCTAAAAGGATGAGTGGATGAAACATGAACGGGTGACAGGATAGATTAATAGATTGAATCGTGAAAGGGTCGCTGCATAAATCAATAGATAAAAGGGTAAAGGATAGATGGGCAAAAGGAGAAAGAAACGAAGAAGATAATCCTTTTGAGGAGGGTTGGACTCATTTTCATCGTTCTGTAAGATTAGAGGTATGGTTCAAAGCTGAGGGGATTTTAAATGTCTTAATATACCCTTACCATTCTGTCTTTAATAATATCATGCTATCCTTAAAAGTTTACTTTCATTCGCATTTTATTCACTCTAGATGTACTCACAACACTGCACTGTGCATTTGGTTTCTGTGACCTCCCTTCACGGAGAGTTGCCTTATTGCCAATGAGTACCAGCATGGGACTTGAAGTTCAGTGTGTTCAACTGAACAAATTGGGCCACCACAACAATATTTTGAAACTATAGTGAGTCTATCATTTGCACTTAAAT
The DNA here is from genome assembly GCA_963921515.1 of Calotriton arnoldi. Lineage (NCBI taxonomy): Eukaryota > Metazoa > Chordata > Amphibia > Caudata > Salamandridae > Calotriton > Calotriton arnoldi. The sequence continues at coordinate 959,009 of CAWUFW010003044.1, read as the reverse complement.
ATGTTTATTCAAACCTGCCACTCTTATTACCATTCTCTGAATTCACCCTTCTGCACTTGCCTTTATTTACAAAACACAGCTTTATTAGTTTTGTATGCTTCAACTGCATCGCACAAGTGAAAACTGTTTTTTGCATTTGAGTTTTCATTAACATTGTTGCAGTTGATAATTTTGCTCACGTTTTCTAAATTGCCTTTGTTAGGTCAGTTGCATCCTGGATGGCCCTTCTTCAGTATCCCAGCTCTTTGATGCTGACACATGTCCCTGCATATGACTGAAGGCTGTGTATGGGTATTGAACCTGCCTATTTCTCATCTGACAGTCCTGCTTCATGGCTTCCAGAAGGAAATCTTCCCTAAAGGCTAGGGTGGACCTTCCGTCTTTTGAATGTGTACCATGTGAAGCCCCTACCCACATAGCCTGCCTTTTCCATTATTGATTTTGAGACCATCTTAGCCCTGTAATGCTAAAAGGGTCATGCCCTCTGGCATGAACTGATCGTTTATATTAAATGGTCTATTCATGCAGGCCCAGGCAGGAAACCAAAACTCATTACTTCCTCTCGTTTATTCCTAGTTCACAAATAGTTTTGCTTTACCTTGGTCTTGAATATATTGCCTCAATCTATAACAAAATAACTAAATTGGTTGAGCATCTGACCCTTCAAAGTTGCAATTAATTTGAGCCCATAGCCTTTCAGAGTTTGCAATAAAACCAATGAGAGCAACTCTCCTATTCTTGATAAATTAAAACCATTGCTTCAACCTAAAGACGTTTGCATGGTCGACCAAAGTCTCTACCTCTCAGGGGTGGATTATGATAATTCTATTTTGCCTGGCAACCACAAATTCAACTTGACACCCCTCAAAGCGGAATTCCACTGCCAGGCTCGTTTCTGATGCTAAGAAATTCAGCCATACCAGCCCAATGTCTTGTATTTTACATGGGCTACCAGCCGCAGCAAGAATTACATTCAAGCTTGTCAGCATCACATTTAAATCCATTCACATGCAAAGCCTGCTGGCCATCTGCCTTGAAAGTCTATGGGGGAGATGAAAGCCTTAGGAGCAGAGAGGTTTTCAAACTTGAAGCGAAGTTCAATTCGCCCTCTGCTGCCTAGCAGTATTCCCAGGGGTGGCCCCATCTTTCTGAAACTCTCCACGTGAAGATCTCAGAGGAATAGAAGGCTTCCTACAACTTATCATAAACTTAAACACCTACCTACCTGTTTAATACTTATCTTCACCCCTACCTTCTTCTCCTGACTTCAATTTATCTTACTTCTCCTTGGCTTTTCCGGGCCGGTCTCTCCTTTTTCTCTCTTTTCCTCTTCCAACACCATCTTTCCCGTTCTCTCAATACCTTATTTTGCACGGTGTTTCAAACTACCTTGCTGATACTGAATTCGATGTAAGTGCTTTTTCATTGTTGAATTTCACTGTATTGTAAAGAGATCAAAACAGTACTCTTATGTAGACAATTCAGGTATCAATTGGTTGTTACTTCTGTAAAGTGCACTGACATCTGTACCGGCTAGAGTTATGCTATATAAATCTGAGGGAAAAAATTAATGTGGATAGCTCATTGTCGTGGGAAAGGACTTGTTCTAGACAGGCAAGGGATACCTCATGTTTGATTTAGGTGGCTCATGGTAGTCATGTTAACAGATTCACGTATTAGAACCTTTGTTAATCTCCAGAATGGCATGTAAATCCTGGGGCTAATTTCTGCAATGTAAAAAAAAAAAAGAAAAATCTGAAAACCCCCACCTGTAATCATGGAAGCATAGTTTTCTAGGTGAATGTCAACATACAGGTTATTTGGTGCACACACCTGAGAAATATTGGACAGAAAAATAGCACTTTTACCTTTAAAAAATTAGCCACGATTTATGGTAGTGCTTGCACAACGAATTTTCAGCCTTGGCACATTTTATTTCTTGCTCTTATTTTATTTTACATTTCCTGCATGAAAGTGGGTATTCTAAAGTGTTCTGAACTTCAAAACTGAACACTGCTAAGGATTTTTTTGTATTGTAAAAATCATGTTAACACTGTTAAATAGTTTTGAAAATATATAGTAAAGTAAATTTATTTAAGAAGTGCAAAACCAAGACCAATAACAATACACAGGAATAACAATAAAAACTGGCAGTGGGGGGGCGTGGCTTGGCAAGCCAAGATGGCGGTCGCACTCTAGGAGTGCTCCAGACCCCTCTGTAATCCGTCAACATACTACTCCTCTGGCGGTCATTACTCGGGGGAACAATGTGATTATCTAACAGAGTATAGTGCCGGCAACCCTGATACCCAAAACGAGAGCTCTGCGGGTGGTGAGGGTGCCCGGCGAGCACTTGCTAAGATCCCGAGCCTAGAACAAAATTGTGCCTACCTGGAGCTGAGGGGCGGAGTGCCGCGAGACCGTGGCACTCCTGGGGCTCCCCGCCGCCTGACGACTCCTGACGGCGGAGAAACTCTTCCCTTGCCGGTGCGTGGAGGGGTGTTGGTCCCGCCCGCTGTCCGAGGACTCCTATGACGCCTGAGACGAGTGGAGCGACGCCAACATAGTCAGGAGGTGAGCAGGGGCGCGGTGGTTTGAAGCGGGGCCGCCGCGCCGCCCCCGGTGGTTGAAGTAACCCTGTAGACGACCGGGGGCTGACTGCGAGCAATTGTTGAGGGGGCTCGGCCTGTGGTCGGCAGGACGCGCATCCCCGGAGAGACCCGATAGAGCTGCGGCCTGGGATTGAAGCGTGCAGCCTCCGGAGGCAGACACTTTTCCTGGTGAAGAGCGGGCTCCTCCTCTTGGGCCTTAAGCAGCACTGTGAAGGAGCATCAGCGGTGCGCAGCGCGAGTGGCGTCCTGCCGCCGGGTGCGGGGAGCTGGGTCTCAGTCCCCGGACGCAGTGTGATTTCCCACCCTCCCACCCCAGAAAGAGAGGCTGGGTGCGCTGATAATCACCGGCTGAGTGGCGGCAGGAGTGTTCCTGGGGCTCCCCGCCGCCCGACTGAAGCTGCCATAAGAAGAGGGGAGAAACCTGTATCCCCGCAATTGAGAAGAGGGGGGCACTGGAATGGCTCGCCGCCCTGCAGATTCCTATGGCACATGGGGCGTGCGGGGGCCCCCTCCGTGGATTTGTGAGGTGAGGCAAGGGACGCTGGGAACGATAGCGGTCCGAAACTGACAGTGCCATACAGGCAGGGGTGCTCGGCTTGCGGTCGGCAGGACCCCCCCTGTGGAGGCCTGGTAAGGCCGTGGCACAGAACCACAGTGTGCGACCTCCTGGGATCGGGGCTCTGACTGGGTATGAGTGGGCTCCCACCTTCTAGGCCCTGGGACACGGGATCAAGCTTCAGAGGACCTGGGCGATAGGGTATTCTACCGCCGATGATAACGGGTGACGGCCTGACCCCCTAGAACAATAAAACCATCCCCCCTGGAGAGAGAGACCCTGTGTGCCGGTGAGTCCCGGTGGAGCAGTCTGGAGGGACCTAGGGATGGCAAACGCCTTGCAGCAACCAATAGATCTTGCCAGAGGTCCCCTGTAGAGATCCTGGGCCTGTGGCACAGCGACGCCCATTGAATCTGTGCCTGTGGGACAGACAGTGTGACAGCGGATCCGCTCCTGTGGCTCCCCGCTGCCTGGCGGTCACCATCTCGGAAAAGCCCAGTTCCTGTGCCCCTGGGTGGGGGGCGCTGAGGCCACCTGCGTCCTGCTACTCCTGCGACACCAGCAACGAACAGGGTGATCCCTACTGGCGCTCAGATTCAGACGAGGAGTGACTTGATTGGCGGCAGAGCTGCCCCTTAATCCTCTGCTCCGATGGCGGTCTCGATGGGTGGTCTAGAACCGGCTGCATATCGATGTATAGGGCGCCCGACTTGTGACCCACAAGGCATCTCCTGAGGATCCGTGGATCATTGGACCGCTCGCACATACTCCAGACCTTGGCCCCTGTGATCGTGTTGAAGAGTGCGGGCCTTCTCGCCGTCCTGCTGTGCTGAATCCACCGGCGCTCCACCAACCTATACGGGAGAGCGAGACATGCAACTGAGTGGAAACAACCTCTGGAACGTCCTTCCCAGCATGGGGAAGGATAAAGGGGCAAAGGCCTGCCCGACTCAAACTCGAATGGAACAGTATACTCTTACTGGATCCACCCAAGATGGAGTAGTGCCCTCCGCGACCGGCCGACCGGAGGGAGACCTGGCTACCATACTACAAGCCATAAAGACATGTCAGGACTCAATGGAAACCAAAATAGGTGAAGTCCGCGTGGATATGGCTCTCATCGCCAGGACCTTCGCAATGCGACAACCCGTGTGACAGCGGCGGAATCCCGGCTATCAGAGGTGGAGGACGATGTCTCTACTCTTAAAACACAGGTGAAGCTGCTTCTATCCCGCACATCGGATCTCCATAAACGAGCGGAAGATGCCGAAAACTACTCCCGCCGGAATAACCTTCGCCTGGTCGGTCTTCCTGAGGGCACGGAACCCACCCAAGTCAACACTTTTGTCGAAAATTGGTTCAGATCATGGATGCCGGCGGACGCCTTGTCTCCCTGGTTTGTTGTGGAGAGAGCCCACCACTCCCTCGACCTCCACCTGGGGGCACCACACCGGACAATAATCGTGAGGATACTCCACTTCAGAGACCATGATGCCATCTTGGAGGAAGCCCGCTCTCGACCAGAGCTCAGCTGTAAGGGATCCAAAATCATGATCTTTCCTGTCTACACTAAGGAAGTGCAGGCCCATAGAAGATCCTACGTGCAGGTTAAACAAAAGTTGTGGGCCATGAACCTGTCTTACAGACTCCTCTTCCCTGCTCACCTCAAAGTGTAATTTTAAAATAAATCTTATTTCTTTGACACACCGGAGGCGGCTTGAACCTGGGCTACCGAGGAGTGCCCACTCCGCCCACAGAAAAACGCCCTAGCAGCGATCCCCAAAAGGACCACCTGGGAAAGACTCTACGATCCCCCGTGGGTGACTTGCGGGGTCCCGTAGGAGGCGCGGGACCCAGGGAACAAAATCTGCATCCCCTGTTGGCTCCACCCAAGACAGAAATGGATCGCCGGAAGCCAGAGCAACAGCAAATAACCTTGCCCAACCGGCGGAGACAAATCCCGATGGCTCTCTCAGACCTAGCTCAGATGACACCGACCTATCGCGCAGCCCTTGCATATGAAACTTAAGTACTGCTACTCCAAAAGTCTGCACCAGAGAAACAAGTATCCTGGAGCTCAGAGGGGCTCAGCATGCAGTCATCGGCCACGACCCTTAACTAACTTGTTTACAATTTAAGCCTTTGTTGATTGGGCGACAGATGCTTCATTTGGGGAAGTATGGGGTGGGGGGTTGGTTGGGGTTTTCTACTGGGAATGTTGTCCCAGACATTGCTCATGTTTTGTTTCACTGTAACACTGTGCATCACACTCCGGATCCTCCCTCAAGCGGCTCAACTAGCGTCTTTAGGTACACACAGCTTCCTTTAGAGCCCGAGTATCTGACCCATTGGAGGCCTCCAAACCGTCAGCCCCAAGCATCGCCGCTATACTACAATGTCATGTCCATATAATGGGGGTGAGCCCATGAAAATCCTCTCATGGAGCGTCAATGGCCTCTTAGATAAAATTAAACGTACATAGATTTTAAAATATGCTCGAAGGAGTAACCCAGATGTTTTATTACTGCAGGAGACACACTTAATGGGGAACCGCTGCCCCTTCCTAGCGCGTCAGGGATTTGGCAGGGTATGGCATTCTGGGTTCTCCAGAGGAGCTCCAGGAACAGCAATCCTCTTACGTCGCTCCCTTCCCTTCATGATGACCCAAGTCTTCAATGACCCCTTAGGCCGGTTCACTGCCCTCTCTGGTACCCTAGGAGACTCCACCATTAATCTAATATCACTGTATGCTCCTCCAGCAAACGTAGAGCCCACTCTTCAAAATGCAATGAAGATTATATCCACTCTTCCTCAGGGCCTGACGGTAATTGGGGGTGATTTTAATGCTGTCCCCGAGCCCATGGAGGATGCTACGGGTCCCATATCCTCTCATAGGAAGTTGGGGGCCAAGCGCCGTGGAGACTGGACCGCTACACTGGGTCTCTGTGATGTCTGGCGCACCTGGCACCCTAAAACACGACAATATACACACACCTCAGCGGCGCACCACAGTCATGCCCATATCGACCTCATGTTCATGCCCGCTCCAGACTGCCGGGCCGTCACCGAAATCCAGATCCTGGCGCGCGGAGTGTCTGACCACTCCCCGCTCCTTTTACAAATGGGGGGTCCCATGAAGGCTCTCAGACCCATATGGCGATTAAATGCTTGGTTCCTCCAAGATCAAGAGTACAAAGAGAGCGTTGGGGAGGAACTCAAAAGCTACTTTCGTATTAACGAAGGCGCAGTGCAGCGTCAGAGTACACTTTGGGAAGCGGGCAAAGCCACAATTCTGGGGTATGCCAAAGGATTCATTAAGCATAGGCGTCAGACCCGCGACCACCAGCTCGCTCAACTCGAAGCCAGGGCGCTCCGTATGGAAATGGAGGCGGCAACGGCGGAGGGAGAAACAGAACGCTGTCAATTACAGTTAATACGGGAAGAAATCAAGAGTATCTCCATCGAGTCAGCCAAAATGATCTGGAGATCCTCGGTAGCCAGAGTTTACGGATGGGGAGACAAAAATGGCAAGTTGCTCCACTGGCTTGCTACTCACCCCATGGCCAATCGAATAGTCCCCGAAATTCGAGACACACGGGGGCAAATCTCCTGTACGCCTGCAGCAATTGCGCAGGCCTTCGCAGATTACTACAAGGCACTGTACTCAATGGATCCCACACACAAACCGCATGATAGCTTTTCCTTCTTGCAGAATATCCCTCTCCCAAGGCTCTCGGAGATAGAACAGAAATGGATGGATGAGCCTATCACAGTTGAGGAAGTGAGTGAGGCAATCTCCACGCTCGCCACCCACAAAACCCCGGGTCCAGATGGGCTCCCTGCGGAGTATTACGCAGCATTCCGCGACACTCTGATCCCACGACTCTATGCTCTCTTCGAAGAAGCCATAGAGGATGGATCGGTCTCCTCTACTACCGACACAGCCACCATTGTGGCCATACCCAAGACGCATCCTACCCCGCTTTCCTGCGCTCAATACCGACCGATCTCCCTCATTAATACTGAAATCAAAATATATGTAACGATTCTTGCCACCCATATGAAGAGTGCTACACACCCTCATAAACCCTGATCAATGTGGCTTTATGCCGCACCGCAGCACTCGTCACTGTCTTCGGCACCTGCATGTGGCCCTTGCCTACCGTGACCTCCTTTCACCGTATTTTGCCCTAGTTTTACTCGATTTCGAGAAGGCATTTGACACGGTTAGCTGGTGCTACATGTGAGACGTGCTAGAGAGAGCGGGCTGGCCCCCATTATCGGAAGATGGTGGGAGTGCTTTACTCTAACCCATCATCCAGGGTCCTTATAAACAAGGCGTTATCTGAGGTCTTCCGTCGCGAGGGGGACCCGACAGGGATGTCCGCTCTCCCCTCTCCTCTTCGCCCTCGCGATCGAACCTTTGGCCTGCCGCATCTGGATGGATGACCGGGTACAGGGCTAGAGTTGGCAGAACTCTCACGAGGACCGAATCGCCTTGTACGCGGATGATGTCCTACTGTACCTAGCTGACCCGGCCCGAGATGTCTACAGATCCTTCATTCCTTCGAGCGAGCATCTGGCCTACGCCTTAACCCACTCAAGTCCACGGTGGTGCCCCTCCATGCCTCTAGAGAATGTTTTGACTGGCAGACAACAATGCCCATACAAAGACTATCATTTAAGTATCTTGGTATCTGGGTGGTGCTTCTCCTGGAACTAACCTGGCCCCTCGATGTCGGTCCACTTCTCAGACGCGCAAAGGATCACCTACGTCGATGGCAAAAACTTCCTCTCAATCCCCTTGGAGAGTTGCCCTCTTTAAAATGATGGTTCTCCCCCGCATCTTATATGTCCTCCAAAACCTCCTGATCCATCTCCCCCGCAGCTGGTTTCGCGATCTAGATGGAGTGATTATCAATTTCCTTTAGGGGGGCTCAAGAGCGCGTCTGGCTCTCACGACTTGCCAACGTACCACATACGAGGGAGGAATGGGAATGACGAATCCCTTCTTATACTATCTCGCCTTTTGATAGTCCATGATTGGTTTAATGGGGGGTGGTCAGACCCAGCATATCGATTAGAATTGGGGCGACTGGGATTCGCTCAGGCCCAAGCTATGCTTTACGGAGCCCCAATCCCTCAGGCCCTGCCAGTAGTCACCCGTATGGCTCTCCTGGCATGGCGGCCTACATTGCGACACATCCACTGGCACAATAGACTTACATTACAAACGCCGTTATGGCACAGCACTTGGTTGCGGGAAGTCGGAACCCTGACGGGTTTTCAAGCATGGGACCTAATGGGCATCACCTGCCTGGGAGATGTATGGAAGGGAGACCACTTGTCCTCCTTTCAGGAATTACAACATGCCTACTCTTTACACTCTACACAGTTCTTCAGGTACCTCCAACTATGCCACGCCCTAGCCATTCACATTCCTAACCAGGAGACATTCCCGGAATTCAGCCCATTGGAGGCCAGGATTCTTATGGGAGATCTGGGGAAGGGAGGGATATCCCAAATATATCGATCCCTGATAAACAATACCCCATCCACGCTAGACCCTCTTAGAACCCGGTGGGAACAATGGATAGGCCCTCTGGAAGACGAAGACTGGCGAGATGCTCTTATGGCCCCCAGAACGCTCACTATATCTGCCAGACTCCGACTCATCCAGACATATTATCTTCACTGCGCATATCTTACACCGGCGCGGTTGCACAAAGCGGGATTTCTCCCAACTCCGCAATGTCCACGCTGTGAAGGCGAACCAGCCGACTTCTTCCATATGGTCTAGTCCTGCACCGTCATATCCAAATACTGGGCATCACTCGTATCTGAACTGGGTGGCATACTGGGGTGGGAGGTCCCCCTTAAACCTCTTGCTCTTCTCCTGGGGGTGATGAAGGGAATGGACGGCTCCCGAGCCGACAAGTTGTTCCTGGGAACAGCCATGCTGATTGCTAAAAGAGACATTGCAATGGCCTGGATAGACTCAAAATCTGCATCTATTTCAAAATGGCACAGGGGAGTTGACTGGTGTGCTGTCCAAGATAGAGCTAAAGCGAACAGTGGTCCCATACAAGTTAGATAAGTACAATATCACAATTTAGTAATCAAAAATTGGAATTACAACTAGTATCAATGCAAGGTACGGTTTAATTCAAAATTGAGTGCAGCGCAAGGATAATATACAAGGTGGTGAGTGAGCAGAACGTGACAGGGTAAAAGGAAATCAGCCGATTTCCTTACTACAGGCAAGTGACTTTAAAAAGTGACTTTACAATTTGTGAGAATGTCGATAAGCAGAAAGCCACAATCAGAGTTACATCTCATACTCCACAGTCGGATACAAATAGAGTATAGAGTATAGAGTTGAAGATGTAGGAGTCGTGCACTAGAGAATTTTCTGGGGCATCTTCCTATCGCCATTTCTGACACCCCTGATCACGATAGCCTTAATTTAAGCAATTTTAATCATCCTCACCACGTACCCTTGCTACACTACTCCCTATCTGATTCTCCCTTAACCCTGTTTACTTTCCTTTTTCTCCAACCCCTTCCCTTACTTTTATCCAGACAAACTTCCCAGGCACTTGTTTTACTGCTTAGTCCTGATGAGATCCCTATACCTCAGTTGGGATTGAAACGTCGTCGACTCCTACATCTTCAACTCTATACTCTATTTGTATCCGACTGTGGAGTATGAGATGTAACTCTGATTGTGGCTTTCTGCTTATCGACATTCTCACAAATTGTAAAGTCACTTTTTAAAGTCACTTGCCTGTGGTAAGGAAATCGGCTGATTTCCTTGTACCCTGTCATGTTCTGCTCACTCACCACCTTGTATATTATCCTTGCGCTGCACTTAATTTTGAATTAAACCGTACCTTGCATTGATACTAGTTGTAATTCCAATTTTTGATTACTAAATTGTGATATTGTACTTATCTAACTTGTATGGGACCACTGTTCGCTTTAGCATACGTCCACCCTTGGTCCCTTCAGACTTTTAGGGTTCCCTTGTCCGTTTTTGTGTCCAAGAAAAAGCGGCTTATGAGGCAAGAGAGTGCCCGAACAAACATGAACGAATATGGGGCAAATGGACGGGTTCATTGGACTGATTGCTCATGGTGCAAAGGGCTGGCCCTTTCCTTTTTATACCAGCTAGAGAGGGGGATAATACTTGTAATTGTAATGAAATGTCTTACACGTCACAGTGATACAAATGTTACTTTGGATATCTTGTTATATAAAATGCCAATAAAATTGGATATAAAAAAAAATGGCAGTGGGCAAAACATTCTTATGAAATGCAAAATCTGCTCGTGGGAAAATTTTTGAGGTGTAATAAATTTGCCACTTTTTTCCACAAATGTATCTAACTGGGTGGATTTCCTAAAGTGCCTGTTTTTTTAGGCCTTTCCTCTCCCTTGCTCCACCACCCACGCAAGCCAGTGAACCACTGCAAAACACCAAGGGGCTGATTACGAGTCTGGCGGTCCATAGACGGCCAGAATTGCGGGGACGTAGCGGTGGCGGTCTCCCTGCCGCCCTATTATGAGATGGGCGGTGAGACCGCCATAACCCTGCCGAAGCCACCAGGGAACCGCCATTCCCTGGCGGTGTTGCAGAGGCATCCATATGCTTGGCTGGAAGCATATTAGGAGTTTCCACTCCTTCAGGGTTTTCATGGCGGGTCCTCCTCCATGTAAACCCTAGCGGAGAGGAAACAAAGGGGGTCTACAGGGCCTTCTGGTACCTTTGTGCCCTGTGGATGCACACCCTGGGGCACAACATATGTCCCCCTGTGTGCATACACACCAGTTCCTGCACGGCATGGACTTTTCAGTCCACGCCATGCAGGGACTGTTTTTGGCATTCCCATTGCGGTTTTAGAGGCACCGCTCTGGGAATGCCAAATAAAACTGCCAGACAGGAGGAAACTCCTAATCTGGCGGGTGGCCTCACCACGGGTTTGGCGGTGCGGTGGCGGGGCGGACCAAGCGGCGCCCCGCCAAACTTGTAATCGGGCCCCAAGTCTGTGATATTTCACAGATGAGGAAAATAGCTGTTTGTTGCATATTTTTTTCTTTGCTTCCTCCTTTCGTAAAAATAATGCCTAGAACTAGTAAAAAGTAACAACAATGCTGCTGCGGATGTTGGCAGACGTCAATTTGAATGTCCTCCAGACTCACTGCAAAGAGGAAGGATTAGATCACTCACTATTTTAGGATGCCTAGTGGGCCTTGGCTGCAGTTGCTAAAATCTTGTTGAGGTAAATCATGATTGGTTTCTGTTAAACAAGGCAATGGAGAACATAAAAAACCTAAGTGCAGTGAGGTGGGATCTTGTGAAATATGATTACTTGAAAACATTTCACACAGTCTTCTCAGCAGAGTGCCAGGGTCAGCCGACATCTGCCAGTTTGTCTCCTTAAAAGTAGTCTCTTTAATTTCGAGAAGGATATGGGATTTGAGCTGCTTGCCTGGTTGCCGCCTTATTATTTCAAGTTTGTTACAACATGTTATGATTAATTGTCCAGAAAGGTCACGTTTCCAGGCAACTGAGCTTGTAGATATAATGAAAATAATGCTAGTAATTTATTGTTATGGTTCTTTATATCACTATAAGCCTTCTTTCTGCTCTTGGATGTCTTGGACACGGTGATATCAGACCGTCCCAAGAATTTACACCTACATCTTGTAAGGTTAATTTCTTCTAACTGGGAACTCTCAAAACGTCAAAAGGGGGTCCTATGATGGTCCAGCGAGACTTTATTTCTCCTCAATATAGCCACTGTGAAACAGGATCAACGTGCTTTTATTGTGTAACCATTATATTTTATCTGTAAACTATGCATGGTGATATTGTAAGGCCGATTCACACATCGTTCTGCACATGAAGTCTGAGTAGGTGTGTACATAATTTCATTTGTGACTGCACATTCACCTTTCTAATTAGCAAAGTAAATTTCCACTTGTAAATGGATTTGCTCACATTTAACATTATGTTTTTATTGTTTTGAGTTTGAGTAAATCTCACCGGGCACAGGCACCAGCAAAATGTTGTGAATATTGTGTAATCTCACAACCTTGCAAGTACGCACGAACGTTTTGCTGGTCGTTTCACATCCTGAAACAGGTCTGAGATTTACACCTGTGAAGGGTAGGAGTAAATATTTTTTTCGTGATCCGAACAGCGTCTAGTTTTTTGTAGATGTAGGAGAAGGGATTTCTCTACTAGAAAAAAGAAAATCCCTTAGTGGAGTTAAAAAATCAAATTCACTGTTGCAGAAAATGTAACAACCGTTTTGATTATTGAATAGAAAACAATAGTTCACTGGTATTGTATATTTATTATTATTATTTTTTTTTTAAGTGTGTGCTTGTGATTGAAGGCACTTCGTAGTGCTGGAAGTATTTTACACACACGTTTACAGATATTTACTTCATCCTTTCTTTCACTGATGATGTTATTTCACTAACAGAAGATTCTTACTCTGCTCAGGGCACATGAGTAGTGAGCTAAGCTTTCTCCCCACTTTGAACCTCTGTCTCCTATGAGGTTCCTGGTCAGCCGGTGGCCGGGGTATCTCCATACTCCCTAGGAAACTGCAGCGAGGTACGATTCTTTTATTGGTCTCCGAGTCCTCACATATGGCATCAGCACACCAGGAGCTTGCTTGGCGGTCTACTGCAGTCCACGGTGACTGGTCAATGTGTAGATTTCTTGACGGTCAGGGCCTACTCCAGCAGAGATGGTTGTTGTTATTTGGCATCGTCTTATAGACGTGTGATTTGTTGCCATAATGTGGTTGTTCTAATCCTAATAATAACTATGTAGATAGTGAGCCTCACAGACTCATTTCGAAGTGCTCCAATGTTAGGTGTTATTACTACCCATCTGAGTTGGATTTATTCTATCGACCTCAAAAGGAGGAGAGTATGAATCAGCCCTGCCAGTATTTGAACTGTGACCTGTAGGTCCGTGGGCCGGCTGCCCACTGAGCTGTGATGAAAGCAGCATCCAGTTAGCCGTGTGTGGCGAAGGCGCGCCACGTTTCTAGTTTCTGAAGCTAGTAAACTGACGATGGTGTTAATCTGAATGAACTGCGTTTATAATTTGGGCCCTGAGAATGATCCTCAAAGGCACCCTCTATATATCATGGTCATGCACGACGTTAGGACGTGTGCTTGTGTCCGTTAGCGTCTCTGGGACGTCACGCACGCAGAGCGTCCCCCAAGCCATCACCTCGAGCGGTCTGTTCCCTACGAGGTTAATCCGCCATAAAACTATTCGCCTTGTATGTTAATCACAGCACGATTATACTTTCTAATCTGTTCGCGAGCACTTTGAAGCTCGGACATCATGTAATTAGAGCGAGCACGCGATCACTTTGCTTTATGTTGTAGTAAAATGCTTTAGTACTCGCCGTGACCTTTTCCTTTCATTCAATTCCCGTTAACTCTCTTGACGAGCGGAGGTCTGAGATGTCTGGTTTCCTCTTTCCCTCCGTCGCTCCCGTCCTTGGGAGGGAGGGGGGCAAGCCAACACCGAGACCCATTTTTGTTGTGTGAAAAAGGCCGCTTTATTGAAGACAGGTGCATATCACAAAGTCCCAACTAGGCCAATGCCTTACAAACTAAAACCTCAATATACATAAAATAGCTGATCCTCCATTTCCTCCACCCCCACCCCTACGATCCCCACATAAAAATCCCCCACCCTGCCCATAACATAACATTACATAACATTTCATAACATTTCATAACAATCCCATTCCACAATATTGCAGTTCCAAACTCCTGCCATCTAATAAAAACCTACCACCATATCTGTCCTTCTGCAACTGTAACTACCTAACCTCTATTCTAAACTTATCCTACCTGCCTCACCTTTCCCTGGCCCTGCCCACAAAACTTCCAACATTTAACTAAAAACTTCTGCCAATCTGGCCAACTTTTTAACAACCCCGCAGCACCTGCTTCAAGCGACAGCATATACAGAATCACTAGAACCCTATGCACCCTTCCCCAACAAAAACGGCCAAACCTTATAGAATCCCTTCGAAAAACGCCTACTGAAACCCCTAAGTAAAGGGTGGGCGGGAGGGAAAAACTAAATCCCACTACACTCCCAGCCACCAGGTCACCAAAACCTAAAATGGTGGCTGGGAGAGGGGGAGCCAGCCCCTTATAGCCATTTGGGCTATCAAAATTGATTTTGGGCTACATTTGGGCTATTCCCCCCGAAGCCCAAACAAACCCACCAAAATGGCCGCTGTCGTCCTGCCCCTCCCCCTCCCAAACTGCCCGGGGGGCAGACCTCCCTGGGCTCGGCTGCCCCCCAAGCCCCCCTTGGGAGGGAGGGGGGCAAGCCAACACCGAGACCCATTTTTGTTGTGTGAAAAAGGCCGCTTTATTGAAGACAGGTGCATATCACAAAGTCCCAACTAGGCCAATGCCTTACAAACTAAAACCTCAATATACATAAAATAGCTGATCCTCCACCCCCACCCCTACGATCCCCACATAAAAATCCCCCACCCTGCCGATAACATAACATTACATAACATTCCATAACATTTCATAACATTTCATAACAATCCCATTCCACAATATTGCAGTTCCAAACTCCTGCCATCTAATAAAAACCTACCACCGTATCTGTCCTTCTGCAACTGTAACTACCTAACCTCTATTCTAAACTTATCCTACCTGCCTCACCTTTCCCTGGCCCTGCCCACAAAACTTCCAACATTTAACTAAAAACTTCTGCCAATCTGGCCAACTTTTTAACAACCCCGCCACCCAGGAAAAAGCGGGAGCATAGGCGGTGCCGCCGACTCCCCTTTTTTCTGCCCCCCCTGCCCTAGTAGGAATGCTCCCCCACTGCCGCTACGCATTCAACATCCTATCCTGCACTAACTAAAACACTTAATACACCACCTTAATACTTTACTACACTACCTTACCCTCCAGCAGATACAAGTCCATACCTTAACCGGACAAATGTACTCCCCTGCCACTAAACAATTCCGCCATGTCCCACTTAATCGCACAATGCGCCAACCTGAAAAAAACCCAACTCTCTGCATTATGCCCCCACTCTGTATATCAGTTTTCTCCTGGCCCTGTCCACCTCCCTAGGAATGCGAGCCCCTCTCCCTTGACGCGGGAAAAGCTCCGACCCAATGGCAGAGCACCCGGACCACTGCGGCTTCCACAGGGCCAGGTCTCGCTTCCCTATTCTCGTAAGGACCAAAACCCTCCTCTCTAACCATGTCATGTTCCCCCAAGAGAATCAGCAAAAATGTCGGGCACCTACCAGCCACCAACCTGCCATTCCTTAAACGCAAAAGTTCCTTCCACAGCATGCCCCCCTCCCTTTTCCCACAACCTTAAATACATCTTTATAAACATCAATATTTCTACAAATTACTGGGCCCGCGCCTGGACCTGGGCCCACTTCACGAAAGAATGTCCCACTATCCATATGGTCATCCCCCTGACGAGGGGGCCCCCAACCGAACCTGAAATAGAAAACTGCGTGAACAGAGGAAAACACATAACCGCGCGCAATCCCTCTTGGAACGCCGCGAGCACAACGTTGGTATCAGACCGACACCCATCTCTTCCACCCCCGTAGTTGTCCCCATCCCCACCCCCTGTTCCTGGTATCCAGACGCTACCCCTGATGTAAAAGTCTGTCCTGTCAGTGCCGTCCCCAGTCGTCTGCAAAAAATCCTCCCTATTCCTACCCCCGCAAACAAATGTAAAGTGTCCCACCGACCCCTGCATCTCATGAACTGTGCCTTTGTCTCTGGCCATCCTTATCTCGAGCGGCCCCAGCACCTGCTGTTGTTTACCCATCCGCCACCGAGCCTCCTTCAAGTGGGCATCCAGCTCCAAGCCCCAAAAAAGAAAAGAGACGTACTGGGCCCCATCATTGCATCCCGTGCCAAGGCGTTCCCAGTTCCCTCATGATCTCTTTGAAGCTGTCCAGTGCTGCCTGGCACTCCGTGGAGTCTGAGGTGCCAACCAAGAAATAAGTCATCCAGATAGTGCTTGCCAACTGGTGACCCGTGCGCCTGTAACATAACCCCTGGGTGAGCGTACTGAAATCTTCAAATGCGCCAAACATAGAGCAGCTCATTGGTAAATCTTTGCCCCGTCCCAATCCATTGAAATGGATGCACAAGAAGTCCCAAACCCCCTGGTGTACTAATATCACTCAGAAAGCTGACCATCTGTCGCATTATGCTCTTTCCGCTGTTGCGCCCGTGGTCACTTACCAGTGACATGGCCACGTCAACCGACTTATGCTCCTTCCGCCGTGGCGCCCGTGGTCACTTACCAGTGACATGGCCACATCAACTGCTTTATGCTCATTCCGCCGTTGCGCCCGTGGTCACTTACCAGTGACATGGCTGCGTCAACCGCTGTATGCCCTTCCCGCTGTTGCGCCCGTGGTCACTTAACAGTGACATGGTCACGTCAACCTATTAAATAAGACACAGTAACCTCTGTGTTGTCCATAACATCAAGAACCGCATTGCCGTCTGGCCGTAAAAATGCTGAATTAACTTGAATTTTCCTTGTTCTGTCACATGAACCGCCAACTATAGAGACCCCCCAAATGATCCCATGTCCCCCTGCAAGTGGGCCCGCCATGCGAGCTTCACGCACTTCCTTATCCCATTTGCCTTGCACTACCTCCGAGTGCTCCCTTGCTGACTGTACATTGTCCTCTCCTCGCCTACCCCTGGGGCCCTTGTAACCTAAATGAAAAACCGTCCATAAAACCAGTCCTGTCGCATTTTCGCAGCCTTCTGTTGCTCTAACCCGGCCAGGCTGCCATTAATCAGTCCACCCTAACTGGCGTATGAGCCCTTTGGCACCGCCCCTCTAGCCCCTCGACCCCACCCGAAAGGCTGCTGCTGCTGTCCCCCCTTGGTGCTCCTGCTGGCCCCCGACTGCGGCCCCCCCAAAGCAATTAACCACGGCGTGTCTGCCTCCACATTTCGAGCAGTCGTGCCTGAATCTACAAAATTCCCTGAAGCACGTTCCCTTATTGAAATCCCAGCAGGCCCTCCCAGAGCCCGTCTGCCCCCGGCCCGTACCACCCACCCCTCCCCAGGTGGGCTGCCCCTGCGAGGGGTGATAAACGAGCGGTAGCCCGCTGGCTGTAAAAATCGTCTTCCCTGCCCTAGAGGACCCCATCGTGTGCTGCCACAGATCCGTATCTAACTCCCCCCATTTAGCTTCTGTGTCCCATGCCATACGAGCCCTAAACTCCTCGTCGTATTGGGCCCAGGCGTATCCCTCCCCCGTGATTTGCGCCTTCCTAATGACGTCCATATACTTAAAAGGGCCACACACCGCTCCGGGTATTTCTCGCAATACACGCTGGCATATATGAGAAAGGCTGCCGTCCAGTTTTCAACAGTGAGGGGCACCCTGGGCCGCTTTGCCAACTCATATTCCTCCTCCTTTGACCCTTCCTTTGCGCGTACCTCCCTGTGCAGTAGCTTGAGCATTTCCACATACTCCCCTTTCCATATGCGCTCTTTCGTGGCCACCATCAAATGCGCTCCCAATGGCTTTGTGACCCCCATATATGGCAACTTCTTGATTTTCAATTCCTTGCTCTCTAGTTTCGCGTCTGACTCTACCGTCCCTGATGCCCCTGCGACGCCCTCCCCTCTTGACTGAGCATCGTCCCCCACACTTACCGGCGTCTTGCCTGAGTCGTCTGTGCCCACACCCACATCCGACACGTATCTACCTCTGCTTAACCTCTCTCCCTCCTCCCCCCCATCCCTTCCCCCCCTCCGATCCCCACCGACACCATCACAGGTTTCACCCGACCGTCCCTTGTTTTACCTTGTTCCAAGGAGGGTGCCCGTCTTGGTGCAGTCCGCCTTGCCACAGGAACCGTCGCGTCCTCTAACCCAGCTGACCGATCCGTGGGCTCCGTCGGGCGTCGTGACCTCTGCAATGTACTAGAACAGACATTATTCGGCCCCCCCACGCCGCCCTCCTCGCTTTCCCTCCATTCATCCTCCTCGAGACTATCCTCCTCATTGCCCAAATCAAAGGTCTCCCGCTGCCCCCAACTCCTGTCCGGCGGAGGCGCCGTCTACATCCTCCTTTGACCCACAACAGTATCGCCATACATGGTCCTGTGTGCACGGTGTCCCGTGTCCCGTTGGGGGCCATCGGGTGTTGGGGCCAGCGAGACCGTTCTGGGCCTACTTGCGCCGGCCGCGACGGGCTCCCACGCCGGTACTGGGCACGCCGCGCGAGGCTCCACCCTCCCTTCACCTTGGCGCCTATGAGCCGCTCCCAGCTCTGCCAAGTCTGGCTCCCGCCGCTGTCCTACCACCTGCAACAAAAAGGTATGGTCCGGTGTGCTGGGCCTAATCTCTCTATCCCCCCTTCCCAATTCCTCTTCCTACCTACACCCAAAGTACTAGCCGCCCAATGGCGCCCTACTCTGCTAAGATCACTGGCTACCCCCCAACCCTGTCCCCCTCCTTGTCGTCGCTCCAATCCAGTCTCCCCAAGTTCTCCAACCTGCCCAGCCCCGCCGCTGTCGAGCTGAAACCCAAACCTCCACCAGATCGCCCTCCCACCCCCGACCCTTCGCCCCCCTGCCTAGCCCCCTAGACCCAGGGAGCCACCATGCGCCATGTAAGCATCAATCTGCTCCCTCCTTGATAAGCCCCGTACCTCCTCATGCCATGAGGTAAAGATGTCCAGGCCCTCCCAGTCCCGACCCCCCCCCTCCGACCCCAGCTCCTCCGGGATATCATCCTCCTCCCCCTCCAAAAACCAGTCTCCCTCCCCCTTGCCCCCCAGAAAAACCCCCCGCCTCTCCCCAACCCCCCCTCCCTCCCGCTCAACCTGCTTGCACCCGACCGGTGCCTGCATCGAGCTCCGCTGCCAAAACTCCCCGTACCCCTCTGCACGTGGCCCCAAAAGCCTCCCCTGCCCTCCTCCAGTCGGCAGGCTCACCTCTAGACGGGCAGCCATGCCGGTTGGCCCCCGCGTCTGCATCCCCCCCTCCCCGAGTGCCAAAACTGGGCCTTTGCCCTGTGCCCCTTTTTCCCCCTCCCTGCTCCATTCACAGCCGCCCCGGGGCCCGGCCTGAGCACCACCCGGACTGCTCCTCAGGCGGGCCCCGCCCACATTTTCTTCCGCCGGAGCCTCCAAGGAGACGAGGGGCTCCGGCGCCTTCGTCACAAGCGGGGCCGCTCTCCTTGTGTATGAGCGGCCCCGAACCCTTTCCTCACCAACCGGGGAGGCGCGCGACGCGCACTGCCGGCGAGCCCCACCCACAGACTCTCCCGCCGCAGCCTCAACGCCCCCTAGAGGCTGCGGCTCCTTGACCACACCCCGGGCCGCACGAGCACTACTCCTGCGGCCCGGGTCACTCACCTGTCCGCGCTTCGCCTTCCTGGGGGACAAGCAGGCCGCGACGGCGGCCGCCACCCCCCTGGACGCGCGCCTCGCTGGGCGCGCGGTTTTCGGCCCAAGCAGCTGAAGCTGGCCGGCCTCACGGAGCAGCCGGACCGCCTCCACAACTCTGTGATCCTCCCTTGCCATCATGTTCTACGAACGCCTTAAACAAACTGTCCTAAACACGCTGACAAAATCCCTCACGAAAGGCTAACTCACCACGCAAAAAAGGCTAAATACCACAAAAAACTAAATCCCACTACACTCCCAGCCACCAGGTCACCAAAACCTAAAATGGTGGCTGGGAGAGGGGGAGCCAGCCCCTTATAGCCATTTGGGCTATCAAAATTGATTTTGGGCTACATTTGGGCTATTCCCCCCGAAGCCCAAACAAACCCACCAAAATGGCCGCTGTCGTCCTGCCCCTCCCCCTCCCAAACTGCCCGGGGGGCAGACCTCCCTGGGCTCGGCTGCCCCCCAAGCCCCCCCTCTGGAAGGCTCTGTCTCTCTCTCTGGGCACGTGGACCAGCAGTTTACTTCCGCGGCCCTAGATGTCATTAGGCTACGAAACTTCCGGTGGCCTGGACTTTAGTAGCTCTTCTCAGTCTGAAGGTCAATGAAGTACATTATTATTATTTTTTTTTAACACTATGACCTATTTTTTCATTCATCAACATTGATGCAGTTAGCATGTCACTTCAGGGAGGCAAAAGGGATATTGGACATTCATGATGACGGTGATGAGAATCACTACTTGTATATAACGCTTTATGCAATTATATTAAGAACTGTAAAGTGCTACTCTGATTTCAAAATGGGCAGGATTTATTGGGACTGACGTTCCCAAACGTATTACATTTTATCTAAACAATTCCCATACATTTTTTAAAGAATAGCCATTCTTACACGGTTAATGACGACCTTGAGTTGCTTCGGGTTGAAAGGAAAGGGGGGGGGGAGGGCGGGGGTCTCCAGTGCTGTAAAGATTTCTATAGCTTGCATTTGTTTTTCGTTGAAGGTGTGTGCATTATTACTTTATATGCAGTTACCTCTAGATGAAAAGCCCAGCAATAGTTGCAGAATATTTTGTTATCTTTATTTATGCCCTGACCAATGTTCCCTCTAATTTTTTTACTCTGTGTGCGGCAGTGTAGGGTCTCTGTGCGCTGCAGCCATGGCTATGTGCGCCAGGAACCAGACCGCGCTTGTGCGCAGCGCCAAATATCACTCCAAACATTTGCTTAAAAACTGAAAACACAGTGCATTTCCACACATACAACCCACGTTAAGGGGCTTAAGGCAGATTTGCAATTTGGATACACACACCATGACAATAATGGAGTAATGGTGAAATTGGTAAGAGAGGGACGGAAAGAGAAAGGCAGCCAGAAAACGAAGGTCACGACCAGACGAACTTCTGTTATGGTCGTCCTATGCAGGATTTATCATACCTGCAAGTATTCCGGTTTGTTCGAGTGAAATACACTGGACTAGAATACACAATTGACTATCCGGACGCATGATTACTGACACTGTTTATCCAACAGGTTCCTTACACTGGCTTTGAGAATCTGGAAATATATCAGGGAATTCTCGCAGCACTTGCCATTTTTGAATTCTACGCTTTGGCCATCTGGATTATTTTTATCCATCCTTTATTTTCTTGCCCTGATGAAGTTCCCAGTGAGGGAATGAAACGCGTTGGCTGAGCCTGTCGTATTGCTGACTTATGAATTTAAAATAAAGAACTATGTTTACACTACTATTTGACTACTGGACTTCATGACCTGGCGCACCCCCATTTCATTAACTACAAGAAAGGCAGCCAGAGGCTTTGGAGAACTGGGAGGGAGAACAGAGAATGGAAAACCGGTAAGAGAGAAAGCAAAGAACAGGCAGTGAGAGGGAAATGGAGACAAGAATGGGATGGGGAGAAGGGGAAAGTGGGTAAACGTGGAGCGGGACTGATATGAGGAAGAAGAAAAAGAAAAAGAGAAGGAGACGGAGAGAGCAGCTGGGGAGTGGAAGAAAAAAGGACAAAAGATATGTCAGAGAAGACAGCGAGTGTGGTATGGCAATGCTTCAGAAGTAGCGTCTCAGCATATCAACGTTGGGGGTTCTATAAGGAGCCTTTTTCGCCATCTTGTCATTTCTAAACGCTTGCTCTATGTAACCGTGCTCACCTGAACGAACTAAGAAGGGTGGAAGGTTGGTTAGGCCTTGCCAAGATTTTTAATCTTGCCAAGATGCAGCTCTGAGCAAATGGCAGCTGCAAGTGTGTAAATGACTGATCCATCTGTCGGGAGTATTCTCTTCACTAACACTTGCTTTCCTTTTTGAAACTCAGGGGCAGCAACATTGTCGTGGTGTCACCAGGGCTTTAAGTGGAAGCTTTTTCAATATTATATAGAAGCCATAGTTACTGCTTATTTATCTTATGCAACTAACAACTACTGACAAAGCCAATAGTCTGACTTGTGGTAGGTACGATGTTACTTGATGTATCATATATCTGGATGCAATGACAGAAACAGGAAAATACAAGTCGGGGGCACACTATGCCAAGCACAGAAAAGTTTAAAAGTCTCACAATCACCCCACAGCTCAGCTCTATTAAGAAGAGAAATACAGCAAGTCTACAAACACGGCGTGTGCTTTACACACCATATTTGTAGAGTTGCTGCAGTTCTTTTCTTAATAGAGCGCAGCTTCAAGGTGATTGTGTGCCTTTGTTAAAGTTTTCAGGTTAATCGCAGCGCCCGTCTGGAGCTGCAATTAACAAGAAAACTTTCAGATGAAGTGAAACGGGATGACTTAGAGTGGGCAGTGCGCTTAGAGGCTTTTATAGGTGAGAAAAGTGATCACTGAACTGCTATGCAACTTTCAAATCCTTGAAAAAAATACAAACTTAGACCAACATTACAACGCTGACAAGAGATCTGTGAAAACCTGCACCATTAGTGCACTGGTACATCACCTAGTCCAGTGGAATGCTCAGGTCACAGCTCATCATGCATAAAAAACACACTCTTTCTAGATGTCAGTTTCTCAAGACAATAATAGAACAATTATTAAGACCCTAAAAAAGACTCTGCTCCTCCACTGCTCGAGACTACTGTTACCATCATCAGTGTCTCACTGGGTCAAGGTTCATCTAGTCTATTCTTCAGACTTGCCATAATGAGCATCTACATTAGAAAAAATAGAGAAATCTTACATTTCCCCTTTCTTCCTTCCTCTGACCCCATTAAACCTGGAAAGAATAATCACCCCGCAATTTGAACAATATTTAGAAGCAAGCCAGCTGTTGAATTCCCATCGGTCATTTTTCTGTCCCAACCACAGTACGGAATCTGCGCTACTAGATGTATGGCAAGCTCCTATCACAAGACAGTCTGCTTAACCTGATGAACTTCAGAGCTGAGTTTTGTACAGTAGATCACCCCCTTTCGCCCTAATATATGCAAGTACAAAAAAGGGGATCTCATTAATAGTCAAACTGCTTCTTGTTAAAATGTCACATTTTGTCTAAAGGGGTTGTTAAAACTGTACTACCAGCGTGACCATAACAGACACTCAAGCAAGTCTGTCATTGGCAGCCTCATCACAGCTAGAAAGATGGCTGGAGAGTTTAGCTGTTTTCAAATTCAGATGGATTTAATTTATACAAGCCATTGTTGCTGCATATTTATCTTATGCAACTAGCAACCACTTACAAAGTCAATAGTAGGTATGATCAGGGCTTTAAGTGGGCCGGGTCTCACCAGTGCTGAGCACCGGCAGTTTTTTAAAGGGGGCCTCGAAACGGGTCTCTATCGGGCTCTGTTTTGTGCCCTGGCACAGGCGGTCCATTTTTTTCCAGACTGCATCGACAGTAGGCACATCGATGTGCGCGTGCTCACACTCCTCACTTCACTAGTAGAGAAGTTAGGGCATGACGTCATGCCAGGTGAGCCTTGTAGGGGAAGGGAAATCCTTTAAAGAGAGTCATTTTCTCTCTGGATTTCCCTTCTCTTTTGAAACTTAGGCGCAGCAACATTGTCGTGGTGTCACCAGGGCTTTAAGTTCAAGCTTTTTCAATATTACATACAAGCCATAGTTGCTGCTTGTTTATCTTATGCAACTAACAACCATTGACAAAGCCTATAGTCCTGACTTGTAGGTATGATGTTACTACTTGTATCATATATCTACTTGTATCAAATATCTGGATGCAATGACAGAAACAGCAAAATACAAGTCGGGCTGTACACTATGCTAAGTACAGATTTTTAGCTTATGTGTCTTAAGCCACGCCCTTGATTACACTGGCCACCCCCTTTGCGAGACCCCCCAGTTTTTTCATCCCACTTAAAGCCCTGGGTATGATGTTACTTGTTGTATCATATATCTGGATACAATGAGAGAAACAGGAAAATACAAGTCGGGTGGCACACTATGCCAAGCACAGAAAAGTGTAAATCACACCACAGCTGCGCTCTATTAAGAAGAGAAATTCAGCAAGTCTACAAACACGACGTGGGCTTTACACGCCGTGTTTGTAGAGTTGCTGCATTTCTTTTCTTAATAAAGCGCAGCTGAGGGGTGATTGTGGGCCTTTGTTAAAGATTTCAGGTTAATCGCAGCGCCCGTCTGGAGCTGCAATTAACCTGAAAACTTTAACAAAATCAGACCATCACCCCGTAGCCCAGCTCTGTTAAGAAGAGAAATTCAGTAAGTCTACAAACAGGACACGTGTGCTTTTCACGCCGTGTTTGTAGAGTTGCTGCATTTCTTTCTTAACAGAGCTGGGCTGAGGGGTGATTGTGGGCCTTTGTTAAAGATTTCAGGTTAATCGCAGAACCCGTCTGGAGCTGCACTTAACCAGAAAACTTTAACAAAGTCACACAATCACCCCGCAGCCCGCTCTGTTAAGAAGAGAAATTCAGCAAGTCTACATAAACGGCTAAGCTTTACACGCCGTGTTTGTAGACTTGCTGAATTTTGTTGTTGTTACATAAGCGCAGCTGTGGGCAGATTGTGTGCTTTGTTAAAGTATTCATGTTAATCGCAGCTCGTGACGGCGCTGCAATTAACATGAATACTTTAACAAAAGCACACAGTAGGCACCGCAGCCGGGCTCTACATATAAAAGAAGAAACCAAGTGCCCAAAACTTACCTGCTGCTCCCTCGCCTTTTATTGACATCAGTCTATTCTGCCGCTCTGCCGGGAAACACCCGTTTTCGCGCCGCTCGCTTTTTAAAAGCAGCGGCGCGAACTCTCTAGCTGGATGTGCTGTGTGTGTGCGCGCTCCACACACAGCACTGCGCGCTACAGGTAATAGAGGTGAGCGCGCGCGTGAGCGCGCGCGCATGCGCGCACGTTATTGGGAACAGTGGCCCTGACCCTTCCTCACCATGAGTGACTTTGCTCACTACGCTCCGGATCACAGTTCCCATACTTTTTTATGCACTTCCACCAGTGGCGCAACTGCTTTCCAGTTTAATCGTCCTCGGTTACCGACCTCGGAAGGATGGCCGGCTGAGTCGGCCTTGCTTGGCATTGTCGGGATTCAACCTGTGACCTGCTTATCTCTGTATATTTCAGCAGTGTGTGTTTAACTGACTGCGCCATCTTGGTGACAAGTCATAAGTGGCATTCCACATACAGTTTGTGTTAGAAATGGGATTTCTGGTTGGCTAGGGCTTGCACCTAAGCCAGGCAGAAACCACCACTCTAGTCAGGGCAAGGGAGTTACACGCTGAAGATAACCCCTGCTCACCCCCTGGGTAGCTTGGCACGAGCAGTCCAGCTTATCCCAGAGGCAATGTGTAAAGCGTTTGCGCAACACACACACACGACAGCGACACGCTAGGCGCACCACAAAAGAAACTCCACACAAGGTTATATAAAAAATAGCCTTTGTATTAGAACCGGTAGTAAAAGATAAAACAACCAGTAACTACTGGTAAAGGCACACTAGGCATAAACCACATTATGCATCATCACCTTAGGCATAAATCCCATTTTAGAAGTGTACCATAGTAACACTCCCCAGGTGCATACATCACCTTAGGGCAGAGGTCTTCAAACTGTGGGGCGCGCCCCCCGGGGGGGTGTGGAAACACCTCTGGGGGGGCGCGAGCTCCACAGAAAGAATTCCCCTTAACATCACTCATTCCGACGTCTGAAGCACGTTTACTGTCATGTATTCTCGAGGTTCGTGGCCATCGTAAACAGGACTCTATTTTGATTAGAGGCAGCAGTCAGAGTAAATAAAGTGGAAGTGTCAACTCTGACGTTCCTCTAATCCGAGACACAGCAGCATAAAGGCAGGAAATGGCAGCGAATTGCACTTCCATATAAAATTAAACTTAAAAACATATACTGCTTTGCAGGGAGAGTGGTGCTTTTTCCCTGCCCTTCGCCTTTCTTGCTGCTCCCTTTTGGCCTCCTTGCTGGTGCCTTTTACATCGGTTCATCACACTGCTGTCTAGACATTTGAAGCTACTGGTAGGATGTTTAAACATTTTTCTGCAGGGTAATTTCCCTATTCCCCCATCCTCGCTCTACTTCTGTTTATTTACCACTGCCATACATAAATTGGGTTTTGCCTCACAGCAGGACACTCGTACAAACATTCTCACTCAACAGGTGTTCAGTGTCAGACAAGCAGACATTCTTTCACACATAAACACACACACGTAGAATATGCGACAGTTCCCCCTGCTGTTCACGCATTTGAAACAGGGAAAGGTTCACAAAACTTGGGTGGGTTTAAACACCCAGAAGGGAAAGGAATATTAGTGACTCAAAGTAAGAACCAGAAACTTAACCCTGCGCTGGTCCTTTCAGATTGCAGCCACTGAGTCACTCCGATTCTACAAATTGTGGGTTGCGTAAAAAGGTAAACTTCTGGAGTAATCTCTGTGGACCTTCTCAAGGTCAGGGTGATGCTTTCTTTACTGAGAATCTTACTAAAAGGCAAAGGAACACCCTGGTAACCAGACAAAAAGGAGCCATTAAATAAAAATAAGCTGAAAAAAATAGAGTGCTTTGAGGTCTTACACAGGGTGTAAATGCGCTGTGCAAATTCTTATGACCTAGTGTCCTTGCACTTTGTTGTCAAGAGGTCTCAGTCGAGAGTCTTATCTCTGTGAGTCCTGGCATTTTAGGTAACAGCAGTTTAGACTCTGCAGATCTGCTATGATGCAGGCATTTTCAGAGCCTGAAGCAAAATTACATTTGTCATAATATTTTCCATAATACCCAGGCGTTTTCAGGCCATTTGTTGCAGTTTTGCACTCCTTCCTGTTCATTAGTGATAAGGCTGTCAAGAAGCTGCGTGCACAGCCTTAATGTAGATTCGGCCCATTAAACCTTCATAGTTGCTGTGGATTCCTATCCCAGCTCTAGTCAAGGAGGCCATTTTCGTTGCCTCCACCAGGGCCCATGGTATCTATACCGCTGTCACATGACAATACAAAATAAACATATATGGCAGTGAGAATTTCAATTGATTGAGTTGTATCTTCAGAGCAAAGACCTTGCCCCGAGAATTATGTGGTTGCCAGGTCTTCCAACATTCTGCTTGCTTGCTGGATCAGGCTGCACAGTATTAGATGTGGTCCTGAAAGGTGGGGTTCAGGCACTGACCTTGTGGCGGTTTTCCCTAAAAGAAAGTTTTCCATTAAAGAGTGTTGCATGAGTTCAGTGGTTGTGGGCCAGATTTACAGCTCACAAATCTTAACTTTAACAAAACCCTGCTAATGGTGTTTTGCTGTTGCGAAAATTAGTTGTCAATTAACACCTCAGGGTTAAACTAGTTGTCAAAGATACTAAATCCCAACTTCCAGAAATTTTTGTGATGGGGGGGGCCCCGACTCCTAAAAAATATTGCCGGGGGAGCTTGGCCTAAAAAAGTTTGAAGACCTCTGCCTTAGGGCCTCGCGCCCTACCAGCACACCAGGTGCTCACAGGCCAACTGGCCTTCCTCGGGGGGGGCCCGTCTGGGACTCCCCCGCAATGCCCTATGTCCATCCAAAGTCAGGGCTTTCCTGGCTGCCAATGCAGCCCTCAATCCTGGGCACAATCCTCTCCTGGGGAGGGGGTGCAACTCACCCTTGTCCTCACCTACCAGGGGTGCCCCACGTTGCAGCTGCCCGCGATCTGGCAGTGCAGCTGTATAAACAAAAATCGTCACCAGTGTGCCCTCCCAGCCCCACTCACCGGGGCTTACTTCTTGTTGCGCTGCGAGGCGACTGCTGCTGCCCGCGATCGTGCGGCGCAGCGGCGAGCAGGAAAGAAATGCGGAGGAACTTCCCCCAGGGGCCTCCGTCGAGGTTTCACCCTGGTTCCTCCCTCTGGTGTGTCCCACAACCATGCGGTGCAGCCGCCCGGGAATCTAATGGAAAACCTGGGCAGTCGGGCACGGAGCGAAGCCTCTGTCGGCCCGCCCACAACCAGGCATTCGTCGCCTGACTTCCCCTCTTTGCCGGCTTCCAGGCAACATGCGGGGCTCCCCCTCTCCTCACTGGAGCCCCGCCCACCGACAGGCGCAGACTTGCCTGCCTTCCGGTCTTCAGGCCGTCCACATACGGAGCGAAGTCTCCGTTGACTTGGTTCCTTCCCGCTTCCTCGGCTGCAGAGGATCTCCCGAACCGGGAATCCTCGTCCTCCTCACTCTGTTGGACAGCTCGGGGCCACGTAGCAGAGCCCCGGCTGCACCGCTGCAAGCTCCGCCCACAACCAGGCGATGCCTGACTTCCTGCTTTTGCGCTGCACCCAGAGCCCACGTCCCGGGCTATTAAACACAGCGCCTCCCACGCACTGTCTCGGCCAAGAGCGCCTCTTTGCTGGAAAGACAAAGTGCTCGCCTTACACCGAGCTTCCTTAACATTGCGGGGCTGGGCACACGGAGCAGTCACGGCCCTTCAGGGACCGCAATGAAGCAAGACAGGCAGCACTCCCCACGTTCTCTTGCTGCTTGCAGGAGCAAAGGGGGCTGCACTTCTCCAGGGGATTCTAAGCGCTCACAACACGCTCAGTGCCAAAACGTCCCTCAGGGCAGAGCTGGGCCCTCAGTCCTCTGAAGGTAGGGGCAAAAAGTCCAGCGCTCACCACGCGCTGGTTCCAAGGGCACAAGGGGCAGAGCTGGGCCCAGGCAGGTCAGCTCACAGGGCCCCCTAGCAGAGGGGAAGTCCCTCACGGCGGTTCCTCCTGGCGCCCAGCAGTCTAAGTAAGCACAAGAAGGAACACAGACATGGGGTCACAGCCCCAATATTTATATCAGCCAGGTCTTTGTTCTGCCCTGGCACAAGGCTTGGGGATCCAGTCAAAACCAGTTCAGGGGGGCACTCAACATTTTATTTACAGTGCATAACCGTCCCCTTTGACATCGCAGGTCCTGGCCCCAGACACACCACAGGGGAGTGGAGCCAGCATTGTACAAGGCAGGCACAGACCTATTCAGGGTCAGGGGCTACTCCTCCCACTATTCCAAATGTAGATCTGCCTATTCAGCCTAGCGCTGACTCACCCAGCCCCTCTGGAGCTACGGCACCTCCCCAGTCCCTGTCACTCCAGAGCCAGACATGCAATACACATCAGGCAGGCACAAAGACACATAGCACACAGAAATGCCAACTTCAAAAAGTGGCATTTCTAAAATAGTGATAATAAATCTGCGCGCACCATTATGCAGCATTTATTACCACTATTCCAAATATGCCAAACTTGACCTCGCTGCTCCTCTCATATCAGGAATTACCACTGAAACACTTATCAGGGAATCCCCAATGCATTCCTATGAGAGGGCAGGCTCACAGTAGTGAGAAACCAAAATGGCTGTTTGTCACTACCAGGACATGCCACACAGTTAAGGCACATGTCCTACCTTTTACCTACATTGCACCCTGCCCATAGGGCTAGCTAGGGCCTACCTTAGGGGTGACTGACATGTAGTAAAAGGGGGGTCACAGACGTGGCACCCACTTTATGTGCCACGTCACAGCGGCAGTAAACTGCGCGTGCTGGCCCTGCAATGGAAGAGGCCTGAGACAGGATTAAAAGGCTACTTTGGTGGGTGGCGCAAGCAGCGCTGCAAGCCCACCAGTAGCATTTAATTGACTGGCCCTGGGTATCTGAGATACCGCTTTACAAGGAACTGACAGGTAAATTAAATACGCCAAACAGGTGTAGACCAATCTTACCATGTTTACCACTGAGAGCACATGCACTTTACACTGGACAGCAGTGCTAAAGTGCCCAGAGTCCTAAAACCACCAACACCAGGTCAGAAAAAAGACTAGGAAGGCAAAAAGTTCAGGGATGACCCTGCAAAAAGGGCCAAGTCCAACAGTTTGCAAGAATCTTTTCCTTGGAGGAGGTGGCATTGGGTTTTTCCAGAACGGCTGTGGCTGGTACAGTTGGGTGCAGTTCATTACTGGGGCTTTAGGTTTCATCCTTCTGCCAGAAGTGCAGTATTATAGAGTGTAGTATTTAAGCCACTTGCTTGCACGAGCATTTAGGCACCTGTGTCCAGTCCTCTTAATGCTTCTGCCCTAATGGCAGCAAGTAGAATGGGTCCTCTGCCTGTGGGTTAGTTGCACCTATGGGCCTCGGTGCTACTGCACCTGCTGCACTATTGATAACCACTCCTCTGCTCTGAGTCGTGCACAGTACCTTGAAGTTGACTTTATCTCCCAGAGGCAACCAGTGTAAGGGTTTTAGTGCTGCTGTCAATGGGTAATGACCACTGCTTGTGGAGGAGTAGAAGGCCTCCCTTCTAGCCGCTGGCACAATTAAAAGAGCACAGTTAAGAACAGCTGCAATAATACATGTGTTGCTTAGCAAAAAAGAGATTTGTCATAATGTGAAAAGAATGTGCTTTTGTATATTTGAAAACTGTAATTTTCACTTTAGGTACTGAACGTTGCAATGGTATATGAGAGACTCCAAATATATGTTGTGTGTTAAGATGTGTATATAAAACGATGTTAAATACTTCCCAATACATCTGGACTGAGATATATGGTATTTCTTAAGAATCTAGTTTAATCTCATTCGGTATGGACCCTGTTTATGTGGAATACAACATGTCTAAAAGTATTGGAATCGAACAGAAGTGATCTTAGTGAGTTGTACATGCATTGACTTTCAGATTAATACACTTTGACTTTAATTGGCACTCATGTCAAGCTATATTTGAACAATTGAATGCTACAGTTGGGCCGGCTTTAGGGAAGTGCGACTGGTGCGGCCACACTGGGCGTCGACGTGGGGTGGGGGGCACTGACCTAGGGGTGGGGAGGGGGCTGCTTTTAGCAAAAACTGAACAGCTTTTAGCACCTGCTGCAGAGTTCCTTATGCATCAAGCTTTCAGGTAGCAATAAAAATGTCAAGATAACTTGTGATTAATGTTCCTGCTAGAGAGAGAGGTATGGGAGTTTTGTCCAGTGGAGGTTTTGACTCAAAGTAGTGCAGAGGGTTAATATGCCTGCTGCAAAGAACAGATCTGTATTTTATGTTGGAAGCTGAGTGGATTAGTAAAGCCAGCCTTTACCCGCGCTTTAAAACAAATGAAATGTATGTGAGAGAGGGGCTATGGAGAGATGAGGGACACTTGCCAGGTGGGAGTGAGGGAATCAGAGGAGGAGGGAATGGGTTCATGCATGGGGGGTGTAATGGAGCGCTGAGATTGGCAGCATGGACCACTGAAAATCTTTGGGGCCTGCTCCCCCCCCCCCCCCAAAAAAACATGTGCCAGCCCCGCCTTCACCGCTGAAACAGTCCTCTTGTAGTTATATATAGCAGATGTGTATTGTTACCTAGTGCACAACTGCTTGTTTTCTCAAGCTAAGAAGGATAAAAAGGTGAATGAAATGGGCTGAGCGAATGAAAGCTGGGTGCACGAGTACCTCCAGCTTATGCATTAGCCCACTGAGCCTCCAGACCTGCGATGTTCTGAGTCACTGCTGATACTCAAAGCCTTGTTCATTCAGGGGCTTCTAACTCCAGGTCTATGCTATCAGATTAAGTTCAAACCACATACCAAATGGTGCTCTAGGCCTGGCGGTCGGGCTTGACAAACATAATCATGCAGATTTCCTCCAAGGAATGATATTCAGCGAAAAATGCAGCCATGTTTGCAAACTCTAGGCTGAGACTTATGTGCATATGTTTCGACATTTCGCTGTGAATCTGCCACTCCGAATTTGGAGCAATCCCAAATATTTTGCATCTGATTTTACGGTCTGGCGGCTTAAATGTTAAAGTGCCTCATCGTGAGACACTTAGATGATAACATTAGAAATATGTTCAGAATGGCCTTGCGTTATTGCAAAGAGGTGCCTCCGGGGCTTTATGGAGTGAACTTAAAACATAAGCGAAATTAAGTTACCAAAAAACGGTGTTACAAGAGACCTGGCATGTGTAGAATAAAAGAAGAACGCTTTTGTATTTTAAAATGTTTGTACACGAAGGCCTGCTTTTTTTTTGATTGCTGAACATGCTTTACACAAATTACTTTACTCTTGGTATGAAGGCAGTGTTAATAAAACTGCATTCTTTGACTTTTTTTTTTAGTAAAATGGGATAATTAATTGTTAATGAATAATAGATGTGTAACTTCTCTATCTTGTGAAAATTCTGGCGTTTCTGTAGTGTTAGAATGTCTTTTATAACAATAACTATTAAGATATAAAAATATGAGAATGCCACTGATTGTGTGGCATACCTTACCTCTATTTGCTAAGGATAGCTCATAATGTGTCTTTTTTTGTTGCATAATTTTGAAGAGCCTGCCACATTTGTCCGCCATTGCTGCAAAATTCAAGTGCCCCTGGGTATTCGCCATATCTCATTTTCTAGCAGAATGAATGTTACGGAAGACATCGACCCTTCAGCTTGATCATCTAACAAGTGAGCTTGAGGGCTGAATGGGCTTGGATATGAAAGAGAGTATCGCATGGCGCTGACCACTAGACAGGACTAGTCGATCAAGGAAAACGCGAAATTCGAATTGGGAATTAAGAGTCAGTCAGCAGGAACCTCCAGTTGGACACTAGTAACTGTAGTGGAAGCTACTGCTCTCGGGCTGTTTAACCACATAATACGGACGGTATGGCTCTTCGACCTAGGGGTACAAACAGTTCATTTATGCCTGTTGGTGCAGGTGGTGGGAATGGCGCTCCTTTCTGGAGAGCAGGGCTTATATTTATTCACCAGGCTTTGACCCAGAGCAAGGCAGGGATAGGTAGAAAAGAGAGAAATAGTAGGAAGAGAAAGATAGGAAAACAGTGACATAGAGAGAAAGCCGGGTGAAAAAGAATCTGGAAGAGTGAGATGAAGAGACAGAGTGTAAGCATGTGGTAGGAAGGCATGAGGTGGAATCAAAAGTAGGCAGCATTGATATCCTGAAATCTAACCATTCAACAGGCTTCTAAGAGAAGTTTGGGCCTCTACACATAAAATTGTATTTATTAGTAGTAGTAGATGTAACAAATTAAGTACTTAAGGAGTTATTCCCATGATAATAAACGCCACCACAGTGGTTAAACAATTGTTTATTGACCTGAACATCAGACTAAAATACTTTTAACAAACTGACCTCGCCTTTAAGTTTGCGTGAAAGGATATTTTCAAAATTGATGCCACTGAAATCCTCTGATAGCAGTTGCTGCTTGTAGACCGCCTGCTACGAACTCCACTTTTGTCTACTTTATTTTTGGGGTCTGGAAGTTAGATGTGCAGACATAGGGGTTCAGTGGGATAATCAAATGGTGAAGGGGTGAGAGGGGGAGTAGTTCTAGACTGAAGACCGAAGCAGGTACATATGATCAGTGCGTGAGCACTGACCCAAGTTCTTCTATGTATTGGAAGGCACTGACCTCTTTCCGCCATCCTGATTGGTTATAGCTTTTCAGTTGTTTGAAGGCAATAAAAGCCCTTAAAATAACATGTCCTAACTGGAACCCTGTGAAGCAGAGACATAACGAAATGGGTTATCAAATAAAGGTCTCTTTCGAGTAGCTCTTTAAGTTGCTGTATTGATGATGTGTTACTCATTATTGTATGCATGTTTGTAATTTTGCATTTCATGAGGTTTACTTTCAATGGATTACTTGAGCGGCATAGCTTGTTCCAGACAATAATGAAACCATGTGTAACTGTTCCTAAATGTGTGTGTCTGCTTTATTTAGTTTGGGAAGCATCAAGTGGGGTGAGTTGATCCCATTGGCTTTCATTGGTGTATTTATTCACTTGGACAAGCTGCTTGAATGTTCGTATTGTTTCAGAATAATCTGACATTCCTATTTCTACTTTTTCAGCTGGTCGGAGGGGAATTTGACCTCGAGATGAACTTCATCATCCAGGATGCAGAGAGCATCACGTGCATGTCGGAGCTGCTGGAGCACTGTGACGTCACGTGCCAGGCTGAAATCTGGAGCATGTTTACTGCCATTCTCCGCAAAAGTGTCCGAAACCTACAGACCAGTACAGAAGTTGGCCTCATCGAACAGGTGCTGCTGAAAATGAGCACTGTGGATGACATGATCGCAGGTACACGTTACTCAAATGCATTATGAAATATTGAATTCAGAACAAATTTCCCACCATGATTGCACTCCAACGCCAATCACTTTAGGAATGAATATATATGTGCAAAGTGAAAGAGAATATTAATTAGGATTTCTAGTAAACACACACTGTTACAACTTTTTTTATGTTTAACACATTTTGGGTGTTCACCCCCCCCCCCCAATGTTTAATCCCTAACGTAAACTGAGCACAGTGGGAAATCCACAATACTAGTGGAATTATCCTGGCATAATATGGACTAGAGTCAGAAAATTCCTCAAATCTTTATCCTGTGAATTAGGATTTGGTAATTTAGGTCTTAAATCCATATTTGAAGTCGTTCATTTCACATGTGATGAGAAAATGTTTTACGACTGAGTACCATAATATTCAAGAAGCTTTTTGATTTGATTAGAAATTAGAATCAATATAAATAAACTGGTCTTGTATAGTATTGTTCTACCTCAGTGCTTGATCAGTTTTCTTTACAACAGCAATGTATATTGAAATTTCCATCTTGAAAATTAATCTCTTATTACTTGGACTTTTTCATCTAGATTGCATTCTTGTCTATAGAAGTTTATACAAATTCCTTAAAATACTGAGCTTTGAATCTCACTTAATTTGAATTTGATGCCCATGCATTTTAAATTAAATTTGCTAATTTGTCATCCAAGTCAGTGTTATTTTAGGTTTGGAGCTACCCCGTAATGGGAGAGCACACAGGGCTACATCTTCTTTTGGGAAGGGTCTCCTCACTCATTAGTGATTGGCTTCGAAAGTCCTGTTGCAAAGAAAGCAAAACCCTTTATGGTGGATGGTTGGAAGTTGCCGGTTAGGCAACAGCACAGTATATAAAGCACACAAGGAAATCTGTTCTGGTAGCTTGGCCTGAGTAACAAGGCAAACCTTGGAGAAAGTGCATGAAGGTGCCATACATAACAACCCGTCCTATACATTGATGCTACTAAGAAAATAACGTAAAATGTCCTCAGCAAGTTAAAGTAAAAGCTAAAAAGTTTCTAAGGCAAATAAATCAGCAATAAGTGGTTCAAAAGCTGTAGCAGACAAAGGAATAGAAGATACATGGGCAAAGTCAGTGTGAAGAAGAAGCAACTAAAAGATAATTCCTTTGGAGGGATTTATAACTAAGCCGTTTCTATACAGAGCGAAAAGGTTTGAAAGCAATGGCACAAAGAGTCTACCAGGGCGAGAATTCCCTAAACCCTTCCTTAGAATGTGAAGGGAATAGATAGAAACATTCCACACCAAAAAACTTTGTAGTAAAAATGAAAACTAGAGGCAGCAGTCTATCAAGATTTTACACTAAGCAACCTTTTTTTTATAATCTTTGTTTTGACTTTTCTTTACATATCATTGTATTCTGTACAAAATATTTGAATTATATACGACTGTGTTAACTTCCAGAAGGCACTTGTTATTTAGTCAGCCGCTACTCATTTAATTACAAATTCTACTTTCCTATTACCAAGCCTTTTCATCAAGTATTTTTTATTCCAGATTTTTGAGAGCGCATTATCCCGTAGCACTCTGTTATGAAGAACTTAATCTGACATTTCCCCTCAGTACCTTCTTCTGACTGGGAATATTACCCTATAACAATCCACTTCATCAGTCATCTTATACTTCTTTCTTCCTTGAGTGCCAACTCCTGCTTCTTATTGCGGTTTTGCTACAGTGAGCTCCAGCTGTCTGTTGCAGACAGTATTGTAGAAACCAGAATCAACATTTACTCATGATTGGATGGCTCCCTTCACGGCCCATCCCTTTCCTGCTCCATGGTGGTGGGCAACAGTTTTTTATTTTTTCAGTATGGCGCCCTTGCTTGCTCCCTACCCGCTGGGCCGCTCTGCTCATGCACGCTCCTGCCGGTTAATTCGTTTTATTATTATATCTTTTGTGCTTGCCCCTTCTTTCTGCTGGGCTGCTCCTCTCATGTATGCCCAATGGATTAATTTTTTTTATGACTTCCGTGCTTATCTCCTTTCCACCAGGCCACTTGCCTCACATGCGCTCAGTGTTTTTTAAATTTATTTTTACTAGGACTCTCATTCTTGGCTGCCAAGTTCAGGGTTGGACATTTACCTACTTGTCTTATTGCGCCTTCCCATCTGTTGCCTTAAAAAAATGTTCATATATCTATCATGAGCCTACACTTTCAGCGAAACTGTCTTTTGCACATGGATTCAGAACAGCCTCTGGCACGTCTGATTGTTGGTTAGCGCCATCCTACTGACCGAACTGTCTTCAGATGTCTTAATTTTTCAAGTGCAGAGCCAGAAATGCCCCACAAGGGATGATCTTTGTAGCAAGGTTTGCAGAACCATGCAGGCGTTCCTCCAGCCATACTGTCAGATGATGTCCAATACGTCCAATAAGGCAGTAGAATAAATTAGCATGAGAGTAGGTGTAAGTTTGAAGAAAGTGTTGTAAAGTGGCTCAGTAAAGCAGTCTCAGGTGAAGAAGCATATGAAAGTCATTTGAGATGGTTAGCATGTAAATTCCATAGCCTGTGGCTCAGAGCCACCTGTGTGCTTGTAAAGGTACTAAGTAGTTTAAGACATGGACTGTGGTTACCTTGGCGCCGGTATGTGAAGGGTTCGAAGACCACCTCCACCGTATTTAACTTTTACAAATTTGTATCCTGTTAAATAGTTGAATGTATTGTAACTCATGGGTGAAAAGGTCCAAAGATTTCTTCAAGAGAGCGGTTTCCTGGAGAAGCCTCTTTTGACTATAGAACTAGAATGATATTGAAGCAGGTCAACGGTGAGCAAGGTAAACAATGTACAGGAGGTCGTTGGCAAACACATACCATCTGCGTTCGTAGCGACATGTCGCGCAACGTACACAGATAGAACAGTGGTGCAAGCTTTGGTCTTTGGTATCACCAGTACCTCAATTTCAGGGGTTCGAATCCTGACAGTGGCACTTAAATCTTCCGTCGTATTTTTTTTTTTTGCTGTTATTATCTGTGCATGAAAAAATACACACTGCTGCTTAACAGATCCATGTATACAGTAGAGAATCACAAATCCTGCCGCCCCTTTTAACTCTTTGAGTGAAGCAGAAACCAAGCATATTTATTGAAGGGACGTTATGTGACTTGAGTTGTGCATGCACCTTTGGGGGCAGCTTTTTGATGGCCACTGGGGTTGCAGTCTGCATTGTGATAGTGTCAATTGCAGATTTTGAAAGGTATTTGTATATGAATGTCGCTACTTCTTTGAAAATTGTGAGACCAATTAGCAGTGGGGGCTCCTGCGCTAAGGCAGAGCAACGTCACCCCACTGCTTTTTGCAGTGTAAAAAAAGGAAAAATAAAATGATAATAACTCGGTTATTATCATTTTATTTTCTCCTGTTGGGCGTCTTTGCATGGCGGGCTACTCTCAGAGCAGGGGGAAGAGTGGTTTGCACTCCTAATGTGAGCATGAATATTTGGCGGGCCGTCTCAGGACGGCCAAACAGCCATGCGCACTTTGCATGTTCTCCACTCAGGCTGCATTACAGCCTGGGTGGAGAACATGCTCACCCCTTCAGCCCCTGGCTGAGCGCCAACACACGGCGCTCAGACCAATCACAACGCTGCATTGCAGCGTTGTGCTTGACAGCGGGTGAGCCTGGATGCCCTGGTGCTTCCTGTTTCCCCCAAGAAGCTAAGAAGAGGACTTAGGAGAGGCGGCGGCCAGCCGGCCGGGAGGTAAGTGATTATTTTTTTCTCTACTCCCCCCGCTTTCCCCCACCCCTCCCAACTGCTGCTTCCCGGAAGCAGCCGCCACTGCCAATTAGCTTTGCCATTGGTTTTTAAAATAACACTTTAAAAAGGAAAATTAAAATTCACAGAAGTTTAGAATCTTTTAAAAATTTTCAAATGACAAAATACAAAACATAATTGTACTCAAGCAGTATAAAGGTTACAAATGTTTGCAATTTCAAAGTCTTACCTTAATAACATAATGCAATCTATAAACACCAAGATTCAATTTCCACTATCACTAATGAAAAATATAATACAAAAAGCTCTGCTATATTCTCAAGTCATTTTTTCCCTTCATAAACAGGGAGACGGATTGACATTGCCAATGCTTGTTAAGTTGTCATCTCATATGTTAAACAGGTGTGGAAGTTTGTAGGCCATTGAGGTTGGGGGTACAGTCAGTTACATTGATGCACACCCTTTGTCTTTGATGATGTTATTGACATTCCAAGGAGTTCTCTTTGCTGAGTCTTCAGGGCAGTTCTCTGTTGACATTACACACTGTGAAAGGCTAGAGGCATGTTGGCACATTGGAACCCAGTCTACAATGGACAGCTAACGTCACAGCAGGTTCTCCTCCACTTCACCATTCTATCACTCCAGCTGATTGAGAATCCTGCACAGACCAATCAAAGCTTTCAGCTTTCACAGACGTTCTCTCCTTCAACAGAACCCTCTCCAAACCAAGATCAATAAGTCCACAATAGGTAGACCAACCTTATCCAATAGAAAAAGCCTGAAGTATTCCTGGAGGCAAAGCTCATGGCTGTCATTAGTATTTCCCTGGCACAAGTCCACTGCCGAAGGATAATTCATCTGGGCAGGACCCAAGTATTTCCTCCAGAGGCATACGGGGATCTTCCTCCCTGTTCTTCGTCATCTCAAGACTGGTTGTGTATGACCTTTTATAACCGCAGTGTCTAGTGTAGTTACAGGAGAGCCAGATCTTCAGGATCTCAAAATAATATTAATTTGAATCCAATTAATCTAATATGGAAATCTGGATATAGTCGGTGGTTATCTTGTAAATCAGTTGTAGATTGATCCTCCTCGACTTATGTCGGACTCCATTGTATTCAAGAAAAATTCCACTGGGGCACTGGATAGCAACATCTAACGAATACCGTCATAAATACCACACCACATGCTCACTCATTTGCAGCAAGTTATTGTTAGAAAGTGCTGTGGACTTTACTTTTTAATACTCGAAAAGGAACAATGCTATCCCACAT
Organism: Calotriton arnoldi; assembly: GCA_963921515.1. NCBI lineage: Eukaryota > Metazoa > Chordata > Amphibia > Caudata > Salamandridae > Calotriton > Calotriton arnoldi. The sequence continues at coordinate 919,799 of CAWUFW010003044.1, read as the reverse complement.
GTTATAATTATTGAAACCAGTCAGGTCTCCTCCAGGTCCATGCACCAGAGCATCTCTAATGAATAGGCCTTTCAGTAAGCCTGTAACTAACACCTTACATACAGAGGGTATCATCTCCTTCTACTCCTCTACCATGTCTGTGTTTTGTTCGGCTAAACCCTTGTGCTTCTGGCTGACTCCACTCAGGCACATGAGCCTTCGCTAATTGGCCCATGAATTATAATTATATATTACTTTACAGCCTGGCTAACAATATGTAGAATAATTATCTTTTCATATTTGAAAAAGTAAATCAGAGCACCTTAAAATTGTTGGAAGTATTGTTTGTTTTAGGCTATACTATACTTATGTAGTAAAAGTAAAATCAGTTGTCACAATTATGATTATGTTTCTATGGTCTTAATTCCTTGTGATATGGATGCACAACTCTGACTGCTTGGTCCTTTATCTGACACAGCAGCATTTTTTTCCAGCCCAGCCATATTCATGCATATATTAGAACAGATTGTAGGTACACCTGAGTTACCAAATGTCTGAATATTCATTAAATATTATACGTCTTCCAGTGTTACTCGAGTGCTGTGACACCCGTATCAGTGGTAGGGGCTGCTTTGCAATCATTGCAAGCGCCGGGCATGTTACTTATACACAGAATGCAATGGCTGACCCACAGTAGAGGCCCATTAATCTAAAAGTACAAATAAATTTGAATTTTTGCCAGTGCAGATGGAATTTGGCATAGTGGATTTGCCACTACTAAATTCATCTGCTTTACTCTACTTATCATATTGATTCATTCATCAGGTGGAAAAGTATACACCACCAAGGAACGTTTCGGACACCTGTATTCGAGACGTAGGAAAAGGTTCAAAACTGAATCTCTCAGAGGGGAGTAACCCTGACAGTGGCAACACAGGATGACCAGGACCTCGTGATAAAACCAACAAATAGCTCTGTCCTCAGAGAGTTGTATATCCCGGCACCCCAAATTACGAGGATGGTTTCAAAAACAGGCCCAACCGGTCAATAGATTACTGAGCGGTATCTGCATTCTCCATATCATGCTCTTGGATTAGATTGCTTAGACACTGGGAGAAGAGTTGGTTACCCCCTGACTGGGTAACCAGCAAAAAATGTAAGCACAACCAGCACCTAATCCATGCTTGGCTTCTCACTTGGGAAAATAAGAACATCAGTAGCTGCTCTTCAACACAACAATCCCATCAAAACTTCAGCCTCTACATCAAAAAACTACCTGCATTCACTTTTAAAGGAGGACATTTCTAACTGCACGATTGTTAAAAATGGTCCATAAAATTTAAATAATAAAATCTACCTCTTCACTCACACAGGGCACAAATATTCAATGAGTCAAACTGGATTGAATTGCAGACCTAATGATCACATGCTGAATTGGATCATTATATCACATCTTGGAAGAATGAGTACGGCATGGTTTCACACAATGCAAACCAATCCAAAGGCATTTTGAATCCATGACAATAAGGCACATTATACACTCTTTAATCTTACATAACCATGATAACCTACCCCAGAAAGATGGATCAACATTAAGCAGGGTAGGTTACTACGGAGTCACACTAAGCAGAGTAAGGAATGTTCAACATGCTTGTCAAGGCTAGGAAGCACATTGTAGATTGCCATGTGATAAGTTGCAAAGTCAATTCTGACAACATGATTGATGGGTCAGATTGCACCTATTAGGAATCTCCTTGCATGGGCCATGAATTGGCAGGTTTCCTGGCCGAAGGACTAGGCTGCTAAGGTGTCTTAGAAATTGTTGTGCAATTACATTCTTCCACTTAGTAAAACAAAGGACAATATGACCAACTGGAAAGAGAAGTGGCTTGTAAGGTGGTGTCTAGAGTCTAGCTATTTTGTTTTGATTAACTCCTCTACCAATTGTATTCTTTACTGGGGAAACCCCTTCATCCTCATCTGTGAAGATAAAAGCGCTAATTTTTCTTGGATATGACCGGCCTACCATTGATTTTAAAGTAGACTTTGACACAGACAATGTATCATTTGGAAATTTCAAATTTGTGCTTCAGAAAGCTTTATATAAATCTTCTAACTAGAGTACACTTCTATATTAAGATTAATATGTTTTACTATCCTCTGGTACTTTTCAAATGTTGGCACCATCATTTATTAATGACGCTCAAAAATGATGTGCAGTATTACCTTGGTTTTATGTCTAGGCTTCTTTGGTTTAAACTGTCTCCCTCAGGACATAATACAATTTGAAGACTTTTTTTAAACAAAGAACATGGTGCCCACCAGACCTCTGGCAGACAAGCACTGTTGTATAACAATGGACTGAAGCAGACATAGCTCTGGTGGTGTTTTCAAGGGCCCAGATCCTTTGCTGATGCCAAAATGTGGGTCATAGAATGCATAAAACCTGATAGTACAGTGAAACATGATGACATTCCTTAAGTTGAGGTTTTAATGTTATGCAATGTTGCAGTATGTAATAATAACATTCCTGTAACTATTTAAAAAAATCAGTAGTGTTTTTGTACTTATCAAATGTCATCACTGGAAGACCACCATTTTTCTAAGCTGAAAGCAGCGTCTTGCCGATGTTATAACCATTTTTACAAATAAGACATTACAACTTGCTTAGATTTTAATGTGTGCTCTCCTTTCTTGATGCCATCTAGCATTTTCTAGTTAATAGTCCTAGGAACATCCTGAGCTGCCCTATCAGAAACCAATGTTCCTAAGCTTGATATAACTATATTGATATGATAGGAACTGGACTTTGCAGTAAAATATAGCTATTATAGTGGCACATTGATATTTCACGCAGTCCTCTGCTCTTTAATTGCTATCATGTGTTATAAGAACTTAGAGGTTGATGATGGAATATGTTTTTATGAAAACCTTCCTTGGCATGAATAGGAAACCTTTGGTATTGGTATTTAAAATGTTTTGAGTGATTTCAGTAGAAGCAAGATATCAATAAGCATGTCATTTGCAGTTGGACATTAACATTTCACTGTAGTTAACATGCAAGCAGGTAAAGTGTAGTATTGCTGTATAAATGCAAACAAAGTACTTGGTACCTAAAAGTGCCTCTTTTCCTTTATTTAGACTCATTAGTGAAGTCATGTAGATACCGGATGGTTTCAGTTTAACTTCAGAAATGTAATTATTTTCAGCCAAGCCTGCAATCTTAATTATGTTAATATAATGCCTTATTAATGCTTCATATCGGCATGTTAAGCTACTGTGAAATAAATGTTTTCTAATCACTTGAAAAATCCGATCCTTACTCCAGTACACAGACCAGATGTGGACAAAGACATGCAATTCACCAGACTGCATAAGGTGCACACTTTCAGACACGACAGGTCCACCAAGAGACTGCATCCTTAATTTCTTACGAAGACTAATAATGTTGATACAGACTTAAGCCTTGAAAAATCCTCAGGCTTGCGTGCCATGGGGGGTGTATTAGGAAACTTAATTAAAAAATAATATTGTGAAATCAACTGTGAAAAGAAATAATAAAAATAATTATCCCTTTATCTATTGAAATATATTGTTTTTTAAAGAATGATATGATAAAAGTCTACTTAATTTCATGTTCTACACCCTCATCTTATATGTTAGAATGTAACATTGGAAAGGGGTGGGGGACACACGCATTTTCTAGAGTGCAACCAAACTGTTTAAGACAGTGTACTCTCTTTAATCAGCATTATTGGATTGACAGTAAGCAAAGGTGTATTTTTTTTTTTTAGAATCTCTATTTCACCTTTGGCACCATTTGTGTAGTCATGAATTGTTTTAGTTTCAAATCAGAGTAGATAGAAGCATAATCATTTTATGTCAAGCATGGAAGCCTTTTTATATTGGGATATTTCCTTTCTAATGCTGATGTTTCGCTAGTTTGTAATAAAATGGCTTAAAAGTTAAATCACTTGACAAACCTGTTAGGTTTCATTATTCGGCCCTGCCAAGAAAGCTTTGTAACCTATATCCAGGGCTACTGGAATTATGTGGAAGGGCCGACTTAATTATGCAGGTAAGAAAAGACAATTGTACATCATAATTGCAACACATTTTGTGATAGTATTACCTCATTATTTTGTCATTTTTATGGTCTGGTTTGACAGCGCAGCTGTTGTTAGACAATAATGTGTGGATCACCAGAAGAGGGGCTTTGGCTCCGCCCACATCTTGGGAGCCAAGAGGACATGTTTTGATAGGGCTGAAGTTGTGTGCTTCTACAAAAAGGTGCTTGCCCTCCACACAGCTTTTATTGATTTTTGTTAATTTATCCTGCTGCCTGAGCTTGAATCTTCAGGGGCACATCGGTGGCATTCTAATGCTATTAAAGTGTCTTAACTAACTAGATAATTTATGGTGCTTTTCTCTGGCAGCAGCACAAATGGGAGGAGTGCAGTCCTTAGCCTGCATGGAGGTTTAGGGCTGGCTCTACAGTGCAACTGTCACCTGACCCCTAAACCTACACCAATATTATCCTACAATTCTTTGTTTTCACACAAATACATATCCATTCCCATGCTATCTACTTGTAATGCTTCACATTACCATACAATATTCCTTTCAAGCCAAACCTATTGGCATTGCCAATGCCTTTTACACATGTTAACACTACCTGGGCAAGTGGTCCACCATAATAGTACCAGTTTTGACACTCAAATACAGCAATAAGCAGCAGAATGCCGACCAATCAACCCCTGCGAAGGGCTTTGCACCGCGTGGCAACAAGTGTCACTAGGTGTTTAGTAATTTTTGATCCTTTTAAAGCCGGAAATAATTTTTTCTTAAAATCTGTAGATTTTGCCGCAGACAATGGATTATTTCGCAAATTATGGCAATTTTTTTTTCAATATGTAAAAATTCCAGTGCTCATAGCTTTTCTGAGTGTGCCCTTAAAGCTGAAAAATATGTATTAACCTGGTCCAGTGACCTATTATCTGGTGGGGAAAAAAAGCAGAAAGAGGCTTGTAAATTAAATGTGCATTTCAGATGTTTAGGAGAATCTCATCTTGGCTACATAGAGATTGCTGTTATGTGATGAAGCTCGACTTGAAAAAAGTAGTAGAATTTCCTTTTGTCATTCGGTGAGGATAAACATACAAGACCTTTGAAGTGAAGGATTTAACAAGCTTACCTGCATTTGCATCTGGAATGATGCAACAGTAAAAGAGACATACATGTGTGGTTAGTACTGCTGTATGAATACTAATTGATAGAAAAGCAGCACCATTTTGTTGGCAAGAATTTATATTGGCAAGAGATTCCTGTAAGCATTTGACCAAACGTTTTATGAGGGATTTAACCCTGATTGGTGATCTGGTCTGTTTTGGGATGGTTTGAAGAGGTGTTAAACCTAATTATATTGATTGATGTGGGCGATTTTCTCCTCACTAGAAGAGAAATAGTGTTTGCATATTAGTGGAAAGGAAACAAACTATTCATGCTAGATCATAGAAATATAATTGTCTTCTTGAAAGATTTATGGGAAAATCCCATCAGATTGCCTTTACTCCTATTGGGGATGTTTGAGACTAGATGCCTGTGAATCTATTTAGAAATAGGGCTCCCGGCTTTATGGTATTTCATTTAAAAAAAAACAAAAAAACTTTTATCTGTATTTATGCACATTTCTTTTGTTGCTAATTTTATCTGTGTTTATCCGTATGTAGTGTGAAGTCTGTCAAACAATTAATCAGAAACTACATGTATTTCACCAATATATGTACACTCGTGCTTGAATGCCTGACAGGTTTCAATATTATGAATACCAATATTTGATAAATCAATCCAATCATATTAAAACATGCACATTTTATTATCAGGTTTGTGCATACCTGCAGAAACCTGAACCTCATGAGAAAACGTTCAGTCTTTTTTAACTCCATTACTTGTCGATCTGCAAAGCCATTGGTCTGGCAATCAGACTGAGAGCATTTAGAAACCCATTTCCGGTCTTATTCATATTTAAAAATAAATACAGACTGGAAAATAGATTCTATTCGGTCTGTAATTAGCTGTGAAAAATCAGTAAACCAAGTAATTCTACTGTCTGCCATGGGGCATGTTCTGTGTTTACCTTTGTTTAGTATGAAACAAGGAATGTTACTTATGACAATAGTAAAACATCTTGTTAGAAACCCCGAATAGTGTGGTTTCTAGATAAAGCATTTTCTTAGAATTCCTTTGGCCTGGTGTGATATCAAGGATTCAGCAGAATGGTGAAGCACTGGATGCGAAAGATGGTAAAATTAGTGCAGATGTTCAATTTCCTGAAGTGCAATGCTATCAATACCGTCTCCAGTATGGGGCTGCCTGCTGTTGTATGTTATGGTGTGACCCCATTTGCTTGGCTTTATTCCAGTGCAGCCCACCCAATCCCATTTTAATTCACCTACCAACCTACCAGTTCCCCACTGCTACCCGCTCAGCTTTGGTTTCAGTTTCTTGCCTCTTGACAAGTATGTGCCAACAGTCCAGCACTGTTGTGTCCCTCTTCCTTCCCAGTTCTTAATTGTAATAGCCATGTTTTTGTGTCCCCTGACTGTATAGCAAGCCTTAGGCAGAAGGCAGGTGCTTGTCAATCGCCCAGTCTTCTCCTCAAAGAACAAAAAGTGTGTATGCACCGCCATCACTCCTTTTGGCTGGCAGCTTGTTGTGAATGGCAGATTTTCGGAGCTAGGTGATTGCGTATAGCTCAGTGTATCACATCTATCCACTACCACTAAAGATAACTTGCTTGGAATACGGGACGTGCTCAAATGTGCAGTGGGATATAAATCATTGTTATCTAAGAAAATAAACAAATCATATAAGGACAAAGAGTTTAAATCTTTTGTGTTTTACAGCTGGTTTAGGGTCTTTTGTGCCTGTAGTTTCCTGTATTGCTTATGAACTGTACACAGTGGTGTAACGAACCTTGAGGGGGGTCCCCCTGCAAACTACATGAAGCCCCCCCCCCCCCACGCTCTGGACCCAGTCAGGAGCTCTGAGGCCAAGGGCCAGCTGCCCGCGCACAGTGCGGGGGCGGGGTGGTCCCCTGGAGCTTGCCCCTCCTCGCACAGCGGGGGATACGGGGTTATTATAACGCCACTGCGTGTACGTCTGTCAAGATGATAGATATTTGACCTGGGAGGGAATTGGAAATTTCACTTAGGAAATTTCACCTAAGATAACGGCAGTACAGTATTTTTTCTTGACCAATCTTTCACTTCTTTCATGTGTTCATCGCCAGAGAACAGCGAAAATATATGAATTGCCTGTTCAGGTTGCAGCGATGTCTGACCAGATTAAGGTCTCCTGCACTAGCCATCCTGCTAGAACATTTTTTTATAGAACAAGTGGATTATTGGCTAAAAAGTTCTTTAGAAATGTCATTGTAGGTGCATATTTGTTTCTTTTCTTAGCTTGGTGTAAGTCGCACCAAGGAAGACATTTGCTGCAAGTCTCAGTGAAGGCTAAATCCGTCTTTTAAGTATATTTAGATGCGGAGTCTGCATTTCCTAAGCAGACAAATAGACTCTTAATTCTCTTGGTAAGGGGGCTCTCAGTAGCTGCTTTGCTTGACATGATAGTACAACCATGGGAAAGCTGGTGTCTACAGAAACTCCGGGGCGTTCAGTCCCTGTTGGCTGTAATTTTATCATTATATAGGATAAAAGGTATCTAATATTTTAAAGTATGCCCCGATGTATACCCGTTAATCGAATTAAAGTGATGATTATCCAATGATATTGTTAAAATGTTAAATGATATTATTGGACTGTAATGATCTCCTTAAATTGACAGTGGTAGGCACACTTTTATAACACCAGCCCTGCTTGAGGTGCTGAAACTCTGGGTAAGGTACTGAATGATTTACAAGTACATTGTGCCCATTACCTTACTGAATTGCCCGCATTTACAACATCAAAACAGATTAGCGGGCCCTATCTGCCCACTTGATCTATTTCCACACCTTGTGCTTCTAAACTAATCCGAAGCACCAGCACCTGCTTCCATTGACAGACATTGAATCGCATCAACATTAGACTTTGTTGCTGCAACAGTTTTATTTATGTGTAAACCCTTATTCATAAAAAGGTCTTTGAGGCAGCTTCTGCTGTTTGTAGAGCTTCAGTAAGTATAAACAAACTATAAAACTATTCAATTATCTAGATGCGTTTTTACACATTCTGACTTTTGAAAAACCACAAACCTGCCTTTTTCTACATGCACTGTGTGGATTAACCTTTTATTCTTCGAAATGGCCTGCATAACTAAGGAAAGTATCACAGTGATTTAATGATAAAAGGTATGGAGAGTAGAAAGTATATGATCTGTGTTAACTAGCAGCTTTAGAATATTTACTACTTAATTTAATATCCACAACAGCCATTATGAGATGAAGCTGAAATGTCCACTCGTGGTCTATGTAAGAAAGTGCATCACTTTTGTTGTTTTCTTTTTCAAGTGGGACCTTATTACTTTTGCAGCATAGCAACATGGATATGATCAGACAAAACAGGTATGGGGTGTACACATAGCACAGCTCCATCACAGTATGTCCTAAATCTTGTAAAACTGTGCCTGTTGTGACTGTTACCAGAGATCCAGTTAGGTGTTAAGGCTGGCAGTCTGCATGAAGTAGGCAAAGAGACACTAAGGGCCTAATTAGAGTCTGGAGGTCCACGGGCCGCCAGACTTGTGGGGCCACGGCAGTGGTGGTCTTCTGACCGCCGTATTACATTTAGGGCGGTCCGACCGCCATTGCTCCATCGCAGCTACCATGGAACCGGTATTATGTTTGGTGCAATATGTCTGGCGAGACACCCTGGTCCAGCCAAGCATATTACAAGTTTCCTCTCTGCCCCGGTTTTCATGGCAGTTCCACCGCCATGAAAACTGTGGCCGAGAGGAAACAAAGGGGGCGCTATAGCCCGCCTGGTGCCTCACGTCATGTGGATGCACAACATGTGACCCCTGTGTGCATGCACACCAGTACCTAAGCAGCATGGACTTAACAGTCCATGCCGTGCAGGAACTGTTTTTGACGTTCCCTTTGCTGTGCCCATGTTTAGAAGCACCGCCATGGGCAAGTAAAAAAAAGCCCGCCAGACATGAAAAATACTCGTAATCTGGGGGGCGGACCGACCACGGGTTTGGTGGTACGGCGGTGAGGCAGAACTGGTGCTGCACCGCCAAACTCGTAATCAGGTCCTAAATGTGGAACATTACTAGTAAAATTAACAAGGCCGGAGTAGCCCTAACCAATGAAACAAGCATTGGCATAGCCAATAGGTCTCGCCTTTGGGACCTTATAAGTGTTTAGTTATACAGCACAATATCCTTGGTGCAACAACATCAACTGATGCATGGCTAAACACTTATAAGGTCCCAAAGCGAGACCTATTAGCTATGCCAATGCTTGTTTTTAAACGAGACTCACTTGAATTTAGAAATATCTCTGTGTACCCGCTCTAACATCAATGCTATTTATTAGTCAGTTGTCATATATCAGAGAAGTTTCAGGACATAGGCAAAGTGGGCTCTGGTCTGACGCCCCTGCCTTTCAGGGGCCCCCTGATAGAGACAGCTCTGTTCTGCAGAGCCTTGCCCTGATGACCTCAGAATAATTCTTTAACAGATTGTTTGAAATACAACAGAATTGTTTGAAATACTATTTTCCTTTAACTTATGTTTAATGTGGGTGATGCATGAGAGTTTATTGTAGACATTTTGTAAAGAAATGTTGGGTTTGTGTTTCATGCAACATCCATGTAAAAAAGTTTATTTTAGATCCAAACAGGATTTCACATATGAGAAATGGGAAGGTGTCACAGAGATAATTTGCAGTAATATTAGTGAGCTGTTGCTGTTTACAATATTGAAAACACATATCATTATCTATGAATATTAGACGTTAACACATTTAGAATTTGCAGGAGTCCATCTGTGCAGTCAGTGACCTGGTCAAAGAGGGCATGAAAGAGTTGAAATTGAATCATAAATTCAAAACTGTTCCAAGAAGGGCCCCCAAAATGTTTGGCCCAAGGACCTAAATGTCCTTAAGATGTCCCTGCCATATATGTGGCCTAGTTCTTATGATACATGAAGCAACATTAACATGAATCAACGTTATTTTTATTACATCAAAAATAACGTCTTTTTACAGAGCATTTTCTCCTGAACTTGTGTATTTTAAGGTGCACTCGTATATAATAACGAAGAAAAGGGAGGCTTGGTGTAGTAAAATATTTGCCTAGGATCGCACATTTTGGTCAAGCGGGAAGTTCTAATTGGTCCCAAGATTTCTGATTTTACATTGTGCAGTTCAGACCTGAGGACCGTGTGGCTGCCTCGCTTATGCCATGAAAGTTGGAAAGAACTTTTACGTCACACCACTTTCAAAAACCACCAGCCCCTACTGAATATTACTTGCGTTTAGTCAGCCATTTTGTAATAGAAGCTCTGAATGAGACAGTATTTTAATGCATTTGAATGTAACTGTTAAACCAAAATCTTCCTTTATAAAAGAAAAGTTAAAACTATTTCAGATTATTTGCATGTATTTAAAATCAATTCTTGTGGGTACAAAGCCTTAAGTGTCTTGCACGCCAGCGAATATCTGTGCGCATCTATATATCCCAGCTGCTCAATGTAAGCTATAAGATGATACCTGCTTTTCCTACCTATACCACGCTTAGAAAAAGTCAGCAGCAGTGGCGGTGCGTCCATTGGGGCGCTGGGGCGTTGCCCCACTAATGCCACGGCCCCATTCAAATTCTTCGTTCTACTTCTCCGACGCTAATTCCAATCAGGACTCCTGATTGGAATTAGCGTCAGAAAGCTAGAACGAAGACGCTGAAGGGGGTGGGGGCGGGGCTGCAGCAGCACTCAGGGAGTTGAGTGACAGCAGCGCACTACAGTCACAGCAATACTAGTGCGCACGTTCGTTTTTGGGGTGATCATTTTGACGATCAGCCCGAACATGCGCACTAGCCTTCCCCTTAAGAGACCGAGGGTTGCTTCATGCCGCAGCCCCGGTCTCCTAATGGGCAAGGAGTATCCCTGCCCTCAAGCCAATCCTGGCGCTGGCGTCAGTAGAGGGGTTGGCAGTGACGTCGCGGCTGTTCCTGTTTGTTGTAGAGCGCGGGACCCCGGCCCAGGAGCAGTCGAGCAGAGGCGGGCGGCGCGGACGGGTAAATTTTCTGTTATTATATTTTAATCTTCCCCGGCCCCCACCACCACGCGAGTAAAATAGTTATAACATCATTGTGACGTATACAAAGAGCACTTTGTACTTTTAAAATCAAGACTTTCGGCAAATAAATTTCACATTTGAAAAGGGGACGGAATCCATGTGTTCATGTATGTATTACAACATAAACAGCACAAACCGCGCACATCTCTGGTGCACTTGCTGTCTCCCCTCGGTGCTCGTCGAGCAAAATCAGTAACATCCGATACAAATGCATTTTGCACGAGTGCAGGTTTTTTCTAATGTGGCCCCTGGTGAATGAGTCATGAGTCAGGAATTCCTAGGCTGTAATACGAGTAAGATAGTGAGTTACGGCGCCTGCTGCAGAGATCTGTGTGTGCTCTGCAAGTGACAAAGTTTAAGTCTAGTGTGATAGTTCTGGGGGTAATGCACCTGCCGTAGAGATGTGTGCGTACTCTGCAGGTGACAACGTTTAAGTCTAGTGTGATAGCTCTGGGGGTTAATGTGCCTGCGGGCAGAGTAAAGAAAGTGCGTGCACGCGAGAGACCCACAGTTTTCAATACCTGTAAGAGAGCTCGGTTTGTTAATGCACCTGCTGCGGAGGTGCGTCTGTAAGTGGTAGCAGATGGCTTGGACGTTTGCGTTCCAGCCTCAGCCTTTCATGATTTATTCTCTGGAGGTTGAAAAAGGTTCTTTGTATTATGGGTATGCCGGTATGGACTTATCGCGTGGTAATTGCATGTGTTGTAAGACATCTTTATAAATATTATGAGCAGTACTGTGTTGTCTTAATTGCGTAATGTTTCTAATGTGTTTTCTTGTTCGACATTTCTAACTCTGCATTTGACAGACCGCATAGAGTCTCCTCCAAACAGAATCAAGCATAATTTGCACTGATTTTAATGCTGCTCTGTGCTGTCATAGCAACGGGGCCCTTTTAATCTCTTCAGTGTAATGACATCTTGCTGTGGAGGATGAACTCATAATAACAGTTTTGTCTGCCACAGGTGTAAAAATCTGTTCTTCGTAGAGTAGGTAAAACGGAAGGGCTGCGGCCCCCTCCTGGCCCCTAACCGCCAGAGAACTAGAAATCCATCTGTGAAGAGGATTTGAAGTGAGGTAGTAGCGACTGTTACATCTCGTAAGGACAGCTTGTGGGTTTAGGATCTGTTCCTTTTCGGCAAAAATGAAACCCTGATCTCCTAGTTATATGAATGTTCAAAGTTAATTTTAAGTTTCAGTCCTCATTTAAAAGTGCGATGGTTGGAGATAACGAGAAGATAAATTATGAAAACGCTTTCACATTATGTGTGCTTGTATTGAGCAACGCCTCCCCCGCTTGCTAATGGTATAATCCCGTAAACCCGTTGCGTTGCTGTGAAAGCAGTGGGGTTTCAGCTGGTAGTAACTGAATTGTACTCGTAGCACTTCAGCATAGCAGGCCTCTGCTAGGAAACAAGCCAGGTAAGGTGTTCTTTTAGATTTCTTCTGTAATTTTAAATTGGGTTTTTACACTTCAGGTTGTTCCTAGTTTTTTTCTTGCATTACTCCGTCGTATAGTACGTAATTTGTGGGGTGTTTACTGGAATGACAAATAATATGTATGATAGAGCAATAAAGGAAGTAAAATTTGTTACTTTTTGGTTGTGGTCGCTTTGTAGGGAGTGGTGTTAAGGGCTTTAAGGCAGTGGTTTGGACTTCTTTTGTGGCAGACTAGGACAGGTGGCAGACAATCACAGGACTCAGGCCGAAGGGTTGGGTCCTTGCTGAGGGGCACTTTGGCACAGGGAGCGCATAGGAGCTATCTGGGGGTCAGGTTGGAAGGATGGTGAGTGTGAAGAAAAGAGTGGTATAGAATGATCGAATTGTTTTGGTTGGGGGTTCTTAGCATGTCCGGGGAAGTTTAACGGTGGTGGGGAATACGTTGTTCAATGTATTAATGAGGTGTGGATTTCATATTATGTAATATTTAAAGAAGTTCAACTGCTTGCCTGGCCTAATCAAGCGGTCTTTACTCTATCTGGAGTCTGTTTATCGTCTCATATTGGCCGAAGCACTATGAGGAAGTGATCGCGAGTTGGCAAACTCGAAACCAAATAGAACACAACATTAAATATATTTCTTGTGAAGCAGTCGTGCAGAATTGTTGCACCATTTTCTTGGTGACACATTTGTGATACGCCACTGCCTAGAAGTAATGCTCCTGGGTAAGCGCTTCACAAGCAGCCAACATAACATAGCATACTGTGCCAAATGCTTATGAATGTAATAGTTCGGTGTTTTTCATCAAAACTTCATGAAAATACACTGCGTTTCAGCGATTGCATTTGGAAAATTATGTTGTAAAATTATTTTGTTCAGTTCATTTAAAAACGTTTTAGAAGGTGATCCACCCAACCCCTCCTGAAAAGAGCTTGCTCACTCTGTTTGCTCTGTAAAATAAAGGTTGGTCTTAAAACATTCTCCAGGGCTACTTTATGCCAAAGAGGAATGCTGCAAGGATTTTCTATGCTTCAGGCAAAATAGCATTTTGCCGTTGGAAAGCCTCTGTCAGCTAATTAAAAAATATTTTTCTGGCCTTATCTTGTAATTTGGCGCTGTCAAGTGCTGGCGCTGTTAGAATGCTGCATTATGTCACATTAGGGAAGTCAGTACCTGTACTGCCTCGGCTCAGTGTGTTTAATATTTCAAGACTATACGTTCCCACTGCTTAATAAGCCTTGCTTTATCGCTGCATTCATTTGCTTTAAAATGCCCCATTTGCCAATCTTTTTAAATTTCTTTCTCAGGAGAGGGACTCTCCCTAGACCCCAGGTTTGTCCATTGAACTTGTTCACATCGCTAACTAGTGTTTTCTATTGGAAAGGGTAGAGCCAAAGCAGTCTTGCTTAGTACCTAGGCTAGCCCCTTCAGAAGTCAGACTTGCTTGGCAACCCAGAAATTCTCAGAAATAATGTATGAGTTTTCTTTTATGAATGCCTAGAAGAACTGAATTTTTAGTCCATTTATCACAGAAATAGTGCTGAAAATCGCACCAAAAGATGCCAATTTTTAAAGAAGAATCCCCCGAACCCCCATATTGCCGTCGGGCTCGCTCGTTGCGCTCGCGCGCATACGTTGATTCGTTCTGCATACGCCCCGCCAGTTTCAAATTGCACCAGCCGCCACTGGTCAGCAGAATACTGTTTTGATGGCAGAGCTAGCAAAGCCTGTGCTCGCACACAGCCCCCTCCTTCCAGCCAAGAGCTTTCAGGTCGGTGGCTCTTGAAGTCTCTCCTTGTAACTCCCCCCACCCGCTCTGCAGGCAGAGGCAGACCACGTTCTCACTCGAATAGGCTCCCAGCATATGCCCATCTGCCAGCAAGAGTCTCAGCGAGGGCCCAGGCAGCCACAGGACCCTCCCCACAACACATCCAGCCAAACTGTGAACACTTATTTATAGCAGTGTTCGACAAAACTCGGCTCTGAGTTAGAAGAGTGGTAGGCGCATGCGGCTGACGGACTCTTCATCATTCCAGCGCCCTGAAGGCTATAGAGCCGAGATCTGAGCTACAAACTCTGAGCTGAGGCTGAGTTGCAGCTGCAGAGTAAAAAGTCTGACTCTGATGGTTTACTGTGATGTTTCCTGTTGCAGCGAAATACCCCTCCAAATAAATTATATTTTTTAAATGATTGAAGTGGGACGCAATGAACAGGTGCTATGAAAGATGCCAAGGGGGATATTTTAAAGGGAGCTCATAGAGAAGGCACCAACCCCATTGGGAACTGTTTGGAATGCGATCATCAAGTGGTCAGAACTGAGCCTTTTCTGACTCAAAGCCGGAAGATCTGTAATTGTAGCGTCTGGTAGTGAAAAACAACCGATAGAAGGAAGAAAGAGCTTTCCTTAAATGCACTCCAATTTCCACAACATAGGAATTGTATGTGTGTGTATGTGTGGTGGGGGTGCTAGGGACACAGTGAAAGCTGCAGATGCGATACTCACACATGTCCACACACTACATTTTCACTGCAACCCCTTCTAAAACATGCTTCTCCTCCCACGAGCAATCGTTAAAGAGCGCCCAGCCCGGAACCAACATCCCAGCTCCTAAAAGGTAAGGCATAGAAGATCTACACACCATTGCTCTTGCCGATCATCTCTCTGTGCCTGTAAATTAAAAGAGATTCAATTAAATTGTCGTGCGTGTGCAGCATCTAGGATGGGGTTGTTTTATTATTGTTTTGAAAAGTTAGGAGAAGAAGGGGGAAGAAAGCACAAACAACGGACAGCAGGAGGTGGGGAAGAAATAACAGACAACTCGTGGCGAGGATGTGGAGACCATTTGGATGAATGAAGCAATGAAGAGGAGGCGCTTGGTGGATTAAAAACAACGAGGGTGGGGTGAGTTAAAAACAACGGTGGAGAGCCGGTGAGAGGTGGGTTAATAACAGCCTGCTGAGAGTACAGGAACCTAGCAGCTGCGCCCAGGCGGCATTTAAATACAGACCAGACAGACTGCAGGCAAATGCACCCTTTACGAGTGTAAGTCTCAAATTAAATGAGTGTCCAAGCTGGTAAGAATCTGTGGGAGGAGTGGCACAGGAGGTCAAGCTGCTGTCCTGGATATGAGGTCCGGGGGAGGATAAATGCTTGGATGGAAGAGTTAAGCTAACTCTTCTGGGGATGAGCGGACTCACTTCCTTCACTTGCTTGGTGCAGTCAGAGCTTAGTTCAAAGTGTGAGGTTGTTACTTTTCTGGCTACTCCCTTGTGTATGGGTACACTGCCATTGCGAAAATCTGGGAGGGTGGGGGGAAGGGGTCAGGCTTGCCTAGATGGCCCACGCGCCGCCGGAGGAATGCCATCAATGCCCACGTGACCCACTGAGATTATGAAGCGCCATTGAGTAAGCCACCCTCAACAGTCCTCCACAGCAGCCCAGACACTTCAGAGCGCCGAGCGGCTCGCATACACCCAGAGCTATTGTGCTGGGGGTCAGCCCTTCTCACCAGTGCACGTGGGATCTCTGATGTGCCAACTAATAGCTTGTTTTCGTCAAGGAGAAAAGTGCGGAGTGACAATCCCCCTCTGTGGCTTTCGAACGCCCGGCGATGCCATTAAGATTAGTTAGTGCTCACTCGCGGGCGGCTTCGCAGTGAATTGGCGGCTCTGACAGTAGCTCCCTTAGAGGGCGGCCATTCTTCGGATAAGCAGCGCCCGGGACCCGTGCCAGCTATTTAGCAACGCGTCTTTGTGTGGGATACATCGGGCGCGGGAACAAGATTCTTAATCTGCATATTTCGAGTTTGTCTGCCGAGCACCGACATCTTTGCTAGAGTCTGGCATGAAGAGGAGACAAACAAGCATTGGCCGCGCGCTGTGGTGGGGGAGGGGGAGGAGCGGGAGAGCAAGTGACGCGCGGCCGTGAAAGTGACACGGCCGCGCGGCTGCTAGACGCGCTCTGTGGAGGGGGAGGAGGGTTGGAAAGTAAAGACAGATGGCCTGGAGCATGCGAGGAATGCGCGCGTTACTGTGCGCGTACTCGCATGCTCTAGGCCAGGACAAAAAAAAGTGGTCGCATTTCTGAAAGCCACTACTAAATGTCTCGCCAGACCAGCGCATGCGCTGGCTCAGGCGAGACCTAAAAACTTTGTGGATACAATCGAGCATCAGCACAGGACAGTCCATTTTGTCCCACCATGCTGTAAACATTATTAATCACCCCCTCCCCCAATTATTTCCTGTCTAGTTTTTCTGGCTCTAGGACTGTGAATTTTATATTCCTGCTAAAAGGTAGGTTAGCACATGTGCTTTCCCCCTAAAACAAGTACTGTGCATTTGAGTTCCCTATTTTGCTTATTTCACTTCCCCGTAAGGCTATAGTAAATTGCACAGAAACTGCACCGGCATTGGTGTTAAATGTCATATTTAGATTGCAGTGTTAGTTACACCAACCAGATATGATAAAATATATTGCTGCCAAATGCACCATTGTGCTCTGGCTGGGCTACAGTTTAAAAGAACTGCAGTAATACATAGCAAGGAAAAGTGCCTTCTCCATGTAAAAGAAAAACTATTTTTATATATTAGGTTACCGTTAAAGTGTGCTTTGTAATCCAAAACTGCAGGGTGCTATATATATATATATACAAATGTGGCACACTATATATTTAAAATAGGTCCCCTAACAGTGTGACTATTGGCCTAACAGCTATTTTCACTGTGGAGATTTGAGCTAGATTATTCATAGACAGCCTAGGTGTGAATCCAATATTGGTTTCACATATCTTCCCGGAGAACTGATAAAAAAGTAATTCAAACTTATTTTGCACTTAGTTTTTAAAATATGATTTCCTAACATATATTGGATTTTAATAACTTTAGTGGAAAAGTAACTTTATAAATATTAATCTCAACCACTGGTAATTAATTGGGGTCGCATTACAGTCCATTGTTATTTTGCACACCATGCCACCTAATTTTGCACCCAGCCATATGCAAGTCAGTCTTGAACCTGCTTCAATGGGAACAGTCCAGCCCTGTCAAGCAAGGTCCTCCTTGAAACATAACACAAACAACCCAGGACCGATGTGCAAAATAACGATGGTCTAGGATGTGTACCGAGTAATTCCCATTTCCTGGGATTAATTCAAGCATTCCATCCATCACTTTTTCGTATACTTTATTATGTCACCGTAAGTGGGACGGGTATGCCCAGACATGGGTCCTGTGCACACTGTCTTACTGGAACCAATCTATACCTGGCTAATGTGCCCTAACAAGGGTGATACCGGTCATGGGTTGCTTATGTTCTGGCTCAGTGAAGACGTGACCTGGCAGTTCAGGCTGCCCTGCTCCCATTGGAGCAGAGTCAAGACTGGTTTCCATATGGCTGGGTCCAAACTGAGGTGGCATGGTGTGCAAAATAACGATGCACTGGGATGTGGCCCGAGTAATTACCAGTGGCTGAGATTAATTCAAGCATTACAGCCATCATTTTTTTTTATCCTTACGTGTTCTACAAGACAATACCATGGCCTCTGGACCTGGGATGGGAGGGGATAACCATTTAGCAAGCATTAGCTACTTGGGAGGAGGCAGGAACAGATGGTAAAACTTGACACTACCTCTCTTGACAATGGAGATGTCAAAAGGGGTTGCTTCTCTTCAATCCTAGAGCCCTCTTAGACCCTTTAGCACCAACTACAGAAGGATAGAGAACCAGTTTGGACCCTGCCATTGGGGACAAAACCTCATCTAAAGATTGGAGTGGTTTTGGAGAGAGCCAGAGATGCTCCTTGTGGAAAAAGGTTTCAACTGTCTGTTACTGGAAAGCAGAGGAGATTCTGCAAAAAGTTTCAACTGTCTGTTACTGGAAAGCAAAGAGGAGATTCTGCAAAAAGTTGTGTACATAGGGCAAAGAAAGTACCCATGATTAGGTAGAGAAAATTTTCAAATCACTGATTAGTGCACATGGTAAGACTAGCACCAATCCACATCCTTGCCAGAACAATCCTACCTTGGAAGTCGCATCTGAAGATGGATTTGCTAGAAGCAAGATGAATCGTGGTGCCTCACTTTTGCTGAGTTCTAAGGGACTGGAACTGTGTTCGAAGGGTCAGGTAGCTGATCTCCTCCATGCATGCTCTGGGGACACAAAAAGCAGAATGACTTTTGACTCCACCAAGGTCTTGCTTACCACAGATGACTGGGCCTTGCAGTAGCCATGACTGTAAAGAGACCTGATGCCAAGAAGCCTTCTGAGGGGAACTATGAGCTCCAGGAGTGATCAGAAGGAATTCCCAGCAGTTGAAGAAAGGAAGACTTATACATTTTTTTTTAACTTCCGGACAGTGTTCAATTTGAGCCGGTGGATGCAGGTGGGACCCACAGCACTCATTTTTAGGAGCAAGCACTTATTTTTCTTCATCAACTTTAATCCAGAGCAAGAGAGAGAAAAGCAGGAAAGGGATAATGGAGGAAGAGAAGGATGGGAAAACAGTGACAAAGTGAGAAATCAGAGATGTAAAAGAACAGTTGTATGATGGAACAACGAATGCAACTATCACGCATGCCTTTACTTAACTGTCAATACCATGTATGCATAATTATGACACATGTATTGACAACGTGCATTTTTACCACGCGTATGGCTTTACCACACATTCTTTTGCCACGAAAATTTTGTTGTAAAGGCATGGTTGGTAAAAACATATACGTAGTAAAAACATACACAAGTGCACACAATCATGGTTGATAGACTCCGGCTTTGTTTACCTACCTGCACCACTTGGATGCTGCGTGTTGTCCGTTTTCTAGCTCCGTAGGGGTGGTCACAACAGGGGAGGGGCTGCTGCCGTGGGCCTGCGTACTTTCTGCCTGCATATCCTCCAAGGAGGTGGCATGTCACAAGGCCGGCACTCCAGCCTGATAAGCTGAACGTGGTAAGTTTTTTTTCTTTTGTTTTTAAGTCCATCATAAGTAACCCTCATGCACCATCCTATACAGTTTGTCTGTAACCAGCCGGTGTGCACCACTTTATTCTCAAGGTATTTCTCAAGGCCCTAAGGTTCTCCCTGGTGTGCACAAGAGCCTTTCAGAGTCGATGCAGACAGGCTCCTGCCCTGGTGGCATGTCGCAGGCCCCTGCTTACAGGTCGAGGCAGTGATGAGTCGAAGACAAAACTCTCCGGAGGCCCGGCCGTAAGCTGGGACGTTGTTTCCAGTCGGGCCTCAGGGATGGGCCCTAACCTCCACTACTAGGCCCATTGGCCACTCGCTAGTCCTCCACTGTCCCCTGAGCCATTCACAGTCCAAGTGCCTGGCACTGTACTCTTTTCTTGTCCTGAGCCCTAAAATCGCCCCTTGCAGTAACCCCATTTTCCTAACCCTAAGCCCTTAAACTGCCCCCTGCTGCAGCCCCCTTTTCCTGTCCCTGGCCCTAAAACCGCCCCCTGCAGCAACCCCATTTTCCTAGCCCTGAGCCCTAAAACAGCCCCCCTGCCGCTGTCATACACGCATGACCATTACCGCGCATCCTTTACAAAGAACATGCCTTTAACACGCAGAACCGATTTCGTAGCAAAGACATGCGTGGTAAAGGCATATTTGTGGTAAATGATTAGTTGTAACGGACATGCGTGGTAAAGGCATGTAAGATGCATGGTAATGGTCACACGTGGTTATGACCACGTTGTAATGGCTGTTTCCCTAAAAGAACCTGCAAGAGTGAGATAAAGAGGCAGAGAGTATCTGGTGGTGGATGAAAGAGGTATGAGGTGGAATGAAAACTACACAGCCTTGGTATTCAGCACCCCTAACTTTCTCTAACACCGGGCGTGGACTTCTGAACAAAACTTTGGGCTCTGTCACTTATTCTTTATACAAATTAAGCACTGCTTCCTGATGACCAGGATAGGGTGCTAAGGCAAGCCCAGGATGGTTGCACCCTAAGTGGGCAAGAAACCAGGTTCCGTACTTGGAGCTTTTTGCTACCCTGAAAAAGGGTGAGCGGGAACTTGCAGTGAAGGCATCCGATCTTGTGAAGCCCTGCCTGCCTGCAGCTTCCAGTCTTGCCCCACTGGAGGATTTTGAGAACTGAAAAAATGAATACGTTTCAAGGTAAAACCTTGGACCAGGGCGATGTGGCACATCCATCCCAGTGACAAAGCAACTTAGGCAGACATATTTATCTTGCTTGGAACTTTTGGGCCCAAAAATAGTCGCTTCAGCTGGAGCATGATGACCGGTTATATCACTTTGAGGGACCCTCACTAGCCTTAGCCTTGGACCTGAACCCGCGCTGAAGGGCTTTGACTTCCGTTTCAGAAGCAAAGTCAAGAGGTTTGACAGTGGTGACCTAACTTGTTCATCCAACTTCCACTCTATCGCGACTGGCCAGAAATGACGCTTAAGTCCACGTGAACTGCAAATTGTTTCTATTGATTAGTGCTTTACTTTTTCTAGAGCCTTTTGAATAAAAAAAAACTTTAAAAAGTGATATCTCTTAATCCCTGTGCCTGATGTTAATACATTTTCTGTGCTTTAGGTTATTATTTCCCCCTGTTTAGTTTGGTGATTTTATTTTGTTGATTTCGTAACTTTGAAATTGTTGCAACTTGAAATTAACACACACTTCTGCTAGGAATTGGGGGGCGGAGCTTGCCGGCTCAACAAGATGGCCATGAGCTAGTTGAGCCCCGCTACGCCATTACACGATCCTGAAATATCCTGGCAGACCCGGCGGTCTAAGAGGTACTAACGAGGACGCCTGGAGTGTCGGAGACTCTCCGGTGCTGAATATTGCTAGTCCGATACAGATTCGTGGCCTAATGGTGGAGATATGAGCGCCGGAAGGTGACGCGCGTTCAGAGTCTCCCAGTGCCCAGCTGCGTGAAGAGTCGACCCTCCGAGGAGTGACCCGGCGTACAGAGGAGAGCTCGGTCTCCTGAACGCACTGTTACCACGGCTGTGCATCGCTAGCGAGCGAGAAGCACGGGCAGGCGGCCGGCCTCGATAGATTCCTCTCGCTCCGTGCTAACGGCCCGGTGGGCCTGCGTTGGGGCGTAGCAGCTCCGGAGGACCAGGGCCTGAGGACTCAGCCCAGTGAATCGCCACGGGGTGCGGTGGGCCGCCATCTCGCTGTGGCACGCCCTGCTGACGGAGGCCCGGAGCACCCCCAATCAAGACGGTGAGGAGCGGGAGGCCCAGAACTGTCCCTGAATAGAGTCTTACTGATCGGCCTTTGCTATTAGAGAATGCGTCACGGCCAAGTCTCCCTGGTTCACTAGGGGGCATTGGCCTGACGGGCGGGAAGTGCTCGCAGCTGTACTGCATAAGGCTTGGATCTTTCTGCCCGATCCTGCCCCTTGCTGCTGGTGCTTTGAAGCTCTTCTGGAGCGGCTGTGTGCAGACGGGGGACATCTGAATAACTGCGAAATACGGAACCGGCCGATTACCCAGAGTACACGGAGGCAGCAGTGGAGCGGCAGGAGTAGCCTTGAGGCTGACTTCTCTGCACAATCGCTTTGTAAGTTGATGATCCTCAGAGCACGAGCGGGGAAAACCTATAGATATAAGCCAAGCCTGGTTGACAGTTGTGAGTATTTGCAGGGTGGAGCTGGGCCTGTTAGGCCTCCCCCCACTTCCCCTCTCGCATTGCCATCGGCGCTGGGGTTTCCTGCAGCGTGCTCAAAGGGGGACACGAGTTGAATCCACAAGCTACACTGCGACTCCATAAAGGCGAATCTCAGCATTGCTCCCCTTGGGACCCAACCTGGCAGCGATGGGGAAGGTGGACAAAGTCCAGTCTAAACTACCGTTCGAACAGCGCAAGACTAGGACTCTGGAGACTGGTGATACCCAACCCACTCCAGAACAGGTCGATATGAGTGAAGAGTTCCCTGCAGCTTTCCGACAAATCCTGGCTACAATCCAGCCTCAGCTCCATAGATGGCAAGATAGACTCGCTGGTCTATCGCGTTGACCGAATGTCCGAACGCCTTGATAAGCACACGGAAAGGATTGATATGGCAGAGAGGCGAATTACTGAGGTCGAGGAGGCACACATGGAGGCGGATGCAACCCAGAAGCAGATGGGCAAGGCCCTCATGCAGATGCAAGACAAAGCTGAAGACCTTGAAGCCAGGTCTCGGAGGAGCAATATACGCCTCACGGGCCTGCCCGAGTCTACTTCCACTGGGAATATGGAAATATTCATTGAAACCCTGCTAGTCTCACTCCTGGGCCGGGACACTTTCTCCACCATGTTTGTAATTGAGCGGGCGCATCGCTCGCTGGGCCCGCGACCTCCCCCAGGTGCTCCCCCGCGCCCGATAATGGCAAAGTTTTTAAACGACAGGGACGCGGCCCTGAGAAAGGCCAGAGACTTGGGGTCTTTACAGTACGAGGGCTCCACACTATCTTTGTAACCTTACTTCACGGCCAAAGTTCAGGAGGCCCGGAGACAGTTCGCCCCACTGAAGCGAGCACTATGGGCTCAGGAATTGGACTACGCTATGCTCTACCCTGCGCGTTTGCGAGTTACAATGAATGGTGTTTCGAAGATTTTCCTGGATCCCAAGTCCTTGCAGAAAGCGCTTAAGGACTACACCAAGGAGCAGCAACGTGCACCTACAGTGGAACAATCGCAGGGAGCTGAGGCAGGCACTATGGACGAAAATGATTAGAACTGCACTGCAAGTTTCGCTAACTGTGGGGCAAGCTGCGCTGGGGGAGGAGTGGGAGGGGGGATTTTTTTGACTTATACTGAAGATGCTCAGGGCTTGAGGGTGTTTAATTAGCAGTTTGAGAGACGAATTGGCGCGCCTTGAGTAGATAGTCGCAGAGTGGGTAGTTCCCTTTATGTAAAAATGCTTCTAAGTCTCCACCCAATAATTGGTGTTTTGCATCTGCGGTCCCCTTATATAGGTACATTGTGGCTTGAGCTGTGAGTGTGTAAGCCTAGCGGGGCCAGATGATTAGAGTTTCCACGGAGGGAGTCAGCGCGCTAACCAATTAATGGAATCTTTTTACCACTGTGAAATTAGGGGTCAGTTGTAGTACTATACTCGAAGATAGACGAGTCCTAGACAGTGCAGTCATAGAATGTTGGGTGAGCAATAGGCTTCAGATAGATGGTGACTATTGGACCTCCGACTCCTAGGTAGTCTGTGAGATACCACAAATTATTGAGACAATGCAGGCGACCTGCCACAACAGTATTGAAATGGCTGATTGTTACTTTTGGCGTTTGCCAGGAGTGCGTAGGCGGAGAGGCAACATCTGCCTCTGTGTGTGAACCACTTGATGGCACTATGCCATTTCTGTTTGAGTTATGGGGGGGGGGATAACCGATTGCGTCCAGTTGGGGTTTACGCAACGTGGGGGGGGGGTGTTTATGGGGTACTTTTTGTTGGAGCCACAGCTAAGAAGAGATCAAGACATATTCCCTAGATATTTACCACATTTGATGGAGGTAGGCATGACGGTACTGATTTTGTTAACTATAGCCACCGGTAACCCTACACGATGACGCAGCAGGAAGGTCTACTAATTAGATTCTTAACATGGAATGTCCAAGGCCTTAACAATTTTCGTAAGGTGCGAAATGTAATTGCGTACCTTAAACGTCACGCTGTGGACATAGCCCTACTCCAAGAAACTCACTTGCCTATGGACAGCGCGATGTTAACATAAAGAGTGCTGCAGGGCTCGTTCCACGCCACTGGGTTTACTTCTCACGCCAGAGGGGTACTCACATGGGTAAACCCGAAATCAGGATTAAAAATTGTCCCGGAAGTGGTGGATGTTGAGGGGAGGTACACTATTTCCAGGTGCACGGGGAAGGGGCTAGATTTACGGGTAATTAACGTGTATGGTCCCAATTATGATAACCCTCACTTCTACAGAGCCCTTTTTGCTTCCCCCAGTGATGATGCAGCGCTCCCACTGTTAGTGGGAGGAGATTTTAACTGTGTGTTGGATCCAACGCTAGACCGCTCCGGGGGTCCTGGGCGTCGCACTTCAGCCTCAGAAAAATGTATTACAGACACAGCACTACGGTTAGATATGGTGGATGTTTGGAGGGCAAGCTTCCCGGGGCAAGGGGGGTACACACACTATCTGCGCCAAACGGACTTCATACGAGAATAGACTATTGGTTACTGTCGCTTGAAATGTATTCGGAAGTCAGGGACTGTATAGTTCACCCTCGTACTCTGTCGGACCATGCTCCTATACTCTTGGTTCTGCGCAGCCCACAAAGGCGTCCCGCCCCATTTACCTGGAGATTTCCCCCATATTCACTGCTTGACACAGCATTCAGGGCTGAGATGGCTGAGGCGATTGAGGACTTCTTTGCGAACAACATAGGATCAGTGTCACATTTTTCTACGGTCTGGGAAACATTCAAGGTGTATATTAGAGGTGTAGCTATATCTAAACACTCCGGGGTGCTTCGTGCAATCAGGAGCAGGCTAGAACAGCTAGAGAAACATCTGACTGAGTTGGAGACTGCACTGCGTCGCAATGGGGCTGCAGAGGGAGACGATGAATTGCAAAAAACGCTTGCGGAATATCAGGAGGCCGCTGATAACGAAGTTCAGCACATGGGGAAATATGCGGTTGCTAGAAGCTATGGGGAGGGAGAGCGTCCGGGAGCCACACTTGCGGCGCTACTGAGGAATAGAAGGGAGGCATCGACCATCACGGCTATACGGTCGGAGTGTGAGATGCTGGTAGATCCTGAATGTATAAACAAGCAAGGCTCGGGTCCTGTCACTACCTGGCCTGGACCACTACAATATCATCAAACAAGCACAGTGACCAGGTAGGCTGATGCGATTAAATTGGATAGAACCTTAGACAATCTGTTCTAAAGTCTACGTGCTTTATTCCACTTTAGCTTAAGAATTTTTTTAGCAAAATTGGCCCAGTCATTTCATGTCATGAGATGAGCAACACATCATTTGGATACACATTAAAAAACATTTACATCCAAAATACACATGAACACTTTGAAACACCACACTTGTGATTAGACACCATGTAAACAAATCAAAAATCCAAAGTTTAAACACTAAAAACAGTTCAAAACAATATAAATGACCAGTCCTTATTTACACACTAGCACTAGGCGAACAACAGCAAATTTGATACTCGGGTATACACCTACTGTCCTGCCTGTGACATGAGTAATGGGGGTACACAACAACATTGGGCGTTGTCTGTAGGGGGGGGAAAAAAACAATTCAAACTAATTTCCTCGAGGCACGCCCTGTGTTGGTTCACCCATTCTCTAGAGCCAACGCGTTTCGAACCCCAGGTGGCTAAGGTGTTCTCCTCAGGACTGGGACTGGATCGTGAAAACTGATTGTAGCCGTTGGATTGGTCAAAGGTTGAATATAGCTGAGATGGCGATCTTGCTAATGTGTTGGTGAAGCTTGAAGGCCCCTGTCTGCACTCCCCTAGAAAACTTCAGGGGACATTGCCTCTAGTTTGAAGAACGATGCAATTCACTTGTGCAATCTTCTCATGATGTGCCACTTCTAAAACTGTGAAGGTGACAGGTTAAATGCTTCGGTGCAATTTCATGTTTCCATAAAAGATGAGGCCCATAGTTTCAAAAAATTCTTAAGCTAAAGTGGAATAAAGCACGTAGACTTTAGAACAGATTGTCTAAGGTTCTATCCAATTTAATCGCAACAGCCTACCTGGTCACTGTGCTTGGTAGATCCTGAAGGCATTGCCAACCAATTTAAGAAGAATATCACGGATTCCGTGGGATCCGGTTCCCTAAATATAACTTAATAGTGTCATCATATCCTGACGACACTTTGCTTTACATTAGGAACCCGGAGGGCAATCTGTCCCCGGTGCTGAGGGAGGTTGTTAGATTTGGTGAACTATCTGGCTTAAGAATTAACTGGACTAAGTCCATAATCTTCCCACTGACGCCTTCCACCACACCTTTCGAGCTAGATTTCCCCTTAACCTGGACTACAGAGCCGGTCCGCTATTTAGGAATACAAATTCATACTGATCCGGAGACAGTCTTCAAGGAAAACTACGGAGAGCAGTCACCAGGTTAGAGGAATACGTTGAACGTTGGATACGTTTGCCTCTCTCGCTCTTAGGGCGGATATCGCTGATGAAAATGGTGATATTACCGAGGTTTTTATTCTTATTTTGAAATATTCCTATGGTCCTACCAGCTAATTTTTTTAAAGCCATTACCTCTACACTGACTAAACTGGCGTGGGCGGGAAAGCAACCGAGAGTTCAGTGGAAGGTCCTCACTCTACCTTACTATCTGGGGGGTTGGGAGCTCCTGACATGGACTTGTACTACAGAGTCGCGCAGAGCTCACATGCCTTTCATTGGATACACCAGATGCTAGACCCGCCGCATTTACACATCGAAAAGGTGGCGGTCGCCCCATCGGACCTCCCCACTAGTCTATTTCGCCCTCCAGATCGACGCACGGGGATCCTTGATTCCATTAACTCCACGGTGCATGCATGGCATGACCTGGTTAAAAGACAAAACTGTAACATACTATATTCTCCCCTGGTTCCACTGGAATGGTGCGCCTGGCTCCCTATGAGTGGAGATCGCGCAGCGCTTAAGGCATTGCAGGCTTTGAGTGTAAAGGAGGCGGGAGACCTCTTTCTGGAAGGGAGGGCTCGTACGTGGGACGAGGTAGTAACTGAAGGCATGGCGGTTACCCCATTAGTGCAGTTCCAGTACCATAGGGTGAGACATGCGTTGCGTGAGATTCTAGGAGAAGATATGGCGGAGCCCCCAGAGGTGTCCCCACTCACACTCCTACTGAAAGCAGAAACACCTATTAAACTACTTTCCAGT
Organism: Calotriton arnoldi; assembly: GCA_963921515.1. NCBI lineage: Eukaryota > Metazoa > Chordata > Amphibia > Caudata > Salamandridae > Calotriton > Calotriton arnoldi. Next base: position 892,217 of record CAWUFW010003044.1, on the reverse strand, counting down.
TTTTATGGAGTCACCCAGGCATATCGTAAGAACTTCTACACAAAATCTAGGCTGGAGTGGCAAAAGGACCTAGGTATGAATATAGATGACGATATCTGGAGATTTAGCTGTGAGGCGACCCGTCGGGTGTCCTTAAATGGCCGTCACCGGCTAATCCATTTGAAATATTTACAAAGAGTCTACTATACTCCCGAAAGGTTATTTCGGTATGGGCTGCGGGAGACTGCCGAGTGTGAGAGATGCAGGAAGTGCCCGGCGGACTTCATACACATAGCTTGGCAATGTCCCATAATTGGCAAGTACTGGGAAAAGGTATTCCTCACACTGAGTGACATCACAGAGGTCCCAATGCTACTAGATCCGTTAGTTGGCATGCTGGGCTAAACTAAGACAATAAAAAAGGGAATTAGACGTATAATTGAAATGGGTGTGTTAATTGCAAAGCGCAGATTAGCGATGCGTTGGTCGCGAGGCCCGCCTCCCACCATACACGAGTGGTCACGTGATATGTTGTATTGCAATACACAGACGGAATTGTACAGTGAGCTGCTCCCCCCCCCCCCTCGTAGCCGCCCCAAGAACTTCTGGGGAGTATACCAAACATACCTCGCAGGGAAGGCCCACCCGCCTACAGATTCACTCCCTGATACAGAGGCCATCCTGGGGTAAACGCTAATGCTAATTGATAAATGTAGCTCTGACATATGTAACCTACCTGCATAATCAACCTGTTGCTGTGGATGTACTATGGGTGATGTGGAATTGGGGTTGTTATGTCTGCTGAATGACGACTCTGTGGCTCCTTTGGATAGAAAATGGTTTGCATTACTTCCTTCTTCACAGTATGCTTTCATGTTAATGCCTCAAGTATGTGCAGTTTGTAATGGTTTATTTTTATGGTCTATCCTCTGGAAGCAAAACATGTCTTTATTGTAATATATGACCTAATAAATACAACAATAAAAAAAAAAAACTTCTGCTGGGAATTGTCTGATGCTTGTGCCTGAGCTACCACGGGTTGTTCAGAAACTTGTGTTGAGACTCAACCTCTGTGTGTTTATTAACTAAATAAGGGTCCCCTCCTCCCAAATTAATATAGCAGTGATGCTATAGGACCTTGTCCAGCAGTTACCATTCAATTTTGAAAGTTAAGTTAAGAAATAGCCACGCTATTTTAGGTTTATATAGAAAAAAGAGTTTTTGAGATTCTTAATTGGAAAGAAGTTTTTTTGATTGTGTGCATCTCTCTGCCTTGACAGTCCTTACTGTGGTGCACACGAATGCCATGTGCAAAGAAGGGAAATTCCGATTGGGTGACAATCATAGGAAGGGGGAGCATCAGAAAGCCTTCAGGCCCTGGTAAGAATCCAACAAGCACAGATCACCTCAGAGTAGTATGAGGATAAAGTTGAAGAGGCACCTGTGCAAGAGAAAGATTTCCCCCAAAGAGCAGCTTTGCCTGTCTTGTCCTGGGCTGGGTATAATGTGTTCAATTGCAGCTTGTCTCCATCACAGCTGGAGGCTCATCACCTAGAGCTGGAGGATTCAAAGGCTGAGAGGGCCTTAAAAGGTCCCTCCCTTGCCCTGGGGGAGTGAAAAGGTGACCTGGCTGAACAGCAGAAAAAGGCAGAGGCTGTCCTAGGCTCTGATGAAAGGAATTAAACCCATGTCCTTGAGGAGAGAAAGGCGGCCTTTGCTCTTGAGTAACGGACACTAGCAGCTGAGGAGAAAGCAGCTGTAGCATTTCCTGCAGTGGAAGAATAGGTAGAGGCAGCCCTTGCACTGGAGGAAAAAAAGCTAGCCTTGGAGGAGCACAGCTAGCGCAAGATTGACTTGAGGCCCTAGAGGACATCAGAGTCTAGTGAGAATGGTGTGAGCGACACGGGTACCCAGGAAAGGTCATTCATGTTGTAATATTCGTAGAGATCTTGTGCCGAATTATGTAGTTGGGGATGACCTTGATACGAGGTTTACAACATGTGAGGTTGCATTGAAAATGCACAAAGTAGATAAAGAGACTCGGAAGGGGGTAACTTGTGCAGGCATAAGCATGTCTGTGGTAAGAACACACTATTGAACCTAGAAGACTCAGAGCTGGTTTGGCACCAACTCATGAAGGCCGCATAAATTTGGTCTTCCTAAAGATCATTTTCACAAGAGGTTTCGGCGCACCATGAAGCAGTCAAAACAATATTAGGGAGAGTTTGTGGATGTGTCATTTAAGTCATTCGAAGGTTGGATGAAGGGAAGCACAGTAAATGACTACAATGGGCTGCATAATTTATTGATGCAAGTGCACATTTTGAGTAACTAATTTAAAGAGAAGCACCAGCACCTAATTGATTGTCAATTGAGTGTCAAAGAAGGTACCTGGTGAGGTCCACATGAAGGGTAGTTTGGTCCTTAAAAGGCAGAAGCGGAAGGAGGAAGGAACAAGGAAAATAAGGAGTTCTCTAAATGGCATCTAAGGACTGACTAGGGGTGGGGTGAGGCCTAGTTCACTTCTGAGCAGAATGTGGTGCATAAGACTATTGACCAAACATTGGTGATTTGATTGCCTGCTGGCAGGGCACAAGAAAAAGAACAGCCCCTACCTGGCAGGCCAACCACAGGATTGCTAGGGTAGTGCTCCATGTGGAAGTCGGCTCAGAAGGGAGAGAAGGTAGACAGAGGTTACTCTAAATTTCCATGGGTGAGCGGGAAATCAAACTCATGTTTTTATGCCTTCCAGCGCTAAAAAAGTACAGGCAGTAGCCATTCATCAATGGGAAAAGGGTGGATTTATTTTAGAGACAGCATGACTACTGGCCATTATCAGCTTGCATCTCAAGGACAGGTAATTTCCAGTGTGTACCACAGGTTGGTGAATGCTGATGATCAGGTCAGTTCCACCCTGTGATGATGGTTCCCCTAGAGGTGGGTTGCATTATTGGTGCTTGAAAAGTAGCGGCAAGCACCAGGTATTCCTATTGATGTTTGCTATGCAGTTACATGGATCGTTCTAGTTCAAAAGAAGTGTAACTCAAAGTCCAAGCTGTGATGTTGGGCTTACCTGAGTGAGTGCTTATTACCACTAGGGCCACAACAGCCTGTAAGTAGAGTTAGGGAGACATAAAATAGTAGACTAGGTTTCAGCAAAAGAAGAGTAAAAGTAAGGGCATGAGGCATGGGATACTGACCTCAGAAGCTCCCATGCCCCAGGAGGAGTTTAACCCTGGAGGTGAGGATGTGGCAACTCCAGTGGAGGATGTCTGCCCAGGGATACCTGACTGAACTAACTCTAATATGTGCTGCAGCTGTGTCCTCTCCAGACAGTTTTCTGCAAAGAAAAGGAGGAATGTCCAACCCTTAAAGGCTTTAAGCAACAGGCTGAAGCGCAGGCCAATGGTGATAACCACTGGGCCCCAAAGGATGTGCTGGGAGGAAGGGTGGCTTATATAGTGAGCCTAGCAACTCTAGACCTGTGGGAGCATGAAGGCTGATTGTGCCCCAGTGTTACATGCCCTTCCAACCGGGGTGGCTGGATGTTGGAGCTTTGGGTATTTGAGCCATCCAGAAGTGCTTAGTCCTGTCCAATGGTTCTGGCACTGAAGGCCGTCCCACAGGGAGGCACTTCAGAACTACTGTTCTGCATGGTCTACATGGGGCTCAGTGCAATCACCAAGACTGATGCTTACCTAATCTCGAAAACTGGTGAGCTCATCGATCGGTTAGGCATTATAAAGCTTTTGACCTGATTTCAGATCACTGCCAGATTGCCTTAACTGAGGGTGCAAAGGAGATTTCAACATTCTCAATACCAGAAAGCCATTTCTAGTTTAAAGTGATATCTTTTGGGCTTAAAGGTTCGCCAACTGGCTGCTGCCTGGGCTAGAATACCTCAACGCCGCCTGCCTGGACAACATTGAATTCTTTAACTGTAGCTGGGAGGACTACCCAAAACACCTAAAGCAAGGGATTTAGGCTCTGCACCAGGAAGGCCTTCGTATCAAAACAAGGAATTCTAATAAAATCAAACTTTAAAAAGAGGTATAGGTCTCTAAACCTGGTAGCCACCAGTGCACACCAGACCAGAGATTTTTTTTCCTGCTCGTATGAAGGTTATCTCTTCTACTAAACTTTACTTTCCTGGAATCATGCTTATCTCCGCACATGTTCTGCATTCACTGATAAACAATTTGGCAAAAGATACTGACACCTAGTGTGTGGTTAGTGAAGCTGCTCCGTATGGCAGCCTATGAGAGAGCAGTCTACTAAATTAGTGCTCAAATTAAAGTATTTGATCACAAATGGGACCATTTCTGAATGAGCCACCTGTTTTGGTGACATTATATGCAGCCCATGGCCTATTATGTTTATGTATATAGGTTGCTAACTTTATTTGGATCCATAGGGATTGGCACCATGGGTTTGGTTTCATTTAGGTAAGCCTATTAGGGCTATTTGCAGCCTGAACAAGACTCGTGCCTCCTCCCTTACCCTTCAATATTACTCAGTTTGCATGTTGTTGTTTGCAATTTAGCTACTGGATTATTATTGACCACGTTTAACCCCTGTAGACTAACGAAATTGTCTTGCCACACTTTATTCTCTCCCTCTATTATTCCTTCTCTTTCCATTACCTTTCTTTATCCTTCCATCACCATTGGTTCTGTGCCAACAATTGGATTGTGTCTTGGAAAGCCATTGTGTTCCCTGTGAAAATTGTAATATCTTACATTGTCACATTGTAGCAGCCTAATGTAGGTCTCTGCCCATCTCACCCCACGTAACCTAGGCAATAAAGAACAAACACAAAACTGTGGTATTCCGTAGGAACAAATTAATGAACAATACTTTAGATCAACAATGAAACAATCAATTTTCACGGGATAATAAATTTAATTCCACATAAATAAATCTGTTTATTTTATATATTAAACCTGCCTATACATCCAACTGCACTTTGTGTTGTTGTTTCATATCCTCTGATACAGCAGAATAAAATAACACTTGTAACTACACTTATAAAATCTGAATTGTATGCAAACACATTATACATTTTTCACATGCCACATATTCCCCAATTTTTCACTCCTCAATGTATGTATTGTCCTTTCATTACTTCTTGCTTTTTGCTTTGAGAATCCTTTCATTCCTACTTGTTTCCTTTTTACTCAGATGGAGGTGGTTACATGAAAAGTCCAAATGCAATTTCCTAGAGGAAGCTGCAGAGTCTAAAGAGTCCCAGGGCATCAGCCCCTTACCCTGGCACCTTTTGACTATACTAGTTGTCTAACAATATATCTTGTGGGGCTCTTCCTAAACAAAGGTCGATGTGTTGCGGTCTTTACACCTTTAAGGCCTCTTCAGAACCTGGAAACTGAAAGGAACCAAAAACCTAAAAATAGACCAACCAAAGAACAAATACACTTAACACTAAATATATACATACACGGCAAATGATATATTAAACAATACCCCATACCAGAGACCCAATACCATTAGTATTTCAGAAACAAAGCAATAGAGCCTTCCTCTTAAAAAGGTGACGCAAGTAATTTTCCGTGAGCATGCTGGTGACTGGTCTTACTCGACTTAAATCACCAAGCAAAAGAAACACTCCCGTGGACCAGAAACCAAAGTAAATGTGTGTTATAAAGGACTATGGGTATTCTAGTTTTAGCCTCCTCTATGAAAAACATGGACCTAAGTGGGACTCCCTATAGAACATGGTGGTGTAGTGCAAGCTGTGTAAAAGTCATTCAATTACCATGGCAACACCTCTTCTGAACAGAACAATTACGTTAGGATTGTGCCATGCACAAAAGTCCATGCATATCTTATTCAAACAAAATACAAGTAAGATTACCTGCTTACGCTCGCAACAAGTATAGAGCTAAAGGGTCAAATACGCTAAGGAACAGGCCTCTGCTGAAAAAAAATGGTGTACTGGCCATGTTTTTATGGAGGAGCCTAAAAGCAGAATACCTGAAGGATATATATCTATCTATCTATCTATCTATCTATCTATCTATCTATCTAGTTGAAGCGGTCCCCAGCATTGAGGTTGTAACACCACTCCACTTGCTCAGTTATGATCCTGTTTTATGAGGGATGTGTGAATGACTTGTTCCAGGCGAGGTTCTGCCTACTGACCTTGTCTACTTTTCCAATAGTCCACTCAGATTGGGTTGCGAAGAAACCATTATACGTCCGAAATCTACTTACTGTTTTCTGATTAGATATCTTTCAGTTGTCACCACTAATTGCTTAGAGATTGCTGTTTGATTAGCCGGACCCTTGGCATGCCTTGTCCAGTTAACGACGACCTGCGTCTCTCCTCCCCTTTAGCTTTTGGGCCTGAAAGTTAATATGTATTTGTGACTAAGCCAATTATTGAACAAAGCAGCCATGTTGTGCTGGAGACAGTGCATTCATTCAGTTTTCATCAGATTGCATATTTTTTAAGCGTTCTTTTATATTAAATAGTGTTTTACCACTGCATGCCTCTGGTGTAAACTGGGACTTGACCATTTTTAAATGTCACGTAATACATTGTTACATTGACAGCTTGTGTACATCAGTTGCACAGAAATGTATAGGTTTCGGTGTAGATTTCTTTAATTCAAACATCAGCATACATTGGGTGTTCATCTGATCGAAAAGCAAAAATATATTGGGGTCACAAGAAACAAGAAAAACTTGAATTTTCAACAGTGGGGCATCATTTTACATATTTCCTATATTCGTTTTGTGCAATTGTAAGCAGGTTTTTTGATATTTTCTTACTTAAGAGAAGGGCATTTCCTGTGCAAATTGGAGTAACATTAAGGCACATTTTTCCTGCCTAATGCTAGACACGATGTTAGTAACAAATGTAATTAATAAGTCAGTGTTATATAAAGAAACGCTGTAACCAGGGCTTTAAGTGGGATGTAAAAACTGGGGGGGGGGGTCTCTCAAAGGGGCGTGGCCAATGTAATTAAGGGCGTGGCTTAAAAACACGTAAGCTAAAAATCTGTGCTTGTATTTTGCTGTTTGTCATTGCATCCAGATATATGATACAACAAGTAACATCATACCTACAACACGTCAGTACTATTGGCTTTGTCAATGGTTGTTAGTTGCATAAGATAAATGAGCAGCAACTATGGCTTGTATATAATATTGAAAAAGCTTCCACTTAAAGCCATGATGACACAACGACGATGTTGCTGCTCCTGAGTTTCAAAAAGAGATGGGAAATCCAGAGAGAAAATGTAAAGGATTTCCCTTCCCCTACAACGCTCACCTGGCATGACGTCATGCCGTAACTTCTCCACTAGTGAGAAGCGAGCAGTGTGAGCATGCGCACATCGAAGTGCCTGCTGTCACTGCAGTCCGGAAAAAAAACGGACCGCCTGTGCCAGGGCACAAAACAGAGCCTGATCGAGACCAGTTTCGAGGCCCCCTTTAAAAAACTGCCGTTGCTCAGCACCGGTGAGACCCGGCCCACTTAAAGCCCTGGCCGTAACTATGGGTACACACTTTAATTCGTAATATCCACTTTTGGGATTCCAAGACTTATCACGTCATAGAATGCCTAATAAACAGCTTTTGTTGATGTCAGTGTATGCTGAAGATTCTATTACAATAATACTGCACTTGTTTATCTTTCGGCTAGTGGCAGGTATTAACCTAAAGCGAAATACTGTTTTTAGAACTGCTCTGATAGATACTTGTATATTTATATACTTGTGTGGCTAGTTTTGGAACAAGTTATTTAAAATGGCTTTAAAGCTTTCTTTAAGCTCAAAGTATCATAAGATGTTGTAGATGAGACAATCTTAATTTTATATGTGCAGTGCTGGTGACATCACTAATGACATCATCAAGCAAATGCACAGTTCATAAAAGGAAACCATGTATGTACTGTGATATGAATGATTTTGCCTTGATTGAAAGGAGTGGTTTGTTTCTGTCTTTGAAACGATAAGGATATGTATAACTAACATGGCAAGAAGATTTTTCAACATCAATGAGACACTTTTTATATTTAAAGCTGTATTTCATGAAATATTTCAATCGATCAATCAGGGAATTGTGAAGTGCCCTAGTCACCCATGAGGGTCTTAAGGCGCTGGGGGGGTGCGGGGATGCAGCTCCGGGTCAGTTGAGCCTGGTCTTGAGGCTCTTCCTGAAGGTGTGCAGAGTGGGGGCGCGTCTGATGTTGATAGGGAGTTCGTTCCAGGTCTTTTCCGCGATGTAGGAGAAGATTCTTCCACCCGTTCTTGCTCTGCGGATGCGCAGGGTTTCGGCGAGGGCGAGGTTGGAGGATCAGAGGTTTCTCTTGGGTACGTGGAAGGAGTTTCTTTCGTTGATATATTGGGGTCCGGTGTTGTGGAGGCATTTGTAGGCGTGGGTGAGTATCTTGAAGGTTACTCTCTTCTCGACGGGGAGCCAGTGGAGGTGTTGCAGATGTTGGGTGATGTGTTCATGTCGAGGGATGCCGAGGACGAGTCTGGCTGCGGTGTTCTCTATGGTCTGGAGCTTGCGGAGCAGGGATTTGTTTATTCCGGCATAGAGGGCGTTTCCATAGTCCAGTCTGTTGGTTATGAGTGCGTGGGTGACGGTCTTTCTGGATTCGGGGGAGGATCCATTTGAAGGTCTTGCGAAGGATGCGGAGGGTGTTGAAACAGGTGGAGGCGACGACAACTTAATCAGCCTGTTTTAAACTGTGTGGCATAACTTTATCCTGCTTATTTAATAAACCATTGTGGTTTAAATTTTTTCTCTAATCAATAATTGTTAAGCAAATTGATACAGTTGAATGCCCTCGTTGTGTGTCTTTGCCATCTGCAGCCAACCGTGTGAAGAGTCACAGCACAGTGGGTGGTGTTTTCGATGTCTAGGAGAGGAAGAGCAACTAGGGGATCAGGCAAAATGTATGTCTTTATGCAGTCCGTTTACTCAACTGGCAGAGAAGAGCTTTTGCTGTCTGCAGATGAATTGGTCACGTGATATACAAAAGTCTTTGCATGAAGCCTCTCCGATTACACAGTAACAGATAAAGGGCAGGGGGTAGCTATCAATAGGGCAGCAAGTGCACTGGCCCCGGGACCCATATTTGTAAAGTGCCCATCGCACCTAAAATGCTGCTGTTTTTACTTTTTACTACCTAATAATTAGGCAAAGGATGTCAAGTTTCCTTTCTTGTGTTAGGGTTTCTTGAATCCTTGCTATGCCCCTGAAGTAAAGGTAGAGGGGTGGTTCGCGCAGTTAAGAGAGTGAAGTAACGAGTACGCTAGTAGCCTGGAGAGGTTATTCTGTGCTTTCTGTCCTCTGCTGTTTACGGTCTTTTGCAGAAACAATACTTATTTGGTGACCTCTGCTATCACTTTTCATAAAGTCGCAAACGAACAATATTGCACCATAATAGTGTATGACATTTTGTCCTTTGTGTTAATTCTCTGAAATGAAAATGATTTGTGTATTCGTACTTACTAGTAGGGATAACAAGGACCATCTGTCATTTTAATTGGCTCTAAAATTGATGTTTACTTAGATAACATGCGCCATGGTTCATGCAGGTTGATCAGTTATTGACAGTCTCGAGCTAGACGCATTTGTCAATTTCACATCTATGCCTACCTTCGAATGTTGCACTCCTGGGCTGAGCGTTCCGTGGCTTGACCAGTGGTTTGCCTCTACGATATGGTGAATAATACTTTCAAATAAATGTTCTGCTTAACATATATTGATTCATTTGAAGCATGCTTGTGTGCAAATAATGCAAATGGATTACATTGCAAATGACCCATAACTGAAATAACAATTATATGCATTTAATAACAGGCTGTTGAAAGAACATCCTTAATCTCCTACCATATTTGCTTGAGAAACCTTTTGTCACAGGTGTTATGAGTATTATATTTCATGTTGGTTTATCCATTTTTAAAAGCTTTTGTAACATCACCTCCTCTCTACATCATTTTAATAATATAGTTAAATCATAGTTGTATCCTTAGAGTTCTTTTGCTTTTGGGAACTGGTAAAGGCTTTGGTCTTAAATTTGCTGTTATGTTTTTTTTTAACAAAGATATAAAAGTACTTCTTTTGCCCCATTAGTTGAATTATTTATGCTTCTTGGTACCAGGACACCGAGAGGTGTGAATTATGCTTTTTAAATGTTGTGAAAAAGGAAATCAGTTTTTGTAATGGTCCCTTACTTTTTCCTTTTTTTATTTTTTAGCGAGCTTTAGAACTCTGTATATCATCAGACTGCTAAACCGCATCACTGCATGTGTACTTTCCCCCTATTGTGTATTATTTTAACCTGTTTGGCGTTCCAGAAAGGCATTGGTAGGTGGTGCAGAAAATAGACCACAGTAGCATGGAAGTTAAATATCGTATGTGAGCTGCAGTGTGCAATCACACCACCCACATATATGGCAAAAGAGTGTGGCTCCAGATAGCACCATAGTGCTCTGGTTGGAATTCTGTTTAATAGCATTGCAGTTTCGCTTGGCTTAGAAAACTTCCCAGCCATGTAGGGAAAATGTATTTTTATGTATGTTTGCTAAGTCAAAACTAAATTGTGCTTTGAAATCCCAAAGGCTAAGTAGTTAATATATTAAGGTGCGATGGAGCAGATATTATGGCAAAATATGCCTCTGCAGAAAACAGTTTAAAAAGCTATTTGTCACACTGTTGGATAAAGCAATGTTTTCCATGAGCAAGTTTGATTATGAACAAAAGTCATTTTCTTGTAACTTGGCATGGGAAAATGTAGAGCAGTCAATCAGTTTGTTCAACTTATTTAAAATCTAATTCACGGGTTAAAATAGATTTTTGATCAGGTTAGTGAAAAAGTATCTTGGTAGTAACATATTTGTGATACCCAGGAATTACCTGGTTTAGAACGGGCTTGGTTGCTCCAGATACTGAATACACATAACTGGCTTGAAGCCCACGCCACATAAAAATTGATAAAATGAAATAATTATTTAGTGTAAAACTAAGAAATCTTTACAAGGCCGATCCTACTTGGTCAAAATTCAGGACTGTAAAACATCTCAACAATTGCTTGAAAAAACGAAATTCTCAAGATTAAAATATTTTTTCAGGAGCAGATCTGTATGGAGCTTCAAGATTCAATTCTTACAACAAAGCATGTGAAAGTTCTGGTCCTCAGTGGGTAGGGGAACTAATTCCTAAAAGATCATCATATTCCATGTGGATCCAAGAAAGAATACCTGGCTTACCCATATGGAAAGTCTCAAAACAACCAGTATAATTTAGATATGAAAAGAGGTATGTCCGATCACGGCATTTCACAACCAGAAACAAAAAGACCTAATTAATCCTATAACAATTCATGTGCCCCAGAGCTGAACAGTTTAACATCTGCAGTTATGAAACTTGACTCATGAAGTTGGGGCGTCTTATTGTCTATTAGAACATTGGAATGTGGAGCACTCCATTGAAGACAATGGAGTGCTCCATGCTTCTACGGGCCGGTAAAGGCCCGCAAAGCAACATTCCAATGTTGTTTTCACTAAAGGCCTCTCGGAGCCCGAGGGGATTTAAACCCCTCGAACTCTGAGAGGCCTTTGTTTTATTTGTTAGAACATTCTGCCCTCTAGTGGCAGAATGTTCAAATAGCCTTATAGCCCTTCGTAGCTGGGCTATACCGGCTATTAAAGTCCCGCTCCCTTGTTAAAGTCCCTCGCCTTCGGCTCGGGCCTTTAACGCTGGAGCGGGCCTTTAATAGCCGGTATAGCCCGCTACGGCGGGCTATAAGGCTATATTATATTTAATACAGTGATTTACTCAGGCTATGCACGACCACCTCGGAGGGGCTCAGTTATTCAGTCAATTTACAAAAGAAGTCCAAGAGACTCTCAACAAAGCTACCAGCTGATCGTACTGATGAATGCTGATGGAAAGATAATTGCCAAACATATGTTAAACAAGCTGCAAAAAATGGGTGGAAGAATCCAAGAGAATGACATTCTATCAGATCGGTTTCCGCGTAAATTGCCCCACTTTAGACAACATAGTGGCGCTTTCCATCTTTGCCCAGAAAATACATCTGAACAAATCGAATAAACTGTTTAATTGATTTTTTGGACAGCTCCCTGATAAAGTAAACAGATTTAAGCTGTGGACTAAGATGGACTCGTGGGGTGTAGACCCAGGCCTATTAAATATCCTAATTGACCTTCACAGCAGCCCCTGAATAATGGTGAAAATATCAGACGGTAGAGGGCTGGCGCCAAAAATTAACGCCTTTAGCAGTTTAAAACAAGATTGCATCCTGGCCCCATTATTATTTAGTTTATATATTGCAGATCTCTCAGTTGTCCTACAACAGGACAGGAGCGATTCACCTAAACTGGCTAACATCAAAGTTACATACTTGGCATATGCACATGACTTAATGATCCTTTCCACTTCTCAATCTGCCTACACTTACAATGGACTAGGCTGCATGAATTTAATATTGATAAGAGCTTCCAGGTTAACATCAGTAAAACAAGGGTCATGTCATTCAGCTGACGAAATCCTAAATATATCTGGTCTTTACGCCACAATAAAATTGAGCATGAGCCAAATTCAGTGGCATAGCTAGGCCTTTTGCCGCCCGTGGCAGTCCCAGCCTTTGCCGCTCCGTGGTGGCCTTAGGGGAGGTTGCTGGCGAACAAATCCTGCATTTGCATAAAGCCTCTGCAATCACAGGAGCAATAAAAAAAGATTTGCACACACACATATGGTGGGGGAACGATTGGTCCACCAACTCTAATGGGTGCCAAATTGGTCCCAGCACTATTTATGGCTCCGTGTGCTGGAATCCAGACATAATAAGAAAAGTAGCAACAATATTTTTTAATGGTATTAAGAAGTTATTTAATTTGCAGATTTGAGCTTGGAATTACGCCTCTTCATACTATCACCTTTATTAACGACATTAACCGTTACCTTGTCTGTTATTCAGCGGGTGATGATATTTTAAAATCTTATATTAAAAAGATCTGCTAAATCCACACACTGAAGTACTGTTAGCTGAACACTCTACAAATGATCTCCTGCCTAAATACAACTTGCCAGCTTTGATGACCTTGTAACATGTCTAGGACAGCTCAAAAGCTTTTCCTAAAACAAGAAATAAGAATTTCATGCCGTCTATTAGACATTGAGAGGTCAATCAAATGTAAAACCATCAAGTATACTTTGGAAACCTATACTATGCTACGACAACCACATCTCGCCTTTAATATTAAGGTGAAAATAAATCATTCCTACATCATTAGACTTTTTTTTTTTACTTACCTTTTATCCAATTCGACAGGAAATGAAAAAGCCCTATTAGAGGAACCAACATGTGCTGGCTTGGTAATTTGAATCAGGAAACACTGGAAAACATCTTTCTTGCCCTGAGCTGCTTGATCTTAGCAGGAATTACCTGAAACCAATTTTGAAGACTGAAGATATAAAAACGATCGCTGCGCGCAATATTATCTGTTTTAGGGGCCCTATGCCGAAATTTGCCAGTTATATTACAAAATACCTATCTTCAGCAACCAAGGGGCGGCAAAATAAATCTAGTGGGTCTGACATCCAGAGGCAGACTGTAGGGTACAAATCTCTATCTTTAATCTTGCTCTGTTTTTAGTGATGTATTTATGTTTTATTTATTTATATATTGAATATATTTTTAGAAATGGAGACAATAAAGAAGCTTACTTATTTACATCCCTGGTTGGCTGTTAATGACCTTCTTTCTGGAGGACCATAGATCGGCTTCAAGGAAGGCGGAAGTGGTGATAACTATGGCCATTAAGCAGGGATAAAATACCTGGGATATGGGGACAAGAACAGTTGGCAACACATAGGGTCATCTACACAGCTTTTCCTTTTGAAGTTGAAATCCCAAATGGGCTCTCAGATGCTGTGACTATTGATGCCTAGAGCCACCCTACACCTTTGTTCTTTGCTCATAACTTGGTGTAATACATGCTCCAGAACTGAAATCGGGGGGGGGGGGGGCAACTCCATAAGGGAGTGGCCAGAAGTTGTGACAAGGCTCCTGCAGCTGAAGGAATGCTGGAGCCTATTAACTCTAGTCTCTTGTGAGACTCTGCCTAAATTCCCCTCATGGGATGTGCTAAACAAATGAATACAGCAGGCTGATGAAGGAGATGTTCGCCTCTCACAGAGGTCTTCTTGAAGCTCTGCAGAGCCTTGCTTTTCTGTGCACCACAGCAAATGCAGCTTCTCAATAACAAACTCTCTGAGATTCAAAGTATACAGATCAGGTGTTATGTGAGTACAATAAGTTATGCTGTCCATGTTACAGCTTCTCTTCCTGTGCACAAGTCCCAGCTTTATTTTCATGTGAGGGACAAACTCCAACATCCCCCCTCCTTCTTGCACCAAGGTTTGACTTAATAAGTGTTGGACTTGGCACTTTTTGCAGGGTCATCCCAGAACTTTTTGCCTTCCTCCTGTATTTGTTCTGACCTGTTGTTGGTGGTTTTAGGACTCTGAGCACTTTATCACTGCTGTTCAGTGCTAAAGTGCATGTGCTCTCTATTGTAAACTTGGTAAGATTAATCTACACCTGTTTGGCACATTTAATTTACCTGTCGGTCCCTTGTACCGTGGTATCTCATATACCCAGGGCCAGTAAATTAAATGCTACTGGTGGGCTTGCAGCGCTGCTTGCTCCACCCACCAAAGTAGCCTTTCAAACATGTCTCAGGCCTCTGCCACTGCAGGGCCTGCGCACGCAGTTTACTGCAGCTGTGACGTGGCACATAAAGTAGTTGCCACGTCTATGACTCCACTTTTTCTACATATCAGCCACCCCTAAGGTAGGCCCTAGCTAGCCCTTTGGGCAGGGTGCAGTGTAGGTAAAAGGTAGGACATGGGCCTTAACTGTGTTGCATGTCCTGGTAGTGACAAACAGCCTATTTGGTTTCTCACTGCTGTGAGGCTGCCCTCTCATAGGAATGCATTGGGGATTCCCTGATATGTGCTTCAGTGGTAATTCCTGACATGAGGGGTAGCGTGATCAAGTTTGGTATGTTTGGAATAGTGGTAATAAATGCTGCGTGTTAGTGTTTGCAGATTTATTATCACTATTTTAGAAATGCCACTTTTAGAAGAAGGCATTTCTGTGTGCTATGCGTCTTTGTGCCTGTCTGTTGTGTATTGACTGTCTGCCCTTGGAGTGACAGGGGATGGAGAGGTGCAGTGGCTCCAAATAGTCTAAATGAGTCAGCGCTAGGCTGAATAGGCCTGGTCTGCATTTGGAGTGGTGGGAGGAGTAGCACCTGCCCCTGAATAGGGCTGTGCCTGCCTTCCACAATGATGTCTCCGTCCCCCTGTGGTGTGTCTGGGGCCAGGGCTTACACTTACAATGGGGAGTGTTGTGCACTGTAAGGATAATTTTAAGTGCCCCCCCAGAACTGGTTTGGACTGGGCTCAGAGCCCTGTGCCCGCAGTGAACAAAGACGTTGTGGAGTATAAGTATTGGGGCTGTGACCCCATGTCTTTTGAACTGGAGCTGGCTTGGTGAAGAGGACACTGCGGGGACTGCTGCATGCCAGGAGGAACCGCCTTGGGACTGACCTATTCTTTGGGGGGGCTAAGATAAGGATTGCCCCCTTGTTAGAAATGGGGGTCTCTAGTTGCAGGGGTGTGGAATTTAATAAAATATCTACTTGTCCATGGGACAGGTACTTCATAAATCTACTTGTCCTGTACAAAATCCACTTGTCCCTTTGGTGCCATCATGTAGTGCACCGTCAAATAATGGCAGCACTCATTATAGAAGAGCTCGAATAATAGCCTCTCTGGTTATGTCAGGCTCATAGTATAGAAGGATTTGAATACTAGTGATTTCCTTATTTTGCCTCTTTTCTGCAGATCTACCCATTCATATTTTCATTCACCCACTGATATCTAGCATTTCACCTTTACATTGGCTTCCATTCATTCTTTCATCAGCCTTTCACCATTCTGTTTGTCCATCCATCCGCCCATCCATATCCAAATCTACCCATCCATCCCCAAACATATCCATCCATCCATCTCAGCCATCTGTCCATCCTTTCGCTCACCCATTCTTCCGCTCATCCATCAATTTACCCTTTCACTCTTCCATCCTTCCGCTCATCCATCAATTTACCCTTTCACTCTTCCATCCTTTCGCTTACTGATCCATCCACCCTGCAACCCATCTATCTTTTCACCCTTTCCTTCAACACATCCATCGTCCATCCACCATCCCTGTCACTCATCCATCCTTTCACTCATTCATCCATCTAGCAAGCCACACTTACACTCATATACTCACTCATCTAGCCACCCTTTCACCCACACATCCATCCTTTCACTCACTCACCCTTACACGTTAATTATGGGCCTTTGTCTGCTTAGCTGCAGACAGAAGAGGCTCATCAAGAGCTCCACCCCCACTGTAGCTGCTAAAGCGAGTGGTTCACGACGCCCTTGGGGCCAAACCTATCCTTCCAGCTCCAAATCTATCATTCAAACTCATCCATCCCTCCTTCCTTCCACTCATCCATCCATCCGCTCATCCATCCGCTCATCCATCCATCCACTTTCACCCCCTCCATCCACCCTTTCACTCATATCCATTCACTCTTTCACTCATCCCTCCATCCTTTTGCTCTTCCATCTTTCACCCCTCCATCCTCCTTTCCACTCATATCCATCCACCCTTTCACTCATCCCTCCATCCATCTGCTCTTCCGTCTTTCACCCCATCCATCCTCCTTTTCACTCATATCCATCCACCCTTTCACTCATATCCATCCACCCTTTCACTCATCCCTCCATCCACCGTTTCACTCAACTATCCACCCATCAATCTATCCATCCTTCCACCCATCAATCTATCCATCCTTCCACCCATCAATCTATCCATCCTTCCACCCATCTATCGATCCTTCCACCCAGCCATCCACCCACTCCATCAGCCATTCATCCACTCTCATCCATCAATCCACCCTTTTATTCACTCATCCATCCACTTTCACCCCATCCATTTATTCACCCTTTCACTCATCCATCCAATCTTTCACTCATCCATCCTTACATCCATCCATCCACTTTCACCCCATCCATCAATTCATTTACCCTTGCACTCATCCATCCATTCTTTCACTCATCCATCCTTTCACTCATTCATCCATGTATATATCCATCCACCCTTTCATATCAATTAGGAACCTTTGTCTGGACCTGCAGAAAGAAGAGGCCCATTAAGAACTCCACAGCTGCTGTAGCTGCTACAGCGGGTGTTCAGATGCCCCTGGTGCCCCTGGTGCATGCACAAAGTGAGACGAGAGGCCCAGTGCAAGGAGAGAAATGAGGGTGCGCTTGAGGATTGCATGAATTCCCCATGGGGAAACTAATGAACTTTAATGTAAGCCCTGGATGAGGTAAGATATGAGAGGCCATGGGGATCGGGTCAGGGCAGTCAGAGGGGGCAACAGATGGGGGTGGGATGGGGTTAGCAAGTACAGGCACCGGGTGAAACATAAGGTGTACAGGCAAAGCAAAGTGCAAAGGAGGGTTGTGCAGGGGCTGCATGAGAAGGGAAAGCATGGGCTTTACTGTAGGCCCCCGGAGGCGAGGGTGAGGAGGGATCTTGGGGCCGATTTGAGGCTCAAGGGTGAAGCACAGAATAAAAGGCAGGGGGTCACAAGGTTAAAGTCAGAGCAGGAGCCAAGAGGCCCTTAAGCCAGCCTCTTACATTCCAGTGATGTGAGTGTGCTGGAGCTGCGTCTCGTGCTCGAAGAAAATGAAAGGACCAGAGGAGGGCCTGGAAGCCACACAAAGCCTCGGGGAGAAAGCAAAAAGACTCTTATCTGACAGTGCTGTGGATGTTTTATATGGAGCTGCAACTTTGAGCTCAGCTCCATCATGTTGTTGTTCTGCTCTGGGGAAATTAAAGTGTAGGCCCCAGCTTTTGCATTGACCCTTTCACTGCCAATAAACTGCTCAGAGCTCCTTATTAACTGGCTGTGACCAAAAGGGTTGAACAGCTGTGTATCGGATTACCGTAACTGTTTACTTGTCCTTTGGACAAGTTAGAAATTAAAACCTCTTGCCCTTGTAAGAAATCTATATGTCTCGGGCGTCGGGAGATAGGAATTCCCCACCCCTGAGTTGGCAGAGGTAGATACATTTGTCCAAATAGGGACCCTTGCTTCTAGTCGGGGTAAGGGGGATACACACTTTAGATAACCCCTGCTCACCCCCTTGGTAGCTTGACACGAGCAGACAGGCGTATCCCAAAGGCAATGTGTAAAGTATTTGTACCAACACTCACAGTAACACAGTGATAACACCACAAATGGACACCACACCGGTTTAGAAAAGTAAAGTATCTTTATCTAAACTTAACAAGACCAAAACGATAAAAATCCAGCATACAAGTAGTAAGAAAAATGAAGGTTTTAGCAACTGAGTCCATAGAAAACTATGGATGTGTGATTTCTTGCAAAGTACCTGTTGTTGCGACAAAATTCACCAAGCCAAACAGCCACAGCGATGAGAAGCGTTGAAAAACAAAGAGATGCGTCGTTCCTGAGACCTTCGTGGATGCGATGCGACAGTTCCGCTGTACACAGGGGAGCGATGCGTCGGGTCCGGTCTGTAGGGGGAAGCGATGCATCGATTCTGAGACGACTCCGATCCGCGGGTGATGCGTCGGGGAAAACTTGCTGCACAGGGACGATGCGTGGAAATCCGGGATGCGTTGGCGAACGATGCGGCGAGCGGCACTGCGTCGACCTATTCAGCCTCGATCCCTTGATGCATTGATTCTTGCCGTGGCGACAAGCACTGCGTTGGTTTCGGCAGCGGTGCGGCGATGCGGGGTAATTCTTCTCGCACCACAGCGTTGCGTTGGAAAAATTGTCGCAAGAAGAGTGATGCGTCGATTTCCTTGTCGTTGCATTGCTTTTCCAGCTCCCAACAGCAGAAACAACCTCCAGAGGCCTAATACAGTCACAGGCACCTCTTGGCAGGTCAGAACTCCCAGCAAGGAAGTTCAGGGGAGCTGGGGGTGAAGTCTTTGTGTTCCTGAGACTTCAAAACAGGAGGCAAGCTCTACTTCAGCCGTTGGAGACTTTCCTCAAGCAGGGGACACAGAACACAGCAAAGTCCTTCTCCCTACCTTGGCAGAAAACAGCAACTGCAGGCCAACCCCAGACACACAGCAAGGGCAATACTTCTCCTCAGTTTCTCCAGCTCTTCTCCTTGGCAAATGTTCCTCTTGATTCCAGAAGTAGTCTAAAGTTCAAGGGTTTTAGGTCTAATACTTATACCCCAAAATGTCTTTGTTCTCTTTGTGCAAGGGTCTCTGAGCCCAGTCCAAACCAGTTCTGTCCTCTCTTGTGCAGCTGCCCTGCAGGAGGTGGAGACAGCATTGTGTAAGGCAGACAGGCCCTATTTAGGTGCAAGGGAAATCTCCTCCCATCACTCTACATGCAGACCGGGCCTATTCAGGTGCTAGTGAGAACTCCTTCCCCTACTCTGAATGCAGCCCAGGTCTATTCATCCCAGCCATGACTCATTCAGGAAAGGCAGGACACACATCAACCCCCCGGTGGCTTGTAAAATGTTACAAAGCATTCCCCATTCTGTCCTATGGGGCAAGATAGTCTTTCAATAGTGAAAAACGAAATTGGCAGTATTTCACTATCAGGACATGTTACACACATCAGTACATGTCCTACCTTTCACATACACTGCACCCTGCCCAGGGGGGGTGCCTTGTGCCTACCATAGGGGTGTCCTATATGTAAGAAAAGGGAAGGTTAGGGCAGAGCTTTCCAAACTTTTCATGTTGGTGACACACTTTTTAGACATGCATCAGTTCGCGACACGGTAATTCAGTTTTAATAGCAAACCGGAGGTTAAATTAACTGCATTTTTAGACATGCATCATTTCGCGGCACAGTAATTCAGTTTTACTAGCAAACCGGAGGTTAAATTAACTGCATATAAGAGATAAGGACAAATACATATGTCATAGAAATTGCAAATAACAAAATGTATGGGGACGCAACCTATCTCACTAAAACCTTTCATTGATATGTTTAAAAATATATGATTTGTAAGATAACACACATACATTTCCAAAACATGTTGCCCTTTATGAGTGAGTGTTGTGGTTACCAGATCCCAGGGTTGGCCACCAGATGTTGAGGACGCCCCTTTTCTGCCGGTGATAGATACTGAATTTCAGGGGTGCCCACATTCTACCAGGGTTAATCACAAAATGTCAGCAAAGGCTGCATTGTGCCGAGGATGCGGACCCTATGCTAGGGATCTCCGCCGGGTTCAATTGAAAGCCAATTTACGTCTTGAACGGTCTCTCAATGCCAGTGGTTCGTTACAACTAGATGCCTGGTGTTGCCAAGGTGTGCTGGTTTTGCACCATTGCCTAGGAGGGATGGTCTATCTATGGCTGCCATGAAGGTTGATCGTATGCCTGATGTGACCCAAATGAACGGGACGGCCACCAGAGTCCGTGAGTAGCTTCAAATGCCATGGGGGACCTAATATGCCAGAGAAAGACACTATACAACAGGTGGTGACACCATAAACCAGTGGGGGACTCAACAGCAGGAAATGTCTCTGTCAGACACACACACACAAACAAAGCCATACACAAGCATGGGCACACACATGACCACCGCCAAACACAGAAACATGTACCGAGGCAGAAACATGCAAACAACGAAACACTCATGTACCACTTGACTACTCACTTACCTGTTAGTTCCACTTTTGGGCTGAGTACCTCACTTTTTCCTCCACTCCACACAGCATGGATAATGTTCACAAACTACCTCGTCAGTCTCTTCGGCAGAGTCCTGGTCACTCACGTGCTGAGTGTGCTAGGCTGCAGCGCCCCGGTATCGCCACTGTTCAGGCCCGCCCCCTTCACAGTAGTGAAACAGCTGCCATTTTATAAAAGTCAGGCCGGCGGTTCGTCGCAGCTCCGGTGCCCCACAGGGCTCTCCTAGGGGGTCTTCTCCACAGCTCGTGGCCGACTCTCCTGCAGCCTGGGCCACGGATCTCTACAGCAGCAGCGCCGCCGCATCCCTACTCCCTCACAGCGACGTACCCTGTGCGTGCGGCAGGCGACAGCTGATCGCGCCCGCACCCCCCATACACCACGAGGTGCCGTTACGCGATGCTCTTCCTCTTCCGCAGGAACAGGTACTGCGTCACTTAAATGCGCAGTACCATCCTGCATGATTAATAGATCGTTGTTGTATTTTTAAATAATACAAAAAAATGGGCACACACGCGACACACCCACACATGGCAAGCGACACAGTGGCGTGTCGCGACACATAGTTTGGAAAGCACTGGGTTAGGGCCTGGCAAGTGTGTGCGCTTCCCAAGTCGACATGGCAGTTAACAACTGCACACAGACACTGCAGTGGCAGGTCTGAGTTACCGTTTCAGAACTACTCATGTGGGTGGCACAATCAGTGCTGCAGGCCCACTAGTAGTATTTGATTTACCAGCCCCGGCACACTTTACTAGGGACTGACCAGTAAATCATATATGCCAATCAAGAAGAACCAATCATAATAACAATTTACACAGGGAGCATATGCACTTTAGCACTGATCAGCAGTGGTAAAGTGCCCCGAGTCCTAAAACCAACAAACACAGGTCAGGAAAAAATAGGAGGAAGAAGCAAAAAGTTTGGGGATAACCCTGCAAAAAGAGCCAAGTACAACATCCCTGTACCCTGGCTCCCTTGTGCTGGCCTGCCTGGCTGCACCCTGCTTAAGGAGTCCCCAGTGCCCTCCCAGGAGTGCAGACTCGCGCACTGGTATTTATCAGGGCTCGTGGCCCTGAAAGTAAGAGTGAGGAGGATGCTGCGTGTTGCCTGAGCCCCAAGTGGGTGCCCCTGCTCATCACAGCGTGTGGAGCGCTTCCCCTTTGCTGCGCCTCTCAGCGCTGTGCCTCTACCTCAGAAGCAGGTGGTGGGCACTTTTTTCATTGCCAGGAGCCCGAGAAGTGGGCTCCAATCTTGTTCGTGCCAGGGCGCTGTCGCGCAGTGAAGGAAGATCCCGGTGTGTTACCGGAGGACGACTGACTGTGGGCGTGGCTCCCGTAAGGAAGAGGAGAGCCCCACGTGCTCCCTGAGCCTGTTTTTGGGCGGGGCTCCCAAGAGGCAGAGGAGAGCCCCGTGTGTTGGCAAACAGCGGAGAGTGAGGGCGGAGGAGCCTGCCTGGGTCACCTATCCTGAAGCGCCCGACCTCGGCGCATCCGCCAGGGCCAACGCTGTCTTTCCCTCCAAGGAAGGAGAGTCACGAGTCAGCCCCGGTAAGCGAGGCCCGCTGGCAGCTGAGAAGGAACGGCGTTGCCAGGCCAGCAGAGCATAGAGACTGGAGTAGGTCTCCCCTGTATTACTGACGCCGTGTGTGAGGCTGGCAGCTGTGCCGCATGAGCTGCCGTGGCCCTTCCTCAGGCAGAGGGGACTGAGTGAAGTCTCCCCGCCACCAGTGGGAAGGAGGTGCGTCCTTACTGATTCAATCCATTGCCCCTTTCGATGTCCAGAAGGATAGGATGTCCTGGCATGGTAGTGGGAGGATAACGAATGACCGGGGCCATTCTTGTTAGGCAGGAACGGGGTGAAACCTCGATGGAGGTCCCCGAGTCCCAAAGGAGAAAAGATCTCCACAACATTCACGCATTTCCCTAAGGGGGGAGCGGAGACTTCTGTACTCCACACTGAGTGGAGAATTACGGCCTCATAAGGAAATGCGGCCGTCTGGCAAGTTATAGGCTAGGCCCTGATGTGCTACAGGAAGTCTGTGGGCTAATGTGCAAGTAATGTGTGCCCGGTGCACGGTTGGCATGAGGTGTTTAGGAAATGAACATTACTGCAAGTGTTTACTATGGTGTACTGCTAATCATGTTTTGGCTATACTAAGTGTACTCCTACCAGTAGTTACTGGGTGGGGACCACTGTAACGTTTGTGACTACGACATGTGCACTGCTACTGATGGTTTATGCCTAATGTGTTTGTGCTAAGTGCACTCTTATCAGTAGTTACTAGTTCTCCTAACTAACTGTAATGGTCATTACACTGGCCCGCTTGGCCTTATGATGTATGTAATGTTATGACAGTGGCCCGATTGGCCTAGTGATTTATGCAATCCCTCTAAAGACATGCCAAGTGCTTGGTGGCACAGTGTATATATGTAATAATGTTCTAATGTGTTTTATTGATAATACAAAGGCTATTTTTATATAACCTTGTGTGGAGTTTCTTTTGTGGTGTGCCTAGTGTGTCACTGCTGTGTGAGTGTGTTGCGCAAACGCTTTACACATTGCCTCTGGGATAAGCCTGACTGCTATGCCAAGCTACCAAGGGGGTGAGCAGGGGTTATCTTCAGTGTGTAACTCCCTTGCCCTGACTAGAGTGGTGGTTTCTGCCTGGCTTAGGCGCTTGCCCTAGCCAACCAGAAATCCCATTTCTAACAATAAGTGTATTCCTATTTCCAGGCTATGTGGAGCAAAAACTGCAACCCTATTAAGAAATGCATTAAACCTTCAAAGTGAGAGTGGTGCTGCAGTTTCTGTGCATTCAGACAGGAGTATGGATTCCAGCAGGCTCTGTTTTCTTGTCTCATTTACTGCTCCATTCTAAGAGAGAGGAGTGCATTACAAACTGAGTTTTGACCAGACTTAGCTGAAAATTGACCTGGTGACTTTTGCAGTATCTGGAAAACCAAGAATATATTTGTGTGAGCTGGTGCTCGCTCAAAGGTATATCATGGGAGTCTGCTGTTGCAAATGTTGACCCTCAGAATACCAGTACAAACTAGAGAGAAAATGGCGATAAACACAGGGATGGCAGCTGGACTGTTTGCAGGGCTCATTCACATAATGCCTTTACAAACGCTGGAATCCATTTTAAGCATACATCAACAGACCTATTTTTACTTAGAGACTCTATGAAGGTCTACAGTGAACTAAGAAAAGAAATGCTGCAAAATGAGGTGAGAAATGTCCAGGAAAGGCGTGCGGATTGGCTAATGGGAATTCTCGAGCCACTAGGTACTACACAGGATATGAGTGACACCTCACCACCAACTCATCAAAACATTCCTAGATCTGGGGAAAAACATCTGAACAAGAAGACTCTGCCTGACTGCTGCATTAAAGAAGACCCAAGGACTCCTTCTGTAACACAGGGACTGGAACTGATCTCCAAGGGGCAAGTGGTTACCCTCTTGTTTTTGCTACGGGGACACAAAAGGCAGAAAGACACCCGACTATAAGAAGGTCCAATTCAGTGCTGCAGGGGTCCTGGTGGAGAGAGACCTGTTGCCTAAAAGCTACCCTGAAGACCTAAGGGTTGTACAAGTGGCCACGAGGAACTTCTCCAGCACAAAGAAATTGGGACCTCCAGAGGATCATGACAATGTTTGAGGCTTCCAGAGACAAGGCACACTCCCAGCTGGCAAACTATTTATCTTCATTTTGCTCAGAGCTTTTTGGCACAAAGAAAAATGCTTCAGCAGAACTGCATAGTGAAGGCATTTGGCCTGTGGAACACCACCTGGCTTCAGCACCCAGCCATGATCTGCTGGAGCAGTTCAAGAACTATTAATGTGACTTAGTCCAAAGGTAAAACCTTGAAATATGGCAAATTTGAAAATCCGCAGGCGCAGCAAAGTGAATTTTGGGAACTATAAAATCCTGCTTTTTCCCCGGTCTGAGCAGTTGATGCCAAAACTTAAGGCTTCTGTGGGAATTTGACAATGACTATCAGACTTTGAGGGATCATCGTTGACTTCTGGGACTGCCTTTCTCTGCTAGATGACTTTGAGGTTTGAAAAACCTCCCAAGACCCAAGGTGAATACTTTAACTGTTTTTACCATTTCAGCCTACTTGAGGTATATAACTTCTACGCTATTGTGGTCAAACTGAAATCACACCTCGGTTATAATCTGCCATAAACCATGACTTACAGTAAAAACTTTGAGTTTTATTGGTTCCTTTTGCCTTAAACGTTTTAAATTTAATTTTAATGTCTCTGGTTTCCCTAATAGGATACTAATCATGTTGCTGTTATTTTCTTATCAAATTTATCTTGGTGTTTCTAAATTAGTTTGGGGATTGTATTGCGTTGTGTTTTTGTACTTTTAATTTTTTGGGAGTACTTAAATGTTTCACACATTTCTCTGGGAAATTGCCTGCTGCTGGGGTCATTTCTACCTGGTTTGAGTAGAGATTCTTGTAAAACTGTTATGTGATTTAACCAGATGTGTTTATTATAATGGTTGCCCCTGCCCCCCTAATTAATACCCACATTTCTTGAGAAATATTTTAATTCCCTTTTCATTTATTTTCTCAGGAGACGTGCATTGCTATTACCAATCTCCCTCATTGGCAATTTTACTGGCACATTTAGTAACATCTGTATGCGTTAAACTTTCAAGTCTACCAGGCTAACTTTGTGTCAGTTCTCATATGTTGGATATTTATTGTTTCTACCTAAATTACTCTTGCCAGTCTCTAGGAATTACTTTCTATTATATTTTGATGGGCATTTCAAGGGATCCCCTAAGCATTTACTGTGACCCCAGTTGTCTTGCATTCACTGATCCCCATTTTGAGCTCTGATGAGGGGCTGGCATAGGCAGACTGCAGCCTAAGGAGGATGTGCCTTGTGTTCATCAGGAATGTACAGCACTTTTTCTGCAGCTGTTGAAATGAAAAGGTGCGAATGGAAAGCAGACTTACTGGCAACTTTGTGAATTAAACATAGATCTAATGGCAGGTGTAAGGTCAAACATCACACTGGAACTGTAGAAACATATTAATGTGTCAGGAGAAGGACTGCCTTACCTGAAGCTACAAGTTCTGCTAAACATAGTGCAATTTTGATTTTCTTTGGGATTTTTTGTAAAACGAGAAATGCGGTCTTTTGAAAACATGTCTTATTCCATAAACTGTGTGCTTATGGGTACCACTTGAGAGGCTGTCCTGCCTCATCATAGAGTCATTGACCAGAAAGTACTTGGAGGCTTTGAGTACAGTAGACTTTTAAGAACTCTGTGTTCTTCGAACAGGTTCACTATCCTATATTTCTCACTTTGCAGATTAGTTCTGTCCATTCCTCTGGGGGGAAAAAAACAGTAACACTAATTCACTGGCTTTTTGGGCGCCTTTTACTAACCCTTCTACATGCTGACGATTATTTAGGTCCGTGTTAGGGTTCTATTTGACTGGTAGTTTTATTGGCCTGAAAGCAAAATGAAATTGTCAGATTCCTGAACAGAACAGCCCTTTAGAAAAAGGCTGCAGTGGGCTAATAATTCTGAGCCTTTTTAATGTACACACCTCCTTGCCAGCTAAGCCGTTTGTGCACAAAAGAGCTTGGGCTTCATGAAGAAGAATCTTCAGATCCGGGTGGATCTATCTATTGTTTTGGGCACCAAGGACATTATGACCTTTTACAGTGACTTTGAAGTTAAAGGTCTGACCTGGCCATTGGCGGTCACGCGCCAGAAGCGATAAAAGTCAAGCCGCTTTGTTAAATTGTGCATAAATATTTGCTAGATTGAATTATGGATGTCTATGCAAGATCTTTTTCAGTTCTTCAGGGAACACTAAAGCACTGTGTTGTAAACCGCAGAGAGGCACAAGTGCAGCGTCGAACATTTTTGTGTGCTAAGACTATTTGTAAAAGTACAGGGAACATTATAAAAGCTAAAGGAAGACTTACTGATCTAATATGTCCATCTGGTTATAGCTCCGCCAACTTCCTCCCAGTAGCCCTTGATATGCCTCAATTACGTTTGTGGCCAGTAAAGGTGTAGGGTTTCCTAAGTGGTGTCTACATAGTAAAAATGTTAAGAAAAAAGTTGAATTGCTTGCTCCAGTGACTCAAATCTTGATCAGCAACTCCCTAAATAAATCGGATTGGACTGTTATTAAAAGTCACATTTCTGAATTTTGTCAAGCTAGTATGCTGGCTCCGCTGCATAAGAAAAGTAATTGAAAATTTTACAAAAAATTATAGAATCACTCCCTTCATATTTATCAAAGGTAAAGTATGTGCAAAATCTCTTCCGTCAAACCTATTGGATTGAAAAGCAGACCAGGGCATTTGCATTGGTCACAATCAAGTTTTCGTTACGGGAGGAGTGAGATTATTTTGCCTTGCATCACTTAGCATCAAAAGTGATACTAAGGAATATGCTTGTTTATATTACTGTTTAAATCAGTTCAGTCGTGCCTTTGACAAAGTAGTCTGATTGTTAGAACTGGGGGTCTCTAGTTGGCAATGGTTTGCACCTTTGTCCAAATAGGGACCCTTGCTTCTAGTCAGGATAAGGGGGAAACACTCCTAAAATAACCCCTGCTCACCCCCTGGTAGCTTGGCACGAGCAGACAGGCTTATCTCAGAGGCAGTGTGTAAAGCATTTGTGACCACATACAGTAATACAGTGAAAACACTACAGATGGACACCACACAGGTTGTTTATGTAAAAATAAGTAATCTTTATATAGACTTATCACAAGACCCAATAGCAAAAATCCACAATACTGTAATCAAAAATAGACTTAAAATGATAGAGACAGTTCACGTTATCTTCAAAAATAGGATAGTCAATCAAATAAAGCTTGTAGCAACAAATAACTCCACTTGGAGTTATCACGACGTCGTGACCGGTGGAAATCCCAAAGTACGGCGCCGACCGCGAGGTGCGCGGCGTCGGGCCTGGAGTCGAGCAGACCCACAAAGAACAGTACCTGGAATTCGATGAAAACAAAGACGGTGCACGGCGTCGGGGAGGTGATGCTTCGTTGGCGCCGGCGGCGTCGGTTCCTTACGACCCCAGGGGAGGTGATGTCTCGGTTCCTTACTGCAGCGCAGGGAGGTGAGGCGTCGGTTCCTTACTGTGTCGGGGAGGTGACGTCACGGATGGCGGCGAGGCGTCGGTTCCTTACGATGGTGCGGCGTCGATGGATTCGGGGGTCACCCACGTCGAGGATCGGCTCCGCGATGATGAAGCCCTGGCGTCGGTGAAGTCGGGGCTGCGGTGCGAGTCGGGACGGTGCGTCGTGAGCGTCACGAGCGGTGTCCTCGGCTCCGGTGCAGGCAGCGGCCTCGATGACGGCTTCGGAGTCGATGTCGCACGGCGTCGGCAGGCGTCGGGCCTACGGTGCAAGTCGGGGCGGTGCGTCGTGCTCTTCACGAGCGGTGCCCACGGCTTCGGTGCAGGTTACGGCGTCGCTCGCCGGCGTCGGTGTTGCAATTTCCCTCTGTTAGCAGCTAAAACAGCAGTTCCAGATGCAGGCAAACAGAAGGGGTGAAGTCTTTGTGTCCCTGTGACTTCAGGCAGGAGGCAAGCTCAGTTCAAGCCCTTGGAGATTCCCTTCTTCAAGATGACAAAGCACAGCAAAGTCTTTTCTCCTGTCCTTGGCAGAAAGCAACCACTGCAGGCCAACCCCAATCAGCAAAACAGCACAGGGGCAGTACTCCTCCTTCAGCTTCTCCGGTTCTTCTCCTTGGCAACAGGTTTCTTGATTTCCCAGAAGTGATCTAATTTCCTAGGGGTCTGGGTCCCCTTTTTATACACAGTTTTCCTTTGTTCTCTGAAGGCAGAGAGGCCTCTGCCTAGTCCAAAACCAGTTCTGGTCAGTCCTGGAGCACTTTGTTTTTCTGACTCCTTCTTTCCTTTGTGAGTGAGGGGCAGAGCCATCAGACGCCCGGCAGGAGGTGGAGCCAGCATTGTGGAAGGCAGGCACAGCCCTATTCAGACCCAGGTGCAACTCCTCCCTCCACTCTGGATGCAGACCTTCCTATTCAGCCCTGTGCTGACTCACCCTGTCTCCTGTAGCCACCCCCAGCCCCTGTCACTCAATCTCTAGACAAGGAATACACAACCTAGCAGAGGCAGGCTTGGAAGTTTAGGCAAGAAAATACCCACTTTCTAAAAGTGGTATTTTCAAACACAGAATGTTAAAACCAACTTCACTAAAAGATGTATTTTATCATTCTGAGTTCAGGCATACTAAATTCGTTTTTCTACCATGTTCCCTGGGTCAGTTCTGACTATAAAGTGTAATAGTCAGTCTGCCCATTCTGGCCTATGGGGAGCAGGTAGCCTTGCAATAGTGAAAAACGAAAATGGCTGTAATTCACTATCAGGACATGCCACACACACCAGGGCATGTCCTACCTTATACTTACAATGCACCCTGCCCTTGGGCCTACCTTAGGGGTGTCTGATATGAAGATAAGGGAAGGTTTAGGGACTGGCAAGTGGCTGCACTTGCCAAGTCGACATGGCAGTCACAGACTGCACACAGGCTCTGCAATGGCAGGCCTGAGACCCGTTTTACAAGCTGCTTCTGTGGGTGGCACAACCAGTGCTGCAATCCCACCAGCGGCATTGGATTTACAAGCCCTGGGCACACTCCGTGCACTGTACTAGGGACTGACAAGTAAACCAATCATCCAATCATGGAGTCACTAATCCATACATCACTTTACAGTAGGGAGCACTTGCACTGTGGCACTGAACAGCAGTGGCACAGTGCCCAAAAGCATCTAAAACCAGCAAAACATAAGAGGCAACAGCAAAAAAATGGAAGGGAGACCCACGCCAATGGTGCCAAGTCTAACACGTGTCCCCTCCAGCTGAAATGTGGGGAGAACTACCCTTCCTCCTGGGAGTTCTCATCACTAAGGCGGAAAAATCTGGACAGACCATCAGCATTGGCGTGTTCTGTACCAGGGCGGTGTTCCACCGTAAAGTCCATCCCCTGTAGGGAAATGGACCACCTCAACAGTTTTGGATTCTCACCCCTCATCTGCATTAACCATCTGAGGGGCCTGTGGTCTGTCTGAACCCGGAAGTGAGTCCCAAACAAGTATGGTCTCAACTTCTTCAGTGCCCAGACCACAGCAAATGCTTCACGTTCAATCGCACTCCACCTCTGTTCCCGTGGGAGTAACCTCCTACTAATAAAGGCTACAGGTTGGTCTAGGCCCTCCTCATTCATCTGTGAAAGCACAGCCCCAACACCATGCTCTGAAGCATCTGTCTGCACAATGAATTCCCTTGAGAAGTTGGGCGCCTGAAGCACGGGCGCCGTGCACATGGCAGATTTCAGGGCATCAAAAGCCTTTTGGCAGGCCTCAGTCCAGTTCACTTTCCTGGGCTGCTTCCTGGAAGTCAGCTCAGTCAAGGGTGCAACAATGTTGCCATACCCCTTGACAAACCTCCTGTAATACCCGGTGAGTCCTAAGAAGGCCCTCACCTCTGTCTGGGTTTTGGGGGTTCCCAAGCCAGGATGGTATCTATCTTGGGCTGTAGGGGCGCCACCTGGCCGCTCCCTACCTGGTGTCCCAAGTACACCACAGAACCCTGCCCGATCTGGCACTTACTCGCCTTGATCGTGAGGCCTGCCCTCCGCAGCGCCTTCAACACTTCCCAGAGGTGGTGCAGATGTTCCTCCCAAGTGGCGCTGAACACTGCAATGTCATCCAGGTAGGCGGCACTGAAATCCTCCAGCCCAGCCAACACCTGGTTGACCAACCTCTGAAAGGTGGCAGGGGCATTCTTCATCCCAAAGGGCATCACCCGGAATTGGTAGTGCCCATCTGGTGTGGAGAATGCTGACCTCTCTTTGGCCCCATCAGTTAAGGCGATCTGCCAGTATCCAGACGTTAGATCAAACGTGCTGAGGTACTGGGCAGCCCCTAACCGATCAATGAGCTCATCAGCTCTGGGGATGGGGTGCGCGTCAGTCCTGGTGACTGAATTGAGTCCTCGGTAGTCCACACAGAACCGGAGTTCAGGTGTGGCACCAGGCGCGGCAGCCTTTGGGACCAAGACCACTGGGCTGGCCCAAGGACTGTTAGAGGACTCAATCACCCCTAAGGCAAACATCTTGGAGACCTCCTCCTTGATGCAAGCTCTCACCCTGTCAGTCACTCTGTAAGTTTTATGCTTCACAGGAGGACTGTCCCCAGTATCCACATCATGGATGCACCATTCAGTGATACTGGGAGTCAGGGAGAACAGATCAGAAAACTGTCCCAACAGTTGGCGACAGTCATTCTGCTGTTCCGGGGTCAGGGTGGGAGAGAGGTTCACACCATCCACTGACCCATCTTGCTCTTTTGCATACAGGAGGTCAGGAAGAGGTTCAGTCTCCTCTTCCATCCCAGCATCTGTTGCTAAGAGCATGCCCACTTCAGACCTCTCAAAGTGGGGCTTCAGGCGGTTCACATGCAGGACCCGCAAGGGGTTCCTGGGAGACTGCAAGTCCACCAAGTAGGTGACATCACTCTTGCGCTCCACCACCTCAAATGGTCCGGTCCACTTATCCTGGAGCGCACAGGGCTCCACTGGGGCCATGACCCAAACCTTTTGTCCAGGCTGAAACTCGATCAGAGTGGCATTCTGATCATGCCAACGTTTCATCTCTTCCTGGCTGGCTTCCAGATTCGCCTCAGCGAGTTGTCTGAAACGCCGAGTCTGGTTTCTGAAGGCCAGCATGTAACTAAATACATCCTGGGGAGTTTTCCTGGGAGCTTTCTCCCAGCCTTCCTTGACCAGACTCAGAGGTCCTCTTACAGGATGGCCGTACAGCAGTTCAAAGGGACTGAACCCTAAGGACTTCTGGGGCACCTCTCTGTAAGCAAAGAGCAGGCATGGCAAGAGGACGTCCCACTTACGCCTCATGGGTTCTTCAAGACCCATAATCATGCCCTTAAGGGTCCGGTTGAATCTCTCAACCAGCCCATTACCTTGGGGGTGGTAAGGAGTGGTGAACTTATAGGTTACACCACACTCCTGCCACAGGGACTTCATATACTTGGAAATGAAGTTGGTACCACGGTCAGACACCACCTCCTTGGGGAACCCCACACGGGAGAAAATCCCCATCAGTGCACGTCCCACCACGGGGGCCGTCACTGTCCGAAGAGGGATGGCTTCCGGGTACCGGGTGGCATGGTCCACCAAGACCAGGATGAACCTGTTGCCCATGGCTGTCTTGGGATCCAGAGGCCCCACAATGTCAATACCCACCCTCTCAAAGGGGGTGCTGACAACAGGGAAAGGTTGGAGAGGAGCCTTGTGCTTCCTCCCACTCTTACCACTTGCCTGGCAAGTCTGACAGGTCCTGCAATGAGTATCTGAACCCTTGCGCATTTGGGGCCAATGAAAGTGGGTGACAAGCCTTTGAAAGGTCTTGTCTTGCCCCAAATGTCCTGCTAAAGGCACATCATGAGCCAGACCCAGTAGGAAGGCTCTGAAGCGCTGGGGTACCACCAGCACACGGGCTGACCCAGGCTCAGCAACCTTAGGCTCACTATACAGGAGACCATTCTCCCAGTAGATCCAGTGTGATCCAGACTGATCACCTGCTGCCTGGCTTACAGCCTGTTGCCGCAAGCCCTCAAGAGAAGGGCACTTCTTCTGCTCCTCGCAGAATTCTTCCCTGGAGGGGCCTCCTTCCTGCTGCCAATGGGTCAGCTCAGGCAGGTCCCCCAGTTCAGCCACTTGTTCCCCTGTAGGTTCCAGGGCATCCCCCTCAAGGTCTGCCTCCTCCTGGACCGTGGGAACTTCGGGGGCCGGTTTCCCGCGCCCCCTGCCTCCTCTCTTTAAGGCAGGCACCTGGGCCCTTCTTCCAGGCTCCAGGTCCTCTTGAATACCCTTACCGGCTGCCATTGACCGAGTGGTCACACACGCCCACTCTGGCAGACCCAACATTTCCAAATGAGACCTCCGCTCCACCTTCGCCCAAGGGGAGCTCTCCAAATCATTGCCTAGCAGACAGTCAACAGGCATGGCTGGCCTCACAGCTACTTGAAGGATACCTGAGACCCCCCCCACTCAAAGGGAACCTGGGCCACCTTGCAGTGGCTCTCTGAGTTGTCAGCGGCAACTACAGGGTAGAATACATTGGGGACCACCTGCTCCTCAGACACCAGCCGACAACTGACAGCTGTCACACTGGCCCCGGTGTCTCTGAGAGCCTCCACCCTATGGCCATTGATGGTCACCCACTGCCTGTATTTCTTAGTGTTATCAGGCAGCTGGGTCCTAGGGACCATCTCACTGTCTCCTAAAGAGACCAGGGACATCTCTGCGGGACCCCACCCACCTTGGGCACCCAACTCCTCCCCCAGGGCTACACTAGCCACCTGCCGGGGTGGTGCACCAGTGGGTGCAGTGGTCACAGTATTGGGGCACTTGGGACTTCCTACAAAGTGACCCACTTGACCACAACTAAAACATGCTTTGGGCCCCTTCTGAACAGACTTATCTGTTGGGACCCATGGTCTTTTCTCAGTGGGAGGCTGGGAACCCTTACCTTGGTTCCCTTGGGGTTTACTTTGGGGCCCTTTTTGGAACTCCTTCTGTTTACCCTTGTCCCCCCACTCTTCTGCTGGGGACCCTGCCCACCTTTGGCGGAGTCTCCCACAAGACCCTTGTGGACCCGGGTACTGACCCAGCGGTCCGCCTCTTCAGCAAGCTTCCTAGGATTAGTCAGCTTACTGTCAACAAGGTGCTGGCGTAGCTCTGGAAAACAACTACTGGACAAGTGCTCCCATGCAATTAAATCATAGAACTCCTGCAAGTCATTTACTTTGCTACCCTTCACCCATCCATCCAATGCTCTGCAAAAATAAGACACATACTCCACCCAGGTACTAGACTCCAGCTTTTTGCAGTTCCTAAACTTCTGCCTATAAAGCTCTGGAGTTAACCCATACCTTGCCACTAAAGCTTCCTTCAGGTGGGCATAGGACATCTGATCCACTGTGGGCAAGGCTAGCAAGGTTTCCCTTCCCTCACCTGCAAAGCGGCCCCACAACCCCGCTCCCCAATCCTTCTCAGGGACCCGGTGTGATGTCATGGCGATCTCATAAGCTTTAAACCATTGCCCAATGTCCTCCCCCTTCATGAAATCCTTAATAACCTCCTTGGGGATGTACACTCTACTTTCTACAGGCACTGGAGGTGTGCTGCCACCAGAGGGAGTGATTTCTAGGCTCCTAGCCTTTAGCTCTAGCTCCCTCACCACTCTCTCATGCTCTAAAAGCATCTTCTTTTCTTCCATAGCCAACCTCTTACTTTCTAACTCCAATTTCTTATGCTCAAGGCTATCATGGCTTCCCTGTTTCAGTTTGGCCATCTCCATTTCATGCATCCTGCTTTTGTCCCTGTCCTCCAGCTCCTCTGGAGACAGGCCCTTTGAGAAACACTGCTGCCCTCCCTGGAAGGCGCTCTCCTCCCAGTTAAGCCCAATGGCCCCTCAAGCTGCCCATCTAAATTCTCTGCCTCCTCCACAGGCTCCTCGGACTGCCCACTGGCATTCCGTGCTTCCAACCAGGCTCTCAGTGCCTTGTGAAACTCCTCCTTCCTGGTGAGGCCTCTCATAGAGATTTTAAACTTTTTGCAAACAGCTTTGAGTTCTGGCACAGTGTAGGTATCAACCCTATCTTCTTCAAATTCAATATCTGCAGGTGCAATGGATCCTTTTTTGCTCATGGTGAAAATTGGCAGTTCTCAACAAAAATAAAGGTTCCAAAGAAAAAAAAGTCCTATCAAAAAGGTATGTGGTCGCGTATTGGTCTGCACTCACTAGTAGTGTACACCAATCACTGTATATGAATCACAAATGCAAGTCCAAATCCTCACCGCTGACCACCAATGTTAGAACTGGGGGTCTCTAGTTGGCAATGGTTTGCACCTTTGTCCAAATAGGGACCCTTGCTTCTAGTCAGGATAAGGGGAAACACTCCTAAAATAACCCCTGCTCACCCCCTGGTAGCTTGGCACGAGCAGACAGGCTTATCTCAGAGGCAGTGTGTAAAGCATTTGTGACCACATACAGTAATACAGTGAAAACACTACAGATGGACACCACACAGGTTGTTTATGTAAAAATAAGTAATCTTTATATAGACTTATCACAAGACCCAATAGCAAAAATCCACAATACTGTAATCAAAAATAGACTTAAAATGATAGAGACAGTTCACGTTATCTTCAAAAATAGGATAGTCAATCAAATAAAGCTTGTAGCAACAAATAACTCCACTTGGAGTTATCACGACGTCGTGACCGGTGGAAATCCCAAAGTACGGCGCCGACCGCGAGGTGCGCGGCGTCGGGCCTGGAGTCGAGCAGACCCACAAAGAACAGTACCTGGAATTCGATGAAAACAAAGACGGTGCACGGCGTCGGGGAGGTGATGCTTCGTTGGCGCCGGCGGCGTCGGTTCCTTACGACCCCAGGGGAGGTGATGTCTCGGTTCCTTACTGCAGCGCAGGGAGGTGAGGCGTCGGTTCCTTACTGTGTCGGGGAGGTGACGTCACGGATGGCGGCGAGGCGTCGGTTCCTTACGATGGTGCGGCGTCGATGGATTCGGGGGTCACCCACGTCGAGGATCGGCTCCGCGATGATGAAGCCCTGGCGTCGGTGAAGTCGGGGCTGCGGTGCGAGTCGGGACGGTGCGTCGTGAGCGTCACGAGCGGTGTCCTCGGCTCCGGTGCAGGCAGCGGCCTCGATGACGGCTTCGGAGTCGATGTCGCACGGCGTCGGCAGGCGTCGGGCCTACGGTGCAAGTCGGGGCGGTGCGTCGTGCTCTTCACGAGCGGTGCCCACGGCTTCGGTGCAGGTTACGGCGTCGCTCGCCGGCGTCGGTGTTGCAATTTCCCTCTGTTAGCAGCTAAAACAGCAGTTCCAGATGCAGGCAAACAGAAGGGGTGAAGTCTTTGTGTCCCTGTGACTTCAGGCAGGAGGCAAGCTCAGTTCAAGCCCTTGGAGATTCCCTTCTTCAAGATGACAAAGCACAGCAAAGTCTTTTCTCCTGTCCTTGGCAGAAAGCAACCACTGCAGGCCAACCCCAATCAGCAAAACAGCACAGGGGCAGTACTCCTCCTTCAGCTTCTCCGGTTCTTCTCCTTGGCAACAGGTTTCTTGATTTCCCAGAAGTGATCTAATTTCCTAGGGGTCTGGGTCCCCTTTTTATACACAGTTTTCCTTTGTTCTCTGAAGGCAGAGAGGCCTCTGCCTAGTCCAAAACCAGTTCTGGTCAGTCCTGGAGCACTTTGTTTTTCTGACTCCTTCTTTCCTTTGTGAGTGAGGGGCAGAGCCATCAGACGCCCGGCAGGAGGTGGAGCCAGCATTGTGGAAGGCAGGCACAGCCCTATTCAGACCCAGGTGCAACTCCTCCCTCCACTCTGGATGCAGACCTTCCTATTCAGCCCTGTGCTGACTCACCCTGTCTCCTGTAGCCACCCCCAGCCCCTGTCACTCAATCTCTAGACAAGGAATACACAACCTAGCAGAGGCAGGCTTGGAAGTTTAGGCAAGAAAATACCCACTTTCTAAAAGTGGTATTTTCAAACACAGAATGTTAAAACCAACTTCACTAAAAGATGTATTTTATCATTCTGAGTTCAGGCATACTAAATTCGTTTTTCTACCATGTTCCCTGGGTCAGTTCTGACTATAAAGTGTAATAGTCAGTCTGCCCATTCTGGCCTATGGGGAGCAGGTAGCCTTGCAATAGTGAAAAACGAAAATGGCTGTAATTCACTATCAGGACATGCCACACACACCAGGGCATGTCCTACCTTATACTTACAATGCACCCTGCCCTTGGGCCTACCTTAGGGGTGTCTGATATGAAGATAAGGGAAGGTTTAGGGACTGGCAAGTGGCTGCACTTGCCAAGTCGACATGGCAGTCACAGACTGCACACAGGCTCTGCAATGGCAGGCCTGAGACCCGTTTTACAAGCTGCTTCTGTGGGTGGCACAACCAGTGCTGCAATCCCACCAGCGGCATTGGATTTACAAGCCCTGGGCACACTCCGTGCACTGTACTAGGGACTGACAAGTAAACCAATCATCCAATCATGGAGTCACTAATCCATACATCACTTTACAGTAGGGAGCACTTGCACTGTGGCACTGAACAGCAGTGGCACAGTGCCCAAAAGCATCTAAAACCAGCAAAACATAAGAGGCAACAGCAAAAAAATGGAAGGGAGACCCACGCCAATGGTGCCAAGTCTAACACTGATCAAAATGTTTGCTAATGCGGATAATTTAGTCCTATTCGACTTGACCCCTATTGGCCGCCAACATCTCTTAAGTGCTTTAGAATTTTTTAATCGTAGCCAGTCAACAGCAGTGAATTTGGGTAAAACTGATTATGTTCAAGAAAGCAAACTATGAGATTTCAATGGTGGTAGTGCCAGGTGGTGCCACTGAGTGTGTATCTCTATGCGATTAATTAGGTCTGACTATAGGCAATACGCTGAATTTGACATTACAGACTGATAAACTAAAACTCAAATAACTAAGTACAGTAGAGTGTATAAAGAGGTTTTATTGTACCTATAGATTAGTATTACCAACCTCAGTAATAAAGGCCTTACATGCTAAAATAAATTCTATTGCACATAAGGGTAGATGCAACGTGCAAGGAAAAGTACAGAGATGGGTGCAAAAAAAACAAAACGTAGCTGAATAAAAGACTTTGTGACATTCATACAAGGTTAATAAGGAGGGAAGAGCACTGCGGGCACTAGGGCACATTTGGAGCAATTTGTAAACTGAATTTCTTGGCTACTCAAAAAAACTTTTTTTGCAGTGAATTCCATATGTCGTTTTAGTGTGTAATAATGCCCACATTTATTTTACATAATGTAGACACTGAAGAGCATCACATTATATAACAATCACCTGTTTTCATACATCTGTGTACCTTATGGAGCAATTCCACTTTCTTTGACTCCAAACGTATGTCTGTGTTATTCCTAAGAAGTACTTCATGCAATGCATTTTTGTGAACCTCGCTAACGTGTTTATTTGGAATAAACAGAAATGCAGAATATTATACTGGATGGCCTACGATAATGTCTGAGCATTGTTTGCTTTCGTTTTATGAATTTCGCTAGTTTTGATAAGTGACATTGAGTAAGGCTTGAAAGGTGACCAAGTGAAAATGTGAATGACTTGTTCTTGGTGTACAATGGCGGCTATAACCATACTTGGCTACTATATTGAAAACTGTATACTGTGACATTTTCAGTATACCAGCAAAAGATGTTGTAAATGAATGCTTTTAAATCCGAGACCTTATCTGCTTTATGATGCTGTCTTTCTTCCTTCACAATGGGTGATATATTGTATCTTAGGTGGGCATTTATCTGACTGTATAATCGTATATTATAACTTGTTGGTCCAGTATTTGTAACACAAGGAAGACTAAAATGATGACCGAAATAACTGTATAAACCAGTGTATGTAATTTCCATATTACAGTCTAATTGTAAGATCACTGCTCGCCTGAACTGAGTTAACAATGACACTCCTCAGCTGTGCTGAAGCTCTGCGTCTGCTTACACTTCTCCATATAACTCTGATTTTCAGCCATCTGAAGAGACTACTCTCTTCCTATTCATAAAATCCCCTCTGCATATGCTTTAAAGCGCTTCCCTTGCAAGGTCTTTCAGCTAATGGAGAGGTCTTTTCTTGCAATGTGCCAGCACACCCGTGCACTCCACCAGAACTCATCTCCCAGTTGTGTTCAAGACAAAGAAGATACACCAAGGGGGTTGTGTGATCACTCTCTAGAAGTCATGGTTCACTAACCTTCATTCAGTGACCAGCTACCATGACCAATTACTTGTTGTTCATGAAGTCTCTGAAACAAGGCTCTTTCAGCTGTAGAAACTAAGGTTAGGGCTTGGTAATGCCCCCGAGCAATCACGTACTTTATGAATACTACATACAAATAAATAAACAGTAACCCTGTATTACAGTTTGTTGGTAACATCACATTGCCTCTGCTGTAGTCGGCAAACCAAGTTAAGCAACGTCTTGGCAAAGCGCCGGCTGCAACTCTTAATTCAGCAATTAAACCAAGAATCACAATTTAGCTGCCTTTCTCCTTTCCTCTAGTCACTGTTTATTTACTTATTGGACTGCTGAGTTTTTCTTCTAGAGAGAAGTCATCCATCTTCACTTTTTTAACTGCCAAGCTGGTATTGTTAGTGACACATCAACTCGCCTAAAATTCCTTTAAATTTACAAGTGGCGTATATCCGTGATCATTTTCAGTAAAGATTCCACATATATTTTATCTATGCGCAATCAGGAGAACTCTTTATATAGAAGGCGCAGGTGACTGAAAATGATGTCATAAGGGCCTGCTGAAGAGTAATGGTTCATCTGTACAATATAAGAAATAAAACACCCCAGAGAGCCTAGAAAGGCACTGCTTTGTGACTTGTAATATCCTTGATATATGTGGTAGGGTGTACATGATAAAGTGAGTGCTGGGAATTTGCTGAATGCTTTCTTTTCCAGACACCAATTATATACTCTTAACCTCATATTGTGCTTTCTAATTCATAATGTGCAACCACTCTGGGCCGATTTACAAATGTTTTGCAGACCTAAGAACAACTTGGGTGCTTAAAAGTGCTAGCTGAAGATGGCAGTGAAATCACAATTTGTGGAAACCTGCACTCACAAATGGAATTTGAGACATCAGTAATCTGCATGTGTGATATAACTTCCACAGTTATAAGTTTAGGGTTAAAGTTTGGAGCATGGACGTTTCCAGGAGAAGAACAGGAAGGTGACCAATAGAAATATTTTGAAAACCCACAAAGTTGTAGTTTTCTTTTTTTGTAATCGTTCCATATGGTTCTAGCACTCAATTTGTGTTCTTAGCATTTATGCCAAAGGGTCTAAAAAGAGTGCACATTTTGTTTGATTAAGCGCTACCAACCACCACCCACCAATGGTGGCATCAGAGTGGAGTTGAAAGTGAGCAAGAGAGCCAATCTAAGAAGGTACAGGAGCTTTACTGTTACCCAATCACTCCCTCCTCAATGATAGACAATGTCAAAGATTGGTCCCACTGCTAAGTACAAAGAGGTCAATGAGTTTAGGGATGCAGGAGCCCAGAGCCGGGGTATAAAGGAGGCAGAGGTGGTTTTAGGTGTCTGACAGGAATCGGAGTTCTGAATAAGAGAAGAGATTACATAACTGAAAAATAAATCTTACTTTGTGCAGCACCTTTATTTGAAAAATTCAGGGACCAGTTCACAAGGAAATGAGGACATTGATTAATTTATTGCAGCAACAAAATATTTAGACAAAAAATACTGTACTTATGCGTTGAGGATTTCCCTTTTCTCTGTATCACAAAATGATAATGAGTGTCCTACATAAACCAACAGTATTTGAACTGTGCCACTACTTTTCAATGTCTACTCCTGCGGATTATCAGCAATGGTTATGATGGCAGTAATGTGCATTTGGACGTTTTATTTTTTTTCCCATTTTTTGGAGCCATATAGAGAAAAGCCACCCATTACGCTTCCTAATATTACGAGTTTACTTTGGGCCTTCTCCTGTCCTGTTCGAATAATCAGACCAAACATTTTCAAGGTTTTTAGGTAGGTATGCAAATATGATGAGCAAAGTGATTCCCAACATTAGTAAATAAATACCCACAACGGTATGAAATTGAAGGGTCTTTCCAACATTCCCAGCCACCATTGTAGGGATGAAAGTCTTCACTTTGTAAGCACATGTTCAGCCTTTTCTGGTTTGCCCTGTGATGTTTCTCTAGTAGACTTGTCAGTCTTTGAGTTCGATGTCCATGTTTT
The DNA here is from genome assembly GCA_963921515.1 of Calotriton arnoldi. Classification (NCBI taxonomy): domain Eukaryota; kingdom Metazoa; phylum Chordata; class Amphibia; order Caudata; family Salamandridae; genus Calotriton; species Calotriton arnoldi. The sequence goes on along the minus strand of CAWUFW010003044.1, from coordinate 851,496 downwards.
GCTGCCATTCAATTAGCAGAGCACCAGGTTGTGCTGGCCAGAAGGTTCGCCTGAAGTGTACCATTCTATAACAGGGTGGCTGCTGCACCCGCATGCAAGAGTAGGGGAGACTGGAGATTGCCAGTAACTTAATAGAGCTTACAGGCACAAGCTTTTTGCCTCTATTTCTGTTGCAGAAGTAGCATACTGACCCTCATCAGTAAAGTCCAACCAGTCATTTCCTACCACACTAGAGCATCTGCTCAGCAGTGGTAGCTGAGCCTCTCCTCTTGTGCTGAGCTGGGTATTGCTAAGCAATCGAGAGACCTGACAAGTGAGGCGTGTGACCGGCCAGTCTGTGGAATATGCAGGGTAACCTTTTGTCGGTTCTGTTTTTTTTTTAGTCAATTAAATACTTTCAGATTTATTTGTGGAGATTAATCTCACAGTAATTAGTTTTAAGTCTCGATATATGTATATACAATTTATAGGGAAGACCCCCTGTAAGCATTGCCTTCTTCTAGCTTTTATTTAATGAGTGAGACCCCCATAAACCACCGTACCCTTTCTTTTAAACTAGTCTTCACTCCCATTTTTAATTACTTCGTTTCTTAATCATGTTATTTATTTTCACTTCCCTTTTTTTTACTCTAATTATTTGGCAATTTTATTTTAATTACTCCTATATTATTGTATCCCAAGATAAACCAAAAATGACACCTTCCTCCATGCATGCCCTGTAAAAATGAGAAACATGGTCCATAAATATGCAATCTGCTAGGGTGGAGTGAAAATTATAAATGTAAGCATGGATCTTGGTTGCTCCTATCTTTCAGCCAGCTCCCACAAAGTAAAATTTATTTTTCCCAAGCTCTAATGATGTTCTTCTTCGTCATTACATTGCCAGCCACTCTTCATGGTAGCGCTGCTGTTGTTCCAGGATTGTCAAAGCAAACACAAGGAGATGATGGACAGAGCGCTGAAACTTTTCAGACACTCACCCCCAGTCACAGATCTGGGTTGAATCCATCATTGTTCCAGGATGGTCTCCAGTACGATACCCAAAGATCACTGCCCAAAACCAAACCATCAGAGTCCACAGTTCCCCAGAAGCAATCAGTACACCGTGACTATCTGCTTCCCGGAAGCTGATGCTTCAGTCTGTTCTCCTGGGCTTCACTAAGAAGTTCCTTTGAACTATGAACAGAAGTCTTCGTATTTAAAATTTCCCTTCAAGGCGTGGATAAAACTTTCGGTTTGGAGAAACCTTGCTGGTGCGGCCTGCCCTGAAAGAAGTGGAAACTGAGATGCCTGTTGTGTGTGGCGGATCAGGTCCCTGATGAGGAGGACAAAGAGCAAAGCACAGTAGACAAAAGAAAACGGTCCATAGACGTGAAATCTGTGTATATCACCTTTATGTAACTGAGTGCACAGGCAGGTATGAAGCACCCATTTTCGACACACTCCGGGACAACCTAGATGCCCAGCCCAGATCTGCCTCCTCCACTATGTTATCATGTGGGTCACTGTCAGATAGAACCAAAAGCAACATACTTTACAGTAACCACCTCTTCCCCCAGTATGTATTGTATCTTGGGAGATAATATGAAAATTATTCATTTCAGTACCCACACATTGCAGCATTCAAAAGCAAATAGCTATAGAACAATAATACAGAGGCATCGCATGAGAGATAGATGCACCACATCACTGGGAAATATCTGCCCCTTATTATGTGATACGTCACATTCCTCAAACACCCTCCCAGAAATGAGCTCGGCTAATTCTATGTTCAAACAGCGCAAATGCACATTCGGTGCTTAAGACCTCACTCCGTGACTCCAGCTTCCACGTGGAGTCATGCATTAAGAGTTGATGAGAAAAACTTTGCACCGTGGTGAATTCTGCCACCATATGTTTGTGGACACCTTTCCTGCCCAAGCTGATGGGGTATTATAACATAACCATGGAAAGGCTTCTTTTTGATCTATCAGTCCCTCAGAAAACCTTACTTTAAACCCTGTCAGAGGGAATTGAGAGAACTGAAGGCGGCCAACGCCAAACCACTGGAAGGATTCTTTCTGGAAACAGACCTGCCTTAACACTACTTGACTCCCCAGCCAGGAATAGGACTGTTAGATTTAGAATAAGCCAACAAATTGACATGAGATTAGAGGTTCCTTTCCCATACTCAATCTGAAAACTATTTGAAGCAAATTAGAGTGAATTTATAGAAGTTAGATTTCCATCAGCCAACCTTTTTCAACTGATCCAGCTCGAAACCCTCCCCATATGATGAGGTGCCATCTTTTGTCCTAAATGAGCAAAGAGTAAAAGAAGCAACTTCTCTCCATATCTTCTCGTTTTACTTCTCTCCCCATTGCCACATGCACCAAGTTGCATCTTGCTGCAAACTGAAAGTGGGATAAAGGAATTCAGTTCTCATTTAAGAGTAAGAAAGATACAAACTGCTAAGGATGCACTGCCAAAAACATAGACATTCTTGATAGTAGTGGATAGATAGATAGATAGATAGATAGATAGATAGTAGTGGAGAGGTGTGGTGCAGCGGCCAGGGCAGCTGACTTCGGAGCACAGGGTTCACGGTTCGATCCCCGGCTCCAGCGGCAGCTCAGCTCAGCACCATGTGACTCTGGGCAATAGCTCACTTAATTTCCACGACGGCCCCCAGCGCCTTGAGACCCGTAAGGGTGAGTAGCTGCGCTATATAAAAACGGACTTACATTTTTTTTTTTTTATATACCAGCCAATAGGTGACAGAGGCTGTGTCCAGGACTATATTTCCACTCAGCCCCTCCGGTTAGATTCTGAATGTGGTAACTTAACCATCCCGGCTGAATAGTGTCTGGCCTGATTTCGATTTTTTATCCTTCTATGCAGTACAAAAAAAAACCCAACATACTAAGCAAATATTGCATTAAAAATCACAACAGGAAGTGACAGCAAGTTTTGAGCTAATATGTTTAACTTGTTTAACACCGCACTCTACGCGCACGCCTCCACGACGCAGGGATCCGAGACAAGGCCCTGGAATGGACCACCTCCTTCCTCGACGGCAGAACCCAGAGAGTCCGCCTCCCACCTTTCCGATCCGAAGCCTCTGAGATCATCTGCGGCGTACCCCAGGGATCGTCCCTCAGCCCAACACTGTTCAACATCTACATGGCCCCGCTCGCACGCATCGCCAGACAACACGACCTCAACATTATCTCCCTACGCCGACGACACTCAACTGATCCTTTCCCTCACCAAGGACCCCTCGCCGCCAAAGCCAATCTCCATGAAGGAATGAAGGCCGTCGCCGATTGGATGAAGATCAGCCGACTAAAGCTGAACACGGACAAAACGGAGGTCCTCATCCTCGGCTCCAACCCCTCAGCCTGGGACGACTCCTGGTGGCCAACGACGCTGGGAGCAGCCCCGACACCCACCGACCACGCACGCAACCTGGGAGTCATCCTCGACTCAACGCTCTCCATGGCCAAGCAAGTCAACGCAGTCTCCTCCTCCTGCTTCAACACCCTCCGCATGCTTCGCAAGATCTACAGGTGGATCCCGACAGACACAAGAAGAACAGTCACCCAGGCCCTCGTCAGTAGCAGACTGGACTATGGGAACGCCCTCTACGCGGGAGCCCCGGCCAAGCTCATCAAGCGACTGCAACGCATACAAAACGCCTCCGCACGCCTGATCCTCGACGTACCACGCCACATCACCCCCCACTTGAGGAACCTGCACTGGCTCCCCGTCGACAGGAGGATCACCTTCAAACTCCTCATCCACGCACACAAGGCACTCCACAAAACTGGCCCAGCCTTCCTCAACAGACGACTCTTCTTCTACGTCCCCAACCGCCAGCTCCGCTCCGCCGACCTCTCCCTCGCCACCGTCCCTCGCATTCGAAGAACAACCACCGGCGGCAGATCCTTCTCACACCTCGCCGCCAAGACCTGGAACACCCTTCCACTAAGCCTACGACAGACCCAAGACCTGCTGACCTTCAGGAGGCTACTCAAGACCTGGCTGTTCGACCAGTAGCAGCATCCCCCCCCCCCCTTCCCTCTCCCCAGCGCCTTGAGATCCTCGCGGGTAAGTAGTGCGCTCTACAAATTCTGTGATTGATTGATTGATTGTTTATTTCCGTACCTGGTGAGGCCTGGTGCGCATCTACCAAATGTTCCCAGCCAAACAATGCACTCTTTACCCAAAACAAAAAAAAATTGCAGACAGATTTCTCCAAGCTTAAGCTACTTAACAACCCACCAAATGCATGTTGGAAGTGTTAGTGTCCCAAAATCGTAAAGAAAACATATAATTAAAACATTTTACCATACGAAAGCATGGGAAATCTTTAAATGCTCTACGACAGGCCTTATTAAGTTTTGTGCTGATGTAGCTCTGAGGAACTTCGGTAAGCTGGGCACCAGGACTCTAGAACTCCTCTGGAAAATCAGTTATCTCCTCTGCCAGTGTTGGATGTTATGCTGAGGTCTTGCATTTTATAGGGTGTCAAAGCATCAAACGCATCATTAAGTGTACCAGGTAAACATTGTTGTACTATCATTAACATGTTCCCATGCCAACACAGCAAAGGTAGTCTCTTCAGCAGTTTCATCATAAACTCGTAGGAGGCCCTCAGATGTGTACTGGGATGGACAGCTAGCCCCCTCCAAGACCAGAATATTGCTACTTGCTCCTTGAAGCAAAGACTATCCTTGAACAGCATTTTCAATCGGTAATAACTCGTTTTAACCTGCCTGACTAAAACTGAAGCAACCAGCATACATGCCATGAAGCATCTGTGAATGAAACCAATTCACTTGCAGTAGATGACAGTTTAGGCCAAATAATCATGCCCTTAAAAATCACAAACAAACCTTCAGTCCTCACTCATCCCAGCTGTCACTTGTGCCCTGTTTTGAGTACAAATATGCTACTATTTGTGCAGGAGACCTGCTGAAGTTATGACCACTCGAATGATGCGCAGTGCACCATTGAGGTGCTGCTTCCAAAGTTTTAGATGGTACAGCATTGTGGTCTTTGCACAGAAATAGCAACCGTTAGAGTAATGGAAGGAGGCTGTCTTGTCTGAGGGCAAATAGCATCTGACATATACTTAGTATATTAAAGGATCAGAATGGACACTCTTATGCCAAAGAAGTTCCAATATCAAGAAGAAGGAAGTGCAAGGGCCTGAACTTTATGCCAGCCCTAAGCGCACTGTTTGAAGACATGCGTTTGTTCACACAAGTCGTGTGCAGAGGGTAGACAAGAATGATAGGAACAGGATTGCCTTCCTTTGTAGTTATCTCAGTCCAAGGACGGAAAACCCATTTTTAGGGGCATCCCCTCATTCCTGGGCCTTTGAGTCAACATGTGCTCTGCAGAGTCTTAGAGATCTACTTTGTTGTTGCCCCCCTAAACTCTTCAACATTTAGTGTAGATGTTTTAGGAAACGAGACCTAAATCACTCATGTGGATTTTCTCTGAGAACTTTCCCTTGAACACTTCATAGAGGGGCTTTCTGGCCCAGTTGTTTTACCATTCTTTTGGTAAACTTGTGAAATTGCACTCTTGCACATTGTGGTAATTGCTGAAGCACATCCACACCAACTCTTGTGAAGTAGCTATTACTAATATAAGGCAAACCCACAATACATTTTCCTAGGAAAGGCTTGGAAATGCAACACATTGCCAGAATGCATAAAATCCATCAATTGGTGACTGATCTCCTGTTGAAGGCTTCTATCCAGAAAGAAATCACCTCACTTATTCCCTTCCCACACCACATGGCCCATCCAAATCTATCATCATACGTCCTCACCTTCTCTCATTGATGCAACACCATTGACTGTTGACTTCAATTCCAAACATAGGCCCAAAGCACACAAGGACATACCATTCATCCATCTTGTACATTCAGACTTGTCAAAGTCTGTGGCCAACATAGGCAGCTGCGCAACTTTCAGAAACTGCCCCTGCTTAGGGCAGCCAGAAAGATATGAACCCCAGTGGCAAAGTGAAGAGCCAGCCTCCCAAAAATGGTGGAAAAATGGCCTGCAAGAGGATGAGAGAAACGAGAAGGGGGAAGTAGATTAGTACCTGAAGGCCATACTGTGTGGAGTATGAGCAGCTCTCACTGAGACGCAGAGGCCACACCGCGTGCGCTGCTAGTTTTTACGCCTCGCACCAGTCCTAGCCCCAAAGGGGAAGCAGCAAGAACTCCCACTTTCCGAATGCCGATCTAATCATGACCCAAAGTTAGCCATTTTGCACCACGGCAGAAAAGCGTGCCTCAGTATTGAAGCAGAGTTGGTTTTCAGGCCAGGCCCCGCCGCCATTTGCCAGGCCCAAGTGAGTCTCTGCCAAATGGGCCAGCCCCCTTTCTTTGAATGAAATCAGAGATTAGCCCGGTTTATATAAAACATTCAATGACCACACTCGAGGTCAGTTCAATAAATTATGAATGAAAATGTAAATGTTTAGAACACGCACGGACTTGCCGACAAAAAAGCCAGCAGAGAATAAAAAGAAAACCTAGTTTCCTTAACACTAGTTCTTTGACGGGCATCCCTTTAAATGCAAATTCGATTCCTGCCTGCGCTTTTCACTCCATCTGCAGAAGGCCAAAGGCTGCTGGCTATTCAAATGGAGAGCTGTAATTACCTCCGAGTCATAGCAGCTGATTGAGGGCGTAGGTCAAACACTTGAAATACATTCAGGCTTGTGGAAATGATCCCAACCAGTGTACAAATAAAGAGCATGCTTTAATAACAAAAGGCACACAATTAGATAATACTTATTGTGTGCAATAACCCACAGAAAACGTTACCTGATTCAGTTAAAACTGTGTGTTTTGGAGTTTCTCTAAATAACTTCAGATTCCATAAATAACATAGTTTACAGAACAGTGAGATGTAGTGTGTGGCACTGAGCAAGTCAGAGCTTTCATGCAGAAACCTATTGAAAGAAAGGAACAGACAATGGAAGTGGTGCTTTCTTTATTCGTGTGTCAGTTTTGTAAAGCGCTACACGTTAATTTTCGATTACTTCAAAGCGCTCCATGATTTGACTTCTGGGAGAGGTCAACACAATAGCATTGTTTCTGAGATTGAGTGGGTGTTTGGGAAGTGACAGCATTGTGTAGGCTGGAATGCTTGGCTGCCTTGAAGAAATGCCAAGGGTGCATATATTAGATCGCGAAAAGTGTGAATCTTAAGCATCGGAAGGAATGTCTGAGGTTCATTTGAGCGAAGAATTAGTTTGGGTTTGGAGGAGATGAGAATTGTGTGTCGCGGTCACAGGTGCAACTAAAGTAAATGCCCCAAATCTGGGTTCGTGCTGGTCTCTTGCCCATTGAATCATACAAGCTTTGGAATGCAAAGAAGACAACTAAGTTTGGCTTACCAGCAGACCCCAGCATCCCTTCTACTGTACTCCCCCAAGCAGTTGACTCAAGGACGCCCCCAAATGTAGATGAATCAAAATAACACTAAGAACGGAGCTTGTAACACGGAATCATTCGATCTGCATACAGTAAAATCACCTCGTTTACATTACAGACAAGCGCCACAACATTACTTGACAAACGAACACCACCGCAAGCAATACAGGGCACCCACTGAGACCCAAATATCCCAACAGATAGTTCCCCACTACGTGTGGGCAGCACTGTTTTCACCACTTGAATTAATGGACCTGTACAGCCTCATGGAACAGGTACTGATACACATGCAGTTATATTCTTAATCACTATGCCTTCAACTATTGAGGGCCAACATTTAACTTTACATCTAGAAAACAACCACTTCAATGTTAGATTGTATACTCCCCCCCCCTTTCTGATCCAAACCGTACTTCACAAAAGCAAGGGTCGCTCAAGGCTCTATCATCTCATTAATGCTTTTCTACATCTACATGACGTCATTACCGGCCATGATCAATGAATTTCAGCTCACATGCTATAACTACGCAGATGACACTCACATACTTCTTAAACTGAAAAGCAGCAAAGTCATTGGAAACTTGAAAATCTTCAGTTGACTCCGAGCCGTTGATCAGTGGATGACCTGAAGCCAACTCAAGTTGAATTTGCCCAAAACTGAAATACTCACATGTGGCGATTGAAAAGATTATGACCCACTTTACGCCTGGCCTGACGATCTGGGACCACCTCCAAAAGTATTCAAGGAAGTAAGAAACCTTGGAATTTCCATAGACTCCAAGCTATCAATGAATGCTCAAGTGGACAAGTTAGCAAGATCGAGCTTCATTACTATGAAAACTCTGCGACACATATTCCCCCACCTTGGATTTCCATACAAGGTCCAAACTCCAATATCTCTTGAATTGTATAAACTTGATTACGCCAATGGCCTCTACCACCAACTATGAAAAGACTGCAATGAACTCAGAACTCTGCTGCCAGACTACTGCCACATGTAAAGCTGCAAGCCCACATCTACCCTGCCTTGAGAGCCCTACATTGGTTAACAGTTGCCAAAAGATCCACCTTCAAGCTACTTTGTATCACCCACTAAGCAATTCATGGAACAGGACCACTTTTTATCAGAAATAAAATCACCAAATACATACAACAAAGGAACCTCTGCTCCAGATTAGCACCCCGCCTCACAACCCCAGCCTACAAGAAAAAAACATGGGTGGTACATCTTTCTGTGTTCAAGGAGCAAAACTATGGAATTCATTACCCCCAAACATAAGATCCATGGATAACTATCTTATCTTCAGAAGACTACTTAAGAGTTAGCTCTTTTCTACTTGTCCACCATACTCAAAACACAAATGTACAGTGTTGCAATTGGGTTCTGCCCATTCAGTACTCCTGTATATTTTTTTTTGCATTTGTGATCACCCGGTTTTGGACTTTGTACTGTGTGTGAGTCTCGCTAAATGTATCTCACCGACGGTAATCACATGGGAAATGGACTGCATATGTTTACCGCCAGTGTCCACCATTTAAGATAAGGCTGCTGCAACGCAACACGGGTAAGAGGCACTTGGCTGGTTAGAAGTGAACACATGTACAATGCGTGTGCGGGCTGTGCTTTGAAGAATACTGTCATGCACATCCCAGTAACTGCACACAGGTAGCCTGGCTCAGAGAGGACTCTGAAGATTTAGATATTGACCTGGGGCAGGCCTTATAATGGTAGTGTACACTAATAGGAAAAGTCAGTGTGGTTTACTGTTTTGTCTGTAGTGACACTTTATTGCACGCATAGGGAGAACACTGCCATAGAGTGCAGTTTCGCTTACCTTTGCCCTATAGAGACCACTGACTTATGGAATTGGGGAGTAACCTGTGCGGGGAAAATTAATTCTGAAAGTTCCATATCTGTACAAATTATGGGTCATCCAGAATGGTCATATTCCTCTGGCTCAGCTCAGGATCAGAACCCAGGCCTCATTTCTCTCCAGCAGCAGGGATAAAGGCCTCCCCACACAAAGGGAGCATTTAACAGTGCTTCACTCAGCTCGTAAGGAGGAAAGGGGTGGGAGAGTATGATCTGCATCAATCAATCAGCTGTCGCACTGTACCAGGGATGCGCTTGTCCAAGCCCACTGAACAAAGAAGGGTGCTCAAACCTCTGGAGCCAACACAGGAGGGGGTCCCCTTTTGAAAACCCAGTGAGAAAGGCCCTGGCAGGGATGTTAGCAAGGGGCGGAGCTGAGGCCTCCAGAGATGTTTCTAGTGACTCCTGGATGATGTCATTTTGAACTGTCCCTGTATTCTGTGATGGAGGGTTGGGACAGGGGTGGAGAGGTGACGGCTAGGTTTAGCTAGGGGTGCCTAGCTTCGGGAACCTTCCACTCCCCTTTAAAAACTCTTGAGCAAGGGGGAGACTCTCTCTTGCCTGGTGATTTCTCTGCACTTCACTGCTGGACCCTGGGACTGCCATGCAGAACTGGAAAGAGGAATGCTCTGATGCCCAGAAAGGACTAAGGACTCTGCCCAGTCGACTCCAGGAGCAGTGGGTCTCCCCAAGAGCCAGTGAGGCTGACCCTTTTATACCCCGTGAGGAGCAGTTGGGAGAAAGCCCTGGACTTCTGTGTCCAGAAACCAAGAACAGGAAATAGGCTGACGCAGGGAGCAAGGAGAATGGTCTCCCTAAAGACTCCTCCACTTTGGCGTTGAGGAGGTCTGCTGCAACTGTCCCTGGTGGCTAGAGGTCACCACCAGAAGCAAAATGAGCTCAAGATTGTCAAAATCAGCCCAACGACGCCTGTGTTATGACATTGTAAAGCTTGGCAACCTTTTAGGCGACGAAGCGTGTGAGGCTCCACTGCCGTTTCTTAATGTACCCCCGGGGTTGGCCAGGGCCTGGGGATCAGTGCAGGGTTCTTTATTTCATTCTCCATGGAGAGGGTGCACGTGGATCCCCTCCCCTTCTCCACTTTTGCTCCTGGGAGCCCCCATCACCCCAGTGCAACCATACCGGGGGGCCCCACCACACCCCTTCAATAGCGGTGACCCTGCCCTGATAGTGATGGCCATGCCCCCGCTCCCTGTGCCCGTGTCTGGGGAGAGCGGGGCCACCACCGCATCACCCACTCCCTGCCCGCACGGAGTGGGCAGGGTAGAACACAGCTGCCAAATGTAAAAAGAACAATTGATGGACAGAATGCTGCACAATGCCAAACATTCACCCCAGTACAGAGATCTGGGCCTAAATCCATCGTTTTTTGCTCCCCATGCCATTCCAGTTCAGACCCAGCTATATGCAAATCAGTCTTGACCCTGTTCCCCATGGGAACAGTCCAGCCCGAACTGCCTTGCCAGGTCCTCCCTATACTGGAAACAGGCATCCTGGGACCGGTTTCGGGGCATCACCCCTCATCAGCCAGGCTAGCTTGACTCCAGTGGCATGGAGAGCACGGGACCCATGTCTGGGCATTCACGTCCCACTCCCGGTGACAAATTTAAATAGAACAATTGATGGACAGAATGCTGCACAATGCCAAACATTCACCCCAGTACAGAGATCTGGGCCTAAATCCATCGTTTTTTTGCTCCCATGCCATTCCAGTTCAGACCCAGCCATATGCAAATCAGTCTTGACCCTCCAGCCCAAACTGCCAGGCCACGTCCTCCTTCTACTGGAAACAAGCATCCTGGGACCGGTTTCGGGGCATCACCCTTCATCAGCTGGGCTAGCTTGACTCAAGTGCCATGGAGATCACGGACCCACCCACAGCTGCCTCCTGTGGCAGCTGGAAAAAGAGACTGCCACGCGGGAGCCAAAGGGGCAGCCATGGGTGGGCTCCCTGGGCTGTCCCCAACGTTGGGAGCATGTTACCTCAACAAAAAAAAGGAAAAAGTGGCGCTAGGCTGCACACCTAAAGAAGAAAAAAAAACCTCTGCAGCTCTCTAGGCACAGTAAGAGAGCTGCTACTAAAATATTCATTGATCCTGGAGGAGCGCCCCATAATGCCTTGTAGGGGCTCTTCTAGTTGTCAGGCGTCTCATTTGCTTTACTCGTAATGGCCCCAGGATGACAGTCGCCACCAATGACACCATGGAATCATGGGGGAGCTGCAGGAGAGTTTTTTTTTTTTTTAAGTTACTCACTTTGTTTGTGGGGTCCTCAGAACCAGGAACCCTCTGGAATTTTTCTAATGTTTCAAAGCACTCCCCTACCTGGAACTTTGGCTTTACAACTGGGAGTGCTGCACCCTCTAGGGGCTGATTGTATGGTTGCAATTATTGTGGCCTGAAAGTGTATAAAAATGTACATGTAGTGAAAGCGCCTTCTACGGGCTAAGTCTATGGTTGGGAAACAGCGTTTACAATGCTGTAAACACAACGCGGTTGTTACGACCGCGTTACCATGCATGCCATTACATCGCAAGTCGTATCAACAACTTGGTGTAGGGGGCGTGCAACACCAGGGGATGTGTTGGATTTTAAATCCAACACCTTCCCTGCTGTTGCACAAACTGGAGTAGGAATAGTAATTAATACTATTCCTAAGTCCAGCGCACCCCCTACAGCAAGTCGTTGATACGACTTGCGATGTAATGGCAGGCGTGGTAACAACACGGTCGTTGTAACGACCGCGTTGTAAAGTACCGCGTTGTGAATGCACGTGTTGTAACGTGACATATTCCTATGGTTACATGTAATGTAATTCAAATGTGATGCCCTCTAGAGAGCTGCTTTTATGATTGTGTTTTCATAGTTGGAAAGTTTATTAAAAATACACACACGTTTTGCTAATTTTAAATGCTTTATTGAGATAATAATGTTGACCGTGATTATGGGTCACAGTGCATATGCTTTATTAACAGTAATAAGTGAATTTCTACCTTAATATTATTGATGATTGCATTTACTTACAAACATTATGTCTTTAACATGTGGTTTGTTGATCTTGAACCTCTGACCAAGCTAGTAGACTTAACTTATATGTTTGTGTGACCCCTTTAGTGGGTCCCATGCGGTTTTGCATTGTGATCTATGGTATTTTCCATCTGCCAATGCACATAGTTGTAAATTACTGCATAGTATTTTGTAGTGTGTGTAATAAATGCACTTTTTGTTTTTCTAAAGAAAAAGTACTGACTGGACAATCATTCATTGCGTGTTATTATTGCGTGCCAGTGAATGAGGATTACCAGCCCACACCGCCTCCCCTGAGGAGGCCTTGGACTGCTTTGCCTCTCTACCCTGAGAGAGTCAATCTCTACAATAGGGTGCTTGGTTCCCAGTAAGAAGAATTGTAGACCTATTACTTGTGCAGGCCACACAACTAATAATTCATTTCCTACATACAGTATGTTCTTGTGTATGTAAACATGTATAATTTGTTTATATGCATGTATTTAGATATGTGCATTTCTTTGCACAAATATATATATATATCCTACTTATGCTTTAAAAATATAGAGCTATTCTCATAGGTCTGTTTAACAAATGTATATATTACTTATGGTTAAAATATATATAAATATTTAATTTGTATGCTTAATAATGTGTGATAAGTTATAAAAGTTATTTGACTCCATGTTTGAGTGTCTTTTTCATTTTATTTCATCTGTCACACTGTGTAAATATGACCATAACAATTGTATCTAGACGTGCTTCACTATTGAAATATTGGGGAAAATATAATAAAAATAAATGATTATAAATAAATAAAAAAATAAACATAAAATTACCAAATAAAATTAAAAATAAATACATAAATTATTTTTATGTACAGCAACACTTGAAAGTCTGAGTTTCTAAACATTTATCCAGGCATGCACATATGGGACTTTATATAATACAACTTTATATCGCTTTATGATTTTCCATGTATTCCTTTTTATGTAGTTATGTATCTATATATGCGCCTATATATATTTATTACTTTACTCCCACTGTAGAAAAAACGTAATCTCTCTCCAACTCACTACTCTATATCTTATCTACCTCTTTCAGTATATCCACTATCCCTCTTTTGACTCACCCCAAAACTCATTTTACTGCTATTATCTCCCAAGTAACCCCTTCTAGACTCTTCTCTCCTCTATTCCTCCTTTATCCTATTCAATCCAACTAACAGGCTCGCATGTCCACTGCACCAATTAACAACTTATAATTCCCTATACTAATCCACCACGGGTTCTGGAGTAGCGTGCTGCTTGCTAAAAAGCACTTCCATGCCTCATCAGGGGTAGTAAGCACTATATAAATACAATTAGATTTCAGGACAAAGTCCCAGGAATCTCTCCCAAACAGCATTATCCTTCTTAAAATAACTTGAAAACTTGATGTATCCCCTTATTTTCATCAGGATAAATGAACACCCTTAGTGTTTTGTACTGCTTTTGTATGTAGTGTTCTGAATCTGATATTGTAGTCCACGCCTTAAATGATTAATTAATACTAAAAAGGCATCTGTGACACAATGGTGTATGCACAAACATTGCAAGGTAAGGCGTTTGAAATGGATTACACAGTCTTGACTGATGCAGTCGTTTATGAAATTAAAGAATTACTTAGACCAATACCCATGAGGCATCCACACTTAGCAAGATGAGCCAAGGCTTGACCCTTGATTGTAAATGTCAGTGGGCGTGACCACACTTCCGGCCATGCCCATTTTCACAAGCCTTATTAATTACACCGCCTACCCGCGTGTCCAGCACACAACAACTTTTGACAAAAGATGTAGTTGTGCACTGCAGGCAGGGCGACATCTCTTTAGCTTCAGCAAGTTTTGCAAGTGTGCCAATTCTGAGTAAATCTGTGCCAAAGTTCTAATTGTCTCAGTTTTGGCTCGGATACTTAAATATGTAAAAAGTTATCTACACAAATACAGTACAATTCCATGTACCTCTTTTGCAATTCGTTATACCAACTTCACAAAAAAATACAGTACCTGAAAATGAAGAAACAAAGAACACAGCCAGAAAAATTGTGCTTGTTGCTTTTGTAATGTCACGCATACAAAATATGAGTTTCAAAGGTGATTCTTCTTCTTGCTTCCGTACCTTATAGGAAAAGTTCTTCCCTTCATTCCCAAGCATCTCGAGGCGAAAATCATGCCCGCTTGTGTGCTCTTAAAGATGCACCACTGTAACAGCATCTACCTGGCTAGTCCAGAAACACTTGATCACGTTGGAGAATAAAATATGAGGGAGATGATAAAAACAGCTACAAATGCGCTTTAGCAAACTATAAATCTCTTCTGATTACGGAAAAAAGGACTTTCTTCACTCGACAAATTGAGCAAGCAAAAACTCAACTAAAGAACTATTTGGGGTGGTAGAAAAGCTAACAGCTATACCAAATAAAACAACTTCAGGGAATAATCAAATCCTTTGTGACAATATAGCAACCGCTTTTAAGAATAAAGTTTATGATATATATAATAATTTCTCCACTACTCCCAATACATCAAATAAAGCTCCATCTACCATCAAGACAGAAGAAAATGGTGTTTTTAGGTTCTCACAGGTGCCGAATGAGCTTGTGGAAAAACTTATACAGGAAACAAAATCAGGCTCTCCGTTAGATCCCTGCCCTCCTGTAGTATTAAAAAGCATAGCAAAGGAGGTGAGCCCTATATTGACAAACATTTTTAATAATATGTTTTTATCAGGCACATTCCCAGCTATCTGGAAAGATGCAGCCATTCTCCCTTTGATAAAGAAAGCAAATCTGGATACCACCATTACAAGCAACTATCGTCCAATTGCTAGACTACCTTTTCCGGCAAAAATAGTCGAGAAAATAATGAACAATCAACTCACACAGTTTATTCATGAAAAGGAATTACTTGACCCATCTCAGTTTGGTTTCCGCTCAGGGCACAGCACAGAAACTGCACTTATCAAGGCAACCGAGGAGATCAGGACAGCAATGGATCAAGGGGGTGCGGCTGTTTTGATTCTCCTCGATTTGTCAGCTGCCTTTGATACTGTGCATCATGATACACAGCTCCAGCGTCTGGAAATATTAGGGGTAGAGAATTTAGCTTTATCTTTAATAGCTTCATTTCTTAAAAATAGGAAACAAACTGTGACCCTAGATCAGTTTGAAGCAGCTCCATACGTACTCCCGTGTGGGGTTCCTCAAGGCTCATCTTTAAGCCCATCTTTGTTCAACATTTATGTGTCTGAACTGGCTCCCTTGGTTCAACATTTTGGCTTTGATTTGACATCATATGCCGATGACACTCAGATTGTGGTAGAGGTGCATAAAAACCGAATCTCGCCTGCCTCACAATTTCAGAATTGTATGAGGGAAATTAGTCTTTGGATGGGAAGGCACTGCCTTAAACTAAACTCGGATAAAACCGAGGTGGTTATTTTTGGCAATCCCCAACCTAGGTGGGATGACGTATGGTGGCCGGCGGAAATCGGAGAACTTCCTAAGCCAGTAGTAAAGGCAAAAACCTTGGGGTGTTGATTGATAATAAACTCACATATTCCCAGCAAACCAATGCTACAGTCTCAGCTGCATTTTTTCTGATAAGAAAATTGAAGAAGATAACACCTTACATCCCCCTAAATCTTAGGAGGACGGTGGTAACAATGTTAGTGCTATCTAAATTGGATTATTGTAACGGTCTCTATTCTGGGTTACAAAAACAGCATCTGAAAAAACTGCAAATGGTACAGAATGCTGCTGCTAGGCTCCTGCTAAATTTACCAAGATATCAATCTACCACGGAAGCCATTCGAAAACTTCATTGGTTACCAGTGGCACAACGTATTAAGTTTAAGATACTGTGCCTGGCTTATAAGGCACTGAACAATACTGGACCAGCCTCATTAAAAAATGTCTTTTCCTGGTATCTTCCTGGTAGATGTCTTAGGTCTACTAATGCCAGGTTGATGCTGGTACCAAGAATTCGAACAGCGAATTGGGGAGGTCGAAGCATAAGCTACTGTACAGCCAAACTCTGGAATACTCTTCCAGTAAGTACAAGAGCGGCCAATTCTCTCACCTCCTTTAGAAAAAATCTGAAAACTTGGTTGTTTAATTAACCCATTATAAATCTTCTGTTTCTCTCTGTCAAGGTTATATCAAGATCCAGCGCCAAGACACCTTCGGGTATTCGTGCGCTTTAGAAATTACGATAACATAACATAACATAAAGGTCAAAGGTTTCAGGGGCCGGTAAAGCAGTAGTTTCTGTTTACAGCAGCATGTAGGTGCTAAACTGTGGAGTGCTGTGCCCATCCACGTGTGTTCCTTTAGAAAAGCTTTAAAAACCTTTTATTCCTGTTCATATCTTGTTAGTCTCCCTCTCTTGTTGTGTGTCCAGTATTAGCGCCAAGAGGCTGTTCGAAGTGAACATTTGTGCTTTGGAAATAGTAAATAAATAACATTTTAGCCTGTTCTGACGTCACTACATATGGAATGAATAGCCCATGCTCAATACAAAGTTGTGCTTTGTGGGTCCGATTCATCAAGGTATTTGTTCACCTAAGCTGAATTTAGGTGTTTGCAAATGCCTCAGTCTACGGGGGTAAGTCACATATTGGATTTCAAAAATGTGAGTTAAAAATAAGTGTAATAGATTTGCTGGCATGTGATATGACACCAGCCTTAGTTGGTGAGCACCCACAGAATCTTGCGTTTATAGGTATTCACAAGTTGAGGCCAGCAGGTTGCCACCCTGAATGCAGTCAAAGAATTAGTCCAGTGAAAGGCACAAGGAAATCTGTAAACAAGTTTGCTGTGTGAGTACCCCTCAAATGTCAACCAAATTGTTATGTTATATAAATACAGTAAGTTGATCTAAGACATAATACAGGATTATAGTTGCTCTTTCCTATGCTCTTTATTTTCCTGCTTTGGAAGTTGTCTCGTAAGTTACATTACGATTCCGCCAAAACGGGGTTCGCCCTGTGGTGGTGGGGCGAGAGCATCCTCAGAGCTTCATGTCTTATATAAAGGTTGCTGCTGTGAGGACAAGTTGGGCCTCTCAGGATAAGCTCCATCCTGTGGTCTGGTAGCAGCGTTCATCTGTTGCGTCTGAGGGCTGCAGCGATGGAGAGAGGACACTGGGGACCACAGACAGGATAGATCACAGCTGCCTGCTTACATTGGAACATAATAGGAAGAGGGCCTTTGGTCATTGGTAAACAGTATTAAGACACCCAATGTGGATGCTGTAATTACTACAAGGCATACATCTATATTGGCAAATCGAAACTAGGCCCTAACTATATAGCTCAGGAAAATCTGTATCCTTCATTGTAATGAGTAGGGAATGGGACCATTTGGTGCATGTGTAGAAGAGGCTTCTTCACTAGGAAAATAATTCCATATGGAGAAAAAAAAGGTTACACAGATGTGCTTTGGTGGCTAAAATTATGCATGCATAAATGTACACCTGCAACATTTACATATGTGAAAATGTTTTCTGGAAATAATATTAGGAAACTGCGAGTGTTGCTGCTTCACAGGAGCCCTTTGTGAAAATTTTAAAAGTTGGACATTTGCTCCAAATGTAGGAGTAAGTCTATGTGTATAACTTGCAGACTTGTTATATTTATTTATTTTAGAGTTTTATAGTGTGTACAATTACAGTAGGCGCTAAAACGGTGCTCAGGCCCTGTGTTTGGAAGAGGTCTCAGAACGTAATGTAGATTCAATCGCACTTACAAATGCCATTCTAACAATTGTTGTAACTAGTTATTTTTTTTTATTTTTTTAGATCTTCTAGTGGACATGTTGGGAGTTCTTGCCAGCTACAGTATCACCGTCAAAGAGCTGAAGTTCCTGTTCAGCATGCTTCGAGGAGAGAACGGAATCTGGGTGAGTTGTGGCTGCAGCGAGGAGCTATCGTGTGTCGATGCATAAGTGCTTGAGGTTAACCGAATCCCTCTCTCGGGGCCTGTAATGCGCGCTTACGTTTGTCTATCAGTTGCTTTAAGTGACTTTATTGAGTGCTGCGATGTTGAATTAATTCTTTGTTTGCTTTGTGGCCTCTTCCTTGGCCACGAGGGCTTACAGAATTTCACGTATGAATGATTTATACTGACAAATGTTCAATATTCATGTTTTGACAGCCAAGGCATGCAGTCAAACTGTTGTCAGTCCTCAATCAGATGCCTCAGAGACACGGACCCGATACCTTTTTCAACTTCCCTGGGCGCAGTGCTGCTGTAAGTTAATATTTGTAATAATTTCATGACTCGCATATGGTAATAGTAACGCTATTGTGTGTCCAGTTTGCCATCTTTATGTAGCAAGGCTTTGATATGTAAAGACCTCCTTAAGCGACTGATTATCAAAGAAGTCTGCCTCTTGGTGTTAAATGTGGTGCAAAATGTTGAAGCTTCGTGAAATTCACTAACATCCATCGGCAGCAATTACACACAGTGAAAAAGGCTTGTGAACATTCTTGTGAATCTCAAAGATATGAGTGTTTTGCCCACAGGTATATTCACAAGTCTCAAACGGAGAACGTGCTCATAGTCGTGAGAAAAAAGTGTGAATCATTGTTTACATTGTGAACCTAAGCAGTAGATATGGCGCCAGGTTAAAATGGGTGCCACTTACTTACCTGGGTTAACTAGAACGCACAGCAGTGCGGGAAATGTGTAATCTACACAGAAACCGTGCTTTGTACGCAGGGGCAGTGTATGCTACAAACGCACATTCATTAACACCAGACACATCTATTTTTTGAGAGTCATGCACATTATGCACAGGTACAAGTTAAGCTTTTTTTAATGTCATAAGCCAAACTGCAGATAGTGAAACGCTTTATAGAATCATCCTCACAAAATGTTTTATAAGAGAAAGGGAATAATAAGAAACATAGAATGTGCATGTTAAGATTGGCCTTGGTCATTTGCATTGCAAGTGTTGACTTTTTACTTTTGTTCTGATCTCCAAAGGGAAAAACTATTTTTTGTCTGAGCATCTGCTGAAAAATAACTCCCCTTCTTTTCTCAAGAGTACTATAGTTGCCATGAGCTGTTTTAATGCAGACAAGTATTAGATAGTTTTGGTGCATGTGTGCATATATATATTGAGGCCAACTCTCTCTCTCTCTATATATATATATATTTATATTCACTGAAAAAACCATAGGTTTCAGGCACGTTATAGTTAGAAATTAGCATTTAAAAAACCTTACAAATTCACTGAAAAAACCATAGGTTTTAGGGACAGTTATAGTTAGTTGGACATTGCACTCGTACAAAACCCGTGAAATTCCCCCGTTATAGTTAGTTCAGCTAACTATAACTCGCGCCCCCGCAATGCACTGCTGATGACGTCACATATTACATCACTCATGACATGGTCAGTGACATCACTGATGACATCACTGATGACATCTCAAATGACATCACTGATGACATCATCCAGTGACTGTGTGTTTCTGTAAAGTTTAAATATTTTTTATATATATAGGGAAAGGCGTATTAAAGAATGAGTGGGTGTATAAGTGTCTGTAGGATGATTTAGTAGGTGCGTGACTAACTCTATAAGTGAGTGATTAAACGTATCTTACTGAATGCATGGGTTAGTGACTAAACTGGGTGAATGTCTGTATCCGTCTGTCTGTTGCTGTGTAAGTGGTGCATGGGTTTGTGAATAGCTACATGAGTGTCTATATGAGTTATTGAATGGTTGTCTGAGTATCTGTATGGGTGCCTGAGTGTTTGTGTGGGTGGGGTGTGTGCGACTCTGTGCATAGATGTGTGAGTGGGTGATTCACTGGGTGGATGGTTTCAAGAGTGCATCTGTGAAAGACTGGGTGGGTAAGTGTGTGTAAGAGTGTGTTAGTGAGTGAATGTATGTCCCAGTGGTACATGTGTGAGTAACTACATATGTGAAAGGCAGTATATATGTGTGTTGTAATATATAAATAGCTATAAGCGAGAGTGTGTGATTGTGAGAGTGACTGTATGGATGAGTGTGTGCTTGTATCAGTGATTGTATAAGAGCGTAAGAATGTGCTAGAATTTGTATGAGTAAGTGAGCTGGTGTGTGTATAACTGTATAGGTGAGTAAATGGCAGTGTGTTTAATTATTTGCATGACTGACTAGGTGTGTGAGTACCTCTATGGATGAGTGGCGGTGTTTGAGTGTCTATATAGGAGTATGAGTGCATATGATGTACTGAGTGACCATAAGTATGAGTGACTGTACGGGTGAGTGAGTGGATGTGTGTGTGTAGACCTAAGAATCAGTGAGTGGGTATGTAGTTATTGGTGTTGGAGTGTCTATGGTTTTGCGAATGGCAGTCTGTAATTTAGAGTGGGTGTATCAAAGGTTATATTAGGGTGTGAGGAGGTGCATCAGATTATCACGTGGATGACGTCATCAGTGATGTCATCAGTGATGTCATCAGTGATGTCACTGACCATGTCATGAGTGATGTAATATGTGACGTCATCAGCAGTGCATTGCGGGGGCGCGAGTTATAGTTAGCTGAACTAACTATAACGGGGGAATTTCACGGGTTTTGTACGAGTGCAATGTCCAACTAACTATAACTGTCCCTAAAACCTATGGTTTTTTCAGTGAATTTGTAAGGTTTTTTAAATGCTAATTTCTAACTATAACGTGCCTGAAACCTATGGTTTTTTCAGTGAATTTCAAAGGTTTTTTAAATGCTAATTTCTAACTATAATGTGCCTGAAACCTATGGTTTTTTCAGTGAATTTCAAAGGTTTTTTAAATGCTAATTCCTAACTATAACATGTCTGAAACCTATGGTTTTTTTCAGTGAATTTCAAAGGTTTTGTAAATGACAATTTTTAAATGTATTAATTGTTATATTTATTTTTTGATACTGATTTACTACATTTTTTAAAACTATTTATTTTTAGATATTTTATTTTTAAATTACATTGTAATTACATTAAACATTACATTACAAAATATACTTTCTCAGAATGAATTACTTTAGTTTAAATACTTTGCAAATAGGCAATAGACTTTTAAGTACAGTAGTTACAGTTGTTGCAATGGGCAACACAATTTCAAACACAATGCAACATTGAGCTCAATGTGAATTTCTAGTTAAATGCAATTAGTTACTTTATGGATTACTTTTCTAACCACAGGACTGGATCCTAGATTCAGTCCTGGGACATCTCCTGTAAACAGTTGAGTAAAAGCGTTTTGGTTACAGTAGTGATTTTTAAGGAATATTATTGTATTTTAAAAGTTGACAGAAACTTTTTCACATAGAATCACCAATGTTATCCTATGGGAGGAAATTCACTTAGCAGGTAAGTAGTGTTATCGTTACTTTTTCTTACTCAGTGGTGGATACTGGATCCAGCACTGGTGCATCTCCTGTAAACAGTTGAAAGAATGCGTTTAAGTCATACAGGCGATTTTTAAGGAATATTTGTAGTTTATGAAAATTGACACTTTGAAACTTTTCTGCTGAAAACCAAACAATGGATTCCTATGGAAGGAAATACAAGTTACTGGTAAGTACGGTTAGAATTACTTTTCAGGGTCAGTGCTGGGCTAAAAGATGCAGCACTGGGTTCTCTCCTGATAACAGGTGAGTAAATCGGAATTCGTAGTTCGGCTGATTTTAGAGGAATATTATAAAGTTCCAAAACTCCACACTTAGAAGAATTTCCAAGTGAAACCAGTCAATGTTAGCCTATGGAAGGAAATTCAAGTTACTGGTAAGTACGGTTAAAATTACTTTTCAGGATCAGTACTGGGCTCAAAGATGCAGCACTGAGGTCTCTCCTGATAACAGGTGAGTAAATTGGAATTCGTAGTTCGGCTGATTTTAGAGGAATATTATAAAGTTCCAAAACTCCACACTTAGAAGAATTTCCAAGTGAAACCAGTCAATGTTAGCCTATGGAAGGAAATTCAAGTTACTGGTAAGTACGGTTAGAATTACTTTTCAGGATCAGTACTGGGCTCAGTACTGGGCTCAAAGATGCAGCACTGAGGTCTCTCCTGATGTCAGGTGAGTAAATCGGAATTCGTTGTTCGGCTGATTTTAGAGGAATATTTGCACAATGGTGAAGGAAGGGGGTGGGGCCTGAAGTGACATGTCTGCAAACACGCCCTGTGGCGCGTTTTAAGTTGGAGAATTAATTCCTCCTCAATCCCGAGGGACCCTAGGGGCCAACTAGCCCACCAGATACCTCCAGTATGCGCCAGAGAGCTGCGTTGTAGAGAGGTGTTCAGAGGCCACGCCCCTTTTTACAACACTCTGCAACATAGCTCCGTGGCGCTTACTGGAGGTACCTGGTGGGCTAGTTGGCCCCCAGGGACCCTCAAGATTGAAGGGAGTTAATTCCCCATCTTAAAACGCGCCACGGGCCTGTTTGCACACATGTCACCTGAAGCCCCCTCCCCTTCACCACTGTGCAAACGCGCCCGTGGCGCGTTTTAAGTTGGGGGATTAAGTCCCCTTGAATCCTGAGGGTCCCTGGGGTCCAACTAGCCCACCAGGTACCTCCAGTAAGCGCCACAGAGCTGCGTTGCAGAGAGGTGTAAAAGGGGTGTGGCCTGGACCACCTCTCTGCAACGCAGCCCCTGGCGCATACTGGAGGTTCCCGGTGAGCTAGTTGGCCTCAGGGACCCCCAATATTGAAGGGGAATTCATTCACCAACTTAAAGCAGCGCCACAGGGCGCGTTTGCAGAGTGTTGCTGGGAGGGGCGGAGCCTCGGCACGATCGCGTGTTTTTTGTTTTTTGGAAGGGGGGCTGTGTGGCCCTCTTCTTTACTTTTTGGGCCCTGGGGACCCCATCCCCCAGGGCCTGACCCCTTTTTAATTTAAAAAAAATAATAATTAACGGGAAGGGGGCCGCGTGGGCCCCCTCCCGTGGCCAATTCCGGCCCCAGGGACCCCATCCCCCGGGGCATGGCCAAATATATATTTTTGTTTATGGAGGGGGGCTGCGTGGCCCCCCTCCTGAGGCCTCTACTGGCCCCGGGGACCCCATCCCCCGGGGCGGCCTTTATTTATTTTTTTATTTTTTTATTTTTTTAAATGTTTTAATTTTGGGGAGGGGGGCCGCGTGGCCCCCCTCCCGGGCCACTACTAGCCCCAGGGACCCCATCCCCCGGGGCTGGCCCTCTCCGTTGGGGACCGTGGGGGGGTCCCCAATGCCCCACGGTCCCGCCGGCTGCCCGCGTCCTGCGGGAGCCGGCATTGCTTTTCCACATGGGGAGCTGCTAAGATGCAGCTCCCTGGGTGGAAAAGCAATCTGCTTTGGTTTTTGGAAGAGAGAGCAGGTTTCCTGCTCTCTCTTCCAAAAACCAAAGCAGTTTGCTATGGCAGGATGGGAGCCGCGAGGCTCCCGTCCTGCCATAGCAAACTACAGTGTCCCGGGGGTAGGCACCCCGGGACACTGCAGGAGCCGGCCCTGGGGGTGGCGGTCCCCAGGGCCACCACAGGCTCCAGGAGGGGGGCCGCGTGGCCCCCCTCCCTTCACATGCACAGCCCCCGGGAGGTGGTGGTCCCGGGGGCTCGGGGGTCCCCCAAATTAGCATTTTTTTTTAGTTGCCGGGGGAGGTGGCGTTCCCCGGGGCGTGTGTGGGGGCTCGAGCCCCCCCACAGAGGTATATTATTTTAAAAAAAAGAAGCCCCGGGGGGTGGCGGTCCCCGGGGCTGCGGGAGGGCCGAGAGCCCTCCTGCACCATTTTTTTTTAAAGCCCCGGGGGGTGGCGGTCCCCGGGGCTTGGGGGGCCTTAGAGGCCCCCCATATTATTAAATAAACCCCCCATGCCCCCGGGACTTGGCCCACCCGGGGGCCAATTAACCACAAAGCGCGGGAGACCGCACTTCGTTTTTTCTTTTCTCTGCGGGATCCGCGCACCCTAAGCGCATCCCGCCGATTTAAAAAAAAAAAAAAAAAAAAAAAAAAAGAAATGTGGGCCCTGGGGGTTTTTATAAGACCCCCTGAGCAGGCCTAGGGGGTCAGGGTGTTTCTACCCTGCCCCCTTTTTGCGTTTTATGCAGTTGTTTTACTGGTTTCTTGTTCCTCGGTTCGGGAGGTTGCGCGGATCCACCGCGGCCATAGATATCGAAACTTTTATTTTGGATTTTCTCAGCAACTACTGAACGGATTTACACCATGTTTGAAAAGGGTGCTTTCTGAACCAAGCACTACTTTTTTGCCAAATTTGGTGTAATTCCGTTCAGCAGTTTTTGCTGTAGCCTTGCATAAAGTTTCCTATGGGAAATTGATTTTTCACTCTTATTTTTTGAATTTCTCCGCAACTACTGAACGGATTTACACCATTTAAAAAAAGGTCGCTTTCTGAACCAAGCGCTACCTTTTTGCAAAATTTGGTGTAATTCCGTTCAGCAGTTCGAGCTGTAGCCGTGGCTAAAATTTCCTATGGGAATTAACATGGAGAAAACACGTTTTGAGACCCCCTTTTTCTCGGTCCCCGCTTGATGAATCACCCCGAAACTTTCAAGACTGGAGCGGACCGGAGCGCCCCACTAGTTTTGAAAATATCGCGATGATTCCTCAAACGACGCCAAAGTTATTGGGAATAGAATGTTACGGATTTCCTATGGATAATAGGTCCTAACTATAACTATCTACTGGCGACCGCCAGTAGATAATATCTATCTAGATATATATATATATATATATATATAATCACCAAAGAATTCACCGCACTCCAGGAGACTAAGTTTCTCGATTTCAATTTATTTTCACGAGTGCCATTAACACCACATCCACCACAATTGAAATCACTTACTCTCCTGAAGTGCGGTGAATTCTTTGGTGATAATTAAGTACGAGGTACAGTCCACCCTCGATACCGGCACCTACTGTGCAAAGAGCGCACTACTGACGGACTAATTGTTGTGTATATATATATATATATCTTTTTTACAAGTTCGTATTCATTGATGAAGCAATTTGTGGTACTTTTGTGATTCACAAATATGTATGATGTGTGTGGCACATCTTTGGTTTACTCTCAGTTTCTGGTAGGGTTAAGTTTGCTTTTCTTGTCATTTTGGGAATTCAGTCTCCTTATCAGTTGTCGGAATATATATATATATATATATATATATATATATATCAAAAACAAAGAATCACCGCCGCACCACACGTCCCGGGTGCTGAACTACTTCGTATAAAATGGAACTGTGCCACTCAGCCTGAATATCAGAAAGCGAAAGCTGGGGCTCTTGAACGATTTAAGGCTAGGGGATACACTAATAGTACTGTACTCGAGGCTGAGAAAAGATTAGAGAAAGTTACCAGGTCTGAACTTCTTATAGCAAAAAACTCCGGTATCTCCAAAAAACAAAATGAAGGGGGACCAGTAAGGATGATCACATGCTACAATGAGAAATCGCCACAGATAGTCCAGATCTTTACAAGAAACTGGCACATCCTCCAAACAGAGAACACTTTAAGAAAAGTTATCCCCACACGACCGCAGATTACCTATAGACGCTGCAAATCCATTAGCGATCACTTGGTAGATAGCCACTATCGTCCTATCCCCACTGTCATCGGATTCTTTCCATGTATGAAATGTAAGGCCTGCAAATACAGCTGTAAGGTTACTAATTACAATGCAAGACAACCAGGGCCGGACTGGGAACTGAAACCGGCCCTGGCAAACTGCTCGGCCGGCTCCCCCTCCAGGGGGGAGGGGATGCGGCCGAGCTGTTTTGTAGGGCCGGTTTCGGCCGATTTTGATACCGGGGGCCGTTATTCCCGGCCCCGGTAACAAAAACTGCCCCCCAGGGGCCCAAAACCGGCCCCCACCCTGGCAGCCCACCGGGGAAATGCCCGGTGCCCACTACGGCCAGTCCGGCCCTGAAGACAACCGGACCGTAGAACAATCAGGAGCATTAATCGATTACTAAATTGCAACTCAGAATTCACAGTATACTGTTTAGAGTGCCCCTGTCCTAAACGTTACATAGGGAGCACCATTCATCCTACCAAGAAACGCATTCTTGAACATATGCGGGCCATCACTAAGAAGGATGTCAACTACCCGGTGGCCCGTCATTTTGAAACTACCCACCAAAGTAATCGAGATCTCCTCAATTTTTTCTGCATAGATCAGGTCCCTAAGGACGAAAGAGGGGGAGACAGAGTAAGAAAAATACGTATACTCGAGTCGAGGTACATCATAGACCTCCAAACAAAAGCACCACTGGGTCGAAATAATGACAAAGAACTGTGGGTTCACTTGGAATAACAATGGTAGACTCTCACCTCTGTTGCCTATGCACTCCTGAGGTCCCTAATTAAATTTAGTTCTTGTAGGTATGCACACAAATTTACTGAATCTGCATTACAGCTACCGAATTCGATAGGCTGGAATAGATAGGGTCGGGGAAATGTTTATGAGCAAGTATACCTCCACCTCCCCCCAAGTATCAGGGTTGCCCATTCAGGGCATTATCTAATGAAAGACGTGAGGCCAAATGGGCTTTGGATCATTGCTATTTAGCACTGGATAACCTCATATCTCCCACATACTTTTCTCACTTTCCGTGACTATTCTTGGATTGCCCATTCAGGGCACGATTACGTAAGGACATGCAAGATTTATCCTTACATTAGAGAACTTACAAAACATGACACGGTCATATCATTTGGGGTAATCTATTTGTCATCAATTATGAATCTCTATAATCAAGTTGTGCTAACCCGATATGAAACTGTACTTTTCTCAAATATTCAATCTATTGTGAATCACTCATTATTGGTGTGTATCTTTATAATACATGTTTGTGTTTTAAACATGCTATAAGATGGCCGCTGTTAATCCATTGATTATCTGTCATCAGCGGGCCATATTCTCTTTTTATGATTTACACGTGATGCACTTTTTTGTTATTAAAATGGCTCTGTGAATTATTACCAACTGACATAGATAAAGGCGTAGTGCCGAAACGTGTCTGTCAGTGCGAGGAGGTTTGCACATTAAATGCACTTTGCCATCAATTTCCGTGAGTGCTCTCGTTTTGTGGCTGTAACTGATTGAACCACCATTGTGGATATAGATAAATATATATTGCTTTAAAGATAGTATTCTTATGGCTAGAGCTTCCCACAGATTCCTCTTCACCAGACTGGATAGGGAAAACTTTTTGCCCTCAATATTCCTCCAGAGCTGCCAGGTGGTGCCATGCGACTCTATTCTCCACTAGTGTGAAGACATCCAGCTATATATGGTGCAGACTGGCAAGCCGCTGTTAGTTCCTGCTATTCTGTGTCTCTTTGACATGGGTCCAGATCTCTTTTTTATCGTCAAAATTCCTCCATGAATTTGAGAGTGGCCATGCTACTTATTACCTCCTATGGTCTCAGGTTTAAGTCCTGTTGATGATATTTCAAGAAAATGTCTTTATTGTATCTACACAGCATCTCTATATAGTGTTTGAGATCCGACCACGGCCCCTCCGCTTGTAACTGTTGTTCTTCAGTGCATCTGAAGGCCATCGGGGAGCAGATTCTGAAGGCAATTTTGACATTGGCAAAAAACACTTGTCTAACCAGCCCCTCTCGACTCCTTTAGGTGAGTCTCCTGACGACCTATCCCCAGAGGGATCCTCCCACAAAAAACACAAACAAATGCTGCTACAGAAAAGAGAAGTCTTCTCCTTCACCCTTACCCCCCTGCTGAATAGGTAGTGGCCTGACCCCACACAAAGGGCTGATTACCCCTATTTATAGTCTGAAACTAGGGCTGAGGAAAATAGGATACTTGTGCACTTCAAAGACCCTTCTATGAAGTCACCCCCACTTAAAAGGCACATTTGGGTATAAGTACTGGGTCTCTGACCCCACCAAATCATACATGTCTGGACCTACAACTGAACTCTGTCAGAAGAACTGCTGTGCTGCATGAAGGACTGACACTATGCTGGACTACTGACATGGAAGACCTGCTTTTTTCTTGTGCTGTCCTGCTGCTCTCTGACTCTGCTGAGGAAAGCTGGACTCTGCCTTGCACTGAAGTGGTCTCCATGGGCTTGTTGGATTGCCTCCTGTTGCTTCAGACTCACAGATATCAAAGTCTCTACCCCTGCCACTGTGCCTGGTTCACTGCTAGTGGACCCAGATACTTGAACCAGAGGAATTGACTCTCCAGTCTCCGGGTAGCTGAATAGGTGCATCGACCCTGTTGCGGGAGCAAAATAGGCGCATCGCTCTCGGAGCCAACACATTCCCTCCAGAGCCCGATGCATCGGAACTGTGTATCATCACTGCAGCAGTCTTCCGAGGTTGATGCATCCTTCGATTGCGTGGAGAAACACGGCACATCACACTTTAGAATGAAGGCATCTCGGCTCAGCTCTTCATCTTCTGAACTGATGTATCGCCTCTACTGAGTGATGAAAATCGATGCATCACCTTACGTGTGGGATCGACATCGACGCATCGCTCAAAGCAATGCTCGACTGCCCCCCGCATCTCGCTGTTGCGACCCAGATAAGGTACTTTGTTCACTGGGGCCTGTGTGGGTCCTGTAGCCGGCCTGTGCTCCATTGCGGTTATCCCAAGCTTTTGACTTTGCCCCGTTCCAGTGCGACCAGATAACCCCTATAGGCGCTTATTGCTTCTAAGCGCTAGAACTCTTTTTAATCTTTAAAAATTCATACCTCAACTTCTACTTATTGGATTTTTGTCGTTTTGGTCTTGATTTATTAATACAAGTAATGTCTATTTTTCTAAACCTTTGTGGAGTCTTTTTGTGGTGTTTTCATTGTGTTACTGTGTGTGTGTGTGTGTTGCAAAAATACTTTACACATTGCCTATTTAGATAAGCCTGCCTGCTCTGTGCCAAGCTACCAGAGGGTGAGCAGAGGTTATCTTTGAGTGTGTATCCAGTTTACCCTGATTAGGATTGTGGTTCCTGCTTGGACGTGGTGCATACCTCTGCCAACCAGAAACTCCATTTCAAACACCTGATGTTATTATATCAGGGATGAATGGAGCTGTGAGTTGCTGGAGTTCTACTGCAGGAGTTGAAGATTTCTGGATCCAGTCTGGTGCCTGGATAATATCCATAATATTAAGAATGTGTGAGAAGATAGAGCATCACTCAGTAACATCTTTACCGAATGTTACCAACATTTTCTTTAATCTCATTTGTTTATTAATTCTGAAGAGTGGTTCCAACAAAATCGTATTGCAGGTAGAAGATCTAGTTAGCAAATTGATTAAATTATATTCAGAATGATGTAAGTGTTATAATTTGTTTCTCATTTTTATTTGTATTATGCTAGAAATTCTAGTTTGGGGTAAAAAGAAGGTTTGCTCATCTACTCTCGTAGATTTGAGGGTAAAAAACGTTTGCCTAATTTTTCTAATCCTGCAAATAAAAATCAAACACTATTGTTGCTGATATTTACTGCAAACAACTTGCAACTTGATTGTAGGATGGAGTTGTTTGCAGGATGGACTGAGTGAATAAATGCATGTATGCTGTGCTTAGGGACAGCATTTATTGTGAAGTATTGAAGCATGGTGTTTATGATACTGAAACAGGGCATCCGAAGCTGCGACTAGCCATTTTAGATGTGCACCCGGGTGTTGGGAATCAAAGTTATGTGACAGACTTTGATGAAATTTTGTGATGACTTACATGGATGAAAGGCTATTTGGAGGCCTGAGTTTGGCACTCTTGTCTCAATTACTTCCAGGTGTAAGGGCTGGCTGCTTTAAGTGGTGGAGACTGACAGCAGTTTGTGATGAGAGCTATCTAGGGCAACACTTTTAGGTTTGCATAGACTAACCAATGTTGTTAAATGTTTTAGCTTCTAAATGCAGATAAGACGATTTGACCAGTTCTTCTACAAACAGGCTGCAAATCCCAGGCTGCTGCACATGTCTACAAACCTTGCATCACCAAGGATTTACTTAATCCTAATTTGGAAACTCGCGAAATAGAAAGAAACGGGAGGAAGTATTAGTTAGAAGACCCATGCTTCATTATCAAAGGAAACAACAGGGAAGAATATTGACCATAATAACTCAAAAAAAATAATATAATAATCACCTTGAAAAGTGACCAAGTTTAGCCAAGGAATTATTCGATCATTTCAGACTTGACTAATTTCCCATGCCATGCATTAAATCAGAGAACTTTCCTTTTCCAGAGGGCTCTTCCCAAAACACGTCACTACAGCCTGCCTCTTTTAGAATACTTTGCCCCTCTGTGTCCTCACGGAGTTGTCATGTTAATTACCACAATATGTCCATCAGGCTCACCTGATGCTCATCCCCTCACTTGTCTTATCAAAGAAATAGAAGCCCCCATTGTTGACCATCTTGATACGTTGTTAAATAGCTCCCTGGTCATGTATCATTCTGAATGTTTGGAAAACTGTAGTTTCCACATCTTGATTCCATGACACTAACACATTTCATACAAATTTCTCTTCTAACTTATGTAGTGAAACTACGAGAGAAGTTGGTGGCTTTATAGCTCCATATCTTTTTAGAAACTTATAATATTGTTGACATTGCCCAGGAAGCCTTTCACACTGAATTGAGTGAGCTGTTGGCCCTCAATGACCTATGGATGAAGGTGGTTGTGTGGGACTCTTGATCTGTTTGCCACCTTTTACACCATTTCCCTAGTCAGAGGATACAGTGCATTGGCTATTGCGGCCAAGTTCTATACAGTGTCACTTTTTTTATTGAACAGATTTCAAATGGTCGTTCTGCCTCAATTCACATCATCTTCACATGAAATGGGGTGTTCCCTGGAGAGCTATATTGTTACTGTTGCTTTTTAGCATCTATATGCATCCTTGGTTAATCCTCTTCAAACTCTTGGTGTAACATTTTGTATGTATGCAGATGACAAAGCTCCTATTCAGTCTGACTCGGAGGGGAACTGTTAGACTTGGCTTTTTCAGCGGGTTTACCCCCAGACTTTTTGCTTTTTGGCCTCCTGTTTTTGACCCTGTGTGTGTTGGTTTTAGGACTCTGGGCACTTTACCACTGCTAATCAGTGCTAAAGTGCATATGCTCTCTGTATAAAATGCGTTATGGATTGGTGTTTCCATGATTGGCCTATTTGGTTTATGTGTCAGTCCCTTGTAAAGTGCACTGCGAGTGCCAGGGCCTATAGACCAAATGCTGTTGGTGGGCTGCAGCACTGGATTGTGCCACCCACGCAAACAGCCCGTAAAGTGTAACTCGGGCCTGCCATCGCAGAGCCTGTGCGCAGCCTGGGGCTGCCATGTCGACTTGGCAAGTGCACACACTTGCAAGTCCCTAAACCTTCCCTTTGCTACATGTTAGTCACCCCTAAGGTAGGCCCAAGGTACCCCTGTGGGCAGGGTGCGTTGAACGCGAAAGGTAGGACATGCCCGGGTGTGTGCGGCATGTCCTGAAAGTGAATTACAGCCTAGTTCGTTTTTCACTATTGCAAGGCTACCTGTTCCCCCTAGGCCAGAACGGGCCGTTTCGATTATTACAGTTTATAATCCTAACTGACCCCGGGAACATGGTAGAAATTCGAGTTTAGTATGCCTGGACTCAGAATGATAAAATGCATCTTTTAGTGAAGTTGGTTTTAACATTCTGTGTTTGAAAATACCACTTTTAGAAAGTGGGTATTTTCTTGTCTAACCATCCAAGCCTGCCTCTGCGAGGTTGTGTATTCCTTGTCTGGAATGTGAGTGACAGGGGCTGGGGGATGCCAGGAGACAGGGTGAGTCAGCGCAGGGCTGAATAGCCAGATCGACCTGTAGATGGGTGGGAGGGGTCGCACCTGGGCCCTGAATAGGACAGTGCCTTCCCTCCACAATGCTGGCTCCACCTCCTGTGGTGCGTCTGATGTCCCTGGCCTGCTCACTGAAAGAAGGGACGGAGACTTGTCAACAAAGTGCTCCAGAACTGGTTTGGACTAGGCAAAGGCCTCTCTGCCTTCAGAGAACAAAGGAATTTGGGATATAAATATTGGGGCCCTGACCCCATGAATTTAGATCTCGCTGGAATCAAGGAACCTGCCAAGACGAAGAGCTGGAAGAGCTGCCAGGAGGAGTACTGCCCCTTTGCTGTGTTGTTGCTTTGTTGGGTTGGCCTGCAGTTGCTGCTTCTGTCTTGGGCAGTGAAAGGACTGGACTGAACTTTCTCCAAACTTGTGCTGAGTATCTCCAAGGGCCTGAAACCGAGCTGGCCTCCTGTTAAGAAGTCTCAGGGACTACAAAGACTTCACAAGCCTCTGGGTACCGCTTCTGGAACGCTGTTTCAGTCGCCACAGAGGAAGGGAACTGCAACCGACTCCGTCAACCGAATCCATCCCTGGCCGGTGACCTGTTTGCACCGCAGACCGCATCGCCCCGCTTCGCATCGCAACCCTGGTCTCACCGTGGGCGACGTCCGACGCCGCCAACATCGAGCCGCTGCTTGCACCGTGACCTGTGGGCACCCCAGTTCGCATCGCATCGCTTCACTGGGCCAGCCGGACCAGACCGACACTGTCGCTGCAACTGGCTCAAGAGTCGTGACCGCACCGCATTTGGGGCACCGCTCGCACGTCTGCGACGCACCGCTCCGACTCGCACCGCTGTCCGACGCCAGCTCCCGCACTCCGGCTTGGTCGCCTGCATCGCAACCTGTCAGCACCGCATCGAGCATCGTCTCGCCCTGCATCGCACGCCTTGGACTCACCGACTCCGTCTGCACGACGCTCATCGAGCCGCTGCCTGCACCGCATCGAGGGACACCGCACCTTGCATCGCTCCGTCTTGCACCGCCACCGCGACGAACGCCGACCGGCTCGTACACTCCGTACCAGCCACAACGAGAAAAGGTACTGTGACCGAGTCTGTTCACGACTCTGCTGGCCCGTATCGACGCGGTCGGCTGGAACTGTTAGACTCTGTGGTTTTCAGCATCACGGTAGGCTCGGACGGAGCTACCGACTCGTACGAACTTTGCTTTTGTGCTATTCCTGCAAAGAAGAAGTTAACGTATCAAGCATTCATTCGTAAAGTATAGTATTGTGGATTTTTGTCGTAATTGGTCTTGTCTTGAGTATATAAAATATTGGCTATTTTTCTAAACTGGTGTGGTGTCCGTTTGTAGTGCTTACACTGTATTACTGCTGGTTATGTGCAAATGCTTTACACACTGCCTCTGAATTAAGCCTGACTGCTCGTGCCAAGCTACCACGAGGGTGAGCAGGGGTTACTTCACGAGTGTAACAACCCTTACCCTGACTAGGAAGAAGGGTCCCTACTTGGACAAAGGTGCAAGCCCTTGCCAACTAGAGATCCCATTTCTAACATTGGTTGTCAGCGGTGAGGATAGGACTTGTGTTTGCACTTGACTTACAGTGATTGGTGTGCACTACTACCATATCGCAGACCATTACGTACCACATACTGGTTCTTTTTCTTTTGGCCTATTTTTGATCTTGCCAGTTTTCAACTCACGACTTTTTGTCATGCCTGAATCAATTGCATCATCCGTTGCATCTCTGGAAGTTATCTTTGAGGAGGACAGGTTGGAATCCTACGCCGTAAAGGAGTTACGAGCGATTTGTAAAAACCTGAAAGTCCAAATTAAAGGCCTCACAAGGAAGGAGGGGCTACAGAAGGCGCTGAGGGCCTGGGTAGCAGCCAGACATGCCAATGGGCAGCCTGGTGATCTCAGTGAGGAGGTGGAGGAGCCTATTTCCAGGGTGGATGTGCTTTTGGGTGGGGAGGAACCCGCCAGGCCAGGCAGCAGTAGCTTGTCCCCAGAGGAGCTGGAGGACAGGCGGGAAGCAAGGAAGTTCGAATTAGAAAAACTCATTATGGAGAATGAGAGGGAAGAGAAAAGAATGGCCATGGAAGAAAGGAAAATGCTCTTAGACCATGAGTTTAAGATGAGAGAGCTGGACTGGGAAGCCAGTGGGGCTAGGCCCAGCTCAGATGGTGGCAGCAAAAGTGTAGTGTCCAGTACTAAGGATGAGGTAGACACACACACAGATTTGGGGCCCTACTTCAAGGAGGGGTTGACATACACCAAGGGGTTCAGGATTGTGAGGTAACTCCATTGGTGCTCCGTGTCCCTGAGGTGGATTGGGGAACTAGCACAGGGGATCATATTCCTGGTAGTGGGAGGGACACTCTACTGACTCTAGATGAGAGGTGCAGGCAGAGGGGTTCCCCCATGGTAGAAGCCCTGGTAAGTGAGTATGAAGACCAGCCAGAAGAGTATGGGTTGAGGGACAGCAACAGTCAGACACTGTCTCGCCAGTCTTGTGAGAATGTTGTGGGGTACTTTTCTAAGGCACTGGATGGTTGGGTGAAGGGCAGTTTGGTTAACACCTGTGTGGGGCTGTGTGATTCAATTGTTGGAGAGCATATTTTAAGTCCCTGTTTTCCAGAGCTATGCCAACACCCAGTGGAGTGTGAGTTCTCTGACCCCAGGGAGCTTGCACTGGAGGCCGACCTTTTGGTGGATTCCAGAGGGTCTGGAGAAGCATCTGGGGGTGGTCCTGGAGGAAGTGGCTTAGGTATTTCCCAACCAAGAGTGGTGGGAAAGGTTTGTAATAGCCCAGATAGGTCCCGGTGTCATGGGAAGGGTGTAGGGACTCACGTCCTGTCTCTGCGGAGAAGGAGTGAGAATGGGCTGCGGCCCAAGGTACCCAAAACCCGGTCCCGGAGCCTGGGTGGTTCCAGGAGGGAACCCCAGGTGGGGAGCCTAGACTGTACTGGTAGGCCGTCCGTTGAGGGAGATCTCCTACTGACAGGAGAACCTGGCGCCTCTGTAAACAGAGCTCCAGTGGTTCTGGTGTCTGGCAGTACCGCTCCAGTTGGGAGGGTGCAGAAGTCCAGAGTGAGGGGTGAGAGGGGGATGTGTTCCCCAGTGGGAGAACCAGTGAGTCAGAGGCCAGCCAGAAGGGCTGAGCCTCCTAGCAGCGACCATGGTGACACCACTTCTGTCATGGGGGATCTTTGCGCATTGTCAGGTGGACAGTGGTCGGGAGATCTGCGCCAGGCAGACTGTCACGCAACACATGAGTCAAGTTTTGCCCTCAGGGGGGGTATGCGTGCTCCCAAGGAAGTCCTGGTGCGCCAGGCAGGTGCTCAGCTGCAGGGTTCAGTCCCTGGGTTGGGAGGCCAGGTTCAGGTCCTGCCTGACCTGGAGGGAAGGACGACTGTAAGCAGTGTCCTGACCGGTTTGTCTTCTAGGAGTACCACTCCAGGTGGGAGGGTACAGAACTCTGGAAGGGGGTGCAGAGGGAGGGAGTCCTCGCCTCTGACCCCGGTTCAACCTGAGGGTTTAGATCCAAGGGTGGTGAATCAGTTGCAGGGTAAAGGCCCTGAGCTGGTGGAAGAATTGTGTAGGAGGTCTGGTTCCAGCGTCCTGACAGTTTTTGGTTCTGAGGGTCCCTCTCCTGGGAGGAGAGTGCAGAACCCCAGAAGGAGAGGTAAGGGGAGGAGAGCCTCGCCCGAGACCTCTGGTGAACCTGAGGGTGCGGACCCTAGGTTGAAGGATCAGTGGCTATTTAGAACTGCACTGATGAGAGGAAGGGTGGAGTATGGTTACTATGTACCAGGGGTTACTGCCCCCCACTCTGTTAGTTGGCAAAGGCCAGAGACATCTGGAGGGCCTAGGGCCTGGTCCTGGCCATCCATTGAGGGTGATCCCCTCGTGTCTAAGGAACTGGGGGGGACTGCTGTAACGAGCATCCCACCGGTTCCGGTGTCTGGCCGCCCCGCTCCAGTTGGGAGGGGGCATGAGTCCAGAGAAAAGGGTGAGGGGGGGACGCTGTCCCCAGTGGAAGGACCAGTGGGTCAGGGGTTGCCCGCTCTGAGGTCAGAGCACCCCAGGACTGACCCTGGTGAGGCCACTTCTGGCCTGGGGGTCTTCATGCTCTGTCAGGTGGACAGGAGGCTGGAGACCTGCCCCAGGCAGACTCTTGCACGACTCATGAGGAGTGTGTTTCCCTTGGGGAGGGTTGGTGTACTCCCCGGAAGTCCTGGGTTGCCAGGCACAGGTTCAACCTAAGGGTACAGACCCTGGGTTGAAGGACCAGGTTCAGGGTGTCCCCCTGACCTGGAGGAAGGGGCGACTGCTAACAGTGCCCCTACCAGTTTGTCTTTTGGGGGTACCGCTCCAGGTGGGAGGGTACAGAGCCCCAGGGAGGAGGACCGGGTGTGGGGGAGGCCACCCCAGTCTCCTGTCCAGCTGCCGGGTACAGGCCTGGGGTTGGTGGGTCAGTGTCAGGATGTCATACCTGACCTGACAGGAGGGAGAGTGGACCAAGGGTGCCAGGCACCTGGGGCTACCGCCCCCCACTCTCTGACGCCACAGAGGTTAGAGAGCCCTGAGAGGCATAAAGCCTGTGTCTCCCCACTGACAACTGTCGGTAGCCACTGTGGCTTACTGTCCTGGTGGACAGCATTGCCCCTGGGAGGGGGTCAGGAGTCACACCCCGGGGGTGGACGGGGCCACACCACTGTGTTGGCCATGTGGGCACTGTCGGCCTGTTGGGACACATCTGTGAGCAAAGTAAGTTTAGGCGCTGCACAGATGGGGTTCACAGGTGAAGAGAAGGGTACCCCATGGGTCAGCTTAGTGGGCCCTGAGAGTATGGATAGAGGGATCCAACTGGGTTTAGAAAGGCGTAGAACCAGAACGTGCCCCCGCTGTTGTGGGCCAGGTCTATGTTCTATCGCCCCAAGCAGGGAAGTCCATCAAGGGATTGATTAGTCTACCCTGGCTTTAGGCTGGGAGGGGGTTGTGTTAGACTTGGCTTTTTCAGCGGGTTTACCCCCAGACTTTTTGCTTTTTGGCCTCCTGTTTTTGACCCTGTGTGTGTTGGTTTTAGGACTCTGGGCACTTTACCACTGCTAATCAGTGCTAAAGTGCATATGCTCTCTGTATAAAATGCGTTATGGATTGGTGTTTCCATGATTGGCCTATTTGGTTTATGTGTCAGTCCCTTGTAAAGTGCACTGCGAGTGCCAGGGCCTATAGACCAAATGCTGTTGGTGGGCTGCAGCACTGGATTGTGCCACCCACGCAAACAGCCCGTAAAGTGTAACTCGGGCCTGCCATCGCAGAGCCTGTGCGCAGCCTGGGGCTGCCATGTCGACTTGGCAAGTGCACACACTTGCAAGTCCCTAAACCTTCCCTTTGCTACATGTTAGTCACCCCTAAGGTAGGCCCAAGGTACCCCTGTGGGCAGGGTGCGTTGTACGCGAAAGGTAGGACATGCCCGGGTGTGTGCGGCATGTCCTGATAGTGAATTACAGCCTAGTTCGTTTTTCACTATTGCAAGGCTACCTGTTCCCCTAGGCCAGAACGGGCCGTTTCGATTATTACAGTTTATAATCCTAACTGACCCCGGGAACATGGTAGAAATTCGAGTTTAGTATGCCTGGACTCAGAATGATAAAATGCATCTTTTAGTGAAGTTGGTTTTAACATTCTGTGTTTGAAAATACCACTTTTAGAAAGTGGGTATTTTCTTGTCTAACCATCCAAGCCTGCCTCTGCGAGGTTGTGTATTCCTTGTCTGGAATGTGAGTGACAGGGGCTGGGGGATGCCAGGAGACAGGGTGAGTCAGCGCAGGGCTGAATAGCCAGATCGACCTGTAGATGGGTGGGAGGGGTCGCACCTGGGCCCTGAATAGGACAGTGCCTTCCCTCCACAATGCTGGCTCCACCTCCTGTGGTGCGTCTGATGTCCCTGGCCTGCTCACTGAAAGAAGGGACGGAGACTTGTCAACAAAGTGCTCCAGAACTGGTTTGGACTAGGCAAAGGCCTCTCTGCCTTCAGAGAACAAAGGAATTTGGGATATAAATATTGGGGCCCTGACCCCATGAATTTAGATCTCGCTGGAATCAAGGAACCTGCCAAGACGAAGAGCTGGAAGAGCTGCCAGGAGGAGTACTGCCCCTTTGCTGTGTTGTTGCTTTGTTGGGTTGGCCTGCAGTTGCTGCTTCTGTCTTGGGCAGTGAAAGGACTGGACTGAACTTTCTCCAAACTTGTGCTGAGTATCTCCAAGGGCCTGAAA
This sequence comes from Calotriton arnoldi, assembly GCA_963921515.1. Taxonomy (NCBI): domain Eukaryota; kingdom Metazoa; phylum Chordata; class Amphibia; order Caudata; family Salamandridae; genus Calotriton; species Calotriton arnoldi. The sequence continues at coordinate 813,048 of CAWUFW010003044.1, read as the reverse complement.
CCGAGCTGGCCTCCTGTTAAGAAGTCTCAGGGACTACAAAGACTTCACAAGCCTCTGGGTACCGCTTCTGGAACGCTGTTTCAGTCGCCACAGAGGAAGGGAACTGCAACCGACTCCGTCAACCGAATCCATCCCTGGCCGGTGACCTGTTTGCACCGCAGACCGCATCGCCCCGCTTCGCATCGCAACCCTGGTCTCACCGTGGGCGACGTCCGACGCCGCCAACATCGAGCCGCTGCTTGCACCGTGACCTGTGGGCACCGCAGTTCGCATCGCATCGCTTCACTGGGCCAGCCGGACCAGACCGACACTGTCGCTGCAACTGGCTCAAGAGTCGTGACCGCACCGCATTTGGGGCACCGCTCGCACGTCTGCGACGCACCGCTCCGACTCGCACCGCTGTCCGACGCCAGCTCCCGCACTCCGGCTTGGTCGCCTGCATCGCAACCTGTCAGCACCGCATCGAGCATCGTCTCGCCCTGCATCGCACGCCTTGGACTCACCGACTCCGTCTGCACGACGCTCATCGAGCCGCTGCCTGCACCGCATCGAGGGACACCGCACCTTGCATCGCTCCGTCTTGCACCGCCACCGCGACGAACGCCGACCGGCTCGTACACTCCGTACCAGCCACAACGAGAAAAGGTACTGTGACCGAGTCTGTTCACGACTCTGCTGGCCCGTATCGACGCGGTCGGCTGGAACTGTTAGACTCTGTGGTTTTCAGCATCACGGTAGGCTCGGACGGAGCTACCGACTCGTACGAACTTTGCTTTTGTGCTATTCCTGCAAAGAAGAAGTTAACGTATCAAGCATTCATTCGTAAAGTATAGTATTGTGGATTTTTGTCGTAATTGGTCTTGTCTTGAGTATATAAAATATTGGTTATTTTTCTAAACTGGTGTGGTGTCCGTTTGTAGTGCTTACACTGTATTACTGCTGGTTATGTGCAAATGCTTTACACACTGCCTCTGAATTAAGCCTGACTGCTCGTGCCAAGCTACCACGAGGGTGAGCAGGGGTTACTTCACGAGTGTAACAACCCTTACCCTGACTAGGAAGAAGGGTCCCTACTTGGACAAAGGTGCAAGCCCTTGCCAACTAGAGATCCCATTTCTAACAGGAACCATGATAATTTGCTAATACTTACCTGACGACCTGTTTAGGAGCTTTTCACCGGTTGATGTCTGTCAATTTTTTCCAATTCAATCCATCAAAGACGGGCATTCTTTTGACTGACCTCACACCTTTGGAATGCCATAGAATGGCCACTGTTGATTGACTCTTGGTCTTGTGCTGTCAAGGCAGTACCAACTCTAAGCATTCTACTGGATGAAAAGCTTAAACCAACCTACAGCAAATATATTCCCTTCCCTTGCTGCTGTTTGTATGTCTTCCACCTCCTCACCACTTTTTCGTTTTTTTCCATTTACTCTTCATTGTACTTTTTCCTCATCATGACCCTTTTCCTTAAACATGACATTAATTCCTTAACACCCTATCTCTTACCACTAACTTTTCCCCTTTGTCCCTTACCCTTAGTATTGCCACATTATCCATTCTCATAACCCTTTACCCTTAACTATTAATCCCTAAGATGTTACCATTGATCTCTTAACTTTACCTTTACGCCTTTAACCCACTACTCTCTTACTCACCATTCCATACCCTTACATTTAACCCCTTACCTTTAACTTCATATAGTTAACCCCTTGCCCATATATCCTTAACCACTTACCCTTTACACCTTGCCTTTAACACTGTATCTCGCTAACCCCATACTCCCTTACACTTATGCCCTCCTTATGCTTACATGAAATCCCTTATCATTAACCTCTTATCCTTAACTCCTTACTCATAACTTCTTAATCGCTTACTCATGACCTTAACATAAGTACTCATCATACTGTATTACCTCTACACATTAACCTTGCTTCCTCCTTGCCACATTATCCTTACCCTTAATACTCTACCTGTAACCTCTTACAATTAGACACCTAACTCTTACCCTGTCCTAACCCTTATCCCCTTATATCTATCCCCTACCTTTAACCCGTTACTCATAACCCTTATTGCTCCTAACCATTAACCCTTTAGCTCCTTAATCCTTTACCCTTACTCACCCTCTACTCAACTCCTTACCATTACACCTACCCTCTTACCTTCATATTCCTAACCCCATAAGAGTGTCCAAACCAATTGCCCCTTTACCCTTAACCCTTTGCATTTAACCACTTATTCTGAACCCCTACTCTTAACCTTGCACCCTTTACCACTTGCCCTTAATTTCTTCAGCTTACTCCATTATCCCCACTCTAATCCTGGCCTAAAAATCCAGCAATATTGCTCACAATGAAATGACTAAAGATGAGAGATGGTATAGGATGAAATAGTATTCTGTTAGGGAATGCTTGCAAGGAAATGCCCATGAGAAAATGGCATGACAATTATATGGATGTGACCAAATTATATCTTGCTGCTGTAGCTTTATCTAGCTACTGCTTTCAATGTCTTGATATTTTAAAGAGCATTCTGCACTTTCTCGGCTCCCAATAGCATTTCCAGCTGTTTAATGCCTTTATTCGGTCTAGAATCATTTATGATAACATTGTTTACCTAGGAACCTCAAAGAAAACTCTTGATCACCCTGAGATGATCTAAAATGCATCAACTAGGCGGACAACTGGACAAAATAATGGGATCACATCTCTCCACGCTCCACCTACTGCACTGGCTTCAAGTTCACAGATGTAGTCAGTTCAAGTCTTTAATGATGAGTCACAAAGTGATCTGGTCCTCTTCTTATCCAATCTTGGTGGTCAAATTTAGATGGTACACCCCATGTTGTTTTCTGAGATCTTCTAACTAATAATTTTTCTGCCTCATTGATTGCCTGTTCTGGAATCAGAGCTTACTCTATCACTGCTGATGCGCTTCAGAATACTCTATCCCCAACTCCTTTTTCCATACCACCCCGTGCCTTTGGTAAACATTTACAAACTTTGCTATTCATGGAACAGTTTCTCATTCTATCTTTTCAATGTAAAAATTGGACTTGGTCACCTAGCAGAGGGAAAATTCAGCATCAGTGCGCTCCATAAGTACCTCATCAAAAGATAAAGTGATGGACTGAATGCCTGCATTAATCTCAGACACTGGTGATCGCTTGGGCTGCAACCAAATCCATAATTTTTCACCCACCATGCCACCTCAGTTTGGACCCAGCCATATGGAAATCAGTCTTGACCCTGCTCCAATGGGAACAATCCAGCCCAAGCTGCAAGGGCTGGTCCTCCCTGAACCAGAACACAAGCAGCCCAAAGCAACTTACTGTGCCATAGGACTTAAGCTATACCTCACTGATGAGACCTAAGTAGGTCGAAACCGGTTGGGGTTGCTTGTGGTCTCTTCTGGAGGGGGCCTTGCCTGGCAGTTCACAACAGACTGTTCCCATGAGGAGCAAGGTTGGTACACAATTTGCATAAGGCAGCCCTTTGTCTAGACTGGCGTGGCAGGCAAAAAACAATGCACTGTAATGTGGTCGGAGCAATTTCCAGTATCTAAGATAATTTCAAGCATTTCATCCATCACCTTATTGTTGTTGCAGTTTATGCTATAATACCTCATAACAAAGCATAACAACACAATAGTGTGCTTTTTCATTAGATTGCAACAATACCAGGTGGATGTGTATTAAAAACATCAAGTGAAGCATACATTTTACTTTGTGATGATGTACTTGGCAAAGATCGTGTTCATATGATCTTGCTTTTATAGTCTCTGCGCAGTCATTGTGATTTCATACGCCTGTTCTTTTCTTTGAGGATTAAATGGAATTATCTTTCTTTCTTTAGGCTATTGCATTGCCTCCAATTGCCAAGTGGCCTTACCAAAACGGTTTCACGCTCAACACCTGGTTTCGGATGGACCCCTTAAATAATATAAATGTGGACAAGGACAAGCCATATCTGTATTGGTAAGTTGATCACGTTTATTCTATGATTGACACATAGTCTATGATTGAGAACACATAGTCTATGATTGAGAACACATAGTCTATGATTGAGAACACATAGTCTGCAAAAAATAAGTTGGAGTATTCCTGCACCTTGTGCGTTTGCTGCCATTTTATCTCCGGTGAAAATGCAGATCTATGACTGCGCACACACCGGGATCGCGAACATCTTCCACAGAATGAAAGTGCATAAAAACACGTGTGCACTGTGAACATTGCAGGGGATGTCGGACAGTTTGCCGGGGGCACACTCATTACGTTTCCAGTTTTTCATTTTTTGGGGACATTGCTGCATGCCTGTGAAACCCTTCACTATGACAAAAAAGGGCCTAATAGGAGTCAGCCTGTAGCTATTCATTCAGTTAACGATGGTTTAAGTGCATCATTCTGCGACCTTCATTAAAACGAATTGGAAGCATTCAGCTTCTAATGGAGTCCTTCCCCATGGCCAGTCAGCCTGGCTTCATCTTTCTTGGGACCCTTTTGGCCATGTTTTAATGTCTCTCATGGAATCTCATCATCCTTTCGTTGATTTCTTAACTCCATGCACTGTAGTTGGCCAGTTCTAACATTTGTAGCATAAATGCACTCTGGTACATGTGCTCCCCAACTTCTCTATTTTAAGTTATTAATCAATAGTATTTCCCATAATTGCTAATTTTTTATTATGAACTAGTTTGTTTACACTCTTGCGTCAACCAACCTGGATGGCGTATTGACTAGTGAGTGCATGTAGATATTTTAGGTTCTTAGGGCCGGATTCACAAATGTGAAGGAGGCAAAGTTGGTCAGTTGTTCCCTTAGGAATATTCAATCAGATGGAGCAAATTTCCAAATTATCTGTGACTCTTGGGATTTTCAGGAGTACCCCTGTGTGTAACTAATTATGCATACTGTTTGAAACAGGTGTACCTTGCTGCATGGAACCTGAACATTAATTTAATCCTGTCCTTGACAGAAGTAACATTTCAGGATGTTTACGTGGTGGAAAACTGCCAACATTCCCGATAATTCGAAACAGGCGCTCAGAAATAATTTCTGCTCAACCAGTTTAGGAGTTGTGAATGCATAATCTTTTGATAAATTTATAGAAGACAAAAGGCTGCCACCTATCCATTACTCTATGGGCTCAAAGGAGAGCCACCATAAGCCATATATATGCAGATGCTAAAGTGTTTTTTTAAAGGGAGGAGAATAAAAGATTCGTTTAACTCGAAATAAAGCTTCTTATTTTTATTGTTTTAGTACATTAGCCATCAAACCAGAATCCTTTCAGCTGGGGGTGTATTTCATTATTACCTGTAGCAGTAATATCTAGTTTATAGTGATTACTGAGCTGAAGTCGATGAAATGACTTACTTGAAGTGTTTCAGCAGGAGTAGCAAAAGTGATATTTCAGCAAAATAATTTTTTTCTGTTGTAGTGAAAATTGCATACCAGTCTTCTCAAAAATCTTTAAACCACAACTTTGATGAAATTGTGTATCCTAAAATAGGCGAGATGAACACATTTCCGGCTTTTGTTGTTAATAGGGCCCACAATGTTGATATAATTGCAACCAATTTTGTCTTTTTGTTTTCTTTACCAGCCACAAAAGTGATGCTAGAAAGTAATAGTTCACAGTGCTAGATTGCATAAAGAGCACCGACCCCTGTTTTAGGTTCTCTAGCACTAAAAAAGCAGTTTATGAAAAGTTTCTAAAGGTGCATAACGTAAAAGTGCTACTCGGTACCAGCAAATTATGCGCACCATCTTTTTTTTTTTTATTTTTTTTTTTTACAATAGGTTTTTTTGTTGAACTATTATTTTGGAATGTCTAAGTTGTTAAAAAGTCGCTGTTCATCATTTTCCTAATTGTCAAAATGTGATTCCTGTTGCAAATTAATCACTAAAAAGGTGGTTTGATTTGTTCATGAATTGCATGTTTAAACGTTGTAATGTTGGGGGAGGAGCCATCTGAGATCCAAGGTGGCTGCTCTTCAATTGATCTCACGCCCATAAATGCAGAACTCCGCCTGCCCCGGTGTCCTAGAAACAGGGACTTTCACTATGTAGTGACACTGTCTAGGGACAGACTCTCCTCGTGAGTGAGGTGTGATGAGGTATTTTTATCCTGCCAGAGTGAATATGACTGCGGTGTATTCTGTGTCTCCCCCCCTCTTCCCCCCAATCGAGCTGCAACCATTTTGATTCCTGTGCTCTGACAGTGGCAGTTCAGGTTTTCCGTCAATCTGCTGGGAGCTTAGGTGGCAACAGAATGAAGAGTGGTTGTAATCACATGGAGGGCGCAGAACACCAACGGACCTCCTGCGGTACAACCAGAGCTTTCGATACACCATCGGCTCTGACTGACGTGACTAAGCGGAGGGAATAGCTGGGAGATCCCCAGCACCCCATGAGGAGTGGTCAAGACTCCCTTCCTAAAGGATATTGGGCGTGGTGTTGTGGCCTGTCCTGCAGGGGTGCCAAGACTGTGGATCGCTGCATGCTCTTGCTCAAGAACCATTTTTGTGCAAGTCTTGTTTTTTAACTGTGAGGTGACCTTTAAAGCCGACACACAGTAGCAATTATTGCCAGTTAGGCACTGCTCTTCTTGACTGGGGGAGTTGCTATGGGGATGGGTGGGGGAAAGCTTCCGAAGGGTGAAAAGGAGGTTTCTTTAAACCTAGGGCCTCGTCTCAGCTTAAAGGACACTTGCAGGAGGAAGAAAGCCAGCTGAGTTGAAGGGTCTATGATGATAGGTAAGAAAGAATTGATGGACTCAATGAAGAGCCTGTGAAGTGCAGTAGAGACCAAGGCTTGTGATTTGCACAAGCGGAAAAGTTGACTGAGAAGACTAGAGTCGTTCCAAAAGATACTGAAAGGAGTAGAGCAGGCAGTTTTGTTAGTTGAGATGAGGGTGGGACAAATGTAGCAGTGCCAAAATAAGACCCAACTGTGGGAAACCATCTAGATTTCAGGTGTTGTGTGGTGGGAAATATTGGGAAAATGAAACTTGAGTTCAGGTTCTGGATAACTACCAGAGAGATGTACTTCTGAGGATTTCTGGGGGTGTTGACTGCGAATTTTGAATTTAGAGATCGAGGAGCTTCGGCCTTATCTTTGGGGAAATGTGCTGAATTTCATCACCCCCGTATTTGTGCTGTCTGTCTATGGGATCTCCTTGAACCTGAGAGAAAGGTAAGATGGCGATGGTAGCATTAAGTTCAGATGATCTGAAAGGCGAAACGCCTCTTATGGCGATTAAAAAGTGCTATGAGGGACCCCCATCTTTTGCTTTTCCCAGACCTCAGTCCTGATACTTTAAAATGAAAGATAGCCCTCTTGGATGTTAAGAAAAATCAGAAAAACCTGAGAGTGGTGGCAACATTTAGCCGTCATCTGAAGTTCAAGCTGGAGTGTGGAGGGAAGAAATATCCCTTTACTGCGGATGGAAGCAGCCACGACGTTGCTGTCAAATGTGCAGGGTGTAGAAGTGGGAGATGACTGTTTCTTTCTTGGATCTTTCTGCCAGGTTGGTTTCTCCCAGGGAAGGATTGGAGTGGTGGCACAAGGGCCTGGTTCCCTAAGAGTTAGGGAATTTGAGATGTACGATTATTTGTTACTTCTTCTCTCCCTTTCCTCCAGCATGGACCCGTAGCAGTCTTCATTGACTTAATCTCTCGTCTCTTTTAAATCTTAGCCCAAGTGTAAATAGCTGAGCCTGCGATTTTAATTTTATTTGCAGATTTACGCTTGTATATATTGCTAAATTAAATACTTTATGAAATGATGAGCTTTTCTTGGCTTGTTGTTGTGGGAATGTTTCCATATAAATGTAGTTTTAAAAAAAAAGTTGTTGTGTAACAACAAAAATTCCTTTCTGAGAAATAATATATATACATTTATGTTATGCAACTTTCTCAGTCCTGTGCAAACCGCAGCACTTGATCTATGGAAACATATTAGCACCACCCTGTACAATTAATGTAATCCAGTCCCTATCTTTATACAGAGATCTAGTACTTCTTTATTTGTTTATTCATTATCATCATTACAAAAGCACAGAACTCGACAGACGGGCATCAGAGCGCTTTGCATATATCTGTAGGTATATACGAATTGCAATATAGGAACAAATTATGATCTTTTACTTGAACCAGAAAGTACTGCAAGACCTTGGTAATAGTTTTAGGAATATCCAGTTTGCAAACGTTTGGAAGAGTATCTCTTGTAAACTAAAAACAGGGGCAGCTCCTTCGCTATGGCGGAGGAGCGTCACCCCCCCTACCAGCAGCAGCAGCTGCAAAACTTGAAAAATAAAATGATAATAAACCATGTTTATTATTGTTTTATTATTTTTCTCCTACCTTGTAGTCTTGGGGGTGGTGCCACTGGATGACGGGCACTGAGGGAGAGTGCTGGGCACTGCCTTCAGTGCGCATGACGGTTTGGCCGGCCGTCTGAGACCTGCCAAACCATCATGCGCACTGAAGCTCTCTCCAACCCAGCTGCATTGCTGGGCCAATCCTGACGCTGCTCTCATAGCATGAGAGCAGCGTCAGGTTGGCAGCCTGTGCCTGCAGTGGAGCCAGTAAAGGGGCAATGCGGTGGAATTCAGGTAAGTGTTTTTTGTTTTTTTGTTTTGTCCCACCCACCTCCCCCTGCCACTTTCCCCCTACACCAGCCACGACTGACTACAAATATGTCTAAGATGTCTGTAGAATACAATGTGCCCATAGACGCTTGGCAGTCATGCTGCTACTAATTTGGACCTGTTTTTAGACCATGGCATTGTAGTGATATAAGATCATTGAGTATATGGTGAACATAACCATATGTAAGATGCATACATTAATTAGAAAATGTGCTTTTCTACTCTAAACAGAATGTCTTTTTTTCAGTTTTCGGACAAGCAAAGGTGTTGGGTATTCTGCCCACTTTGTTGGCAACTGCTTGATAGTTACGTCATTGAAATCAAAAGGCAAAGGATTTCAGCACTGCGTGAAATATGATTTCCAGCCAAGAAAGGTATGTTAAATGGACTTACTAGTTGTCATAAACCGTGGAGAATTTTACCATTAAATGTAATTGTTAACACTTTTGTAAACCGATACTAATGAAAATGTAAGTTCTGTTTAAATTTCTAAAGCATAGACATGTGGTTGGCATAAAGGCCCTATGTATAGTCTGACGCTGAACAAATATGTCCTACATGCTTTGCAGCATCCCGCCTTGTAACATCATACATTTATGGCATGTGCGTCTCGGGTTGCAGCATCGTTCAGACTATATATGCTTCAGCTTGCACCTGAATATTGTCATTTATCTTGTTAATTTATTTGAAAGTCTTTGGCGGCCAAATTTGTGACTTGGAACGCAGATTTGATATCCCACTGTAAAAGTAATATCACAGCAAGGGATTTAATCTGGAATACCTGGCTTACTCATGGTAGCCTGACAGAAGCTAAAAGGGGTTTCTTTGTTGAATAGATGTGGTACATGTGCAACAACTAACAAAAAAATCAGTTATGGAACAAGAAGACAAGAGGGCCACAGGCAGTTAGGTAAAATGATAAGAATTTAATAAGTACTATATTAAATACATCTGATGCGGGGTTCAAAAGTCATATAAAATGACTTAGAATTATTTATTGTTAAATTCTGCTTTATGCAGCAGAAACAGAGTTCCTTTACCAAAGCTGCCACAGGGAGCAGCAATGCGTTCAATTTTAGCACTGGAAAGAGTAATAAGGTGAAAAGAAGCTTCTTCAAGTGAACAATGCCTTAAGAAAAGATCTATTAAAAAAATAAGACTGTTCCAAGTTCTGCTCACTTGTAGTAGTACTACATGCCGTTGCAGGAAATGTTCACAACCCAAAGGGCCTTGATCAAAAGTCTCAGTTCGCCAGGGCTGGTTCGGTGCAGGCCACAGAAAGATTTCTAGTTCCAATTGACCCTCTGGGAATCTCTGCAGCAGCACCACCTTCAGTCACATGAAGGTTCCATAGGGGCACGCAGGCTTCACTGTCCTGTGTTTCTAGGGTTCAGCAATAGACTAATTTTACTAGTCATTGACACAGCTCAGGACCTAGAGCTTCAAGACCGATCTGGCGGTTTCTCTCACCACTATCCTCTGCCAGCAGTCCAGAATTTTCTCAGTGCTTTGAGCAGGTAAGTCATCTTATTTTCATGTATTCCAGGCAGTTTTCTCTTTGGAATAGTTTAGGCAAGGCATTTTAAAGGGTAAAAACAATTAGCTATTGGTGATGATCCCTCTGCAAATAGGGCTAAAATTCCAAGACCCCCATCTCCCAGATTTCATGTCAATGTGCTCTAGTTTCTGTTTTAGGCATAGGCTTTTTGGCAAACAGCAATCCCCGAATCCATTGCACAGCAACATTCAAGATGCCAACTTCTATGCTTCCTTCTGCTGAGCTTCAGCTATCACCAAAGTCTACCCTAGGCTCATTCAGTTCAGCCTACTACACATTAAAGTAAAGCTTCACCCCTAAGCCAGCACGTTGCCTAGGCTTCCTCTTGAGACTAGTGATTCAAGAGCTATTCAGGGGCAGATTTGACCAGAAAGCCTGGGGGAATGATCTCCCTCCCCATCCTCACTATTTGGTGGCTCTCCTTTGAAGTAACAAATGAATACCCTGTTTGTTAGAAGTGTGAACTAGGTCTGAAGTGCCAGGAACAGTACTTCTGTTCTTTTCTCAGAGGAGCTTAGCTAGGCTACAGCTCTGATTTCCGAACCGTTAAAGTATTATCTATGCGATCAACAAATATGAAGACACAAACTGCTACTAAATATTATAAATTAAGACTGAGCTGTACACTTGGCTACAGAAACCTAGTTATGTTTTAAGGTGCAAATGGGAAAAATATTTCCTTCTGCGACCCATATTTGCACGCTCTGCAACTACGCTGGCTCTCTGAATACAGACAATTGGTTTACCGGAACAATTTAGAATAAAATCAGTTTTCGTGTTAAAAAGAGCACTTGTGGCTAAGGTCTAATTAGCAGATCTCAGCTGCAGCAGAACCCATAGATATCAAGGGCCTCACCTACTAAAATGGATTCGGTAATAATGCCCCCCCACACTTTTTGCACACCAACTTTTACAAAATGCATTTTTTGTTTGAATCAACCTTTGTACAACTAGGTTGGTTCATGAAATAACAAATTGTAGTGAGTTGCAATTCGAACTACCTCATACATATTCATGAGTTGGGTTGTAAATTGAGACCCATTACGATTGACCTCAATCACAGGAATTGTGGCCAGCTGGTGTCAGCAAGCGACCATGTCTGTGATTGCTTTTAGATAAATTAATACACAAATGGAAAGACTTAGGAATCTAATCCGGAGTCTTGGTGGGGATGAGAGGTAGGAAGTATAGGATGCGTCCTCCCTAGTACTAAGATTCCACAAAAGGTAAACTACACATCTAGCTCATCCTCCTGCAGATCATGGAAGATCCCCAATGTATGTAAATTGAAGCTGTCTTTCCATGCTTCGAGGACAACAGTGCCCTTGTTTTTGATCCGGTTCCACTCTTTTGGGGTCCCTCAGATGTATAGCCACTAGGCTACATGGGAGGAGTGCGCAACATGATCCTGTAGTCACACATTCCATTCTTAAAGGGAAACATGTCTCCTATTCACCTACTTGGTCTGTGTCTCGGAGGTGAGGACCATTACCTCCATAGACACCCATATATAGTTTTTTTTTTTTTTTTTGTTGCTGATCCTGCTTCAATTAAGATTTTTTTTTTATATAACTTTTTATTAAACATACATTGGGCACATGGACAACATACAGAGGAAGCATCAAGGTATACATCACATGAATCTCAGGGGTAGTTCTAATCTTTTTACACAGAAGGAATGCTACGGAGTGAGGGGAATGTCCAGTTCAGCAGTACAGGGAGGGGCACAGATTTCTCCGCGATAGGTATTCCAGGGGCCCCATATTCGGGCCCATTTCCCAGGGCAACCCCTTGCCAAATATACAGTCTTTTCTCTAAACATACACCAGTCTAAATCCTTTTCCCAGTCATCCAGGGCGGGTGTGTTCGCTGCTCCCCATAGCTGTGCAATGTTTCTCTTGGCGAGCATGAGCCCGAGTGTAACCCATTGTATATGGTGGGTGTTTAGGTCAGTAGGCTCCCAGATATTCAAGAGGCACCGCCGTGCCTCTGGGAGGAGACGAACTGACAGAACCGAGTTGATCACGTCATGGATTTTCTGCCAGTAGAGACCCACCTGTGTACACTCCCAGATAATGTGCATGAATGTCCCTATGTGTCCACACCGTCGCCTACATTCCCCACTGTCCGCAAGTCCCATGTGGATCAGGCGGGGTCCTGTGACATAGGCTCTATGTAGGATTTTAAGTTAGACAAGCCTGAGACGTGCTGAGATGGCTACCACCCGGGGGGAGGAGACCGCATCCTGCCAGTCCTCGTCATCTATTTCCAGCCCGTCTTGTACCCATTTCCTCCGCAGGGCCTGGAGAGGATCTTCGGTGTTGTTAACTAATTTTTGGTAGATCAGTGAAATAGTTTTATCGGGTAGGTGGCCATCGAGTATCCTATCTTCTAATGGGGAGGCGTCAGGAGGGAGCTTGCCCTCGGGGAGTGCCCGTAGGAGTGAATGGAATATCTGCGCATACCGGAAGTACTCGGTGTTTGCAAGTGCATATTCCGCTTGGAGCTCAGTGAATGTCTTGATCCCTCCCAAGCCCCAGATGTCTTTAACCTGAGAGATGCCAATACGATCCCACCTATCAAATCCTTTTGTTTTCCATAGGCTACCTAATGTCTCTGAGTCCCATAACGGGGTAGACATCGTTAATTGCCGGCCCCACCCGACTGAGGAGGACGCCTCGTGCCAGACTCGGACCGTATGCTTAGTAGGCCCCGTCAAGACATATTTCCGGGGTCTTGCATATAATGCCCTATTATAATTACCCCCAGGTAGCACCCATTTATCCATCGCATAGCCAGGATCATCAACTCTTCCATAGGTACCATGGTTAACTGCTGCCAATTGCGCTGCCCAATAATATTTTTTAATATCCGGGAGGCTGATGCCTCCGTCATACCAGTTTAGCGTCAGTTTGTTTAGGGCGATTCGAGGTCGCCCCTCCCAAAGCAGCTGTCTCTGTAGTCCTTCAATTTCCTTAAAATAGTGCGAGGGACAGGATCCAGAGTGTTATGCAATATGTATAGGAATCGCGGCAGGGACATCATTTTGAACAGAGTAGCTCTACCCAAGAGGGAGATGGGAAGTGATTTCCACCTGGCTACATCTGCTTTAAGTCTGCTCAGAGGGGGAAGGAGGTTATGGTCATAGCGGGATTGGGGATCTAGGGAGATAAGGATACCCAAATACTTGAAGCCCACCGTGGTAATTTGTATTGGACAATCTTGGGGGAGCAGGGGCCGATCTCCACTCAAGACGAATTGGGAGGACTTGTTCCAGTTGACCGTGAAGCCAGAGAGTCTGCCAAAGACTTTAAGAATATCTAGCACTACTATCAAAGATCTTCTGGGGGACGCAAGGTAGAGCAATATGTCATCTGCGTACAATGAGATGCGGTCCTCACATTCCGAAGACCACTTCAAGCCTCTCACTCTGGGGTCACGTCGTATCCATGCTGCCAAAGGCTCAAGGGCCAATGCGAAGAGGAGGGGGGAGAGTGGGCAGCCCTGACGGGTTCCCCGGCTGAGCCGGAATGGGGTGGAAATCTTATTGTTAACAACTACCTGGGCCAAGGGTTCATTATACAAGAGTCGCACCCACTGAATAAATGTTGGGCCAAAGCCCAGTTTTGACAGTACCGCCCAAAGATACGGCCACTCGAGTGTGTCGAATGCCATTGTCGCGTCTAAGGAAGCTATTATCGCGGGCTCCTGAATGGTATGCGCTCTCCCTATCACTCCGTGCACTCTTCGGAGATTCAATGCCGTGTTTCTGTGGGGTATAAATCCGGACTGGTCCGGGTGGACTAGTTCACTAATTACTTTGATAAGGCGATTGGCTAAGAGTTTGGCGAGAATTTTAGGCTCCGCATTCAGGAGGGAAATTGGCCTGTATGAGGCACATTCTGTTCTGGGTTTACCCTCTTTATGAATAGCCACTATGGTGGCTATCCTCTGGTCCCTAGGCAACATGCCCAACTCCCTAGACTCCTCAAACATAGATTTTAGATATGGCGCTAATTTGTCAGGTTGTAGCTTATAAAGCTCAATGGGGAGCCCATTGGGGCCGAGGGCCTTGCCTGAGTTCAGGGATCGGATTGCTTGCGCAATTTCGTCCGCTGTTAACTCACCATCCATAAGATCTCGATCGCTTGGTGACAGACAGGGGAGTGCGATGTCTCGTATCATTTCCTGCGAGTCTTCCTCAGAACCCCCGGCCAATGTGGTGTATACTGTCTGGAAGTGGTTAGCAAAGCTATTAACAATTTCTTGGGGGTCCGTGATGATAGTATCAGTGTCGCCTCTGAGTTCAGGGACTAATCTACTCGCCAGTTCCTTTTTATCGAGCCATGCTATCAATTTCCCTGCTTTGTCTCCTAAATCGTAAAGTCTACCTTGTCGTTCTCTACCAAGGATTTTTGCTTTCTCAGTGACCATCGCCTTGTACTCGTGTTGTTTAAGACTCAGCAGATGAAGCTTCTCTGGGGTGACTCCCGCCTCCAGATCACTTTCTAGCCTGTTAATGTCGGCCTCCATATCTGAGGCCTCCTTCTGGTTCTCTTTTTTGGTTCCCGCGATCAGTGAGACTGCCTGGCCACGGATCACCGTTTTAAATGCCTCCCATAGAGACTGAGAGGAGAGCACCGTACCCACATTTTCGGTAAAGTAGTCACTCATAGTTTTGATGAGGTGCGTGCGGATTTTGGGATTGCGGAGATGCCAAGGATTAATGGGCGCTATTTGTCCCACTGTATTATGACTAAGGGCGATGTGGATCCACAGTGGTGAATGATCCGATATCCCCCTGGCCAGGTGCCGGATCTCATGGATATATTTGATCTGCTCTGCCGGCACCAGACAGTAGTCCAACCGAGAGAGGCTATGGTGTGCGCCGGAGTGGAGTGTATTGGGCCTGGTCTGGATGATATGACCTCCACCCGTCTACCAACCCCATAGCGTCAAGAAAGTCGGGTAACCACCGGGAAGAGGGCCCTATATCTCGCGGAGGGAATCTGTCAAGTGTACCCGAGACTACGGCGTTAAAGTCGCCCCCCAGAATGAGAAGACCCTCCGGGATAGAGAGTAATACCGAGCCCAGGTCAGTAAAGGTAGAGCACTGCAGTCCAGGGGGGACATATATTGACATGAGTGTGATGGGCCGGCCCTCCCACATCCCCGAGACTCCTACATATCTGCCCCTGTCATCCACCCAAGTCGATGTGACTGCGAGGGGAAGGGAGGTCTTAATCATAATACCCACTCCTCGGGACCCCGTCGTGAATCCCGCATGTGCAGCCATTTTATAGCCCCCTCTTTGCATAACCTTACATACATTTCCCATCAAATGTGTTTCCTGCAACAGGACTACGTCTGGAGCCTGTTGTTTGCAGTATTGAAGTACAACACTGCGCTTTATCTTGTCCCCCAACCCGTTGACATTCCAACTCAGCACTTTAAAATGTTTGTCCCCCATGTTACATGCTGTACATAACCTCGGATTGCAATTTCCTCACCAGCTATTTCGGATTCGGACGCCGATGCAATAACTATAACATAAAACCAATATAACACTCCCACCCAACTACCCCCCACCCTGCTACCCTGCCCTCTGGACTTTGAACTGCCCATAGAAAACTTGCAGAGTGCCTGTCGCCCTATTGTGATCTAGTAGTAGAACTTGTGTGGACGTGGCTTCTCGTCCCTCTGCTTCCTCCTCTGAGGATGAACTCCTTACTGCCCCCGGTGCATCAGTCCGCGCCGTTGATAATACCATTTAATGAAGGAGAATAACCCCTCTGGAACTGGCCGCCACCCCCCCCTTTACCTATCTCAGACCCCAGCAGGGAGTATTATACATTACATTCGGAACCATAGTTAGTCTGTGTAGATCCGCTAGATAGAAGTCCGGGAACCTGCTTCTCCTCCCGCGTCGCCACTTCGCTCTGTCCGCCCCATGTGGTGTTCAAACCAGTCATCTGCCTCCTCCGGCCGTTCAAAAAACAAAGCTTTCCCCTCCGCTTCTACACAGAGACGTGCAGGAAACAGCATTGAGTATTTCAGGCCCGAGTCTCGTAGCTTACGCTTTATCATCATGAAAGATAGTCTCTGTCTCTGCACCCGTTGCGTAAAGTCTGGGAAGAAGGAGATGGCCGCGTTTTCGAAGCGGAGGGGGGTTCGGTTCCGGGCATGCTGGAGTATGGCATCCCTAGCGCGAAAATTGAGGACTCTAGCCAACATCGGTCGAGGAGGGGCCCCCGGTCTAGGTGGACCTCCAGGAACTCTGTGTGCCCGTTCCACGACAAAGAACTTGCTGAGTCCCTTGGGCTGAAGCTGCTGTAATATGAGGTCTTCAACTAATAGGTCCGGCGCCTGTCCTTCCGCTTTCTCCGGCACCCCCAAAATGCGAAGGTTGTTGCGCCGGAGGCGCCCCTCATAGTCGTCCAGTTTAAGTTCAGTGGCTTTGCGGAACGTCTGCAAGTCCCGGAGCTCGCCCTGCAATTGGTTCACATCCTCGACCAAACTAGCAGTAGTAAGTTCCACTTGCGCCACTTTTTCATGGACCTTAGAAAGGTCTGCCCGGATCAGGCTGACATCAATAGCCATAGTGTCTATTTTATGTTCCAAAGTGGTCTGGACCGTTGCAATAGCCTTCATTACGTCTTTTAGGGATAACTCCGGTTCCTCTGTGCTCTGTTCGGCTGCTGCCCCTCCCAAGGACTGCCGACCATGCAGTGCATCCTTGGGCAAAGCATATCGGTCCAATTTATTGGTTTGTATTGTTTTTGACCTCCTAGTGCCTGTCCCTTTTCCTTTCTCCATGGTAGACATAAGTTGTGGCCACCACGCTGAAGGCGCGCGCCACCGCAGCCCCTCTTCGATTAGAAGTGAACTCTGTGGGGACAGGAAGTTATGCGGTTTACAGTTACGGCAGCGCCAGTGGTCGCGAGGGTCCCCGCTTGACTAGGCGCAGTTTCTCTTCGCCACTGGCCACAGCAGCGCGCCAGAGCAGGGCGTCGGCCCACAGGCGGGTTAGACACCAGCGCACCGCATGCACCGGTCCGCCAAGGCGCACCGCAGCCAACACCCAGCTGTACACACAAGTTCAGTCCGCCAGGAATCCTGCCCACCAAGCCGTCACCTCACCAGTCGCTCATGGGCTCTCGTGGGCCCCTGCGAGGCACGTCCTCCATCCGGTGTTGATTGGGGGCAAGGGTCACTCAGACACCACAGCATCACAGAGGCCATCGGCACCCCCAAGCAGCCGCTGCATCTTTACCCCCGGCAGAGACCGTCTCCAAGAGGATACCCCCTCACACCACCCGGGTTGGCAACTACGTGCCTGCTCCCGAGGCCGGGAGGGCTCCGGTAATGTATTCCTGGGGGGCTGCAGGTGGAGGCGCTCCAGCAGCGATCCACCGGCCTCCTCCCCTGTCTCTGCTTGCAGGCAGGTCGCAGGTTGCGTCTCGCAGGTCCCTGCAGCTCCAGCCTTGAGCTCTCAGCCTTGGGCCCTCAGCACGCCGACGTCGGCCGGCTTTCCTCCGCCCGGTCATGGTCTCCAGTTAACGGCTGTGGCAGCCAGACAGACACAGCCCCGCTCGGCTCTCCCGGGTCTCGCTACCGTGTCAATCCTCCTGTCGCCCACACGCGACTCTTCAGCAACGGCTACGCCGCTTCACGGACCCGGTCCGGCCGCAAAATCGAGCCCCCGGCTTCACCGCTTCGGACAGGCCCGGAACTACCGGGGCCCGTATCTCCGCTCCCAGATGCCGTTGCTCTGCGGGGGTGGGGCGATGGTGCACCGCTGATGTTCCGACGCGGACACCCGCGTCGGGCAGCAAGGATATTTAAGCAGGATAGACGGAGGAGGAAGGAGGATCACGGAGCTAGTGGCTTAAGCGGCCATTTTGCTCCGACACTTGGCCACGCCCCTCCATATATAGTTTTTAATCATACCAGGAACACCGCAAATAAAAGGGATACCTTTGTATTCTGAGGTATTTTTAATCTAAGAACCCGGCAGAAAAAAATATCCAAAGTACTCCCTAGATTATGGTCGAGCCCATCCTGGTTTTTAAGGACCAGAATAAGACCTGATGATAAAACATGACACCAATACGGAGAGGATGTGGTCTAACGGCTAGGGCGGTCGACCTCTAATCTGGGGAACCGGGTTCGAGTCTCGGCAATGACGCTAAACATCCTGTGATTCTGGACAAATCACTTAATCTCCCAGTGTCTAACAAAAATGAATGTGTCCTTTTGTAACGCAACTGGTGCTCATGTAAAACGCTCCGATACCTTCAGGTCAAGTTCGCGCTATATAAAACTCCGGGAAAAAAATAGGGTGTGTGATTACAGGTATAGATTCACTCTACATGCTTTGTGGATCCTCCATGAGCCGGAGTAGAATGAGCTAGACATGTAGGATACCTTTTTAAATAAAGCAATCTTTTTTTTATAATGCTGCCAGTCTACCTAAAAGGAAAATGGGATGGTTTTTAAAAAGAAAATGTAAACATCCTCTGGACCACCACCTGCTCCTAAAAAATATTTTTGTCCATATTCACTAACAAGAAGGGCTCCCTTGTGGACCCCTTCTTGAAAGCAGATGGGCTACAACCTCCTTTGAGGTGGTGATAAAATATCAAAGTTTTGCGAGCGTATGGTTTCCTAAACGCATTTCACAATTTGGAAAACCTTTTCTGAATACTTTGATTGGCTTAGTGCATGACAAAAAGGGTTTTAGCATTCACAAACCCTCTGATTAACTGAATAGGAGGTTTTGGGAATGCAGAAACCCTTTGTACATGAGGCCTCAAATGTCCAAATTGAAAAAAGGGGGAACGTTTTATATCTATTCGTTCATAATTGTGGTTCAAATGCACAAACTATAAGTGATAAAGACATTGGGGAATGAGGTGATTTCCCATGCTAGGGACACTCTACTTCGAATTTAAATAGCAATATATCTGTTTTAATTTGTTGAAAGTAGTGGGATAGCTGATGTTTGGTTAGGAAATGTAAGGCATTAATTGCTGTGGGTGTTTGGAGAACACCACAACAACCAACCTGTTTGTAAGACGCATATTTAGGAAATTGTCAGGCATGCACAGGAAATACTAATATGTCATTGAAATGACAGCCTATATTTTCAAATGGTTGTGTATATGTAGTCTTCCAATAATTGAGGCTCATTCAGTTTTCACAATCCCGGGAACATGCGGAAGTTGATGGAATTCGAATCAGTCTGAATCTGTTAATACATATTAGAACATTGGAATGTGGAGCACTCCGTTGAATACAATGGAGTGCTCCGAGCTTCTACGGGCCGGTAAAGGCCCACAGACAACATTCCAATGTTGCTTTTGTTCACAGCTATTGCTGTGAACAAAGGCCTCTCAGAGCTCGAGGGGATTTAAACCCCCTGTTGTTAGAACATTCTGCCTTCTAGTGACCCCCTGTTGTTAGAACATTCTGCCTTCTAGTGGCAGAATGTTCTAATAGCCATTTAGCCCTTCGTAGCTGGGCTATACCGGCTATTAAAGTCCCGCTCTCTTGTTAAAGGCCCTCGCCTTTAACGCTGGAGCGTGCCTTTAATAGCCGGTATAGCCCGCTACGGCGGGCTATAAGGCTATATTAATTGTTTTGTGGATACCTACCTTTCTAGAATTGAAGCACTTAATTGCACATTTCTCAGTTAAACCTTAAAACATCCGAATTATTTCTGTTTCTACACTGGTGTCCACTCAGAGTTGCAGTTGGTGAACATGTGGCGCTGAGTCTACAGCAGAATTAAAACTAGTTAAATTACCAATATGAAGGGTTGATCTTACTACATTAATTGACCGCTACCTGTATAATTTACATTGAATGTTCCATGCTAATTTCTACTTTCTGGCATACACGTAGTATATTAAAATTAAACAGAAGATTAATTCGCTGGTGCCTAATACTTCTTTGAAAATATTTCATAGGAGAAGAAATTGGTCAAATAAGAACATTTTACTCATCACGTCATGATGTTGCTTTGTAGGTGATTTGACGGCAAATCTGTGTATGTTTTAAAATTCTTAGATTACTTATCACCCAGCACCACCCAGGTGCATGATTGACGGTAATTTAATAATTTAAGCATGCCCCTTTATATTTTTACGAGTAACGTCACAGAGAATTTGCAAAAATAAGTAGTTTAAAGCTTATTCTCCCTCACTCCCCCTTTTATACTTCCCATAGATGTACAGTAAGTGCAGGTTGCCATGGTCACAAACCAATTCCAGCTGAGAAGCATTATTGTTTTAACCTATAACGTGCATTACAGTTGCCCAGAAGTGTTTTTAAGAGAAAAATGTAAGGATAATTTTCCAGCCCTTTTTCAGAGACCAAAATTGCTCTGCTGCTATTTCTAGACTAAAACTCATTTGCATTTTTCAAAGTGGTTCACAAGCACTGTATGAAATAAATGTCTTTTGCTATTTCATGTCATGGCTATTTTTTCATTCAAATATTAGTCATTGAACATTACATTTGTGTATCCTTTCACGCTCTGAAGTGCGTCATGTGTGCAAATGAGCATCATAGGGAGCATACTGCTTTTACAAAAGGCTTCCCTTTGTCCCTATCGCGTCTCTTGCCTTCATATTTTTCCACACATGTACTTAGTTTAAAAAATATATATTGTTTTTCTCCTTGAAACTGATCACCAAATTAAATGAATCATTGTGTCTATGTATCTGGTGAATAGTGTTTTAAAAAAATAATAATAATAAATTGAACTATGGATGAGAGAACATGTGTTGTGCCAAATAAAGCATAAATATAGTTAGCAGTACCCACAAATGTGTGTCCTGGAACTCTCATAAAGGTGTGGAAAACACCATTCATTGACATAGGAAAACAAAGTATGCCCAAAATATTTTTTTTTCCTTATTAAGTGCTGTAGGCTGCTTTCCAGCCATCCTGATGCAGTGCAGTTGATATACTAAAGAAGAGTAAAGTGGAAGTTATAACTTGTTCGGGACAAGTTATAATGGTGAACAATTTACATAGCTTAGCTTAATCAAGGAACAGTGTTTCTGATGGGATGTAAGCAATTCTTATCTAATTCATATATTGCATATGAATATCCAAACCATATATATGTGAATTGTACTAAAGGGGTTGTTTAAACCTGGTGTGCTGGTTAGTCAGTGGACAATATCCATATACAAAAAATGGTGCCATTAACTTGTTATACATTATGTAATGTAATAATTATGGTCTAAAAGACACACAACATTTAAGGCATACACTAAGAAAGAGAAACATACGAGCCAAAGTGTGTAATTATGCATAGCAGTGTCTATGCACAAATAAACATGTGTAATGTGAGGTCAACATATACTGATGACATAAAATAACATCTCTCAACCATAGCAAAAACTAGAATATTTTTCATAGCTTGGTACGGCGTTATTGTGAGTAAAGCAAAAATAAGTATGAACTGCCCTGATGACGCCGTTAGGGGAGCCATATCTTACTGCAGTATAAATGTGGAACATTACAATTGCAAGACATCAACATATGCATACTTCAAAATTATGCACTATATTACTAATGAACTTAATATTTATTTTTGTCTTCTTTTTTCTTCCTACCAGTGGTACATGATCAGCATTGTGCACATCTACAATCGTTGGCGAAATAGTGAAATCCGGTGTTACGTGAATGGGCAGTTGGTCTCTTATGGAGATATGGCATGGCATGTGAACACGAATGATGTAAGATTTTACTTTACAATATTTACCTCCTTAACTATTTGAGATGGAACTTAATCTTTTTGTCACTTATGTTAAAATACTTCCTTTGTCGTAAGTGTTCAAGCATATGGAAAGTAAATCCAATTGGTAATAACATAAGGAAAAGTAGACAAAAATGTAGAAAAAAGAACAAAGCATTTTTTTTGTCTTCCTTTTTATATAATGGAATAGATGTCTCAAAGCAACACTGAAAGTCCTCCATTACCAATGTACGTCATACATATTTTTATGTTCTGTTTCTGGTACATTTAACACTCTAGACTTTCTACACTAAGAGGATTATTTTATTAAAGGAGTTCCTGCGTCATATAACACCTCTCATGGATTTGGACTCTAGGGTTGTGTAAAAGGGTTTTTGTGTTGTGAAAATATTTTAAAAAAATGAAATCCATTTACTGTTCTCCACAGGAATTCACATTTGTGCCCAAAATGTTCAGTTCATCACTCTGGCCATTTGCCTGGTCTCTGTGACATGTATGCCAGCCCTGGTATGCTAGCAAAATCATTTGATTTATAAAATATATCAGGGCAGATTCACAAAAGCATTTATGACTCGCTGAAGTAGTATTATAGGAATACTCTTTTATGTAATTTTACATGTCTTTGGGAATCAGCCCCAAAATGTCCACCTTCCTATTAATAAAATTGCAAAGAGGGCATAGTACTGCCCATTTGTGCAAACTGTTTATTAATATTTCCTAAATTGTCCCATTTTATTCCCATTTTATATTTGACAAAGCCCTGTAAGAGAATACAAAAGAGTATTAGAGGAGTATTGCTTTATGTACTTCAAAATGCCTTAGGGAATCTGCCTCTACATTTGGTTTGACCAGGCAGTTCAAGAACATGACTTGGAATCGTGTAAGTCAATCGAATTTGGATTTAGTTAGGAAGTTGTTTCTGGAATTATCAGATAATATGCCTTTTTCGTGATATAGACAATATTTTTAACATTTCTGATAGGATAAAAGTGAAAGAGTAATGTAGCCACTCCCTTCACTGATGAGTGAAATAGTGGTACTACAATGTTAGTTGTGACTATGTCACATTTGCCATATTGCTCAAAATTTTAAACAAAAAACATAATGGGTGGGGACCTTTTGGGTCCCAAGATGGATGTTGCTGTTTGGAACTAACAGCTGGGCTCCCAATCCTTGGCCACATGGCCATTCCCTGTGCTGGTAAGCTACCCTAGTCATGCATTTAAGGTGGAAATTTTCTATGCTCTCAAGAGTGTTAAGAGCAGAGTTCAGCAGTGGTGGGTAACACCTAAGAGCCATGTGGAAAGTGACTGTGAGTGGAGTACAAAGAACCTCAGTGTAAATGGAAGTTGTCTGGGTCCTGTTGGTCCTGGGAAGAAGTGGTGTTTGTAAGCGAGCCAAGGAGCACTTTTGTTACCTTGGGCCAACTGCTGATTTTACATCGAGGCTGTTGTGGAGCCTTGAACATTGCCTTGGGGAGTTAAACTTGGTTGACATTCCCTGCTAGGTTCCTCTGCTGGAGGGGGACACCTTATCTGCCATTTTGCCTGAAAATCTAAGGCTTCATATTAATGGCAATTAGGTCTGTAAGGAGAAAGGGGCAAAATAATTTTTCCACACGACACAGCAAGTTACCTAAAGATACTAAGGGAGATTTATCCACCTAGTTGCCATATGACTCCACTATGACTCAGCGTGAAATGTCCTTGATGCTTTCCATTGCTACACTGCACAGCAATGAGGAAGAGGCAATTGATTTTAAGGCTACAGTGAAGGAAGTGGAGAAAACATTGGAAGGCTTATCTTCGAGAGTGCCGGCGACAGAATAGAAAATCAAAGAAACAGCAGAGAGGATGCAGTTGTTGATGGGGTGAACCTTTCAGCATGATGGGAGGGTGAAGGAGATGTTAACATTTTAGTCTAAAGGAATAGGTGCAATGATGGAACTGGACGAGAAGGTTGAGTCTTTAGATAGCTGGCAAGTGGGGGGTGAGGGTAATATCAGTTCTGGCTGAAATAGCGGATGAGAATGTTTCCGGTGTATGCGAGAAATACTGGTTGACCTTCTAGGCCTACAGCAGGGTTCAAATGGAGATGGAGATATTGTTGTGAAGTCCTTTTGCCTCTGTCCTAATTTAAGGAAAAAAGGCAGATAAACTCAGTGCCACAATGCTGATAGTAATGAAATAGTCAGATTTGAGAGGCCACATTTTGAGAGCAGCAAAATAGAGAAAGTGTTGAATAGAGGGATGAGGATATTTGTGTTTGTTGCTCGAATGTGAATTTATCTTGAAAAATAAGACCAGAGGGGTTTGGCAAAACAGGAACAGTTGGTTTAATTAAACGCTGCGGCCGGGAGAAGAGTGACAGAGTTGGGGTCTGAAGACTGCCTCAAAGTACATTGGTTTTGGCCGTCATTATATACATTTCACGGAGTGTCATTAATCGATTTGTACATTCTTTTAGAGAAAGAAATCCGGTCCTAGTCATGGAGTCCTAAATCTGACCACCTGGTATGGAGTGCAGGTGGGTCTCGACCTTGCGTGGACACAGTGCGGGCCAGTGGGGACGTGTCCAGTTGTCCGGGATGGGGAGCATGTGATCACTGCATGTAGTGTGCATGCTGTGTTCTGATTGGCTGAGTGTTCATAACTTCATGTGGCATCTAACTTTATAGTCTTTAGGAAATATGCACCCCTCCGGCCAAATGTGTTTTTATTGGGGCCAATCTTCTTGGACCATTGTGGTGCCGCTGCCTATCTGTGGGATCAATCAGGGTTTTTCCTGTTTGCCCGTTTATCTACGTGCTACGTGTCACTCCACCTGTGGTCTGTCAATCAGTTGCTTCAGGCCCAGGTTGGAGGGCCTGCCTGACAACGTATTCCTGATTCAGGGTTGATGGGGAGGTCATATCCAGTGTTTTAGAAAACAGTGATGCGAGTTTGTTGTTAGGCGTAAATATATCCTGGCGTAAATTGACATAGTATTTTCCAATAATATGTTGATTTCCAATGTGAGCTCTCACACTCTAGCCAGAGGAGGGAGCAGATGGAAATCAGGCAAGAGCTTGCCAATAGATGTATGGCCACAACCATTGACTATCTCATGAAACTAAGAGTTGAAAACCAGGGCAATAGATACCTGTTCGCACACGTGGATTCAGCGGAAGCCTTCCTGAATGGACCTGGTGAAGCTACAGGTTGAATGTTTCTTGACTGGATGTGTAAAGACCCTGTGATGGATCCACAGATTGTAGGTGTTAATTATGGAGTTTCAAGTTGGCTTGGGTATGCTCCTAAGCCAGGCCGAACCCACCACTCTAGCCAGGGCAAGTAAGTTACAAACCAAAGATAACCTGTGCTCAACCCCTTGGTAGCTTGGCACAGAGCAGTCAGGCTTATCCCCAGAGGCAATGTGTAAAGTGTTTGCGCAACACATTCACATCAGTAACACAATAAATACACCACAAGAAATTCCACACAGGATTATATAAAATATCATATATTGAAATAAAACCTAGATCAGTATGACATGAATCAGTAATTCATTTGGCAAACACAAGGAGATGATGGATGGAGTGCTGAAACATTTCAGAAACTCACCCCCCCAGTAACAGATCTGGGTTGCATTCATTATCAATCTTTAGCTCACTTTGCCACCCCAGTTCAGATCCAGCCATATGCAAAATCAGTCTTGACCCTGTTCCTTATGGGAACAATCCAGCCTGAACTGCCAAGCCAGGTCTTCCCTGGACCGGAAACAACTATCCTGGGACCGGTTTTGGGGTAACACCCCTCATCAGCCAGGCTAGCTTGAATCAAGTGGCAAAGTGAGCAAGGGACCCACGTCTAGCCTATAAAAGGAATAGTCCTCATAGTAGTGAGAAACAAAATATTCTGTTTGTCACTACCAGGACATGCCACACAATAATGCCACATTTTCTAACTTTTACTAACACAGCACCCTGCCCATAGGGCTACCTAGGGCCTACCTTAGGGATGACCTATAGATAATAAAAGGGGAGTTTATGGCTTGGCCATACGTTTTAAATGTCAAGTCAATGTGGCAGTAAATTGCACACGCAGGCCCTCCTGTGGCAGGCCTGAGACAGGTTTGAAAGGCTACTTCGGTGGGTGATACAAGCAGTGCTCCAGGCCCACTAGTAGCATTTAATTTAAAGGCCCTTGGTATATGGGATACCACTTTACAAGGGGCTTACAGATAAATTAAATATGCCAAACAGGTGTTAAATAATCATACCATGTTTAAAGGAGAGAGCACATGTACTTTAGCATTGATTAGCAGTGGTAAAGTGCCCAGAGCCCTAAAGCCAACAAAAACAGTGTCAGATAAATAGGAGGAAGAAGGCAAAAGGTTTGGGGGTAACCCTGCAAAAAGAGCCAGGCTCAATAGCGGGAGTTACTCATTTTGAATGAATGGAGTTAGGGTATTGCTTCTCCAGGGAAGGATGGTGAAGAATTTCTTAGAGTATTGGGATTGCTGCTGTTCTTTTGTGTCTCTGATGTCCCTTTCCTCTGAGGCCTCCATAGGGGTCAGTAGGAAGTATAGGAGTTTTGCTCTGGGAGTCTCCATAGTTAATTTTTCGATTTACATTAAGATCTTCAGTATTCTCTAGACAGGTGTGATTAATTGCTGTTATGAAATCATGTTATTGTGGATTTACATGTTTTGGGCCGTTAACCACACACATTTATATCTTAAAGAAAACCTAATCATCAGAGTCATTCCAAAACTGTTCCACAATATCTGCAATGCAAGCAAGGTTAAATAGTATTACTCGGGTTTTGTTTGGCATTGTGATAAAGCAGCATTCCGTTCATCTGAAGGAAATGGGAAAACTACTTTTTTTTTATTCTTGGCTAGACTACTGTTGTTTCCAATAAACATTGTCAGCAGTCACCTCCTTGCTCATGATTAGATGGCTTGGTCTATCTCAGTTGTCTGCTCTTGATTAAATGCTTTTTGTCCCTATTATTGTGTTTGTCTTACCAAGGAGCATTTTGGTGTTTGGGTGAGTTTTAGCCTTCTACAGCATACTTGAAGGACTTTTTTTTTCATTTTGTTTTCGGCACTCTATGGTTGTGCATGTTTTTACTTACTCTCTCCACTTTTCCTCTTCATAATGCACCACCTGTCCCCATGATTTTTTTCATACCCCCACCTTGTGATGCTTCCTGCCCCACTCCCGATGTCCATGGTTTGTTTAATATTTAGCTATTTATTTATTTTTATGAGGGCCTAGCAGCTGCAAAGTACTTTTGGAAGACCACTTGGGTACTTATTTTGTACTACCTGTGCATTTTTATTTTCTATTTTTCACTGTTTTGTTTACCATTCTAACAGGGCTGCCCACCATGTTAGAGCTGTAATTTCAAAATGGCCGCACACGTTTTGATAAATGCGCACAAACCTTTCATCACTCAAGCTTCAGGACGTGGACATGTTTTGTCACACATGCGTGTGCCTTCATTTTTTATGCATTGAGCCATCTTAGAATAGTAAAAAACCTATTCCTAGATTGCCAGACATTGCATGTGCATGCTTCTTCACTAATGCCTTTGCATGCCAGTGCAAACAAGCTCTGGCAAAGCCAGTAGATCAGCTATTTTAAGTCAAAACTTTCGACGATGCTTGTAGTAGCTCAGCATTCAAAGCAACCGTCATCAAAACCCGCTAATGCTGCACACATAACAATCATTTAAAGCAGCAAGTAACATAATGGGAAACCCCTGTTCATTTCTCATGTTTCATACCAGACTTTTGCCATGTCTAAGGGCAATAAATGTCTGGGGTTACTGTTACCCAGATTTGTGCTATTCAATTTATTTTCCGTCAAACTAAGGAAGTTTGAGTCTGTCTGTCTGTGAAATTAACTGATCACTACAGATGTCAGCAGCAAGCGTTTAACTCATGAAGCCACTTGCTGGCTGTGGAAATAAACCACAACAATAACAGTTGTCTCTTCGCCTCCCGACTTACGGGACAACTCTTTATATGGTGAACTAACTTTAACATATAATGCTGTAACTATTGTTTAACACTTCTTTTTACAAGCCTGTCAAAAATATACGGCAGTATTCTAAGTATTGATTTCAATTAACACTGGCCATTATGGGTGGCGGAGCTTGCCTGGCCTAAAGATGGCCGCTAATTAAGTGATCTCCGCAAGCTGCTACATCAATACGGCAAGTATTGGCTGCTATTATACTTGCATCTCGCTCGAGGGACTGAGCACACTTAGCCTTACAGATGGTGCCCTGAAAGCTGGTGGAACGGAGCCGATTGATCCAGCCGATCCGTAGAAATCGGACCATACGCCACACTCCCCTACGCTGAGCGACATTGCGGCCGGCGAGGGCGGTGCCTCCAGCTGGGTCGCGACTGCGCAATCACCCGGCCCTCACGAACTCCGGCTCGAAGAGGCGACTGGACCCCCTGCTCGGCAGTGCTCCTCCTGGACGGCGCGTGGAGCCTTTGCCGGTCGCTGAGGACTTGCTGACTCCGCTGATATCTGTAGCGGGTAAGACGCTGCGGGGGCCTGGACTGAAGCGCGGTGAGGATCTCTAGCGTATTGGCCTGATCGGCTGTTGCTCGGTGCGAGGGCCTATTTGTGAGTCGCCGCCTGCCCTGAGCCCATGTATAAGACTCTGGGGGCGTGAGGGAAAGCCAGTATCTACAGCGAGCTTGACGCCACTAAACCAATTGCTGGGTGTGCGTGGCCCCTTCCCTCGGCGCAGCTCTGCTCCTGCCCTGGGCCCTAGACACCTGGGGGCTGTTCGTGTGGCTGCACTGGGCCCCTGGATGGGAGAATCGTGGGGGCCATCTTAATAGTGGTGACAGCGAAGTTGGACACCTGCCCCCTGAGTGGGTTGCTGCACCGCATGCTGTGAGGCCCTCTCTGACTTCCTTTGTGAGGCCCGTGGCCAGCATAAGCAGGCGCTTACACTCACTGGCGAAGTAGCTGGAGTTGAAGAAAACGCAGGCCCTGCGCTAACTGTACCGATACTGATCAGTGCCAACATGGGGAAACCAGACAAGACACAGCCTAAGCTGAGCTTTGAGCAGCGAAAGTCCAGGCATAGAGGATGCAGCGGAGTCTGCCGCGTCGGAATCTGACACATTATCTGAAGACCCCATTGGTGACATTAAAACGATCCTTGCGTCCAGGCAGAAAGGTTTGTCGGCGATTGATGTGAAAATAGACACCTTGTCCTATAGAATGGACCGCATGTCCGAGAGGGTTGACAAACATGCGGAACGTTTTGATATGGCCGAACGCAGAATCACTGAAACTTAGGAGGCTTAAACCGACTCTAATAGCGCACAGAAAGAGATGAAGAAAATTCTAGTCACTTTGCAGGACAGAGCTGAGGATTTGGAGGCCAGATCGAGGTGTAGTAACCTGCGCATTATAGGCCTGCCCGAGTCCACTGCAACAGGCAATATGGAG
This sequence comes from Calotriton arnoldi, assembly GCA_963921515.1. NCBI lineage: Eukaryota > Metazoa > Chordata > Amphibia > Caudata > Salamandridae > Calotriton > Calotriton arnoldi. The sequence continues at coordinate 783,595 of CAWUFW010003044.1, read as the reverse complement.
GTCTTCATAGAAAAACTGCTCACTACTCTGCTTGGTGCCGCCACCTTTTCCCCCATGTTTGTCGTGGAGCGCGCGCACCGAACGCTGGGCCCTAAGCCTCGCTCGGGTGCCCCTCCAAGGCCTGTCATAGCGAAGCTGCTAAACTATAGAGTAAGGGATGCGGCGCTGAGGAAGGCAAGAGAACTGGATAACCTACAGTACGAGGGCTCTTCTCTCTCCTTGTTCCCGGACTTCACTCTGAGTCCAGGAGGCCAGGAAGCAATTCGCGCCACTGAAGCGCAAGCTGAGGGAGCAAAGAGTAGAATACGCGATGCTGTACCCTGGCGCGGCTGAGAGTGATGCTTAACGGGAAAGCAAAGGTTTTCTCTGATCATCAGTCCCTCCAAAAAGCCTTCAAAGACTGGGACATGCTCGGCAAGCGTAGGAAAGACCAGACGGAGGACGATCGAGCGGATGGTGCAGGTGGAGTACTTGATGAAACCGACTAATGAGAAAGCTGTACACCAGACCCTAGTGACAATCAACCCTCACGTGAAGACTATCTGAACAGGTCTGAGGTGTTTGGAACTTGAACCTCCAATGGTGACCACACTAATGTGGATCATAAATTTATGTTCCTACTGCCAATCCGTGAGAAGATGAACAAATTTGCTGTCTCTCATCTGCATAAGCCAGACCCATTGTTATGGACAATTGGCGCCTTCTCGAGCGAGAGACACTATGCATCAGGAACTGTTTGCGAGGCTTCCCAGGAGAATTTTTCCCTCCTGTGGAAGTCTCTTACCATTTGGCAAGTGGTGGTGCGGCACTGAGATACACAGTAGTGTTAGCTGGCAACATCTGCCCCAATGTGTTCCACGCTTAATCACCACAAGTTAATTAGTGCGTATTGTTGCACAACTGTTGTTTTCTTCCTATATGTACTAGTAATTGCTAGTGGGGAGGGAAGCAGGCCGCCTATGCCTAGTTGGGGACGGCATGGCGTGGGGAGTTTTTTTTTTTTTAGCAGTTCACATGGACATGTGGGTCGTGAGTGATAACGGTAACACACTTAAAATAGCAGCTAGGATGGTCAGATCATGTGATAGTTGTGAATGACACACTGTGGAATAGGGCAGAGGCATAGAAGGAGCCTGCGGCTAATGACCTGGAATGTGAGGGGACTGAATGACCATAGAAAGTTGTGTAAAATCCTGGCATACTTGAAAAGAAAGGAAGTAGACATTGCTCTGCTTCAAGAGATGCACCTTGCCCCCAATAGCACCATGTTCACAAGACGAAGCCTATTAGGTCCGTTCCAAGCAGCTGGCTTCACCTCGCCCTCAAGGGGTGTGCTTACCTGGGTAAATCCTAAATCTGGTCTTCAACTCGAAGAGCGCAGGGCTGATCCTGCTGGTAGATATGTAATCTCAAGATGTTATGGCAGGGGTGCTGACTTCCAAATTGTTAATACCTACGGGCCCAACTATGATGATCCTCAGTTCTACAATTCATTATTGACACTTATTAAGGACTGCCCTTCATTACCACTAATCTGGGGTGGGGATTTTAATTGCTTATTGGATCCTGCACTTGATCGATCGAAGGGTCCCTCTAGGCACCCATCTGCAGCTGCCAAGGCCATTGCTGACATAGCGCTACAATTGCATCTGGTTGACGTTTGGAGAACCAGATCCCCTGGGAGAGGCAGGTTCACGCACTACTCTGCGTACCACGATACACACACTAGAATAGATTACTGGTTCATATCGGAGGCACTAATGACTAGGGTACGGGACTGCACAGTATTAGCTCGCTCCTTTTCCGACCATTCTCCCATATTGTTAGCGGTTGAAATTCCCCCGCTGGCCCTCCCCCTTTCCTGTGGAGATTCCCTCCATACTCTCTACTAGACACAGTATTTAAAGCTGAATTAGCTGCCGCCATTACTGAATTTTTTTAAACTACCATTGGTTCAGTCAACTGTTTTGCCACGGTATGGGAGACATTTAAGGTGTTCATAAGGGGGGTTGCCATGAATAAACATTCTGGGGTCCTCCATTCCATTCGAGGTAGACTCGCTTTATTAGAGGATCGATTGGGTGCACTGGAGAGAGAGGCACTGAACAGGAATGACCCCCAGATTTTAGAACAATTGAAAACAACACTAGAAGAGTACCACGAGGAAGCCGATAGTGAAATTAAGCACATGGGGAAATATGCATTGGCCAGAACCTACGGCGAGGGAGACAGCCTGGGCTCAGTATTGGCGGTGGTTGCTCGCTGTCTGTGTGAGTCTGGAGTCATTAACGAGCTGATTGACGAGAAGGGCACTGTGCTAAAAGAGCAGGCGGACATAGTGAACAGATTCAGCAGATACTACCAGGACCTGTATAGCTCCAAAGTTACCCCAGATGAGGCGAACATAGTGAATTATTTGGAATACATACAACTACCCTGGCTGACGGATAGTCATAGAGAGTACCTCATGAGGCCCCTTGACGCTGTTGAGATCCATATAGCACTTAACTTCATGCGGGATGGGAGTGCCCCTGGTCAAGATGGGCTCACTGTGTCCTTTTACAAGGCCTTTAGTGAACTGCTGGTTCCACACTTGAGTACCCTGTTCCAGGAACTGGGAGAGGCTGGCATAATGACCCCCTCCATGCGTGAGGCACTGATTGTAACCATATTGAAACCTGGTAGGGCTCCCCAAGAGTGCTCGTCTTACAGACCACTGTCGTTAATAAATGTTGACACTAAAACTTTTGCTAAAATATTGGCCAACAGACTGACCCCTCTCCTGCCTATTATGGTAGGCCCTGAACAAGCGGGCTTTGTGCCTGGCCGCACGCTCTCATATAATCTGAGAACAGTTTTTGGGGCCTTACAACACGTTAAAACAGACGTTCAGGCAGCAGCAGTGTTTTTAGACGCTGAAAAGGCCTTTGATTAGGTTGAATGGAAATTCATGCTGGTGATGCTAAGGCGCTTGGGAGTCGGAGAAATCTTTCTTAAATTAATTTCGGTTCTTTATAACTCTCCCACAGCTCGAGTGCGCTAGGGGATGATGTTTCCTCCCCCATTCATATATCTAGAGGCACGAGACAAGGGTGCCCCTTATCGGCACTACTGTATGCCGTGGCAGCAGAGCCCCTGCTGAGTGCACTTTGTGAGTATCATGGCAATAGAGGCTTACGTTTCCCCAACTACAATCTCATTGCCTCTGCCTATGCGGACGATATGCTATTGTATATACGGGATCTGGACACTAATCTCTCTCCAGTAATACGAGAGGTGTTGAGATTTGGCGGCATCTCGGGTCTTAAAATCAACTGGGATAAATCTATAATCTTCCCATTAACCCCGGTCACAACACAGACGGCCTTAGACTATCCCCTACAATGGACATCAGATCCGGTTAGATATTTGGGGATACAGGTCCACTCCGACGCGGAACAAGAACTTAGGGCAAATTATGGCAGAGCCATCACTAAGTTGGAAGAAGACATAGAAAGGTGGATTCGCCTCCCTCTCTCAGTGGTGGGTCGTATGTCCCTGATGAAAATGATAGTATTTCCCAGATTCCTTTTACTTTTCGTCAATATCCCTGTGGTTGTCCCCCAACACATTTTTAAAACGTTACGGACCCTGAAGGGTAAATTGGCATGGGCTGGTAAAACTCTGCGTGTCAAACTGGATATCCTATCTTTGCCCTACTCTGCGGGAGGTCTGGGGGCACCGGATCTGGAGCTGTACTACAGGGTGGCGCAAAGATCGCATGTTCACAATTGGATCCACGGTCCGCACAATCTACCCCACCTCCAAATAGAGAAGGTAGCTGCAAGTCCTGACCCCCTCCCGCGTTGTCTGTCTCAAGCACCTATTAGGCGGTGTAGCGTGCTGGATTCAGTTAACTCTACCGTACACGCCTGGCACGTTTTACTAAAAAAACAGGCCGGTGCTTTAATGTACTCCCCACTTATGCCTGTGGAATGGTTCCACTGGCTTAGTATCAGCTCCGAAAGAGGTGCACTCCCCTCGCTGAGAGCCCTGCGGATACACGTGATGAGCGACTTCTTTAAGGAGGGCAGAGTACGCACATGGGAGGAGGCAGCAGAGAGTATACACGACCTTACCCCTTTAACACAATTTCACTTTTTTAGAATCCCCCATGCATTGAGGGCGTTGCTTGGAGACGAGCTACGAGAACCTCCGGAGTTGCCTGCCTGCTCGTTACTACTGCGCTCAGAATCCCACATTAAGCTAGTCTCGAAAGTATGCCGCATCACTAGCCTTTAAGCATATACAATACACCAAAGCTAGGTTGGAGTGGCAAAATTATATTGGGGTAACCCTTACCGATGACATCTGGCATTGCTGCTGTGAAGCTACCCAAAAGATCTCACTCAATGGAAGGCACAGACTGGTCCATTTCAAGTATCTCAATGGGGTACACTACACGCCGAAGAGATTATTTCAATATGGGCTCAGGGACACTGACTGCTGTGAACGTTGTGGGGAGGCGGAGGCAGATTTTTTGCATGTGGCATGGTCGTGCCCCCCAGTAGCGGAATTTTGGAAGCAAATTTTTCACACATTAAATGCCATCGCGGATCAATCCCTCTCCCCTGAGCCCCTACTAGCGCTTTTGGGATACACGAAACCTCTTAACAAGAACATCAGGAAATTAGTTTCTATGGGTCTACTATTGGCAAAGCGTAGGATTGCGATGCGCTGGATGCATGGTCCCATACCAACTGTGACAGAATGGGAGCAGGATATGCTCTACTGTAATACCCAGTCCAATGTTTATAATGAGCTGCTGCCCCCCCAAAGTCGTCCAAAAAGTTTCTGGGGTCTATATGCGCAATATTTAGTGGCAAAACAGGGTGACAATGCGGACAATGAATGATAGCATGTTGTATTGTGTAGAACCAGGAACCACAAGTACTATGAGTATTGCATTAAATTGGTCATGTTGGTTGTATATCACACATGGTAGCTGCTTGCACTTAGACTAGCAGGTTCCGCAGTCTGCAATATTGATGTCCTAGAGTGTATTATCCTATCTTTTCATCCTCGTTGCAACGTCCCATCGCTACTGTGAAATGTGTCAATAGGTGTTGCCGCTTAATTGCCGACTCATGTATGTTGTCTATCATGTTCTGTGCATTGATGTAAACTGGGTTATGAAAACAAATTTAAAAACAAAAAACAAAAAAAAAACACTGGCCATTATGTGTGCAGGAAGGCCATGAGGACCTGTCCCCCTAATTTCTCTCACTGCAGCCAAAAAAAGATTTTCCTGCCCTGAACCTGCAGCATTTGCTTAGCTGCTATCGGCAAATCATGCAGAATGTAAACCACTCAACCTTCAGTCTTGTGGTTTATAATGCAACATAAATCCATCGGCGGCTTGTGATTGCAAGCAGCCCATATTTATTGTATACCCCGGGTGTCCCAATTAGCAAGCCAAATTCATGATATAAGGTTAACAGCCTTCCTTCTGCTGGGACCAGGGCCTGTTTTATCACGTGTTTTTTGGCAAGGCTTTTTCTAATGTACTATTTTCAGTGACATTTCCTGTTTTGTCTTGTTTAATGACCACTAGTAACACTACAATATGTGGGGAAGTTCTTTCTCTAACTTCACACAATCCAATATGACAGAAGTAAGGCGAAGCAAGCAAGCACCGCGACATAGGCCCTCAGCAGAGGGTTTGCTGTTAGATATACATCAGTATACATCACAGATATTTCTTGACATTTTAAAAACAAAATCCAAGTTTAATCAGTATTAGTAGATTCTTTACCTCTAGCTCAAACAATGAAACAACTTAGATTTTCTTTGAAGTTTGGCAGTGGCAAAGCAAAACGAGGTAACCTCCATGCGGAATGGAATGTGATGAGGTGCCCCCGAGGCTCCCACAACTCACTGATATTAGTAGGCTTCAGACTGAATGGGGACCCCCTGAAGGTTGGGGGCCCTCTGCGCCACAGGGGATTGCGCTAGGAGCTGTTGTAATGCACATTCATAATGTTAGGGGTTCTGCATTCACATTAATACACCACGTAATAACCTTGTCTCTAACAACTGGTAAGCAGATAAAGCAACTAGAAATTGCTTTAGAAACAGGTACTGGTCAAAAACAGTTGGACATTTGAACTTCACTTATTGTAAATAGACAACAAATTGTTTCTATGTGTTGTCTCCAATAATGTTATACCTCATTAGGATGCACACTGTTTGCTAATTACATTAACAGGCCCTGTATGAGAGATAGGGAAATGCTACAATGAGCGCAGTAATATTTAGTTATGCAAATGCTACTAAAGTACTTAGTCACTATCTTGCAGGTAATTAATTAAAAAAAACCATCAAAGTGAATTGTAAGAATAAAATAGAGTTTTGCATGCATAGCAGGTGCAAAAGCTGCACGTGTATATTAAAATAAATTAACATAATGTGGATCCGCTTCTCTGTAATGAATGGCTTGCGATGATAAATTACACTCCGGCATTTAAGTAATCCACACCCAGCATGTCTCTCCAGGCAGTTCTGCTAACTTCTTTTCCGAATTACTTCTTTGAGCTGCTTAATAAAGTAATATAGTTGTATTTCCTGACCGTCTCCTCGACACTCCTCTCGTTTCCCGCTTTTCGCTCTCATGTTCGTCATTTAGGAGTCAACAGGGGTCGCAGCTGCGACCCCTGGCTTGCCCTTTGCTACCCCTGGCACTGCTTTAGCGACCCCTGGCCTCAGAAGTGGCAAAATCAGTGCCTGGAACACAGGGGCAGCTCTTCCTAATGGACGCTGGTTTGAGTTCCACTTGCCGGGTTTCTGTCAATTTATCTATTATACAAATAGTGAATAATAATATTCACTATTAGTGTAATATAAAATGGAGTACATTAGCTGGAATATGACCCTATCTGGAAGCTAAGGTAAGTAAAAAATGCTGTTAAATGTATGTTGTGTCCATGCTTGCGGGTGAGTGTGTGTTTGTTTATGTGCTCGAGAGTGTGTGAATGTGTTAGTATGGGTAAGCATGTGTGTGTGAGTCAAAGTAAAGGCCAAATGGTGTGCAGTCACTTCCGCTACCGCTGGCATTTTGGTAAATTGACGTTCATGCCCGCTCGACCTTATAATTGTTTTATAACCAGCTCATGCCTTTTTCATTTCCCCACCATTCTGGCCCTGCTACTTACGCACTATTCCGGATACTGCCCAATTATTTTTATTTGCTAATTATAAGTTCATATTTAGAAATCTTTTAAAATTGTTATTCGCATAATGGTGTTCAGTTCGGGTTAAAGACAACATTGGTAATAAGAGCATGGGTCGCTCATACTTTGATGAGTCAATGACTGTGGCTTTTTTTGTTAGTAGTGATAGATTTACTCTTTATGTCAATCTTAGGAAGATATGGGCTTGACAGCCTTTTTATTTTTTGTTGTATATTTGTGTGTTTCTTTAGTATAACTGTGTGGCTGACTCAATGATTGTTTGTAAAGCCAAATTGCCTCGGTGTAATTGGATTGGTGATGAGCTTAAGACTTATGATTCATTTCTTGAAGATATTACCCTGCAAGACTAAATTAAATTCAGCGTGAATGTTGTTTGTAATTAGAGGCAGAGAGTTTGAAATGTTCTCTGGTGATGCCTTTCTCTTAGTCACAGTTCCCTTACTCGATATAGGGGCTTTTTTTTAATGCAAAGAATTCCCGCAACGGGGCTTGTTGCCCTGCATAAAACTGACCTTAAGGTCCTGCTAGAAAGTCATGTCATTTCGGTGTTTAGAACATGGCTTTATTGGTTGACATATAGTGACCAGATTCACAAAGCACAAATTTGAATTTCGTTACCAGAATATGCTAAAGTCTTTCTAAGTGAGATAACCTCAAACCTGCCCTGAAAGCTCTCCACTGGCTCCCAGTAAATGCCAGAATTAAATGTAAGTCCTGTCTACCGTTCAATCAGCATACTGGTACAAAGGCCATGTTTATCTTCAAAAACCTGTGCCTTGCTATCGCCCTACCTGATCCCTCTTTTCATCATCTTTATCAACCAATGATAGTCCAAAAGGAAGATTAAGAGATACAGACTGTTAGACCTGGCATCCTTGGTGTGGTTTCCCCTGACTTTTTGCCTGTAGACCTCATGTTTTGCTGACTTCATTTTTGCTGGCTTTAGTATTCTGGGCACTTTATCACTAACCAGTGCTAAAGTGCATGTGCTCTTTACACTAAACATGGAAACATTGGCTTGTTCACAATAGGCATATTTAATCTACCTACAAGTCCCTAGTTAAGGGCCCAGACCTTGTAAATTAAATACTACCAGTGAGCCTGCAACACTGATTGTGCCACCCTTTTAAGTAGCAATTTAAATATTCCCTCAGGCCTGCCACTGCAGAGCCTGTGTGTGCAGTTTAAACTGCCATTTCGACCTGACAAGTTAACCTACTTGCCAGGCCCAAACCTTCCTTTTTATTACATGTAAGTCACCCCTAAGGTAGGCCCAGGGCAGCCCTAGGGGCAGGGATCTGTGCATTTAAAAAGTAGAATGCACATTCAAGTTTTACATATCTTGGTAGTGAAATACTCTTACATTTGTTTTTCACTACTGCAAGGCTTATCTCTCCCATAGGTTAACAGGCGGACTGACTAATACCGTTAAATAAGTGTAGTTTCCCATTGGGACAAGATAAAAAAATCATATTTGGTGACTCGACTCACAATTTAAGAACACAACTGATGATGAAGTTGGTTTTTAAATTTCAGTTCTGAAAATGCCACTTTTAGTAAGTTAATAAATGTATACACACAGCAATAATGCACTCTTTTTTCTCAACAGTCTACACTATAAAATAAGAATCACAAATTTCAAGGATTGGTGTGCGCCTTCTGAAGTGGTTCCACCCTACCACCTGTGCAACAATGAAATGATAAACTAGGACGCAAGTCTTAGACAGATGGCGCACTACCTATGAACTCAAGAGTGAGTGTATTAACTCAATGTTAATCGAAAGTCTTCAACATCATGTAAGATTATTATAAAAAATAATTTATCTGATACACAAAGATTCAACAATGTTACGAAAACAGATGATGACTGAATCCAAAACGATATCTTCAATCCAGTTTATTCAAAAGTACCGTCTTCATCGGTTACTCTTGTAAATTCATAAATCAAATGTTGCATTCAAACGTGGAGATTCAATCCCAATGCATTTCGGGTGTACATACACCCTTCGTCAGGGGAAATCTACAGGAAAATAATCAATAAATCTGATTACATGAAAACTGAATAAGGTCTGTTTGCAATGTATCTGTCAAAACATCCGGAAAGGTTACTACAAATACAAGTCCTTTAAACAAATCAACATGAATAACATATGCGTTACACAATCGGTCTGGCGATGACCACGCCATCTCTTAATACCAATAGGAGAACAATATGAGGAACAGTATAGATGTTAGCAAAGCAAAAGAAACCAAAAGATTCCACAACCAACATGCCGGCTGTTACTAATGGAAAACTGTGATGTACAAAGTAGAAAATCACCCGTGAAAAGTAAAAGCGCGAAAGCAGGTGCTCAGAAGAGGAACCAAAAGCGAACCCAACATTTACTGATGTTTCACATCATAACCCAAACACCTCGACATGAGATGAAAATCATGTCGGAGCATCTTAAGTCATTAAAACTGATTACGTGAAACATAAGAACCCCGTAAAAAATAGAGGCTTACCCACAAATCCTTAGCGGTCAAAATACCTCTGTACGAGATATTTAGAAAATGGAAGTGCTAAAAAATGAAGAAAAGCTAGTGACCAATACGACCTATATAGCGTTATCCCAAAATTTCTAAATAACATGAAACTAAATACAAAGGGAGTACGATGTAGCTTACCGAGTGCACGGTGTCGCAAGTTGACACAAGTACTTTCATAAATAGATAGAAACGACCGTCATTTTTCTTAACCGGAACACGTCAGTGCCTATAAAAAAGATATGCTATAACTAAACGCCTCATATAAAGAAAACCCCGAAACCCCCGGAGGTATAGGACTCACCAAAGTGACGTAAACACCGTGCACCATTCTTTCCAAGCACCCAGATCCTGAAGTGGCTAAACGTCCGAAGCATGCAATAAGTGAGCTGAAATGGTTCCGGTAACTGCCGTCTCCACGTGCATTCATGGTAATAAACATAGGACAATGTGGGAAAACTAAATCGAGAGTACCAAAGGCGGCAGACATCTTAACAAAGGTGCCGAGTCAACGGCACTACGAACACAATGGTATGATGTTTTAAATTGCAATCATTACAATGCTTAGCAGAACCAATTCAAGAATAAAATACATATATAATGGTGAGCGTGACAGATGTGCTTCTTTAGTGTTATTTCTCTGTTCTTACAAAAATTTCTATGCATGTATACATAACCTTTTTACATATGAATAAAACAATGATATGGCCCCACAGTATTGTATATTGCCCCAATCATTACATAAGACGTGACGTGAACCAATATCCACATTACTAATCTATTTAACACTCTAAGATAGCTTAAATCAATGTTCACATTATGACTCTATTTAACACACTCACGTACACACTACCTAAATGCTCTGTGAACATGTAACCCATGTAAAGCAGAAGTGCAACGGTTATATGAGCAAAAATAGAACATATTCAATGTGAAGTTTATAAGTGCAACCTGTAGTGCACTAATCCTGCCTGTCACATTTCTAAAACAATTACATCGAACCGCAAAATTAATGATGGAGAACACAATATGGTGCTAAAAATACAAATAATATTGTGAGTCAAACCACAAAATTAATGATGAAGAACAAAATGTGATACTGAAAATACAAATAATATAGTGAGTCAAACAGCTAACCGTTACACCTATGGCATGTTAATGTTGTACGCTATGCTGATTGCTGTATCACAGGAAACACGAGAGTTCCAATTTATCATTAAGACCCTTTGGACTCATGGTGCCCAGATGCCTGATCCAAAACGTCTCGCGCTGTGTGATAAATTTAGACATGTCTCTATCTAAATGACTCTTCACAATCTCCAGAACTGTAAATCTGAGCTGAGCAATCGTATGACGAAACTCACTCCAATGCCTTGCTAAAGGAGAAGACATCACCATCGTTCTAATCCTGCTCTTGTGTTCAGTAATGCGCATGCGCAATAATCTCTCTGTCTTGCCTACGTAATATAAACCACACGGACACCGTATGGCGTAAATTACGTTTTGAGAATTACAATTGGCAGTGAAAGACAATTTGACTGGTTTACCTGACCAGGGATGTGAGATAGATGTCCCTTGCAAAACATTAATGCAATGTGAACAATTGTAACACTTTTGCATACCTCTTGATTCTCCCACACTTTTAACCTTTTTCTTTTTCAATATCTCTCTAATGTTATTAGATCTTTTATAAGCAAAAATAGGAGGATCTTGAAAAAGAGTGCCAAAATCGGGTTCCATTTGTAATAAGTCCCATCGTTGAAGAATAACTTTCTTGATGGCTGTGGCTTGTGTCGAGAAGACTGATACAAATACTTCACGTCTACCCTTGATTTTCGCTCTCTTAGTGAGTAAATCCGCCCTAGAGATGGCGTCAGTCTTTCTAGCTGCTGAGTCAACTATCTCATGAGGGTAACCCCTCTCCAAAAAACCTTTCTTAAATGTATTCAAAGAGGTTTGGTATTGTGTATGATCTGAAGTAATGCGCTTGATGCGTAAAAATTGTGAGAGCGGAAGATGTTTCTTAAGAGACTCTGGATGAAAGCTGGTGTACAATAATGTATTATTGCGGTCTGTCGGTTTGGTGAAAACCTTAGTGACAATCTGAAAGTCACACAATTCAACCTGCACGTCTAAATAAGAGAGAGATCGTTTATCCATAGTGTGTGTGAACTGTATTCTAGAATTCTTGTCATTCAACTGGCTGAGCTTGCTTAGCAATTCAACCTGTGTGCCCTGCCAAATGATAAATATATCGTCAATGTATCGACGATAAAGTACCAAATGTGCTGTCCAGTCTGGATCACTTAATATGTGTTCACATTCAAACTTCATCATGTAGATATTTGCATAACTTGGTGCCCCGGAAAAACCCATGGATGTTCCAGTGGTCTGCAAAAAATACCTCTCTTGCCACCTAAAATAGCTGTGAAATAGACAAAACTGCAGAATATCCAATAGGAAAACTTTCTCGGCTTGTATGTCTTCTCTTTGGAGTAACGCCCACTCAACTGCCTCGATTCCCTCTCCATGTGGTATAGAAGTGTAAAGAGCCACCACGTCTACAGTGCATAGCCAGATCTCCACTCCCGTCGGCAATACAAGATTGCCCAACAGCGTCAAGAAATGAGTCGTGTCTTGTAAATATGTGCTACTTGTTTGTACAATTGTCTGAAGAAAGGTATCTAAATAATGCCCAAGAGGCTCATGAATCGACCCACAGCCGGAGACTATGGGGCGAAAGGGAGGATCTCTAAGATTCTTGTGTATTTTAGGTAACATGTAAATATCAGGTCTACGTGGAAACCTGGAATAAAGGAATTCCGAAGTTTTTTCTGAAATCCACCCCATGTCCTTAGCATGTGTCAAAATCTGTGCCAGCACTCCTTGAAACTCAATGGTCGGATCTTTATCCAACAATATGTATGTGGTATCATCAGAAAGCATGCTTTCTACCTTAGCTTCATAGAAATCTCGATCCATGACAACTAGTGCCCCTCCCTTATCTGCTTGAGAAAAAACAATTGAGCAATTATCACGTAGATTTCTAAGTGCCTTCCTGTCAGTTAGGGTCAAATTATGTCTCTTCCTCGATGGAGATTGTAACTGTGCCAGATCTTTTTGGACTAATGTTTCAAAAGTATCTAACACCTTGTGTGTAGTTGGAGCTATAAACGTGCTTTTAGGTCTGAACTCCCTCAATTCTGATGTTCCCGAACCCTCAGGGGCAGACTCTCTGTTACTAAAGAAATACCGTAACCTGAGTTTTCTCATAAATTTGTATAAATCAATTTCCATGTTCAAAGGGTTGGTATGAAAAGTAGGTACAAAAGTGGTTCCTTTATTCAAAAGACTTAACTGAGCTTCTGTTGACTGGACAGATGAAATGTTGACCACTAATGTTTCTTCGTTCTGCGACCTGAGCTCGCGGTTTTTACCGCCTCCGCGGCCTCTACGTGTCTTTGTGACTCGGGCTGCACCACTATCTGATCTATTGGAGGATTGTTGGCTGCTGGACTGACTGACTGGACTGACTCCTAAAAAAAGCAGCCTTAGTCGCTGTTGAAAAGACGCACATTTCACAAGAGTGGAACTACCTCTTCAGATGAGTCTAGCGTCGGTTAGTGACACACGTATGACAAGAGCACCGGTGCCATCTGTTAATGAACCCACAGATACAGAATCAACCTCAACAGCGACTAAGGTTGCTTTTTTAGGAGTCAGTCCAGCAGCCAACAATCCTCCAATAGATCAGATAGTGGTGCAGCCCGAGTCACAAAGACACGTAGAGGCCGCGGAGGCGGTAAAAACCGCGAGTTCAGGTAGCAGAACGAAGAAACAGTGGTCAACATTTCATCTGTCCAGTCAACAGAAGCTCAGTTAAGTCTTTTGAATAAAGGAACCACTTTTGTACCTACTTTTCATACCAACCCTTTTGAACATGGAAATTGATTTATACAAATTTATGAGAAAACTCAGGTTACGGTATTTCTTTAGTAACAGAGAGTCTGCCCCTGAGGGTTCGGGAACATCAGAATTGAGGGAGTTCAGACCTAAAAGCACGTTTATAGCTCCAACTACACACAAGGTGTTAGATACTTTTGAAACATTAGTCCAAAAAGATCTGGCACAGTTACAATCTCCATCGAGGAAGAGACATAATTTGACCCTAACTGACAGGAAGGCACTTCGAAATCTACGCGATAATTGCTCAATTGTTTTTTCTCAAGCAGATAAGGGAGGGGCACTAGTTGTCATGGATCGAGATTTCTATGAAGCTAAGGTAGAAAGCATGCTTTCTGATGATACCACATACATATTGTTGGATAAAGATCCGACCATTGAGTTTCAAGGAGTGCTGGCACAGATTTTGACACATGCTAAGGACATGGGGTGGATTTCAGAAAAAACTTCGGAATTCCTTTATTCCAGGTTTCCACGTAGACCTGAAATTTACATGTTACCTAAAATACACAAAAATCTTAGAGATCCTCCCTTTCGCCCCATAGTCTCCGGCTGTGGGTCGATTCATGAGCCTCTGGGCATTATTTAGATACCTTTCTTCAGACAATTGTACAAACAAGTAGCACATATTTACAAGACACGACTCATTTCTTGACGCTGTTGGGCAATCTTGTATTGCCGACGGGAGTGGAGATCTGGCTATGCACTGTAGACGTGGTGGCTCTTTACACTTCTATACCACATGGAGAGGGAATCGAGGCAGTTGAGTGGGCGTTACTCCAAAGAGAAGACATACAAGCCGAGAAAGTTTTCCTATTGGATATTCTGCAGTTTTGTCTATTTCACAGCTATTTTAGGTGGCAAGAGAGGTATTTTTTGCAGACCACTGGAACATCCATGGGTTTTTCCGGGGCACCAAGTTATGCAAATATCTACATGATGAAGTTTGAATGTGAGCACATATTAAGTGATCCAGACTGGACAGCACATTTGGTACTTTATCGTCGATACATTGACGATATATTTATCATTTGGCAGGGCACACAGGTTGAATTGCTAAGCAAGCTCAGCCAGTTGAATGACAAGAATTCTAGAATACAGTTCACGCACACTATGGATAAACGATATATCTCTTATTTAGACGTGCAGGTTGAATTGTGTGACTTTCAGATTGTCACTAAGGTTTTCACCAAACCGACAGACCGCAATAATACATTATTGTACACCAGCTTTCATCCTGAGTCTCTTAAGAAACATCTTCCACTCTCACAATTTTTACGCATCAAGCGCATTACTTCAGATCATACACAATACCAAACCTCTTTGAATACATTTAAGAAAGGTTTTTTGGAGAGGGGTTACCCTCATGAGATAGTTGACTCAGCAGCTTGAAAGACTGATGCCATCTCTAGGGCGGATTTACTCACTAAGAGAGCGAAAATCAAGGGTAGACGTGAAGTATTTGTATCAGTCTTCTCGACACAAGCCACAGCCATCAAGAAAGTTATTCTTCAACGATGGGACTTATTACAAATGGAACCCGATTTTGGCACTCTTTTTCAAGATCCTCCTATTTTTGCTTATAAAAGATCTAATAACATTAGAGAGATATTGAAAAGAAAAAGGTTAAAAGTGTGGGAGAATCAAGAGGTATGCAAAAGTGTTACAATTGTTCACATTGCAATAATGTTTTGCAAGGGACATCTATCTCACATCCCTGGTCAGGTAAACCAGTCAAATTGTCTTTCACTGCCAATTGTAATTCTCAAAACGTAATTTACGCCATACGGTGTCCGTGTGGTTTATATTACGTAGGCAAGACAGAGAGATTATTGCGCACGCGCATTACTGAACACAAGAGCAGGATTAAAACGATGGTGATGTCTTCTCCTTTAGCAAGGCATTGGAGTGAGTTTCGTCATACGATTGCTCAGCTCGGATTTACAGTTCTGGAGATTGTGAAGAGTCATTTAGATAGAGACATGTCTAAATTTATCACACAGCGCGAGACGTTTTGGATCAGGCATTGGAACTCTCGTGTTTCCTGTGATACAGCAATCAGCATAGCGTACAACATTAACATGCCATAGGTGTAACGGTTAGCTGTTTGACTCACTATATTATTTGTATTTTCAGTATCACATTTTGTTCTTCATCATTAATTTTGTGGTTTGACTCACAATATTATTTGTATTTTTAGCACCATATTGTGTTCTCCATCATTAATTTTGCGGTTCGATGTAATTGTTTTAAAAATGTGACAGGCAGGATTAGTGCACTACAGGTTGCACTTATAAACTTCACATTGAATATGTTCTATTTTTGCTCATATAACCTTTGCACTTCTGGTTGCACTTGTAAACTTCACATTGAATATGTTCTATTTTTGCTCATATAACCTTTTCACTTCTGCTTTACATGGGTTACATGTTCACAGAGCATTTAGGTAGTGTGTACGTGAGTGTGTTAAATAGAGTCATAATGTGAACATTGATTTAAGCTATTTTAGAGTGTTAAATAGATTAGTAATGTGGATATTGGTTCACGTCACGTCTTATGTAATGATTGGGGCAATATACAATACTGTGGGGCCATATCATTGTTTTATTCATATGTAAGAAGGTTATGTATACATGCATAGAAATGTTTGTAAGAACAGAGAAATAACACTAAAGAAGCACATCTGTCACGCTCACCATTATATATGTATTTTATTCTTGAATTGGTTCTGCTAAGCATTGTAATGATTGCAATTTAAAACATCATACCATTGTGTTCGTAGTGCCGTTGACTCGGCACCTTGTTAAGATGTCTGCCGCCTTTGGGACTCTCGGTTTAGTTTTCCCACATTGTCCTATGTTTATTACCATGAATGCACGTGGAGACGGCAGTTACCGGAACCATTTCAGCTCACTTATTGCATGCTTCGGACGTTTAGCCACTTCAGGATCTGGGTGCTTGGAAAGAATGGTGCACGGTGTTTACGTCACTTTGGTGAGTCCTACACCTCCGGGGGTTTCGGGTTTTCTTTATATGAGGCGTTGAGTTATAGCATATCTTTTTATAGGCACTGACGTGTTCCGGTTAAGAAAAATGACGGTCGTTTCTATCTATTTATGAAAGTACTTGTGTCAACTTGCGACACCGTGCACTCGGTAAGCTACATCGTACTCCATTTGTATTTAGTTTCATGTTATTTAGAAATTTTGGGATAACGCTATATTGGTCGTATTGGTCACTAGCTTTTTTTCATTTTTTAGCACTTCCATTTTCTAAATATCTCGTACAGAGGTATTTTGACCGCTAAGGATTTGTGGGTAAGCCTCTATTTTTACGGGGTTCTTATGTTTCACGTAATCAGTTTTAATGACTTAAGATGCTCCGACATGATTTTCATCTCATGTCGAGGTGTTTGGGTTATGATGTGAAACATCAGTAAATGTTGGGTTCGCTTTTGGTTCCTCTTCTGAGTACCTGCTTTCGCGCTTTTACTTTTCACGGGTGATTTTCACTTTGTACATCACAGTTTTCCATTAGTAACAGCCGGCATGTTGGTTGTGGAATCTTTTTGGTTTCTTTTGCTTTGCTAACATCTATACTGTTCCTCATATTGTTCCCCTATTGGTATTAAGAGATGGCGTGGTCATCGCGAGACCGATTGTGTAACGCATATGTTATTCATGTTGATTTGTTTAATGGACTTGTATTTGTAGTAACCTTTCCGGATGTTTTGACAGATACATTGCAAACATACCTTATTCAGTTTTCATGTAATCAGATTTATTGATTTTTTTCCTGTAGATTTCCCCTGACGAAGGGTGTATGTACACCCGAAATGCATTGGGATTGAATATCCACGTTTGAATGCAGCATTTGATTTATGAATTTACAAGAGTAACCGATGAAGACGGTACTTTTGAATAAACTGGATTGAAGATATCGTTTTGGATTCAGTCATCATCTGTTTTCGTAACATTGTTGAATCTTTGTGTATCAGATAAATTGTTTTTTATAATAATCTTACATGATGTTGAAGACTTTCGATTAACATTGAGTTAATACACTCACTCTTGAGTTCATAGGTAGTGCGCCATCTGTCTAAGACTTGCGTCCTAGTTTATCATTTCACTTTTAGTAAGTTGGCATTTTCATAAACCATTTGCTGCCTTCTGCTTGTCCCTGGAATACAGGTGTGGGGTGGGTGGCAGCTGGCTTCCTGCATTTCCTCTAGACAGTAACACACAAAGGCAAAGTATGTGTGACTGAGCAGTCATCTACATGTTGATGGGTCCGCCTGAGGCAGGATGAGAGGGAGGAGCTGACACTTGCACTTGAATTTGGCTGTGCCTGTCCCCTCACAAAGATCTGCATACCCCCTGTAGTGGGTCTAGGGCCAGAACAAAAAAGGAGGGCCTTGTGCACTTCAAAGCATCTCTTTAAAGTCTCCCTATTTCAAAGGCCAAATTGGGTAGAAGTACTGGACCTCTGATACCATGTTTTTAGAACACTTTTAGGTCTAAGGACACTCTGCCAAGAAGAAGAGCTACTGTGCTGCAGGAGGGACTGCCACTTTGCTACCTGCTCTCCTGTGTTGGCGTGCTGCCTCTTACGTGGCAGTGAGAAGGACTGGACCTGCTCTCTACATCCTTGAACCCATGTTTCTCCAAGGGCTTACTGGCTTTCCTCCTGTTTGAAGTCTCAGGGCCATCAAAGACTTCCTTTAACTCTGCTTCAGCTGCTGGACTCTGCCATCTGTGAGTCGTACCCTGCGAAGAGGTGCCAATCCAGTCCTGTGCCTTGAAAGTGGGTTCTGCAGCTATTTTTCTACAAAAATCGGCGCCGTGACGACATTGTGTTGATCAGAACTAACGCAGTGCCCTCCGACACCGGCGCACTGCCGATTCGAGGACATCCCTGTGCTGCTCGATGCTGACGCGGGACCCGACTGTGAGGCTCGACGACGACACATCGCCTGCATCGAAAGGGGTTGGACGATGACGCGGGACCTGACTGTGAAGCTTGACACCGATGCATGTCCCCGACTACGTTGGTCGGAACGGACGCATCGAGTCGTCGACACCGACGCTTGCTCCATCGAAGGTACTTTTTCAGCGGGCCCGCATGAGTCCTGTAGCCGGCCAGCAGTCTATCGCTGATGGCCTCAGCTTTGGATTTACCCCTGTCTAGGGCGACCTCAAGTAACCCCTAAGCGCTAATGGCCTTTAAGCACTATATTGCAGTTTATTCTTTAAAAAATCATATCTCAAGTTCTATTTATTGGATTTTTGTTCTTTTAGTCTTGTTTTACTCAGACAGTGTTACTGTTATTGAAGTGTTGCACAAATACTCTACACATTGCCTCTTAAGTTAAGCCTGACTGCTTTGGGCGAAGCTACCTGAGGGTGAGCACAAGTTAATTTAGGTTGTGTATCTGACTTACCCTGATTAGGATTGTGGTCCCTACGTGGACAGGGTGCATAACTCTGCCAACTAGAGACCCAAATTCTAACACAGATTATTTGGCGTACAAGGACCAAGACCATGGTACACTGTGAGACAACACTTGAGCTATGAACTCAGGAACCACCAGTTCATAAAACTGCTGGAAACTGAGCTATAAATTGGCCTTAACAGAAGAAGGGTAACAACAAAGGGATTTGGGACAGTTCTCTCATCCTATCTGACTGGACTCAAGTGGTACCTTCTTTTCACAAGCTATTTCTTCTTCCTGTCAAATACTGTGAAGTAACTGAAAGGCGACACACAACACATTACAAAACTTCAAATAAATAAGCAAATCCATGGAACAGGATTAAAGGAATTATATGTTTGTGAGATGTACCTATGGCTGTGCAGTCTGGGCAGTATGTTGGAATTAGTGCATGTGTAAGATTTAAATTAAGTGCTGGATTCTTGGCTTTTCACTCTGAAATGGTTTGTAAATATCGGTGAACAGCCACAAACCTTAAAGTTTGTATGTATTGACATATACCAGTCACATATTTTCCCTTCCTAGAAACACAAGCATATTTGCTCCTAAGATAGTGAGAAGTCCGTGGTTTCTAGGGCACGAATGGCAAGGGACACCCCTAAATTGAATAGGGGTGCAGAGAATAGGGCTTTTGGAACAATTTGTGAATATGTAAAATTTAGTAATTTGCTCCAAATGTAAAACTAATCCTGTGGAAGCAAATCTTTAAAAATGGGCTTATTGAAAAGGGTTCTAAGAATTTGTTTTTCAACTACATTTGTGATAATTGCAGTGAAAATGTTGTTTTAGGCCGGTGGTTCTTAACCTGTGGTCCG
The DNA here is from genome assembly GCA_963921515.1 of Calotriton arnoldi. Classification (NCBI taxonomy): domain Eukaryota; kingdom Metazoa; phylum Chordata; class Amphibia; order Caudata; family Salamandridae; genus Calotriton; species Calotriton arnoldi. The sequence continues at coordinate 763,571 of CAWUFW010003044.1, read as the reverse complement.
AGGCCCTCTGATGGTCCGCGAGGCCTATTCAGCAGGTCCGCAACTGTTTTATAAAATTAAATAATAATAAAATGATTAAAGTATATACAAATAAAGAAGCAAAATTGAAAATGTGAAAACTTTTTATCTAGTTAATTGTGAATTACACAGAAAATTTCAATATTTGAGCATTTGTTGGGGTATACTTGTTTTTGTATTTTTGTGTATTGTTTTTAGGTACAAATTGTAGAAATTGCTTAGGCGGGGCATTTGAGGCTTCCAATAATTACTCAGTGGGGGTCCAAGAATTCCATTAATGACTCAGTGGCGGTCCACAGAAGTCAAAAGACTAAGAACTGCTGGTTTACACTATAGGCTTAATGATTTTTATGGGTGTATATGTATCAAATGTATTTACCATTATTGCAAGAAATGTATCACTCATTTGGAATATAAGGAAAATGTTATAGCTTGACAGAATATGCTCTTATGCTGTAAATGTTTTACAAATGTGTATTTAAATGTGTGTTTTTTCATAGAGTTATGACAAATGCTTTCTGGGATCTTCTGAGACTGCTGATGCCAACAGAGTATTTTGTGGCCAACTTGGAGCAGTGTATGTATTTAGTGAAGCCCTCAACCCAGCACAGATATTTGCAATACATCAGCTAGGTCCTGGATACAAAGTAAGCTTTTTATTTGTACTTGGTTCAAGTGTGTCATTTTGTAAAGTGTTATTTTTTAATGCTTTATTTAGTCACTAAATTGCCTTACTTTGCTTTTTTCATACGACGTTGAAGCAAGCAAGCATTCGCTCTTTAACTTTTGACTAATCAATGGACGATTTGTTACAACTGATTATAAGACCAAGGGTGCTGATATAGAGTATTGAAACAAGAATTAAAAGTGCCAATCTTTAAAGTTAAATAATAATGAGACCCATTGCACAGCAGATTGAAGTGTTATGAAGGAGTTACACATAATGTCTTTTGGCCATGTCTTACAGATTTAACCTTCAGTTTTTAGTCATCGTAGGGTTAAGCACTTCTCCTCTTCCAAAACCATTCACAGTTTTTCTGTATATTTATACTAAAAACATAACAAAGGTGCTATGCTCTCTTTCCCGCAGCTTAGCTCGCTTTCCTGTACTTTGACTGGCAATATTATAGATCAGTGATACATTTTCTCTATTTTCTGTCCCTAAATCATTGTTTTTAAAGGCTTTGAATTCAACAAAGAACACAAGGCCATAAGAGGAGTATTTAGAAAACATCAAATTAATTTTCATCAGACAAAGATTGAGACTGACTGAGTCTGGGGCCATCTAGCCACAATTTTAAAAATCTTATAAACATATTTTAGAGTAATTTGGACAAAATGTTGAGTTTTAAATATTGAGTTACAGAAATATCGGAATACAAATATTGTTGGGCAAAAAATATTATTCTGATGCGGAAATATCGTTGTCAAGAATATCGATTTTTCAGGTAAATAATATTGTTAAGAATATCGTTAATATCATTTTCAATAATATAGTTGTAAAAAATATAAATTTTTAAAAATCGTGTTTTTGTTTATATATTAATTATATATGTTATTATTGTTTGTATAATTGTTAATATTTTTAAATCTAGTTTGTAATTTTAAGTGATTTATTGTTTTTAATTTAATTGCTAAAAGTAATTTATAGTGTTGTAGTGGGTTGCTAGTTTTGTAGGGGAATAGGATGGGAACTTAATTATGTGTAATTGTCAATTATTTTGTTGTTGATTATTCATTTGATTATTTAATTGTGTTGCGCAGACTGTAGTTGGAATAGTAAATTTAATCCCTCTCAAGTCCAGCGCTTTCCCTCCTGTTGCACAGACTGGAGTGGGAATAATAAATCTTACCCCTCTGAAGTCCAAAGCTTTCCATACTGTTGCGCACAGACTGGAGTGAGAATAATAAATCTTACTCCTTCGAAGTCCAACGCTTTCCCTACTGTCACACAAACTTGTGTGAGAATAGTAAATTTAATCCCTCTGAAGCCCAATCTTTCCCTACTGTTGCACAGACTGGAGAGGGATCAGTAAATTTCATCCCTCCAAAGTCCAATGCTTTCCCTACTGTTGCAGACTGAAGTGGGAATAGTAAATCTAATCCCTCCCAAGTGAAACGCTTTCCCTACTGTTGGACAGACTGGAGTGGGAATAGAAAATCTTAACCCTCCGAAGTCCAACGCTTTCCCTACTGTTGCACAGATTGGAGTGGGAATAGTAAACTTAACCCCTCCGAAGTCCAATGCTTTCCCTACTGTTGCCCAGACTGGAATGGGAATAGTATATCTATTATTCCCAGACTTCAATAGTTTTTTTAATATTGCTTAACTTTATCTATTATTATTATTTGTTTAATTTTATATATATATATATATATATATATATATATATATATATATATATATATATATATATATATATATATATTTTCAAAACAGAAAAGCTGCTCGGATGCCACCACTCGCCTCACGGTGCCTGCGATGGTAGCAGCCACCATCCAATATATTCCACAGTAAACCATTCAAATAATCCAGAATGATAAAAAGCGGCACACCAAGTGAAGTAGCACAGAGATTTAGGGGCCGATTCCGATTCGGGCCGGAAATCTCCCCGACCGAGCCGGACCCGGAGAGATTTCCGACCGAATCGGACCCGTGCAGTCCGACCGAACGAGTACGATGCGCACGTATGCCATCGGACTCGAGTCGGTCGGACTCCCATTGAAGTCAATGGGAGCCTGTCGTACAACGCGTACGCGGGCTCCCATTGACTCAATGGGTGCGATGCGGACAAGTGCGCCCCCTACAGCGTGTACGCGGCAAAGCGATTCGCGCCGTACACGCACAGGTAGGGGGACCCATGGGTCCCCCCTGTGTGCGACTCGCGCGGCTACGCGTACAGGGGGGTCCGACACGGACCCCCAAAGTACGGCTCCGACAGCTCTTTCGAGCCGGAGTGCGCGGCTCGGTCGGACTGCTCGCGGCGCGCATCGTACTTACCCGGCCGGGGAACGTCTCCATTGCCCGGTGCGAGTCGTGTCCGTGCGAGTCGGTCGGTGCGGTTCGAGCCGGGATCGAGCCGGTCGGAGCGGTCGGGACGCCCGGACGAGTCGGTCGGCGAATACGCATCGTACTCGCTCGCCCGGACTTGCGTACGGATCGGTCGGGAAATAGGGCTCCGAATCGGATCCGGTTAAGCCGAATCCGATTCAGAGCCCTATTGGCCAAGATCGGAATCGGCCCCTTAATGTGCAAAACAACGCGTTTCAGCTATGAAGCCTTTGTCAAGTTTACACAATGTGCACCACTCACCATAGAAATACGCTTGCGCACAATAGACATAGTCAAAATACTGCGATGATCGGACTTTCCTTACAATCATGCTTTGTATAATTCATTCCAATTTGATCTAAATTAGATCCTTGTCTTAAATCAAATTTCTAAATAAAAATGAATTCATCATATTAAATAACATATGAAAATATCTCCATTAAACTGAATTTCAATGCTAGCAGCGTATGATCAGTGCATTGCTCAGACGTGATAAAAGTGCATGATTAAATGAACTGGCACTCGAAATGTATACACCAGGTGATAACACTCATAAAGTTAATATTTCACACAGAATAGTATGTGTGGTGGGCATGGGAATATAGGCATCCCCTGGACAATAAGCCTCTTTAAATCTAGGCTCCATGTGGGATAAAAGTGGTTGTCAAGCTAGTCGATCCAAAAAAAGTCGCCTTCTAGAGAACATCTCTAAAACTTGAATTATACCTAATAGATATATATAAGTGAACCACTGTGCCTAATTATGACTCAGGATGGTCACAATTCCCAATAGCCTCAGCCAAAACTTCAGTACAGGGCAAGTGCCCATATATAAATGGAGGGGTTTCACCTATCTTAAAAAGTGCCAATAAGTGAAAAGGTATGTGTAAGTGAGCTAAAATAAGTGAACGTAAATGCGTACGTTAGGGGGCATGATTGGAGATGATGTTCAGTTATCCAATGTGTGTTGTCAGTTCTCACTGCTGTTCATCCCATAAGGTATCTTAGTGTTTAGGTCAATAATACATCTAGACTCCAATGTTCGTAACTTCTTTTCTCTATCACCCCCTCTTGTATGTTTCACAATACAATCAATACCAAAAACTCTCAGTAGATTGTTGTTGCTGTTACGTGTTGTCTGAAAGTGACGAGCTACTGGATAATTGGAATCATTATTGGTAATGGCTCGTAGATGTTGAAGAATTCTCATCTTTAAGGGGAGTTTGGTACTGCCAACATATCTTAGGCCACAAGGGCATTCCAGAAGATATATAACAAAATCGGTAGTACAGGTAATGTATTTTCGAATCTGTCTAGTTCTTCCATTCCACGTGATGTAACTTTTGCAACTCTGGCTATTCTTGCATGCTTTGCATGAATTGCGCGGAAAGAAACCTCCCCTTTGGGTACCCAGCCATCTGGTCGTAAGGGTTGGTTCCTGGAAGCTACGTACTAAATAGTCCCTCAATGACTGTGGCCGCCTGTATGTTACAAGGGGTGATTGCCTATCATACAGCCAATTATGGGATCAGTTACTAACAGGCTCCAGTGTCAGTTCAGGGTTTGTTTTAACTGATTCGATCTTTTGTTGTAAGTTGTAATCAGTCTCTGCTTATTATCATCACTCTTGTTTTTTGGTGGTGTCCTTCGTTCTAAATAGGACATCTTCCTGCTTTATTCCCTGTAGTTTTTTAATCACCTGTGACAGGGTTCTATGCGAGTAACCTCATTTTCTAAACCTATGTTTCATGGCTTCATGTTCCTTACTGAAGGTGTCATCCCTGCTGCAGTTGCTGCGTGCTCTAAGGAACTCCCCATATGGTATGCTGTGGATGAGTGGGGCCGGATGGTGACTTTGTGCATGCAATATACTGTTTCCAGCTGTCTTCTTTCTGAAAAGGGATGTATTTAGCTTGTCATTTTCAATGCATATCACTACATCCAAAAATTCACAATACGTTCTGTCAAACTGTAAGTAAAACCCAGGTTCAAGTAATTCCTCTCCAATACACTGATGAATTCCTTGGCTGTACTATCGTCACCATCCCAAATTAGGAACAAATCATCAATATATCTTATCCAAATTGAGATGTGCTCCGTGTATTTTTCATTATCTTCTACCCAGACCACCTGCTCCTCCCACCATCCCAGGAAAAGATTCGCTAGGCTGGGGGCGAAGCAGGTGCCCATAGCTGTGCCTGACTTTCGTCTGTATAGTATCTTTTCAAACAAAAAATATTCTGTTCTAGACAGTAAAGCATCATTACCCGCAACATATTAGTGTGTTCTAACATGGATAATGGCCTGCCTTGGAGGAAGTACATACAGGCATCCACTCCCTTTCTTTGCTCAATACATGTATACAATGAGCATACATCCAGTGATATCATCAAATATGTACTCTCCCATTTCACATCATGAATTCTCCTTAAGAAGTCAGTACTGTCACGGCAATATGATCTCAAATTAACTACAAAGGGAGATAAAAAATAGTCAAGAAAAATCGAGGTATTCTCCAGAAGACCCCCATTAGATGATACAATGGGTCTCCCTGGTGGTCTAGTGGGATGCTTATGAATCCTAGGCAACAGATATAAACATGGTGTTCGCGGATGGTCAGTTCTGAGAAATAGATATTCATCGTGATCTAATAATCCTGTGACCCATCAGTTTTTCAACATGCCGTGATATCTGTGAATGGACAGCCTGTAGGTTTTCCAGTTAATTCCCTCATAGCATGTGACATCGTTCAACTGTCTTCGAGCTTCTGTTCTATAATCCTTCATATCCATAAGAACAATGTTGCCCCCCTTGTCCAAGGGCTTGATGATTATAGAAGAATCACCAGTTAATTGCTCCAAAGCTCTCCTTTGTTCATTTGTGAGATTGTCTCGCCCCATATTGCCAGAGGTGTCCTGCATCTTTAATAATTCATGTATCATCAGGGAATTGAATGCCTCAATATTGTCATAAGGAACATTGGGGTTGAATCTTGACTTGGATTTGAAACCACTTTTAACCGTTCTGTCAAGGGTAAAGCCAATTTCTCTCAAAGTCTCACTGATGTTCTGTTCTTGAATTTCATCAGTTCCATACTCTTCCAAAGCGTGCAACGCTAAGATGGAATCAATGTCCCTCAGTGTGAAATTGGAGGATGTTTCTGATGGAGGTACTTCCCCAATCATTCCCTTTTTTCCTGTTATCATTTTATGCAGTTTCATCAGTTTCAATTTCCTAATATACAGAAACAGATCAAATCTTAGGTCCACATAATTCATGTCATGAGTTGGACAAAATGATAGGCTCAATTTGAGTAATGATTCTTCATCTGGTGTGAGCAGTCACGATGATAAATTGACAATAGTTTTCTCATCATCAGTGTTGAACTCATTGGCTGGACACATCTTAAGTTTGCAAGTTCGTCGTCCCCTTATATTGCTTATTCTTTGGCTTTTTCGGATCCTTTTGCTTTTCCTTTGCCTCTTCCTCATCATTTTCCCTTCTGAACATCATCTCTAATCATGCCCCCTAACATACACATTTACGTTCACTTATTTTAGCTCACTCACCATCCTGAGTCATAATTAGCCACAGTGGTTCACTTATATATATCTATTAGGTATTATTCAAGTTTTAGAGATGTTCTCTAGAAGTCGACAATTTTTGGATCGACTAGCTTGACAACCACTCTCATCCCACATGGAGCCTAGATTTAAAGAGGCTTATTGTCCAGGGGATGCCTATATTCCCATGCCCACCACACATACTATTCTGTGTGAAATATTAATTTTATGAGTGTTATCACCTGGTGTATACATTTCGAGTGCCAGTTCATTTAATCATGCACTTTTATCACGTCTGAGCAATGCACTGAACATACGCTGCCAGCATTGAAATTCAGTTTAATGTAGATATTTTCATGTTATTTAATATGATGAATTCATTTTTATTTAGAATATTGATTTAAGACGAGGATCTAATTTAGATCAAATTGGAATGAATTATACAAATCATGATTGTAAGGAAATTCCGATCATCGCAGTATTTTGTCTGTTTATTGTGAGCAAGCGTATTTCTATGGTGAGTGGTGCACATTGTTCAAACTTGACAAAGGCTTCATAGCTGAAACGCGTTGTTTTGCACATTAAATCTCTGTGCTACTTCACTTAGTGTGCCGCTTTTTATCATTCTGGATTATTCGAATGGTTTACTGTGGAATATATATATATGTATTTATCACTCTTCCAGTCGAAAGAAATGAGCCGCACTCACGGGTGAATTCCCAATCTTTGTGCTTTGATTAAAATCCAGGCTGTAAACAATGCGATCCACATCCCTACGCATTTCGGTCCCGCAGGTATCTTGATCACGAGATATACAGCATTTCCGTATTACCACCATACTCACTATTTTTATACTTTTTTTTCTTTCCACATCTTACATCATTTCCTCCTACGGTGTTCCCAAGCACTCATAGGAAGTGCAGTTTTTTTAGTTTTTAAAAGTGAAAAAACCGTGAATAACAAAATATGAATAAATAAATTTTGGTAAAACCCCTAATATATCAACAACCTTTACAAAATATTTTATATATCATACAACTGAAATTCTTTGCTAAAAACTAATCATTAATTCTTGGTCTTTATTGACTTTATTTTAAGGTGCATTTTGGGATCTGTAGTTTTTGAATGCTGTTTCTTTTAAATAGCAAGTCGCATGAATTGTATGATCTTGTCAGTAAATACATACTTATTTATATTTGAGAATTGTGCCCTCAGGCGGGCCTTTACTATAACAGAGTGTCCATTCCTAGTGACTCATTATTTCACAATATTCCAATTTATTGATTGTATATCAAGGCCTATTTGTTTTTACAAGTTCCTGTCACACTGATGGTAGATCTTAACTCGATTGATTATAGTATTCTTATTAGTTTTTCGTAAAGGTTTTAGCCCTCTAGTGGGCTTGCATTCGGCTAGAAAACAGATCCTTGCACCTATCAATACCTGAGCAAGATTGTTTCAATTATTTTATCGAACTTATATACACTGGCTTTCATCAATCCTCTAAAGTGCATAATCACAGTGCAAGGCACACAACATCTAAAAAATTACAAAAACCCTTAAAACCATTATTATCATTCTGTGAAATAGTGATACAAAACAGTTCATAGTCGAGAAAATTACAATTGTTGTCTGCGCCACCTATAAATGAATATATAATTCTTCATTCTGATTCAGACCATGAGGTGCTAATGTTCTTAAAATAAGTATATGACAAGATTCCCTGTGTCGTAGCTTGCGCTCTCGATCTCCTCCGCGTTTATTCAGTTCAATTTGTTCAATTGCATAAAATGTTAACTTCTTCCAGTCGCTTTGATGATATGTTTCCATGTGTTTCACCACTGCATTACTTCAATCTTGGTTTGTTATTGCTCTCACATGTTCTAATATCCGCATTTCAATTCACAAACAGTACTTCCACCATATTGTAGTTTGCAAGGACATTCTATGACGTATATTACAAATTGACTTTTACAAGTAATATATTGTTTGATTTTCCATTTTTTATTTGTCATTAGAATGATCTCTTGTTTGTTGGTTGCTATTTGGCACTATTTACATTTGTTACATTTATGGAAACCTGAATGTGTAAGCCAATTCGTAGGTTTGTTTTTCTTAAAGTGACTGTGCATTAGGGAGTCCTTTAGATTTTTTGCTCGTCTGAATGTCACATTTGTTATGTTATGTTATGTTATTGTCATTTATAAAGCGCGTTATCACCGACCGGTCTCTAAGCGCTATGAGAGAGAGCCCTGCCCTAGCACGTGAAGGAGATGTAAATGATTAGGTTGTGCCCCAAGCTTCCACAAAGAGGAGCGTTTTTAACTTCTTTCTAAAGGGAAGAAGGGCTTGTTCCTTCCGCAGATTCTCCGGTAGCTGATTCCATAATACAGGAATTAAAATTGAAAAGGCTCTGCCACCTTTTGAGGTCATACTAAAACGAGGGCAGGCCAGCAGGCCGGCCTCGGAGGATCGTAGTGGCCTACCAGGGGTATAGGTAGCCAGGCGATCCTTAATGTAGGTTGGGGCTTGGCCGTAAATGGCTTTGTGCGCAATGCAAAGCCCCTTAAATCTAATTCTTTGCCTGATCGGAAGCCAGTGAAGCTGGCGTAGGAGGGGGGTGGCATGAGTCCTCCTAGGCAGTTTGAAAATCAATCTGGCTGCGTCATTCATTCAGCGAGCAACTTTCCTGGGAGGCCAATATACAGGGAGTTCCCGTAATCCAAACGCGACACTATCAAGGCTGAAACTGCCGTTCTAAGAGTTGCAAAGGTGAGAAGGGGGGCCAGCTTCCGTAACTGTCTAAGCAAGCCAACACATGTGCCTGCTACGGCAGATACCTGTTGCGTCATGGACAGCTTGGCATCAATTTTAATGCCGAGGCTTTTTACGGCCGAGGCTGGCTCAGGATTTGCGCCCAACTCTTGTGGCCAGAAAAGGTCACTCCAAGGACTGGAGTCTGTGGTGATGGCCAGTACCTCAGTCTTATCAGGGTTAATTTTGAGGGAATTGGCCGTCATCCAGTTAACTGTATATTTCAAAATGTTTTGCATTCGGGAGTGGGCAGCCGGGCGTTTTCTATCTGAATGATAATTTGAGTGTCATCTGCATAGTTGTAGATCTGGCACTCCATGAGATTCAGTGCGGCTATCAGAGGTTGGAGGTAGACATTGAATAAAAGAGGAGACAGCGCTGAACCCTGTGGCACCCCACACAAGAGATTGCCGGAGTCAGACACGTAGTCAGCCAGTTGTACTCTCTGTGAACGGTCAGAGAGGAAGGACATAAGCCATTTAAGGGCCATGTCCTGGATGCCCAACTCCGAAATCCGTGACAAAAGTTGGTCGTGATTGACTGTGTCAAATGCCGCGGATAGGTCAAGCAGCACCAGGGCACATGGTTTTTCTTATCGGCCCTGAGCCTAATTTCATCCAGCACGGCCAGCATAACCATTTCCGTGCTGTGATGGGCCCTGAAGCCAGCCTGGTTAGTTTGTAGGAGATGGTTGACTTCAACATGGTGTGATATGGACTGCAGCACATGCTGTTCCAACACTTTTGCCAGAAATGGGAGTTGGGAGATTGGCCTAAAATTTTTTAAATTCTTTGCGTCTGCTCCTGGTTTTTTATCTTTGCCCCTATTAAATCCAATTGTAGGATGTTCCAATACTTTCTTAAGATTCTATTGATTTTTTTTTCGCCTGGTCTGAATATGTAGTAATTAATCTTATGGGACCATCCTTTTTGGTTTCCTTCTACTTGTTTTTTTAATATTGCTGTTATTGATTTTTGTTTCATTTTCATTAATCCTGTTTTGATATGTTTTTTGTATCCTCTTCCTTCAAATCTTTGTGTTGTTTCCCTTGTGTATTTTTCCATTTCACTTTCCTGAGAACAAATTCCTTAGAATTCTTAAAAACTCTCCATATGGGATGCTGTTTATTAAACTTTGTTGGTGGAAGCTCTCGGCGTGTAAAATTGCATTCGGTGCTGCTTTTTTCCTGTGAAGTGTTTTTTTAATCTTGTTATCCTCGATATAGATCTCCGTATCTAAAAAGGTTACCCTTGATTCACTTATTTCATATGTAAATCTTAGACCAGTCGGAGTGTTATTCAAGATTTCAAAATATCTTTCAAATTTTTCTGCACTTCCATTCCAAATGATAAATAAATCATCGATATATCTTAGCCACATAATAGTTTTTTTACATATATATCGTTGTCCGATGTCCACGCCATTTTTTGCTCCCACCAGCCTATTGTCAGGCATGCATAACTGGGGCTAAAGGAAAACCCCATCGCTGTACCTTTTGTTTGTTTATAGATTTCATTCCCAAATAAAAACACATTCTGTGTCAGACATATCTTGATCATTTCCATTAACATTTCATTGTGTTGAAAAAATTGAATATTTATTTTCTTTAAAAAATATTCACAAGCTTGTAAACCTTTTTCATTGTCAATGTTCGCGTATAGCGCTGTTACATCCATTGTTATTAATTTATATTTTGCTTGCCAAGGAATTTCCTGCAGATCTCTCAGGAGATCACTTGTGTCCTTTAAATATGAATTGAGATCATGAACAATATATTTATTCTTATGGAATATGTATTGTGCTGCATGTCTGGTATCAATGCAGCTTTCTGCGATGTAGGCACAATGATGTATACACAATTTTATGTGTCATCTTGAATTCTCATGTGTTCAGCATGACGCTGCAGCTGATGTGTGTGATGTACCCATGTTTATACACCATGATATGCCCCCCATTTTTTAAAAAAATGTATAGTTCCAAGATGTCCGACATCAATCGCGGGGTAGTAAATGAAAAGATATATGTGCAAAAGGTAGCTGCCTGGCTCTCTAATTTGTCTGTTTTTTTAAAGAACGCAACATGGGTTTGTGTAACAATGGATTAGTCCGGAAAGGATCATCGAAATAAGTCAACATTAGCGAGCAGAGTTGGGGGAGGAAAATATAGGGAAAAAAGCCCAAACGGAGGGGTGGTAAAGCAATGGAAAAGCTGCGGATGAAGGCGCTCAATACGGAGAGCAGTGGGAGGGGGGGTGACTGAGGAAGCAGCATATGGGGGAGAGCAAGACAACATATTCCCTTACTTGGAGTACTAAAGGCAAAAGATAAAAACTGATTGTAAGCAGAGGAAGGATACAGATCATCGAGTGAAAAGAATGGCAAAAAACCTATGCTGTGGTGGTATGACAAATATAAAAGAGAAAGGAAAGGCACCAAATAAGAAGCAAACAAATGAGATTGACAAGAAAGACAGCTAATGGTAATCAATGGGCTGACCCAAAGCACATTATATATATCTATTGTGATGTATTGGAGACAGAAGGTCTTCTTCAACAGTCAGCTAAAGTGGTCTGTCGGCAAGACCTAAAAAGCAGAGAAAGGAACGATAAGGATGGAATTTCCTATAGTTTGGTGCAATATTAAAAAATCTCTCCTGTTTCATAACTTATAACCTTTGTTGCTAATGCTCACTGTTCCAATTTCAGGATTAGATATAAGGAGATTTAATATAGTATTGTGTTTTATTCCGAGATTTATTCATTTACTGATTACATCGGGCTCGCACATTATAAATTTATGTGTAAGCCCATAAAATGAGGAGATATGATTGGGTGAGAATTGATATATGATGTGGTTATTATATGGTAAACAAATAAGTCATCACATCTCCAACCCTCAATGGTCTAGTGCCATGAAACTGATCTTGAGGGAAAGCTAGATGGCAGTTACAGTATCATTTCTTTCAGATCGAACTTCCTGGTTAACTTGGACTACAGCATTAGTAAAGGCGGGAAAAGGGAGGCGTTAAATGACTGCCATACAGATGCCATACTGAGCCATAGTGCCTCCAGTCTTCTGCTCTGGTCCCGGACTAGTGAAGAATACATGAATGCGCAGAAGCAGGACATTGCCGGCTCTCCATCTGCAACTTTTTATTCGTACAGTCACTCAGAAACCGAATGCCCTAAACAAAGAGTAAGGGGGTGCTTAAATCCCAATGCTTCTCAATTAAATCTGGTGAAAAATAACCTTGGAAATTATTAGAAACAAAGGGGCCGATTCCGATTCGGGCCGGAAATCTCTCCGACCGAGCCGGACCCGGAGAGATTTCCGACCGAATCGGACTCTAGCAGTCCGACCGAACGAGTACGATGCGCACGTATGCTATCGGACTCGATTCGGTCGGACTCCCATTGAAGTCAATGGGAGCCAGTCGTACGACGCGTACACGGGCTCCCATTGACACAATGGGCACGACGCGAACAAGAGCGCCCCCTACAGCGTGTTCGCGTCGATGCGGGTCACGCCGTACATGCACGTGTAGGGGGGACCCATGGGTCCCTCCTGTGTGCGACTCGCGTGCCTACGCTTCCAGGGGGGTCCGACACGGACCCCCAAAGTGCGGCTCCGACAGCTCCTTGGAGCCGGACTGCGCGAGTCGGTCGGAGCGGTCGCGATGCGCATCGTACTTACCCGGCCGGGGAACGTCTCCATTGCGCGGTGCGAGTCATCCCCGTGCGAGTCGGTCGGAGCGGTCGGGTCCTGCGAACGAGTCGGTCGGAGATTTCGCGAGCGCACGCATCTTACTCGCTCGCCCGGACGCACGTACGATTCGGTCGGGAAATAGGGCTCCGAATCGGATCCGGTAAAGCCGAATCCGATTCGGAGCCCTACCGGCTGAGATCGGAATCGGCCCCAAAGTGTTATGTGCTGCCATTTCAAATATCTTGCCCAAAAAAGAAAATATGCATTGGCAAAGCCAATAATTCTGGTACTGGATGCCAGGCTTTTGGGTATTCAATACTTGTTTCGTTTTGACAGGTTTTTTAAAAACTTTATTACTGTAGGGTCTACAAAAACCTTGCTAAAATAAAAAAATTGGTTAAAGCAAACATATTTTTTAGTCTAAAAAAGCATGGACTGTAGTTCCAGGCACTAAAAGGAACTACTTTGTGTGTGGATGTGAGCAGAATGCCATCACTCACAATGGAGTTAAACAGTGGCTGAAGTGGACTGACACTATGCCCCATGTTGTATGTTGTAGTGGATGGACTAAATATGTGAAGGAGCCCCTAAATGTAAGTATACTATATAAGTAATTTTAGTGAAATCACGAGTTATTGGATAATGCCAAACTTAGTAAGCGTTGACAAAGTCAATTGGTCTGGGTTGTAACAAATTAATATGTTCTTCTAGTACCATTAAATTGGGCAATAATAACACTAGTTATTTTTGAGGATCATATCAGAAGATTGTAACAAACCAGTGCGGGTGTTCACAGCAGAAGCCTAACCCAGGGCTTGTATGATTATTGATGCCACCTTGCTTGGAAGGGACTGTGAATGGGGTTGCAGGTTGGAGTGATGTCTGCCAAACCCTACCATTTGATGTCTAGGTGGGTTCTGTGGATATGAACATGGCTCAAGGTGCTCCATAGGAGCTAATGGCTGCCGTCATGGTTGTGTGTATGCTCACCTAGAGCTAACCTAAATAATCCAATAAACAACTGAATCTAATCATAAGTAATTGCTGGAATCAGAGGTTGCGCACAAGATGCTCCATGATCGTGGGAACATGCAAGAATGTTTTTTCTGCAGTCTGTCATATGATTTGGCTACCTGCACATGGAATACTTCAGATTATCTGTACCAAGGAGTTTTTTTATGGCTGTAACATAGTAAAGAAATAACACACTAAGAGACTTTTTTGTGTCTCAAAGAAGAAGCCCATGGAAGTTTTTAACATGCTTGAAATTGCAACTTGCAGTGTTTTTTTTATCCAAGTTTTTGGTAAAGGTTTTGAAAAGCTTAAGAGTGAAGGCGGGAAGCGAAATGTGAGAGCAATGTCAGCTTTTCAGTGATATTAGTGCAGTGGAAGCAGTGCAGTATGGGCAGTGCAGAGCAGTGGAGGCAGTGCAGTATGGGCAGAGAAGTAGATTATGAGGGTAGTGTGAGTTGTTCAATGTGAATGCTGTAATCTGAGTGTTATAGGAGTAGCATAGTATGAAACCTGTGCAGTGATATCAGTGTCATGAGTAAAGAAGTGCACACAGTACACGATGAGCCATGGATTATTGGTATTGTTGTGTATGCACAGAACAAATATTCCAATATGAATTCATTGTGGGGAGGGTTGCACGAATGCAATGTGAGCACTGAAGTGTGCATTCAGTGTGAATGCTCTGTGTGTGTAGTGTGCATTGTGTAATGTGAATGGTAATGTGGGACAGAAGCGTGAGTCAAGCACAGTGTGAGTCAAGCACTATAGTGAATATTCTGCGTTGTGCAGTGCGAGTACAATGTGAGCTGTGCAATGTGACTCCTGTGGGAACTGCAGAATATGCTATCAAATAAGAGCATAGTGCAGTGAGGGCAGTTTGATAAATGTAGAGTGAATGCAGTGTGAGCACAACCTGAAGGCATTCACTATGATTGGCAAGAGGACTGCATCCGTCTCCAGCTCTCATTTTGTTTTCACCCAAAGATATTTGATATCTGTTGGAGGTGAGGTGATGCATTTATACATACTGGCATACCTGTCAAGCTCTTGCCTTAAATATGTGGGTGAAGCCAGGTATCTAAGAGGTTGAACCCATTAATGTCAATAGGGAATGAGCACTTTTTTGGCGGGTGATTTAGGTTTGAAAAGCAGGCGATTCATTGAAGTCCATTGAGGCATTTTGTTTGTCAGGTGGGTGAACAGAAGTATAAAGATGGTTGCACCCTTCAAATGCAGGGACAAATATGTACTAATGTACTGTGACTACCAGGCTTATCTTATCAGCTGGCTCCATGTCCGAATTAGCAGTGCGGACGCTGGTCTCAACATAGCACTAATATTACAGTAACCAAGACAGTGAGTGTTGCGGTTGGATTCCGCCCAATCAGTATGCCTGGATTTTTCGCTTTTTGGATCACCAGGTTTGGGAATTTTGACTGTGAGTGAGCCTTACTACATGTGTCTCACCCACAGTAATCACATGGCAAATGGACTGCACATGTTTACCACTAGTGTCTGCCTTTCAAGATAAGGCCGCTTGTTGAATTCCGCTTTAGGTGTCCGTATATAGGTTTTCCTGAATCATGTCCTTATATAGGCACAATTCGCATTGCCCTTATATAGGCATAGAATCCCTGTCCTTATTTAGGCATTAACCGTGCACTCCAAATACAGGCATGGTCACCGACATCCGTCCACCCTAACGTCACAACGAGTTCTTAGAAACCAGACCCTTAAGCTTCGGGAGTTCCCCTAGCACAGGACTATTGATTTCTCCAAGAACTCATCTATTATGTATGAACCGTTATACCTTAAGGGTTCATTCCTGACGTCTTCCTCTGTCCGACTTCACGTCAATGCTAACATTCCAAGACACCTACCAGGTATAAATATACCTTCCCTTGCCCAAGCAAGTTAGAGGAGACCTCGACTTCAGAGGAGCCCATATCCCGGCCTGACGCACTGAGAAGACGCTGTCATTCCTGCACGCAGACGAATCCAGCTTCCAGTGTTCTGACTCCCTTTGCGGGGTGTTAGAGTTCCAGATCCGGCAAGAGATTCCCACCTCTCTCATTCTCAAGGTATGGAGCTGACTAGAACCTAGAGGGACTCTTGGCATACTAGACTTAACATACTCTTAGTAGACCATACTAGAGAATACTCCACCTACTTCTTACCTTTCCCTACACCTAGACTAGGTTAGGTACATTGGGGTAGAACTAGCTTAGAGACGCATCGTATGAGTACTCGCATTTTTAGCTCATGTTATTTATGTACGTAAATATATGCTAAAAGATAATGCTAGCGCAGTATTATTTATTTCTACTGCTTACGCTGTACATTATTTATCTTGCATACTGTCTTGTGATCATAACAGCACATATCTCTTACACGAGAAACAAGACTGTTCAATAAAACCCTTTTATTGAAACGCCCGTCTTTCCTTTCTGTGTAACTCTGTAGAAACTAGGCATGCACGATTGACTGAGTGAAACTGTTATCTATTGTTTCCACGATTCTGAGACGTGTTCCGATTCTAAAGAGAAACAAAGTTGTCATGTTTTTCGGTTGCCAGAAACTACTCCCTTCTTGTTCTCAAGGAGTTTCTAGTGGCCTCTGAGCTAGCTGGCACAAGTAATTAAGTTTAATATACTCGATAGGGACATACCGACCTTAGTCCTATGTCAAGCCTATAGGTTATATTATTCCAATGCGCAGAGCCTATTAGGGAAATAGGAACTACACTACATGGTGCCCAAACGTTTGGTAAGGCAGTAATTTAACGCTAGATACTGAGTAACTCAGTCGTGCTTTTCTCAGAGACCCCTACTCACATACTCCATAAGACGTCTGCAGTGGGTAGGGTTAAAATATCCGCCAAAGCTAAATAGGGAAGCACCCTATATATTAGTTGTTTGGTTTGTTCAACGTTGAAGGATACAGTGTTCCAAAATATTGTGCACCTTATCTTTTTGTTTCCTTGAAACTTGTTCTACACTTTTCAAAAACACAAATGTCCATAACCGGGGACGATGCCACCGACACTGGTGGAGCTGCGGCTCAACCAGTCGTAACAGCTTTTAACTTTACAGGTTTAAATGAAACCGAGGAGGGTGTTATAGACATCCATCCAAACTTAAGAAGAGCCATCACTCTAAAACTTATAAAACATGGCCTACCACCAAGAGGCGGTAGAGCAGTTTTCGTGATAGAGGCACACGAATCCTTTCAGACAGAGGTATTCTATTCATGGATAATATTCCCAGAATCAAATCCAGTTACAAGAATGTTTCACTTCTACAAAGAAGATGAACCACCAGAGGAATATATTCCTTTCGAGGATATTGAAATTCCACTAACAAACCAGGAGCATCAGCTCTGGTTTAAAGGCGCCCAAAAACATCACAAAAACATTACCAGGCTCGGTCCACTAGGTAGACCAGGAGCAACATGGCCGATTCTAGCCGACTACACTCCTCATCCTGACCTTGAAATAATGTCAGACGAGGAATTACTTACTCAACTTACAGAGTTGATAAAAATTTACAGACAACTAGTCCAATATGTCATGCAGACTTTCACTGTCCAACCACCATTAACCATTCCAAATCAAACTCCTCAACAGGGGAATACACTAAAAACTACACTACACTACCACAGACTCTATATGCAGTCATGGGAAAAATGCCCACAAAACGTGAGCAAATTCCATTCTGGATAGCTCAAAAAATCACTCAAATAGAAGCAGTATTTCCTAATATTAGCCCTTATGAGAAACACAGAATCCTAATAATCTGTTTACCAATGGGGATCACACCACTACTGGAAGACTGCACCACTTGGGGCTCAGTCTTTGCTGCCATCTATACTAAAACACATGGTATTCCGTCAATTGCAGTAAATTTTGACCAGGTCTCAACAATAATATTATCTAATATTAAAGGGGAGGCAGCAGCAGTGGCGATCCGCCAACGATTAAGGGAATTCGATGTTACAGAACATCAAACAGAACTACCCAGAATAATAGAACAATCTTATGCAGAATTAGGCAGAGCTAGTTTGGGTGGAAGACCATTGAAGACAAAACTATCTGAAAGTCCTGAGAAGGACTCAATTTAACAAACTCCTACATCTTCTAAAAAGAAGTGGGAAACTAATAAACAAAATTCAAACGAGAAACGTTCTCAATCTCGAGGTAGGTCTCCTCAAAAGGAGCTCCTCTGAAAGGAGGTATAACCTCAGGAATAGGGATAATTTAAAAAACCTGACAGGTATCAAGATATTGATACACGTTCCTCTCGTACCTTTCAGATATCGTCACAGACATCGGAAAGAAGAGGACGGTCAGAACATAGAGAAGAACGCGTGAAATCAAAAGACGACGAACACGTTCAGAAAAATAAATCAAAACCTCAATTCTCAAAAAAGAAGGTAGCAGATCTGAAGATCAGACATGCCGAGGATACTGAGAACACAACTCAAGAACGGAGAATGGGCTCAGACAATGCTGGACAGTGCGGCAGAAGTCACAATAGCTCGCCAGAACCTGAAGGAACCTCTGGAGATAGTGGACTTGAATGAGTACATCACAGTTGAGACTGTAGACACCAGGGTTAGTACTCCACAAAAGTTTTATGAAATAACCCTCCGGATGGAGGGAGACATACCAAGACAGGTGAAAATACTTTTTGGGGAAAAACTTTCAAGGGGCTATGACATACTTCTAGCAGAAAAAGACTGGCCACCACAATTTGTCAGGGAGTGCCCACATGGTGAGGACATCATTATGCCTGCCTTCTCCAACCATATTCCAATTCATCTAAAATATACTTATGCCAGGAAATGGGCAGATGCCCAGGCACCAGCATTACACAAAAATCATGTAGGATGGGATGAGGACTCACATCACCATAAAATACATTTAAAAAATGAACCTACTGCACAGAGGCAGTACCCAATAAAGCAAGAAGCTAAAAAACAGGTCAGGGAGATCTTAGATCAACTTGAATACCAAGGGGTGATTCAAACATGCACCTCTTCAATGAACAATCCTTTGTTTCCTGTCTCCAAACCAGACAATACATATCGTCTAGTTTTGGATTACAGACACTTAAACACTTGTTCTAAAACATTTGCAGTGCAAAATGCACATAGTACAGCATTAATGAATAACATTGTGCGTAAAAAATATAAAACCACATTGAACATCTCAAATGGTTTCTTTTGTCAAAACATAGCACCTGGAAGCAGGTACTTAACAGCTTTCTCAATAATGGGGACGCAGCGTCAATTTTGTCGACTCCCACAAGGGTTCAAGAACAGCCCGGTGTTATTCTCAGCGAGAGTAACAGAGTTACTACAAATTTATGATAATGAGGCATTGTCATATGTCGATGACATCTATCTGACAGACGATGACCTGGACAAACACTTGAACAGGGTGAGCACCATTATACTGGGCTTCGCCTCTGAGGGCTACAAATTCAACTTCAAAAAGTCCAGAATTGCCCATCTCAATGTCCTCTTTTTAGGATATGAGCTTTCAAGTGAAGGCAAGAGCTTGGCAGCCAACTTTTTAGAAAGGTGTGCGCTGCTCCAACGTCCTAAAACGCTGAAAAATTTACAATCCATCCTGGGTTTCCTAAATTTTGGAAGAACTTACATTCTAAATTACGCAGAAAGGGTTAAACCTCTCTACGCATTAATCAAACCTGATTTTTCAATCAAAAATTGGACACAAGAACACACAGAAATCTTGCGTTCACTCCAAGCTAACATGTTAGCAACAAATCACTTACAAACACGCGTAAGTCAACGCAATTTAGTGATCCGAATAATTTCGGGTCAATGCGGATTCACCTACTTAACATTTAATGAGGGTTAAAAGTACCAATTGCATACAAATCACATTTGTATACACAAGCAGAAATGCGCTTCACTTCAACTGAGAAAATACTGACAGCAGTTCAAACTGCAGTAGCAAAAGAAAGAGCTCTAGCCCAAGGGAAACTCATTATTGTCGTAACCCCAGTACCGGCCTTAGAGGCGGTAACTAAAGCGAGCATTCCAAATGCAAAAGCATTACATCCTAGATGGATACAATGGGTTAATTCTCTTGCTGCAACAGATGTTGAATATGTTTTTGATCCTGATTTAAAAACACAAGCGTTCCTGCAATATGAACATGAATGTCCTCTGCCCACTGAGATTCTGCCTCTCGATCAGTATGAATTCATAATTTACACTGACGGATCCGCACAACCCGCTACAGGGAGTAAGCAAGCTCACAGTGCAGCGTGCGCAATCGTTAAAGGTCGCATACGCGATGGCAACTTCAGACCTATGGTCACAAAAACCCAATCTCTAGGAGATTGTACAGCTCAGCGAGCTGAACTACAAGCATTCAAACTGGCACTTGAAAGTACAGATCGAGAATTCCCCACACTAATAGTGTGCGATTCTTTCTACTGTGTGCAGTCGTATAATGAATATATACAAACTTGGCTTGAAAACGGGTTCAAAGATGCAAAAGGTGGCACAATAAAGCATAAAACGCTTTGGGAACAAGTCGTTCAGTTAAAAAGCGAACTACCAAAGGCTCACGTGATACACACGCTGAGTCATCAACGTGATGGCGTTCACGTTGCAGGGAATCCATTGGCTGATGAAGCCGCAAAGGGGGCTGTTCAGACGGCTTCCGTAGCTGCGATCACTCGTTCAAAAACGAGAATAGACAGTGAGATAATGTTGGCTGTCAATGCTACTAGCAAAGGCAGTGGTGCAGCGTTACCAAAAAAGTTTCCACTCAAGTACTCTTATGTAATTGATGCGAACAACGTTCCTTTTGCTCAAATCCCTGGAGTGGGGGATAGGGTAATTCCAAACATGGAACGTAGAGCAGCTTTGATTTATGAAACACATTTGGGGGAGGGTCTGCCACATCAAGGGATCTCTAAAACAATATTAACATTAAAAGAGATGTACTGGTGGCCTGGAATGAATACACAGATTCACATCTTCATCAATGACTGCATAGACTGTAAGGTACAGCGAGATGCAGATCGCCACCAGACACCATGCTACGAAGTAGCCTGCCAGGGACAGACACCATTGTTAGACAGCATTAGGCTTTCTATGCACAGGCGTCCTTGTGGACAACTGCAATCCCACAAATACTAAGTCAAGGTTCCTATGGATATGGCCTCAGCGCTCGGCTGACGCTCAAACTGTTATAAAAGATTTGCGAGTCTTTATCGGCACATACGCAATAGGCATGCTACACTCTGACCAGGGCCCTGCGTTTAGCTCTCGAGCTTACAAAGAAGCCATGGCCAGTCTGGGCATTGCATTGCGGTACTCCTCTCCGTTTCATCCTGAGGGAAATTCTGTTGTGGAAAGGAAAAACCGGGACATAAAGCAGTCTATAACAGCTAGGGTATTAGGTTCGGGTGATGGGTGGGTCAAACATCTATATGGGGTCCAACGCTCATTAAATAATTTGCCAAGAAGTTCTCTAGGGTGGGGTCACTCCATATGAGGTCCTATTTGGGACAAGAATGTGGGTGCCAGATCTAGAATGTAGAGGCACAGTGGTGGAAAATAAACCCTGTGATATCAAAGATCGTTTGGCTGTTTTACAGGATCTAAATGAACTAAGATCGAAACAAAGCAACGTATTCCTGCAGCCAACCACCACTGGGGAAAAACCGGCAGTCCCAGCAAGGCTTGTCTGGATTCCAAAAGTTGGGGATCTAGTCAGAGAAACAATTGCGGACAAGAAGGAATTTGGACCTTCTTACAGACAACCAGTACCTGTCCTGGCCATACACGGAACAAGAACAGTACTTCTGCCGCCCCTTGCTGGAAAAAAGGAGAAAAGATTTGTGTCCATCGACCTCATCTAACCACAGTATGTGGCCAATACTAAATAGTAGGCCTCGTGGACTTTGACCTAGTAGCAGACGCACTGCTCTCGCTACTATCCAAGAGGTTCAGACTGAAAGACTGATAACCATCGAGAATTCAGCAATAACAGATGAAGGACTAAGCAATAATGCTATGGAACTCATCCCTCTTGAAACTCAAGTAACAGTTCGTCCAAATACACCTGTTTACACCAATGTAACAAGTGATCACCTGGTTCCAGCAATTTCTACAAATCCTGATGCAATTCCAACAATTGACAGAACTGCTTCTGGCTATTTCATTAACGTTGATACGTTTTCTGAGGATCTGAGTGAGCCTGAGACGTCGCCAGCATCAAAAACTTTTAAACAGCAAGTACAAGACTTTTTTCATTTTTTGAGAAAGACTTATTTGGTTTCACCGTGGATTGAACTATGGGTTATTTCTGGAATATTTTTCTTTCTGCTCTGGCTAGCTTTGGTTATGACTATGAGCGTGCTTATAAATGGCAGATATATCCATGTGGACACTGAAAGAAAAGAAGTGAACTTACTTTTGAAACCTCACAAATCATCCCATCGTGAAACAAGAGTCTTGTCTGCAGTGAACATCACAGCCGTTCCTATACAGGATGGTATAGTGTGGGACAAAACTGATTTTGATTTTTTTGGCCCGACGGAACATTTGAACATTCCACATTTATTTAAGATCTCACTAAGTGAGTTTGTTTCATCCAGTACCTACTCTGATGATTGGGACTTTGAAACTGTAAATAACATGATGTTTGACCTAGAAAAGTCTGCTGCATTTTCTAATAATGAATATTTGGAGGGTTCATCAGACTATGAACAGCTGTATTGTTATAACCACTATGGTCATCATTTTTTGCATAAATCTGCAACACCTAGAAATGTGTTTGTTTAACCAATGGGAGCATTGTCATACACCACCAAAAGGTAGTTCAAAAACATTTGCTAAAAAGTTTCCATATTTTTCAGGATACAATACATCTGATCCAGAAACATTTTACTATAAAAATGTAAACAAAACAGGACTGAAAATTATGCTAACTAATACAAAACAGATTTACTGTGCAGCATTTATTGCCCAACTGTCTAGACATGGTTTCGACTTGTGGAAAGAGACAATAGACACAAAATCTGTCTGGGGTACTAAAGATTGGCAAGTGCAGGGGATAGAAGCTTTGTTTAGAGCCTGTATCGTCCCTCAGCAAATAATGTTTTTGAATGACACGGTCCAACAAACGTCTTGCCTTGGGTTAGCCAAGATCAAAGACATGAAAGCACCTTCTGTACCAACACCTGCAGGTGATAACAATACACAGGCAGCGGTTACAGATGACAAAATACTACAAATCAACAGAACAAATCCTGATTGGAGAAAATGGTTGATCTGGCCCACAGACACAAACAACTGTCAAGAGAGATTCCTGAATAAAACACAGGGGTTTACTATTCAAAGGCCAGACCCATGATACGTCCAAAGACAGCATCCGGGGGTAGTAACAACATACAGTGTAGGAAAATTATGCCTCGATTGGCTGCAAAAATCTACACTTAAGGATGTGAAACAACACTTAGTTTTACTTAAAGAAGACGCAGACCTTAGGGAATTCTTGCTTGGACCAAGAAAACCGCATCAAAAACGTTTCATATATGCCGGCATCTATGCTGCTTATAATGAAGCATGGAAGGTGTCACAGATGGAGGCCGCAGAACGAATACGTGAACTTGATCGTATTAATTTAGAGAAAACTCTCTCTGTGGTCGACACTGGGTTAACAACTTTGTCCTCCAGAATTTATTCATTGGACAGTATTGTATCCTCTGCTATCGACATACTGGAACAAGATTTAGCCATGTTACAACAAGGCCAATCTCAGTTGCGTTCTATTATGTTATTAGGCTGGACACTGCAATCTTTGCATGCGGGCTATGTGCCTTGGCGTTTTATCAACACGACGGCTCTGTTTGCAGAATACAATCTAACTGATAATCAGATCGAACTGGCACAAAGGGGAGCAAAGTATACAGTACTGAGCATTGAAAAACTTGAAAAATTACCATTCACAGTGGCAGAAAAACCAGCTACAGAATGGCTTATTCATGGCAAAATTAGTCTACCTGTGACTACTTTTCAGTTTCAGTATTGCCTTAAACAGATGCAAGCAGGCAAATATGAAAGGTTGGGTAAAGAATACATTAAGACATCGTGGAATTTACCTTACACATATAGATGTTGGAGTGGGGATCGTGAAGTGTTTCTAAGCGGTACACACTGTGAAAGTGCACTAAGCGGTTCACTAATTTGTCAGGACATATCTTTACACGGGGCTTGTAATGGTTCTGTGGCAAATTTGTCCTGCCACCAGCAGGGTACACCAGCTGCTGTGATTAATCCAACGTTTGGCCAACTTTCTAATGGGAGTTACCTCATGTTGAATGATCAGAGTTGCTGTGGCATGTTGCCAGGCATCCCATATCTAGTAACGGTCAACTCCAGGGTCACTTGCTGTATGCAAGTATTGTTTGCCCCAATAGACACAGTCAGGGAGTCGTCTTTGAGGCCTTCGTTGAATGTCTCTTTTATACGATTTGATACTTTAAGCAGAATGAAAGCCATGCTTATACAACAATCAGTGCCTTTGACCTCGGCCAAAGAAACCTATGATCTACAAGTTGCAAGGACTTCGGCTGAGATACAGGCTTTAATTCGTACAAACTGCCCTATACATTTCGTAGAAATGATAGGACTATTAGCACCTTTCCAGGCTGTCCTCGGAATCATCCCAAACTTCGCACATTCGGTGTTTGGTGGTGTGCCGTTAATTCTAGCACTTGTTGCAGGAATTCTGTTTCTATTTCTCCTACTACGCTATGGCAAGCCTATTCGCCAACATCACTCCGAGCGATGTGGAGAAAGCTCTCCTTGAACGGAAATGCTGTGAGCGAATAGTACAGCTTTTGGACATGCCTCGTCTACGGGAACTTAATACAACGTGGTTCCTGTCATTCAGACCAATCTGGCAAGATTGCATCTTACCTGTTCTACGCTGCCTGTTTTGCGGTGAAGAATGCGTGCTACAGGTAACAACGGACGCGAACATTGCATCTTCTGCTGAAGGCGATGTTTCTCATCTCTGTGCAATTAACCTTCTGAACGAGGTGTTCCAAATGTCACCAACTTCGGTGGACGATATTTTGGCAACGGAAATAGATGATCTAATGTTTACGCCAGACCCATACACTGACTTTGATTCGGCTCACAGTGTACCAGGACAACAATGAAATTTGGCCTTCATATTTTCAAAATTTGGAACTTTTCCCAGAAATTGAACTTTTTCTTTTTACATTTTTTTGAAATGACATGGCAAATGAACAATCTGCTTACAGTAGAACTAGTCTTATAAAACGGACTTCTTTGAATACTTCCAGGGACACATTGTCACCTTACTTGTCTAACATTTCATTTAATTCCATGATATGCAATGGCTTTGATTTTAAGAACTTATCGACCATTTCGTCATATGTATATGTTTCTGTTTCATTCACGTTGCATTTTACTTCCATTATATGCTTAGAATGAAAACGATGCTTTAAATGTACAGTACCTATTGCATTTCAACAGTTTTGAGCTTCTTTTAAAATGCTTTTAGAAATGTTTTTATCAACATGTGGTACTCAATTTTATGTTTAGCATTTAAATGTTTAGCATTTAGTATGATCGTTCATTCGAAAGTGGAGTGGGTGTTGTATTCCGCTTTAGGTGTCCGTATATAGGTTTTCCTGAATCAGGTCCTTATATAGGCACAATTCGCATTGCCCTTATATAGGCATAGAATCCCTGTCCTTATTTAGGCATTAACCGTGCACTCCAAATACAGGCATGGTCACCGACATCCGTCCACCCTAACGTCACAACGAGTTCTTAGAAACCAGACCCTTAAGCTTCGGGAGTTCCCCTAGCACAGGACTATTGATTTCTCCAAGAACTCATCTATTATGTATGAACCGTTATACCTTAAGGGTTCATTCCTGATGTCTTCCTCTGTTCGACTTCACGTCAATGCTAACATTCCAAGACACCTACCAGGTATAAATATACCTTCCCTTGCCCAAGCAAGTTAGAGGAGACCTCGACTTCAGAGGAGCTCGTATCCCGGCCTGACACACTGAGAAGACGCTGTCATTCCTGCACGCAGACGAATCCAGCTTCCAGTGTTCTGACTCCCTTCGCGGGGTGTTAGAGTTCCAGATCCGGCAATAGATTCCCACCTCTCTCATTCTCAAGGTATGGAGCTGACTAGAACCTAGAGGGACTCTTGGCATACTAGACTTAACATACTCTTAGTATACCATACTAGAGAATACTCCACCTACTTCTTACCTTTCCCTACACCTAGACTAGGTTAGGTACATTGGGGTAGAACTAGCTTAGAGACGCATCGTATGAGTACTCGCATTTTTAGCTCATGTTATATATGTACGTAAATATATGCTAAAAGATAATGCTAGCGCAGTATTATTTATTTCTACTGCTTACGCTGTACATTATTTATCTTGCATACTGTCTTGTGATCATAACAGCACATATCTCTTACACGAGAAACAAGACTGTTCAATAAAACCCTTTTATTGAAACGTCCGTCTTTCCTTTCTGTGTAACTCTGTAGAAACTAAGCATGCACGATTGACTGAGTGAAACTGTTATCTATTGTTTCCACGATTCTGAGACGTGTTCCGATTCTAAAGAGAAACAAAGTTGTCATGTTTTTCGGTTGCCAGAAACTACTCCCTTCTTGTTTTCAAGGAGTTTCTAGTGGCCTCTGAGCTAGCTGGCACAAGTAATTAAGTTTAATATACTCGATAGGGACATACCGACCTTAGTCCTATGTCAAGCTTATAGGTTATATTATTCCAATGCGCAGAGCCTATTAGGGAAATAGGAACTACACTACACGCTGTGACACAACAAGGGTAAGGGACGCTTGGCTGGTTACATGTAAACATGTGTACACATGTGTACTGGCTGCACGTGGGAGACTACTATTGTGTGCAACCCGGTAGCTGCACACAGTTAGCCTGGCACAGATGCGACTGTGCAAGTTTGGACATTGACCTGAGGTAGGCATCATAATGTTAGTGTACACTCATAGGGAAAAACACTCTTGTTCCTCCGTTGAAACAGTCACTTAAGTTTAATCTTGAGATCCTTAGCCAACACGTGTTTCGTCGCGCTTAATTGTTGTGCGCAGCAACTTCTTCAGGGCTCTAATCTCTTTGTATGGATCCTCCGTTCCGGTTGTATTTCTGACCCAGAATGGGTTCTAGTACTCCAGTGATATTCGCACAGTAAAGTGCAACAGTGATTACTGTGTCCAAGATTTAGTGTATTCCAGAATTCTTTTCTTAAGTGTGGATCTTGTGTGTACAAGTCATAAATCCATCATGAAGAATGACGACGTGGTCTAGTAAAACCACTCTTTGGGGGGGCTAAGTGAGTCCCTTTTGCCAACAACCAAGTCTTTGCTGGCATAAAACGCAAACCCTCTGTTCAGTAGCAGGGCTAGCAGGGCAGCCCGGAGGAGGCAGTTACAGAGTGGAGTTTTTGTTCAACTCCGCAGAATTCCGCGTAGTGGTACTCCGCCAACTTCGCCCACCCTTACTCGCAATACCTTTATTTGTCCCACTTCGACCGAATTAATGATAATACCAGCATCGGCTTTACAGTACATATTGTATATAAACCTCGTCATCTGGGATGGAATGCCAAATCTAGACAAAATGAAAAATAATGTTTCCCAGACCACGAGGTCAAAGGCCTTTTCTGCGTCTAGTAAAAACACTAAGGCTCGTATCTTATTCTCCTCAAAATAACCCAGAGCTTCAGCCAGATAGTGGGTATTAATCCCAAGCTGTCTCCCTGCTAAAAAACCATTTTGGTATGGGTGAATCAAACCTGGGGCTATAGAATTAAATCTATTTGCGAGCAGCTTAGATATTATTTTATAATCGGTATTTAATAAAGTTATAGGTCGGTATGAATTGGGGTCTTCAGCATCCTTGTCTTTTTTTTTTAAACTCACTATGTTCCCTTTAAAAAAAGAAGGTGGTATGTCATCGCCCTGCAGCATTTTATTAGCTAACAATAAGAGATGGTCAGTTAGAACATCCGAGAAGGCTTTAAAAAATTCCCCCCGTAGGCCATCCGGGCCACAAGCCCTCCCATTGGGAAGGTTCTTAATAACCTCCATCAATTCCTCTCCGGAAAAAGGTCGGCTCAAATTAGCTCCCTCTTCTATGGATAAAACCGGAATATCACAATCCATTTAAAAAAATTCTAAAAAGGCTTTATCTATTTTCTGGCTCTTTGAGTAGATCTTCGCATAATTTCTCCTAATTTCACTGGGTCATGACTTACTTCTCCCGTAATCGAGCATTTCAGGGCCTCTATTCGGTTCTTAGCCGCTTGTTCCCGTGCATGCCACGCTAAGAATTTGCCTGCGAAGTTGCTTTCGTCATATACTCTTTGAGAGTATGTCTGGCTTATAGAGGCACACTTAGCATAGTATAGTTCGCTCAGGGTCTGTCTGCCCGTGTCGAATGCTTTTTTATTGATCCTGGTTGAATTCCTCAGGAATTTATCATAACTCTGATGTACTTTTTGCTCTAACACCTGCTTTTCTTTTTTAGCTTGAAGGCCGTTGCCAGCATCTTTGCTTATTATCCTCCCTCTGGCAAATGCCTTCATGGCATCCCAAACCATGCATTCAGATGCGGACTCCATATTTATTGCAAAAAATTCCCTTATCTCCGCTTTGAAGGTCTGAATCCACCCTTCTTCCTGTAAATATTGTTTGTTCAGTACCCATCGTTTAGGACCTGGAGGAGGTTTGCTGACTTCCAACTCAAGCATGAGCATTGCGTGATCAGAAAACCCATTAGCAACCATGCTTTGTGTTTTATATTGAAGGGTTCGGGAGATTAAAAAAAAGTCTATACGGGAGGATGATCGGAACCTCCCAGAGAGGCAAGTATATTTCGCCTCCGTGGGGTGTGCAGTCCTCCAAGGATCGATTAAAGCTAGAATATCCCTAAAGTTCTTAATAACTCTCAGAGAATTTGGTTTTGCCTGTTTTTTAGCTTGAACAGAGGAATCCAGTCTTGGATCTTGTAACACATTAAAATCACCCCCAATAATCAGACCTCCTGGATTCTGCATAAGCGATTGAAACAGACTAGCATAGGGGGTGGTGTAGTCTTCAACCGGTGCATAGAAACTAGCAAATGTATAGGGCTTTCCCCCTATTTGACAGCTAGCCCAGCACCAACGACCCTCTGTATCGCTCGCACTATTACCCACTTTACCACTTAGCCATTTTGCTAAAAAGATAGCTGTGCCACGATGAGCCGCCTCTATAGCCGGCCCATTTTTTGAGCATTGTAAATCCTGACAGTTTTGAGACTGGAATATGAGTCTCCTGAATCAAAACCACTGCCGGTTTCTCAGCCAGAATCCAGCTTTCAATTGCCCGGAGTTTCTTTACATTGTTAAGACCATTTACGTTGAAAGAAAGAACTTTAAAAGGAAAAGTCGTATCAATATTTTGCTCAGTGTGGTTTACTGTCTTATCTGCTGTGACACTCCATTATACACTTATTGGGAAGGCTGCCGTAGAGTGCAGCTTCACTTCCTTTTGCCCTACAGAGACCTGAGACATATTGAATTAGGGCATAACCTGTGTGGGTAGATCAATTCTGCAAGTTCCAAGAAGATATCTGTACAGCTTATTGGTCTTCCAGGAATGTCCTATTTCTCTTGGTCAGCTCAGGATCAGAGCCCAGACGTTTTGTTCCCCTGCTGTGCTAAGTTAATTGAATTTCTCTCCAGCGCCAGGAACTAAGGCATCCCAACACAAAAGTAGCAATTAACAGTACTTGACACAGCTCCTGGGGCGGAAAGGGGTGGGGATGAAGGATCTGCAACCATCAATCAGCTGAACCCCTGGGCCAGGGATGGGCCTGCCCAAGCTCACTAAACAAAGGAGGGAGCCCAGACCTCTGTAGCCAATACAGGAGGGGGCTCCCTTTGAAGATTTGCCAGGAAAGGCCCTGGCAGTAATGTCAGCGAGGGGTGGAGCTGAGGCCCCCAGAGCAGATATGGCAAGTTACTCCTGGGTGATGCCATTTTGAAATGTCCCAGGAGGCTGTGCGGGAGGGTTGGGACGGGGCGGAGAAGTGATGTGGTACCCCAGGATAGGCCAGAGGTGCCTCACTGCTGGAACCTCCCGCCCCCACTCAAAAGGTTTTGCATAAGGGGTAGAGCTCCCTCTTGGTTATGTTTTTCTGCTAGACACTGGGACTAGAGGCAGCCGCCATGGACAAATTGAAGGAAGAACCCCCAATGCTATCTTGGACTAAGGACTCTGACTTCTTGTAAATGCTTTATTGAAATAATGATGCTGACAGCCGCTTGTGATCAAAGTAAATATGCTTTATTGCCTGTAATAAGTTCATTCATTCATGTTTATATTCGATTATTGCATTTAAGTAAAAGATAATTATTTGATGTGTGGTTTAGGTTAACCCGACCTCTTTAGGGGGTCAGTGGTGATTACGCAATGTCCTCAAAAGGTATTTCCATCAGCCATTTGTAAATTACTGGGTAGTATTCAGTAGTGTGTGTGTGTCATAAATTTACTTCCCCTTTTCTAAAGAAAATGTACTGACTGGACAATCATATATTGTCTGTTAATATTGCGTGCCAGAGAACAGTGGTTAGTAGCCCACACCACCTCCTATGAGTAGGCCTTGGACTACTCTGCCTCTCTGCCCTGAGAGAGTCAAGTGCTACAATGGGGTGCTTGGTTCCCAGTAAGGACAATTGTGGACCTATTACTTGTGCAGGCCACACAACTAACAACCCAGTGTCCTACAGTTAGCACATAGACTGTCCCAACACACACTACAACAAAAGTGATCAAACAAAGAAATATTCCTGCGCACAGATCACAGACTGATGGGGTTGAATGGAACTGAAGTTTACTGCCTCTCTGTGTGGCAGGCAGGGTTTGAGAGGATGAATGAGCCTCATAGTAAAAACTGAACAAGGATGTGTGGTTTTTCATCACACTGGCCATAACTTGGGTAGTGCTACTTTACTTCCGTATGTGTATGGTGTATTCCACATAAAAAAAGAAATAAAGTTGTTCCAATATACTGCACACAGATACTGCATGGTGGCAAGTTCCCTACAACTATGCCTACTGAAACATTGCTCACTTGAAAATAAGGTCACCCTTGACTAAAAATGTAAGCCCTTGAAAAGTGAGCTATCAGTTTTGTCTGCTGCTTTTGTCTATTGGCCTCATATTAAAAACTGAAGAAGGATGTATGGTTTGGCATTACGGCAGACATAATTTGGGGAGGGCTACAGAGGTTCTAAATGTAAATGCAGTATTCAAGGAAAAACAAGCACTGGTAATGCCAATAGGAGTGGCTTTAAAGGAATGCTATATGGTAATGTAAAGCATTTCAAGTAAATTGCATGGGAATAGATGTTTGTGTGGAAGCAATTAACTGTAGAGTAATATTGGTGTAGGTTACAAGGTCAGGGGAAAATTGCACTGTTAAGCCAGGCCTAAAAATAAATGTAGGTTAATGCCTGCCCTCCTCCCATCTGTTCTGCTGCCAAGGAAAATACAAATTATCTAGTTATCTAAGAAACCTTAACAGCACTCCACTGTCATGTGTGTGCCCCTGAAAGTCCAAGCTGAGGCAGCTGAGCAAATAAATAAAATTATCAAAGCTGTATGGAGGGCAAACACCTTTTAGTGGAAGCTCAGAACTTCTGCCCAATCAAAACGTGTACTTCTGGCTCCCAATATGTTATCAGAGCCAAAGCCCTTTTCTAGTGATGCTCACATAATTGTTTGGTGACAGCTGTGCTGTCAAGCCAGACTATAAAAATAAAGGCAATCTGAGGTACTGCATAGTGAGGCAGTATGGCAGCAGGTGGTGTGCTAATTGCTTGCTGTCTGACATTTTCCTTCTCAGCCGCTCACTCCTTCAAAGTGCAGACTCTGAACGGAAGAGATAAAATGCAGTCACTCACATTCTAATCTCCTACCGGGTGTTGAGTGGGTTTATCTAGATTATGAATGACACTGACGGTAAAGCCGTGGCTGGAGTGGGCTGAACCATTTTCCCACTCTTCTGTATGCTGTCTGTGGCAATGTTCAGAATGTGCTTGACAGTGCAGGGACACCATTGCTGTAGTGGGTGGACTCAAAGCACTTTTCTATCTGTATTACCACTGCCTAATTTGAGCCTGTGGTTGCAGATGGGGCCAACTTCCACTCATTTTTGTGAACGAGCGCTTATTATTCCTGAAAAAACTTTGATCCAGAGCAAGAGAGAGAAAACACAAAAGCAGGAATTGAGGCAGAGAAAGATGGAAAAGCAGGGACATGGAGAAAGCAGAGATGAAAAAGTACCTGCAAGAGTGGGACTATGAGACAGAGTTTCCGGTGGTGCATTGTAGAGACAGTAGGTGGAATCAAGACTA
The DNA here is from genome assembly GCA_963921515.1 of Calotriton arnoldi. Lineage (NCBI taxonomy): Eukaryota > Metazoa > Chordata > Amphibia > Caudata > Salamandridae > Calotriton > Calotriton arnoldi. The sequence continues at coordinate 730,914 of CAWUFW010003044.1, read as the reverse complement.
CACAGCCTTGCTTCATGGCACCCTGCCTTTCGGTGGTACAAGCTATGGGCTACTGAGCAAAGAATTGAGAGCCCCAGCACTTACTCTTTTGCAAATTAAGCTCTCTGTTTTATGCAAATCATATGTATTATTTACAAAAGATCAGGGAACACAGCTAAAGCGGTCTCTTAGACCAGTCAAAGAAATCAAGGAGAGATACAGTTGGTGATGAGTTCTCAACATATATGTTCACTTTCACTATTTCTGCAAAAATGAGTGTTTTAAAAAAATGCAACATGACATTTTATTTTGGTAGGGGGATGGAGAGGGCATGGGACACATGAGAATGTGAATTATTATATTTGCAAGAAACTGATCTACAGTTCCAGACTCCTAAATCTGAAAGAGGGTTTTTGTAGCAAAGGGCGGGGAGAGTTTGTGTAGCCAGTATTTTGGAGGAAGCTACAAGCCGTTTTATCTCATAAAAGGGAAGTAGCTGGGTTTTTATAAGTGTAATTTTCTTTTCCATGTTTTTTATGTAGATCGTGCATTTTTTTCGGTTAATCTAAATTATCCAAGATACCTTATATTATATTTTTGGTTGTTTTGCATTTGGTTGGTTCAACAATTTAGCCTGAATGCAACAGGCAGCCAATCCAGAGACTGCAGTTCTAAACATGATTTAATTTGACGTTCTTGCTTCACTGGCAACAGAAACAACGAGGGATTTAAAATATATGCTCCCTGAGTTGCTGTCTGCTAAAATTAGACTGTCTCCTGAAAGACTCGGAAACAGAAGTCGAAGTTTAAAAGGAAAATGCTGACCTTTTCCCTATTTAGAAACACTGAACGTGGCCAGCCCCCCAAGCTGCTCGCAATGAACAACGCGCTCTTTAACAAGACCGACGTTTCCGAGCTTTACAGGACCTGACGTTGCTACAGTAACTTTCAATTTATAGCGCTACTTTGTAATAGAAGTTCATGACCCTATTATCGTTGCAACAGTTTAGCACTGCGTGCAGTTATAGAATAATTCGAGGAAGTTTAAAACACGATTTCCAAATATGGCTTTCTTTCCCATGTACAATACAACAAAGATGTATTTCTTTCTAAACCGCAGGTGCAGTACTATGAACATAGCAGCAGGGAGCTTAAGATGGCGAAGGGCGTGGCCACTACCATTTGGGGGGGAAGGGGGAGTGGCTTTCCCCCATCCACGTTTACTCAATTTCACATAAATTGGGAGACTGGGTCAGGTCCTCTTAGTTGGTACTTTAAAGAGATGGGACTCCTGCCCCGGATGCCCCGCGCCCCTGCCTTCCATGCCTCATAGCCTTTGTAGGGTGATGCCTCATTTTGGAGAGGTGTGTACATAATGAAAAGCATTGTCCTTTGGAAATAACTAAGTGACTCAAGTCTTCACTCCGAACTGTTTTAGCATAACCAATGTTGTGTGGACAACCATTTTAGGTGTCACACCAGGAATGATATTCTAAGCCCCCAAAGGAATATGCATAGTTTTGGCCATAGTGGAGAAAAGGACAACATACGGGTACTTCCAGCTCCCTCCTTTGAACTATGCACATAAGTAGCTTGAGAATGTTAGCAATACAACAGCCTACCAGAGAAGGTCTTGCAGTGTATAGTAGAGGAGCTGTACCCATGACTTCTTAAGACGCCACACACCCACCTTTCAATTCTTTAATATTCAGTATTTATTATGTGCTGATTTAATATACATCTTAAGTTTTAGATTTATTTGCATCATGACAGATACATCAGTGAGTAAGAAATAAGATGCACATAAAAAGAATATATATCCTAGATTTCATTGATCAAATATTCCTAATGAATTAGACTAAATTTCCTACTTATCCTTTGGCATTATGTTGTCATGCTGCCTACTTGTTGAGACATGTAATACCGCCCCACATACCCTCGGCTCTGCAGGGGCTGCCAGGGCCATTGCTACGCCACTGGCGATCAGCACAGAAGCTGCAAACCTGAATGTGCAGACATAAGGGTCATTTTAAATTAATGTATTAATTGTAAATCTTACTTTACACACCAGCTTCAAAGAGAGGGCTGCTACCTGCATTTCAAAATCTAAAGAGAATTAAATGGTCATAGGCAGGATATATAACTGGAGCACAAAAAATATGCAACAAATGTAAAACTTACCAGGAATAATATATTCATTCCATAAGTTTTTGTTGGAAATTTAAACAACAGAAACTTGGAAAATAAAATCGGTATAATTCTGTGTATCTTTCCATTGCTTTGAACTCAAAATACCACGAATCACCCAGTTTAGCGAGCCAAAATACAATCACACTATACAACCCCCCCTACTGCGCTCTGCACAGTACCGTGAATAATAGAGGATTCTGCTTCAACACAAACATTTTCTGGGCTGAGAGCTCTCCTGCTCCTGGGTCCATGCTGTATTAATGTCCTAAAATTATAAAATAAAGATAAATACAGTAAGTACATTGTGATGTCGAGGATGGCTTCTTGTGCTATAATACAAAGGGAATATTTATAGGATCGATAGCCCAGGTCGCCTTAATGACTTTCCTAGAGTTTTTTCAACTCCGGGTTAAAGTGAGTATATTTAGGTACATCTTGATGCTTGTTGCTGATTGCCCTCTTCTTCGTGAGCCTATTTGAAGTCTTTTGAAAGTAAAAATAATCTTTCCATCAACATGAACTAAGTCTTAGTTATTCATTCTTATAAAAGTTGTACAGCGAATTATACATAACACAAGGAAATACAGTCTGAATGGAATATTATGGAGAAGAAAGCTGGAGAGAGAGAAAAAGAGAAACACAAAGGGTGGAAAGCGAGTTAGCAGAATTAATTATGAAAATAATAGGAAGAATATAAGTTAACTGCCTGTGTATGAGAAATTCGAAAAAGAAATATGCAACGTGGTGTGTGAAGCCTGGTTAGCCGGATGGAAAAACATAGTAACTATTTTGAAAAAGAAAACACTGTTGGTCTCGTGAAAAAAGTGACTTAAAATTCCATACAACAAAATGCCTACATCAAAATATATGTGAACACACACCGCCTTGGGGAGAAACACATTTGGGCTGGGCTGTCAAATGGTATTTCTTTTCTTCAGGATATTCCCTGCAGTGCAGGACAGTAGTGGTCTATATAGCTTGTCCATCGCACTATGCCCCTCACCTCTCACCCCCGATGGGTGCTTTACTGTTTCTAGATCAATTGATGTGTGGTTCAAGGAGTTTGAGGGTTTGGGGTGTACGTGTGTAAGGTGAAAGGAGGCAGAAAACTAATACTAAAGCAAATCCCAGGCAAGAACATATGAGAAAAATGTATGAAAATGCTGGACTGGGCTGTGATCTGTTCTCCAAGCAAGTGTCCAGTGATTAGATAACACAGATGGGGTGGAACTTTGTGAGTAAGAGTGTACCAGTGAGCACATTGTTTCCATTGATGACTAGTTCCCGGCAAATATTGTGCATCAAACTAAATTTTAGTGTTAGAGGACACTGGTGATTTCCATATCACACTCCCACACATACCCCCAGAGCCCATGTTTAGTGTGGCTGAAGACTTTCACCATCTTGAAAATACCTTTGCACATAGCATTTTGAGCTTGTTTGCAGTAGGAAAACAGGAACTACTGTTGCAAAAGTAGGCAGGTAGGTCATGGTCTCTGGGAACCTTTACCTCATTGGTCAGAGAGGAACTAGGAATGCCTTTACCAGCCTGTAGGTGGGAAACACACTAAGCTGGATCCTCACCTAGATTTCACAAAATATTCATGGTGGGTGCTGTGGGCATTCTGTGACACCAGACTGTCAAATCCTTTTTGTTGAGCCACATATAACACTTGGGGCGAACTTGAAAGGGAGAGAACAGGATGCCGAGACAATTATTGTGCATCCCCTGTCTTGCTGCTGAAGGACCCTGCTTTTGTCCTAGCTGAGATCTGTCTCTGGGTTTATTGTGGGTATAGTGCTCCGTCAAACTGAATTTTAGTGTTCGATGTGAGAGGATCCTGGTGATTTCCCTATGACACTCCCACACATACAAACACAAGGAGATGATGGACGGAGCACTGAAACTTTTCCGATACTCTCCCCCAGTCACAGATCTGGGTTGAATCCATCATAGTTCTTTAGCTCACTTCGTCACCTCAGTTCAGACCCAGCTATATGCAAATCAGTCTTGACCCTGTGCCTCATGGGAACAGTCCAGCCCGAACTGCCAAGCCAGGTCTTTCCTGAACCGGAAACAATCATCCTGGGACCGGTTTCGGGATAACACCCCTCATCAGCCAGGCTAGCTTGAATCCAGTGGCAAAGTGAGCAAGGGACCCACATCCTGGCATACCCTGCCAACTTAGGGTGAACAAAGCAAACACAAGGAGATGATGGACGGAGCGCTGAAACCTTTCAGATACTCTTCCCCAGTCACAGATCTGGGTTGCAAAAGTAGGCAGGTCATGGTCTCTGGGAACATGTACCTCATTGGTCAGAGAGGAACTAGGAATGCCTTTACCAGCCTGTAGGTGGGAAACACACCAAGCTGGATCCTCACCTAGATTTCATAAAATATTCATGGTGGGTGCTGTGGGCATTCTGTGACACCAGGCTGTCAACTCCTTTTGTTGAGCCACATATAACACTTGGGGTGAACTTGAAAGGGAGAGAACAGGATGCCAAGACAATTATTGTGTATCCCCTGTCTTGCTGCTGAAGGACCCTGCTTTTGTCCTACCTGACATCTGTCTCTGGGTTTATTGTGGGTACAGTGCCTCCGTCAAACTAAATTTTATTGTTCAATGTGAGAGGATCCTGGTGATTTCCCTATGACACTCCCACACATACCCCAACCCTCATAGCCCAAGTTTAATGTGGCCAAACACTTTCACCATCTTGAAAGTACCCTTGCGCATAGCATTGTGGGCTTGTTTGCAAAAGTAGGCAGGTCAGGGACTGGTAACTTTTACTCCATTGGTCAGAGAGGATCTAGGAGTGTCGTAGTGTGTCCCGCACCCACAGGCTGGTGAACCCTACAAAGCTGGAATCTCACCCATTCTTCCTCAGAACATTGCTGGATTTGTGAAAGGATACCAGGCAGACTGAACCTGCTGCACTTGGCATCTGCGACCTGTGAGAAGGACCTGAGAAGGTTTGGAATCCCTTCCACCAGAAATCCAAGGATAGAATGACCTGCAAGAATCATACGGCTGATCCCCTGGGTGGCTCCAGGAACATAAAGAAGCTGAAGGGGTCATTCCTGTGAAGAATCCCAGCTGACCAGTGGCAACTGGACCTGGACTGGACTTTGCTGTTGCCCTCTGTCTGACACCACAAGAGTCTCTAAGTCCTTCCCCTGAGGTCTTGATGGCCTTGAAAATGTACTCCTATGGTGATATAGACCCCCAAAAGAGGCTTGGGAACTTTTTCAAAACCTTTACTCCAGATCTTTAAGGGGACCGCCCACAAAAAGTATCAATCCGGCCGTTCCACAGCATTGGATTGAATTTCAGGTTTGTCCCACGCAGAGAAGAGATGGGACTTAAAAACTTTTTTCGAACTTACGTATTTCCAGGCCATAGCGGGGCCAATCTACTTGTTGTATGCGACCCACACTCCTCCACTGTCTTCCTCAAATCATGCCTAGGTCCCAGTCTTCCTGTACCCTATTACCTATACCTTACTTATACCATTGTTTCTCTACCCCACCTATGCATTAGTACATCTACTCTTTTCTAAACTGTAGTAGCTTAATCTCTGCCCATACCTTAGTATCTTTACTCCAGGCTACCTTATGGTACCTCCTCATCACCTGTGCCTTATTTCATCTGCCCACACGTAGAATCTCTACAATTACAAAATACTCTAATAACTGTTTTCATTTCCTTTATTCCTGGGGATTTTATTCTCTACACGTTTTCCTGGACTTTGTTTTTGCCCCTCATATCAAGGGTTTTCCTCCGTTCACTAAAATGGAATTTCACCAATGTAGAGCAGTCACGTTGGTGTTTTTCATTTTCTCTGAAATAAGGTATAGCCCACTCCATTGCTTTGTAGTATAACTGTCCCGCATCCCTATATAAATGCAGTCAGTCAGCCAGCATATACAGAAGTGAACTAACATTAGCATGTAACAATTTCTTGCAATGCATTTTATGTGCCACTGAATCACCAGTTTCCTCCTTAAACAGTCAAAAGATCGGACAGTTTTAAGGCTCAGTGGCTGACGAACATAGCAGCTTGATGTAGGTGGTAATGCGTGTATCCCTTCACGCTTGGTCAGTTTCACAATGATAACATAAAATGCCATTGAAAGTCAAAAAGGCATTGCCTTGCAGTATCGCATAGCGGAATAAAACGAAATTTTCTCTTTAGACCTAATTCTAAAAAATATATATATTTTTTTCCATCTGACATTTACAATTCGCGTTGCACTTTCACTGTGTAAATAGTTTATTTCCACATCAGTAGTTTTCAAGAATGCTGCTGACTGCCAGTTTAATGAAGCGTTGGATACACGCTTTTATCAACCTTTCCAACAGAGCCCAAAGCTATTGGTGAATGCCTCAGGAACTATGCACATGTAATCTCTCATTTATTAATGTTGTCATTATGCCTGATGCATACTGTGGGTAATATGCCAGTGTTAAATGTCACATTTGCATAACTTAAAAATAATAGAAAGCACTGGAAGGTGTTTCTAAAAAGTTATCTTCTAGATAATTATTTCAATTGGGAGAAAGTCCAAATTTAAAAAAAAAAAAAATAATCATTTATGCACCGTGGTAAGTCACCGTAAGCAAGAACACAAAGGCATGCGTCAGTGAGTAGGGTAGCAGACAAACTAGAAAAAATAGTTCAGTAGTTTCTTTCTTCTCATATAGTAATGTAATCTGTAGGTCACAGACTCGAAATCTGATGTAGTTGTCACAGCATTTCATCCTTTATAGGCAGATAAGATGAGTATTTTAATGGGTAATATGTAGATATCAATGTATCTGAAAGAGACACGTTAGTGATAGATTCCTTACCTTAGAATATCCCCAGGCGTCAGGCTGGATCCGGAAAGTTTTGCGTAGCAGTACCCTTGCGCGTCGGTAGGTGGCGTCGTGCGGCTCCGCGTCCGTCGTCGGCGTCGTGATCGCCGGGATGACGTCGCGGGCAGTACTTAGACGCCGCCCCTGCGCGCTGACGTCAGTTCTTCTTTTTCCGCGCCAGTAAGCGCAGATCCGGGAAGAGCAGTGCCCTGGTCAATTTTTGACCATACTTTTTGGTGATTTTTTCACTGTCTTTTTCCACCATTCAGGTGTCGTAGGGATGCCCGGCTTCAAGCGATGCGGCGCCTGTGCGCGGATGATGTCCGTCACCGACCCGCATTGGGAGTGTCTCTTCTGCCTCGGCCGAGGCCACGACACCGAGTCTTGTCCCGAATGCCAGGCCCTCAACCCGAAGGCTTTGCGAGAGCGGTCTCGAAAGCTCCTCGAGGCCCGGCATTCGGCTCCGCGGAAGCCCCGGTCGCGTGAGAGGTCCAGGGGTCGCTCGCGGAGTGCACACCGGTCGTCGGCGTCGAAGTCTTCTTCGTCCGGTAAGTCTCGACACAAGAAGTCCAAGAAGCATCGTCGCTCTCGGACTTCGCCTCGCCGGTCTCGCGACTCGGCTGAGGCCCCTCCCGGCACCGTCCCCGCCCCCGCGGCCCCGGACTTGCCTGTGGAGTCGCCCCGTCATACCCGCCCCTTCCCGGGTTCGGGGCGGATCCGGCCAAGGTACAGGAGTTCCTGTCGGCCATGGCCCGCCTCTTCGGGCCTTCAGGCCCCTCCGGTGCGCCTTCGGGCCCCGCGGGCCCTGATGGGGTTGATCCGGCGTCACCGGCGGCCCGGCCCCGGCGTCGCCCGAGCCTCCAGCCTCGATCCCGGCTCCGGCCCGGCCCCGGCCTCGATCCCGGCTCCACAACTCCCATCGACGCCGGTCGACCTCACGACACCTCCGCCGGCGCCGATGTCTCCGGTGCCGCTCTCGACGCCGCCCTGGGCTCCGGGCGGCGTCGTCCCCCAGTTCCTTCCGGCTCCGGACATGGTCCCGGAGCGACGCCGCTCGACGCCGGCTCCGGCGCCGATGGGACCTTGGGTCCCAAATGTCCCTCCTCCTCCTTATTTTGAACCAGAGGAGGACCAGGAGGACTGGGAGGGGTCTGATGACCCTCTAACACGCAACTGTCAGTATGATGAGGACTGGACAGAGAGTCTAGGGGAGGCCAGTGGTCTGGATACTTCTCCTGACACTGGCATGCTGTCTCCTCCCGTGGCTACGGAGGAGGGGGCCAATTTTGGTACGGTGTTGCGTAGGGCTGCTGGGGCCTTACGTCTCCAGCTCCCTACTTTGACGGTCAAGACTAACATCTTGACAGAGGTGCTTCAGCCGGCAGCCTCCTCTGCGGAGACTGTGCTGCCGTTTAACGACGCCCTCACGGACGTTCTTTGGGCGCCTGGTCCAAGCCCAACACAGGGGCTCCTGTGGATCGGAACGTGTCACGACGCCATCGCCCCGCTCCGGGCGACCCCCTGTTTCTTTCTGTCCACCCCACTCCTGAGAGCTTGGCTGTCCAAGCCTCCGCTTCCCAAACCGCCTTCCCTACCGCTCCTCCGGATAGGGAATCCAAACGCCTGGATCAGTTTGGGAAGAAAGGTTTTTCTTCCTCCAGTGCTGGCTTGCGGTCCGTTAACACCGCTTGTCTTTTGGGCCGATATACCCACTCCCTGTGGGATTCGGTGGCGGATGTTTTGCCCCAGTGCCCTGAGGAGGTCCAGGCACTGCTTTCCCGCGCCATTGCGGAAGGAAGGGATGCGGCCAAATACACTATCCGTTGTGGCCTTGACACCGCCGACTCGCTGGGCAGGTCGATTGCAACGACGGTGGCGCTCCGGCGCCACGCCTGGCTGAGAACCACTGGTTTTTCAGGGGATGTCCAGAATACTCTCATGGACATGCCCTTTGATGGAGTCGGTCTTTTGGGTCCAAAGCAGACCATGCGTTGGAGCGCTTTAAGGACTCACGGGCTACTGCAAAGTCCCTGGGCCTTTCTGCTACACGCCCTCCGCTGCCTTCTGCTTTTCGCCCCTATCGTGGCCACGGTAGGGGCGCCCTTCACGTCAGCAGCCCAGCCACCGGCCCGCGCAGCAGGCGTCTTCGCGTGGCCGAGGACGTGGATTCCGCCGTGGCGGATCGGGCAACCAGCGTGCGGGTCAGGCCACCACCTCCAACCCGTCCGCGGCCTCCAAGCCCTCCTAGTCCCTCCTTTCAGGTGCACGGCACGCCAGTAGGGGGCAGGGTCCGCCATCACCTTCCCCACTGGCGCACCATCACCTCGGACAGGTGGGTCTTGGACATTGTCCGAAGGGGCTACTCCCTCCCTTCGAGACCACCCCCCAGCCATGCCACCTCAATTCCACCGCATGTCAGGGGATCACTTGATGCTTCTACGGAAGGAAGTCACGGCCCTCTTGGCCAAGAGGGCCATCGAGCATGTTCCGACCCCAGAAGTAGGGCGTGGTTGCTACTCCCACTACTTTCTGGTGCCCAAAAGGACAAGGAGGACATGCGTCCTATCTTGGACCTCCGGAACGTCAATCGCTTCCTCCGGAAGGAGAAGTTCAAGATGCTCACCCTAGCTCAGGTCTTGACTGCCCTCGACCCAGGAGACTGGTTGGTAGCGCTGGACTTGCAGGACGCGTATTTCCATATCCCCGTCCTGCCGGCCCACCGGCGTTACCTTCGGTTCACGGTAGGCCCCGAGCATTTTCAGTTCACCGTGCTCCCTTTGGCCTTACAAGTGCCCCTCGGGTGTTCACGAAAGTGATGGCGGTGGTCGCAGCTCATCTGCGCCGGGCAGGGGTCTCAGTCTTCCCTACCTCGACGACTGGCTGCTGAAGGCGGGCTCGTCCCAGGCAGTCGTCTCCCACCTCCAGACTACGGCCGAACTCCTGCACTCGCTGGGGTTCTCCATCAATGTGCCGAAGTCGCATCTGATTCCTTCTCCACAGCTCCTTTTCATCGGAGCAGTTCTGGACACGACGCAGTTTCGGGCCTATCCTCCCGAACAGCGAGTCCGGGATATTCAGGCTATGATTCCGATCTTTCGGCCTTTATCCTGGGTTTCGGTACGGATGACCCTGAGGCTGCTGGGCCTCATGGCCTCCTGCATCCTGCTGGTCAATCATGCCAGATGGCATATGCGGGCTCTGCAGTGGGACCTGAAGTTCCAGTGGGCGCAGCACCAGGGCAACCTGTCCGATCACGTCCAGATCTCGGAGGGGACTGCAAAACAGTTGCAGTGGTGGCTCTCGAACCGGCAATGGGTCATGGGCAGATCCCTCTCCCTTCCCCAGCCAGAGCATACAGTTGTGACGGACGCGTCCCTTCTGGGATGGGGCGGTCACATGGGAGAGGCGGAGATCAGAGGCCTCTGGTCTCCGGCGGAGTCCCGGCTCCATATCAACTTTCTGGAGCTCCGGGCGATCCGGCTTGCACTCAAGGCATTCCTTCCTCTGTCAAAGGGAAGGTAGTGCAGGTGTTCACAGACAACACCACCGCCATGTGGTACTGCAACAAACAGGGCGGGGTGGGGTCTTGGACCCTTTGTCAGGAGGCTCTGCGCCTCTGGACATGGCTGGAACATCAGGGCATGTTCCTGATGGTTCAACACCTGGCAGGTTCTCTGAACGCCAGGGCGGACGAACTCAGCCGCAGGTGCATAATGGATCACGAATGGCGTCTTCACTCGGAAGTGGCGCAAGGACTCTTTCTACAGTGGGGAGAGCCTTGGTTAGATCTATTCGCCACCGAAGAGAACGCGCAATGTCATCAGTTCTGCGCGTTGGAATTTCCAAGGCGGCACTCGCTCGGCGACGCTTTTCGTCGCGAGTGGAGTTGCGGTCTGTTGTACGCCTTTCCGCCTATACCACTTCTACCCAGAGTGTTGAAGAAGATTCGGCACAACCGGGCCCAAGTCATTCTTGTGGCTCCGGACTGGGCTCGAAGAGTTTGGTATCCCGAGCTACTCAATATGAGCATAGATCCCCCGATCCGTCTGCCTCTTCGGGAGGATCTTCTGTCGCAGCAGCAGGGGACGGTCCTCCACCCGAACCTGTCCAGTCTACACCTGCTTGCGTGGAGATTGAGCGGCGGCAGTTGATTCCTTTCGACTTGCCTCCCGAAGTTTGTGATGTGATTCTGGCAGCCAGGCGTCCCTCCACTAAGGTGGTATACGCCTGCAGGTGGAACAAATTTGTGGCATGGTGCACAGCAAAGGCTGTGGATCCCCTTTCTGCCCCTCTTTCTGAGGTCCTTCTGTTCCTTCTCTCTCTGGCCCAACAGGGTTCTGCCCTGGGTACCATCAAGGGTTATCTTTGTGCTATCTCGGCCTTCCTCAGGCTCCCTGATCAGCCCTCCCTGTTCAAGTCCCCTGTTGTTAACAGGTTCTTAAAAGGCATTACTCACCTCTTCCCTCCTGTTCCGTTTGTAATGCCTCAGTGGGACTTGAACTTGGTTCTTACCTTTTTAATGTGCGCTCCCTTTGAGCCTCTGCATAACTGTCCTCTTCGTCTTCTGACTCTGAAGACAGCCTTTCTGGTGGCCATCACCTCCGCTCGGCGGGTGAGTGAGCTCCAGGCTCTATCTTGCAAGCCTCCCTTTCTGTCTGTTCATCCAGACAAGGTTGTTCTTCGGACGCGTCCGTCCTTCTTGCCAAAGGTGGTTACTGCTTTCCACATTGGGCAGACCATCACTTTGCCCACCTTCTTTCCGCCTCCGCATCCTTCCAGAGAGGAAGAGAGGCTCCACCGTCTGGACCCAAAACGTGCGCTCTCCTTCTATATCGACCGCACAAAACACTTCCGGGTGGGTGACCAGCTCTTTGTTGGCTACGTGGGCGCCAAAAAGGTCGGGCGGTGCACAAGAGGACCATCTCCCGCTGGGTTACCTTGTGCATCAAGACCTGCTATTCTTTGGCCAAGAAGGAGCCTCCTGTTGGGCTGCGTGCCCATTCCACCAGGGCAACGGCTGCTACCACGGCCTTGGGCCGCGGTGTTCCGCTGCCGGTTATCTGTCAGGCAGCTACGTGGGCCTCGCTGCACACGTTTACTAAGCATTACTGCCTTGACAGTCAGGTCCGGAGGGACGGCTTCTTTGGCCGTTCTGTCCTCCAGGACTTCCTTGTCTGATCTTTGTTCGCAGACCCACCACCGGGGTTGGTATTGCTGGGGTATCTATTCTAAGGTAAGGAATCTATCACTAACGTGTCTCTTCAGATGCACAAGTTACTAACTTGTGTAACGATATATCTGTAAGAGACAGTAGTTAGTGATAGATTCCTTACCGCCCCACCCATCCTCCCCGTTCTGCGAACTGATTTCTAGGGTTAAGGACATCCCTTTCAGGGCCCTAGTATTTTTCAGACACCTGTGTCAGCTTCTTGCATGGCTCTGCGTTCCTGGCGCGGAAAGTCGTGTACAGAACTGACGTCAGCGCGCAGGGGCGGCGTCTAAGTACTGCCCGCGACGTCATCCCGGCGATCACAACGCCGACGACGGACGCGGAGCCGCACGACGCCACCTACCGACGCGTCAAGGGTACTGCTACGCAAAACTTTTCCGGATCCAGCCTGACGCCTGGGGATATTCTAAGGTAAGGAATCTATCACTAACTACTGTCTCTTACAGATATATCGTTACACAAGTTAGTAACTTGTGCATTCTAAATAGAGTTATTTGGGTAAAAGCAACATATACGTTATTGTAGTTTTTGCAAGGTCTATTATTAGTATGGTTAATATTAGTATTATCATTGCACTCGATATTATGGACAATACCAGCAACAATAATAATAAAAACAATGGCTGTAGTATGTTTCATATATGTATAGACTGCATCCAGACCATCAGTCATGTTTTGCCTTCCTTGATATATATATACTACACAAAAGAAGGTGTTTAGAGACCAGCAGAGGCCGACTCCCCACTATCACAGCTAGAAAGCCCAAGAAATGGCCCCGGGTCTAGATATCTGAAAGAGTGCTGGAATGTCCCTTTCTTAGGACGTCCTAAGAAAGGGACATTCCAGCACTCTTTCAGATATCTAGACCCCGGGGCCATTTCTTGCTTTCCTTGATGCCATAGTTTCATATTAAAATTGTATTGAAGTTAAAAATCATGAATACTTAAAAGATGTTCCTCATTTGCAAATAGCACCATTACATAAGTAGGTGCCAGATCTAAACCACTGTGGCATATCAAATTCCATTTGACAGGTTATCTATAACCTGGTAATCAGTGATGGAATAGTTTTTGGGCTACGTTTCTGGAACAACAAGACTTTTTTTCTAATTGTGGCGGCTGCATTTGTATAACGCTTGTGTGATAAAGGAGAAATCAGTGTATCTCCTTGTGCCTGACATTGTAAACATATGTAATGTAAATTTCCAGCTGTACTCTTTGCTTTTACAAGTTTAAATCCCTTTCCCCATACATCTCTAATCAAGAAGATCCCCATACACAATAAGAGGTCTATATGCATCAGGTCGCAAGCTCATGATGTAGTAAAAATGTCTACATTGCTTCGTGGTGCTTGGTTGACATTATATCAAGGACCTACTAACAAAGACTGATATTTACGAGCTATGTGAAGGAAAAAAACATGTCAACCTAATGCACATTTCTACTTAAAAAAACTCAGCATTTTAACAGTTAAAATATGCTGCTCTATGTCAGCACAATGACTACACGAGGGATAAGCAACACTGTATTTTTTTTGTTTTCACACAATAATGGTGTAAACATAGATTTTTGTGATTCGCATCTTCTTGCAATTCAGGCTCTGACTGCTTTCTGATTCTAGCTGTAGGTACCAGATTAGAGCCCTTTCCCTACATTGCTGAATATAAATGGCTTTAAGCATTTACATGTTCTACATTCTAAGTGTAACATATGGATTACCAAATTTGGTTGGGTGCTGGAGCCAGTCTAGGAGACACATTTAGCAGTGGCATAGCTAGACCTTTTGCCGCCCGTGGCGGTCCCTGCGTTTGTCGCCAGAAACGGCCACAGGTAAGGGGGGGAGGGGTTTCTGGCGATCCTGCGTAACTGCTCGTGACGCCCGCGGCCGCGGGTAAGGGCGGGGGGACTTTGCTGCCCTCAAAACTCATGCTGCCTGGGGCAGTTCTGTCCCCCGTGCACCCCTTGCTACGCCACTGACATTTAGAAGCTCTGCATTGCTGTGAACAACCATTTTTGAGAACATGTCTAAATTTTGAAAGGTTTATTCATTAGAGGACACAAAAGTGTTGAGACATTCCAGAAATGGGGATCACTCCTGAAAACTATGATAAGTTACTTCCCCAAAATAGTAAACGTTGAAATCGCAAGTTTATTTTCATAGTGAAAATCTTCACCAATTCATTGCGACATCAGTGGTGAAATCAATCCGTAATATTTTGTGGACATTACAGAAGAAATAGCCTGTTGGTCATCTTAGCAGGTTCTCCACCAGGGCCGGACTGGCCATAGCCGGCACCGGGTGTTTCCCTGGTGGGCCGGAAGGGTGCGGGCCAGTTTTGGACCACTGGGGGCCGGTTTTGTTACAGGTGGCTGGTTTTGCAGCAGTGCTGCAATATCGGCCGCCTGTAACAAAAGCGGCAGCGGTGCTTCCCACTTTAATTTTAATTAAGATTTTTTTATTTGTCATCAAAATCTATGGAAAGGTGAAATCAAATGAAAAAACGGATTTGAAAATTACTCCCAAAAAAAATGCAGTTTGATAACTACTGTGATAAATATAGTGAGGCAATAACATTTTTTATCAAATGAGCACCTTGTGAGATATGAGTCTTTAAGGCCTTAGCCCAGAGTAAAACCACACCTAGTAAACTGCACAAACACCATAACACTTTGTGAGAGGCATCCATTATTTTCTGCTTGCGAGACTCCATGGTGAGGGTTAGAAACAATTTCAAGGTGGGAAACTGTGCCAATGCAAGGTGGGAGCTTATCAAATATATTGGACAGGTTCCTTCATTCCATTCTCTCCAAAGCATGAAGGTCATACAGTGAGACTGAACAGAGTTTGTGTGCGGCCGTGGTAGAAAGGTATGGAGAAAAAAAGTAAAAGCTATGTGGCGGATGAAATGCTGGTAAAGGCTGTGTAAGTCACTGCCTTCCCTGATACGAGTTGGAGCTTTGAGGAAGGCTCCTGATGGGTCTTAAATAAATTAAAGGTTCTTGGGTGGTGCATTTTTACCAATAATAATGTTGAACTTCATTCATGTATTCAACATTCTTTGTTGTGAAGGCTTTGGCTCCCAATTTTTGTGTAAAAATCTTTCATTCTGGTCGCCTTCTGACCAAGCCCTGGCACAACACATAGCCTGTGTGAGAGGGTCTCCCATAATAGGCTACAATGTTTACATACTTTTTTTTAACTATTACAATTAACTTAGCTCAGTTGCACGAGGTTCAATCAATCGATCAGCATTTGTATAGCGCAGCACTGTCAGTCTTAGGAGTATCTGGGCGCTGCGGATGCGACATCAGAATAAAGGTCAGAAACGGGCAGAAAGAGGCAAAATACAGGTCAGTGATGAGCAGAAAGAGGCAAAATACAGGTCAGAAACTAGCAGAAGAGGCAGAATAAAGGTTAGAAAATATCAGAAAGTGACAAAATACAGGCAGAACAAGCAGAAAAAGGCAAAATAGAGGGCAGTAGAGAGCAGAGAAGAGGCAGAAAAACTAGCAGAAAACGAGCAGAGGAGGCACAAAACCGAAGGTAGCAGAGGGTAGTGGACTGTGGGCAAGGTGGACAGGAGGCCTGTCACAGGGGGTGCTGGTATGAAGACCTGTTAGAAACAAAGTTTATGAGATTGAAAATTATAATGAAAGAAAGAAACGTATTTAGATGTTAATTAAAAATATCACTTTTTACCCAGTCTTATTTGGTTTGTTAGTAGAGAATACCAAAAAGTGAAGGATGTGGAAAATAAGTGTTAATAATACATTATTTGTAACCGTTATGTGAGTAAGGGCCTGATGCACTCTTCTGTAGACAAACCATGGGTGTACAATTATACATCAACTGATTTCCAAATGTTAATGCAATGTGCAATGCAACCTATGTATTAACAGATCACATCACAAATTGTACATTTTCAGGGGTTGCAAATGGCCTGTCTAATGAATATTAATTAGGCAGGTGCCAGTTTGCAACCCCACTGTGATTCGCTTTAAACGCAGTGATGCAGGCCTGCAAGGGATGTCAGCAGATCTCTGACCCCGCATCTCCATTCCCAAACTGGATTTTTAAAAAGCAGCCTGTGTGCTTCCAATGGACCCGTTGGCCTTAAAAAAAAAAAAAAAAAGTTTCACATTTCGAAATACATCATGGTGAGCATGTAGTGATCCTCCCCGCTGCTTGCTCCCACCAGGCCACAGTCAAAATCTGGGCCGGACTGGTCGTAGCCAGCACTGGGTGGTTTCCCGTTGGACCAGAATGGTGGGGGCCGGTTTTGGAGTGGTGGGTGCCATTTTTTGGTTATTGGGGGCCGATTGTGCAGTAGTGCTGCAATAACTGCCCCCTGTAACAAAAGCAGCAGAAGTGTTTCCCTCAAGCACGCTCACCCCGCCTCCGGGCTGGTCAGACTTAATTGCCAGAGCGGGTTTGCATTGTTACATCTGGAATACAAGGGTCTTTTTCTGAGATATAAAATAAACAGCATGCCGGATTCTTTAGAATGGGATTCTAGGTTGCCTCTGAATAACTCAGTGTTTGAAGTGGCTGTGGACGTTCCTTACATTTTGCTTGATATTGAGTTTGACTTGGAAACAGTCTGATATTCATTCAGACACAGTAGCACTGGAAGCAGTAGTTAGCTTGTAGTCGTTTGATCTTTATTAAGGTACTTTCTAGCATTTGCAGCTGTCTGCTTCATTTAGGTATCATTTAACCCCGGCTGATTTCCCTAGTGTGAACAAACGTATCAGGGAGACAGCTCTTCTGTGCCTGTCACTGTGCATCTTGAACTGCTTTATTTAAATGAACTCCACTTAGACACCAGGAAATATAAGTAGTTTAGACGTTGTATTCTGTATAGGGAATGAGTTCAGCATTCTAATGGCTTGTACCATGAATCCCCACTCACACACTGCACAGTTGCAAGATGATTCTGAAAGCTTCAAACCAAGATGTGCTTCTGCTTCTTTTTCCAATTTTGAAACTTGTCTTATTTTACTTTATTTTGTATAGATATTCAAGGCGGACTTTAGTAATTAAATAATATATTGGCCAGGTCTTTAAATGCATCTTCTCATTTATTGCTGTGATATTTATGTTTTGATGTGAGGACATTGAGCATGAGGATTCACCTTTGGCAAGTGGTTTTGGAGTTGTGGCGAGGGGCTTGGACGTGATAGGAGGGGTACTTTCTCAATTGGCCACCAAAGTATGACCACCGTACTACTGTGCAACATGGCAGTGTGCATCATCACCTCGGTGTAAACAAGAATTATTACAGTAGTACATTATAGTGTGACAGGTTTTGTAAGGTATCACTCTAACGAGTTAAGGGGAGAGAAATCAAAGTATTGACGTGAGCAACAACTGAGCTTTCCACACTGCCTAAACTGAAGGACCTGTGGGTAAACCAGTTTTCCTTAAGGGTTTATTTATCTCTGTTAGATTTGGCTTTTTCAGCTGGTTCACACCCAGACCTTTTTGCTTTTTGGCCTCCTGTTTTTGACCTTGTTATTGTTGGTTTTAGGCACTTTACCACTGCTATTCAGTGCTAAAGTGCATATGCTCTCCATGTAAATTGCGTTTATGGATTGGTGTTTCAATGATTGGCATATTTGATTTATTGGTAAGTCCCTACTAAAGTGCTCTGAGTGTGCCAGGGCCTGTAAATCAAATGCTACTAGTGGGCTTGCAGCAGTGATTATACCACTCACACGTGTAGCCTGTAAATGTATCTCTGACCTGCCGCTGCCGTGTCTGTGCGCAGTTTGAACTGCCATGTCGACTTGGCAAGTGCACCCCCTTGCCAGGCCCTAACCTTCCCTTTTCTTACATGTAAGACACCCGTCTGGGAGGCCCAAGGTACCCCCATGGGCAGAGCGCAGTGTATGTGAAAGGTAGGACATGTACTGGTGTGTGTGTCATGTCCTGATAGTGAAATACTGCCAAGTTTGTTTTTTCACTATTGAAAGGTTATCTGTCCCATAGGATAGCATGGGAGATACTTTGTAACATCTTACAAGTATAACTTCCCATTGGGACAAGATTGAGGAATAGAGTTTAGGCTCTCTGAACTCAATATTTAATAACACATCATTTAGTAAAGATGTTTTTTTAAATTGTGTGTTTGAAAATACCACTTTTAGAAAGTGGGCATTTTCTTGTCTAACCATTCCGTGTGCCCCTGCCTGTTTGTGGATTGACTGTCTGGTTTTGGGGTGACAGGGGCTGGGGATGTACATTCACTATAGACAGCCACTGGGGGGGTGAGGTGTGCCTGGCCCTTACTGGATGACTCCGAGCTGAGCTGAATAGGCCTTGGCTGCATTTAGAGTAGTGGGAGGAGTTTTCCTTGCACCTGAATAGGGCCAGTCTCCCTTGCACAATGCTGTCTCCACCCCCTGTGGTCATACTGCCCCAGTGAGGACAGAACTGGCTTGGACTGGGCTCAGAGACCCTTGCACAAAGAAGAACAAAGACAAAATGGTGTATAATTAGTGGAACTTAAACCCCAGGACTTTATATCACTTCTGGACTCAAGAGGAACCTTTGCCAAGGAGAAGACTTGGAGAGCTGTGAGGAGGAGTACTGCCCCTTTGTTGTGTGCTGTGTGGGGTTGGCCTGCAGTTGCTGCTTCTGCCAAGGAAAGGACAGAGACTGGAACTTTGCTGTGAACCTGCTTGAAGAAGAATCTCCAAGGGCCTGTGTGTGCTGGCCTCCTGTTCTGAAGTCTAAGGGACACAAAGACTTCACCCCCAACTCCCCTGAATTCTATTGCTGAGAGTTCTGACCTGCCATGAGGTGCCTATTCCAGTTTTGGGCCTCTAGAGGTTGTTTCTGCTTTTGGAAGCTGGAAGCAACTTGAAAGAAGCAAGAAAACGTGTCTCCAACACTGTCAGCGACACCAATGTGATGCTGCGACCTGCACCGAGGCCAGGGACACTACTCGTGAAGTGCACGACGCACCGCCCAGCCTGGACCACAGCTCCAATGCTTGCAGTTATCAGCATTTGCTGACGCCAGCACTCGCACCGACTCTGTCATCGCCAGCGCCTGCATCCTGTTATCACAGCGCCGATAACCGCAGAGGGTGACTCCATCAACTCGCCGACTTCACATCGCTTCACCGGAACCGACGCCTCATCGCTGACGCAACCGACTTCCTCTGTCCCAGATTCGACACGTCGCCTCATCGCGGATACAACGCCTCGCCTCTCCCGTGGCAGCCAGGGAGCTGGCCTCGACCTCTGCACCACCGTGTATAGTCACAGACTTCGCTATCCAAAGGTACTGTTTGTTCGGGGGTCCGTGTGACCCCATGACCGATGCCGCGTACCTCGCGGTCGGTGCCGTACTTTGGATTTATTGATGTCACGACATAATGGCCCCAGGTGGAGCTATTTGTTTTCTTCCAGCTTTATTTTTACAATAACTGTTCTAAAGTCCTATCTTATTACCTGTATGTTGGACTTTTTGTCGTTAGATAAAGATACTTTATTTTTCTAAACTGGTGTAGTGTCCATTTGTGGTCTTATCACTTTATTACTGTGTGTTTTGAGTACAAATACTTTACACATTGCCTTTGAGATAAGCCTGTCTGCTCGTGCCAAGCTACCAAGGGGGTGAGCAGGGGTTATCTAAAGTGTCTATACCCCCTTACCCTGACTAGAAGCAAGGGTCCCTATCTGGACAAAGGTACCTACTTCTACCAACTAGAGACCCCCATTTCTAGCAATCTCACTGTATATAGTTTTGCCTGAGCAGAAAGGTAAACTTCCAGAGAATGCGAATAATAGGGTGTTTAACAAATCATGGACATAAAAAGACTACCGAAATAAAGAGGATAAAGATTCACATCAAGCAGATTGAAATGATTAAAATGTAATAAACAAAATTCCACAAAAATGAAGAAACCCAAAAAGTAAAGAAAAGTTGTCCTTGAAGGGCTGCACATATATTTATTTGGTGATTCTAGATCTTGAGAAAAGTGGTCTTCATCCTCTGATCCCTCAGATCTCTGTTCTCATGCTAAGGCTTGATTAAGGAAAATCCCAGAGTTTGCTTGCCTGTGTTTAGAAATGTGGTTGGATCACCTTATATAATGGAAGTACACATTCTGTAACCCCAGTCTCTAGCTAGACCTCGAGTCTGTCATAAATTTCATGATGCTTAAACAGGAGTTTAGCATTTTCTTCTCTACCTAACTTGTAACCCTTTTCTACAATTGCAGAAGTCGTTAGGTGGTGTTTTAATACTAACCTTAAAAGAGAATTGGAAGTGTGCCTCACCAGCATACTAAAGGCGCAACAACTTCTGTGGGTTTTTCTTACGCAGTGAACAATAGGAATGACAGAACAAAGGCCTTGAAATCCCAAAAGGGTACTGTGTTCATCTGCTGGGCTTTGAAGAGAGCCCATACCATGCTCCACCATCTTTCTTTGCAGGGTGCATCTGATAATAAAACAACCCTCCCTCCCCCATGGTCAATTATGCCAAAGGCTAGTGCTGTTAGGTCTATCATACCAAGCTATTCATAGCACTCCAAAGGGTGTCATGTACATTGGCCAGAGCATATTCTGCGCCAGGAACTCCCTTATGGCTCAGTGGTATGCTGAGAAACATGTGGCCTTTCTCACCATTCAGATAGGTCATTCGTTGCTTCAGCATTAACAGTAAACATCCTCTGTATTTAACACATGCAGACTCTCCTTATTGCTCTGTGCCTGTGAGCTGGTCATTGGATAACAGAGAGTAGCAGCAACTACAAAATAATTCAGCCTCTTCATGTGTTTCAGCAATTTTGTGGACCTAAGCCACTTTGTGGACCTTGCAAATATGCAGCCCCAATGTATGGCCTGACGCATCAAAGGACCCTTTCTTATCTGGATATTGTCTCTCCAAACAAAACTGTTTATCTCTGTTCTATTTCACAGAGGGAGAATGAGAGGCAATATTAGCAAACAGGATGAAGCAAAATAAACAGGTAAAAAACAATCATTATTCGTTTGTTTGAAGTCTTTGTCTTTTATTTCATATGCACTTGGTTTGCATCCCTATAGACAGCCAATGCGTTTCGCCCAAGCAAAGGGCTTCTTCAGGGCAAAAGTAATGCTGAAAATGTCGTGCCAGGATGAGGCGCCGAAAGGCGGTGGTCAGTGAAGTGCGTCCGTGATAGGATGAGTTAGGAAGTGAAACGGCCTCAGGCTCTAGGGACCGCCTATTTAATCTTGGTTATTGCATTGAGTAAAACTGTCATCAAGGTAATCCAGTTGTTTGTTAAAGTAGTCAGTGTAGTGCAGTCCGATCTGTGTCCGGCTGGCGTCCAAGGACACGGATCGTACTACACTACACCGAATACTTTAACAAACAACTGGATTACCTTGATGATACTTTTACTCAACGCGATAACCAAGATTAAATAGGCGGTCCCTTGAGCCTGAGGCCGTTTCACTTCCTAACTCGTCCTACCACGGATGCACTTCACTGACCACGGCCTGTCGGCGCCTCATCCTGGCACGACATTTTCAGCATTACTTTTGCCCTGAAGAAGCCCTTTGTTTGGGCGAAACGCGTTGGCTGTCTATAGGGATGCAAACCAAGCGCATTTGAAATAAAAGACTTCAAACAAACGATTACTGATTGTTTTTTACCTGTTTATTTTGCTTCATCCTGTTTGCTAATATTGCCTCTCATTCTCCCTCTGTGCATGTTTGTATTTGTGGTCAAGTGGCAGCTGATCATTTGAGGCGGGCAATATTCACACCTAACGTGACTGACCTAGGTAGTGCAGTCTCTCATAACCCGGCTGCCTTTCCATTTTCTGAATCTGTTCTGTTTCACCCCACATCCATTTGACCTTTGTAATTATTGCATTATTTGAACTAAGGGGTGTTAGGTACAACTTAAGACTGTTATTTAATGAGTTACAGTGCACTGGAATTGCGTGTAGGCCGCATAGCTACTATGCATCTGGAAATTCACTCACATCACTGTTTAGTATATTTGGTAATCCTGTGTTTAGATGTGCACTTTCAGGTCTCAAAGGATTTCTATCACCTGCACAGTGCCCCAGGATTCCATACTATCTCCTATCTTCTTTAACCTCTACATGGAGCCGCTTCGTGCTCTACAGACAGATAACAGCATAGAGATTCACCAATATGCTGATCATACAGAAGCATATTTTGAAGCCTCCACTGCTTCCGACATCCAAAGCCTCAAATACTGCTTGCACATCATTCAGACCTAGATTTCCAGCACCTCCCTGAAGCTCAATCCAACCAAGACAGATTTCTTGCTATTTGGCAAAAACAACAATCAAGAAACAGTAGAAACCTGGCTCAATGACATAAACCTTGACATCTTCGAACCCCAACTTTCAACGAATTCCAAGTCACTTGGATTCACCCTGGACACCAGCCTCACCCTCAAGGAACACGCTGCCAAAAAACAAAGACTGCCTGGTACCAGCTCTCTCTTCTGAAGAAAGTGAAACCATTTCTTGCAGAAAGCATCTTCTACACTTTAAAGCGCTTATACTCTCACGTCTGGATGGTGGTAACTCGCTACTCCATTGACTGTCAGACTCCACACTGGCACCCCTAAAGGGAATCCTGCATGCTGTGGAATGCTTCACCCAGGGCTTTTATAAATATGATCCTATTTCCTCATCCTGAAGCAATTTTATTGCCTCTCCTTGCCGGCCCCCTCCATCTTCAAACCCGCTGTGCCATTTATAAAGCCATCACAACAAGCACCCCCGCTTATCTAGCAAACAAGCTCATCATCTATGCAGAGACTGCAGACTATGATGTGTATAGAAGAAAAAACCAGGCAGTTGTCCATTTCCACCTGTGCACCCAGGATCTGAAACATATCTCCATATCCATCTAGACTGCCTCTACACTGCTCCAGTTTTGGAATGTGTTGAAGATGCACATCTTTAAAACGCATTACATCACAATGCATTACCACTCCACAAACCAGCTACATCTCCTTTTATTAGTTTACTTCATGCTTCTCTTTGACCCTACACAGCATTTCGCTGCCTTTTGGATTCATGCACTAGAAATACCACATACATACATACAAATAGGTGTATAATTTCTTTCAAATGCACAAGCCTACTTGAAGATTACTTGCATTCTTACACATATTTTATTTCTGTATTGGTACATATTCAAATAAAAGAGGGCTAACTAGGGTTGTGTTTGCTTATGAGATTGAAAGTTATAAGTTGTTACCTGCCGCCTGAATGCTATCTTTACTCTATGTAGCACTGATCTCAAGCAATTTATTATAATGTAACAAACATATCTGAAAGTTTTTCTCAGATGTTGAAATTTGAGATAATGCCACATGAAATAAGATATGTTGTTTTTCCCCAGCTATTTCTTTTTTTAAGTATCGATCCATGTATGTGTAGATGCTGCCTCCTAAGGCAGTCCTCACTAAGCAAGGCATTTACTTATAGATATCTATTTTACTTGTCACGCTTGCAGGACATGTATGGCCTGTTAGGTTGATCTGTTTGCGAAAACATAAGAGAAAGCTTCCTCTACATGTAGTGCAGTGTTTTGCTTGCATGCTTTTAAGTCCATGAGTTACCAAAGCTTGCGCTACACAGTGCTTTTATTGCTTCTTTCTCTACCTCAGGACCATGTAACATATTCCCAAGAGGGCCCTAGGTATGCTAGATTCTTAGAAATATCACTGACTGCCTAAGCGTTTTCCATTTAGACTCATTGTTTGTGAATGTCTTATGTGAATGCACTGAAACTCTGGCTTGTATCAGGGCCACCTGCTTCTGGTAGCCTCTTTGGCCTCTCCTCCAACAGCATGAAGAACTACTGTGCCTGCGTATGTAAACTGATGAGTAAATGGATAACCCAAGAGCTAAAGCAGGTGGATGGCAACATGTAAACTTTCGCTCTCATAAACAATTTGTATTCCACATAACTAGTCTGGCAGGGGTATATGTTTATAATGGAACAAAACAGGGAAGGTGTCTAGGAACTTACAGCATAGCCACATTACCAAGTTACTTCTAAATATCTGTAAAACTCATTAATGCACATTTATTTATTCATTTTACATTTTTAAATAGCGCAGCTGTACTTTTCGTTATTAGTGCATTTTAGATTTTTACAGTTGTTTCAGAGGATATATTGTTAAAGTATAACAACGAAAGAATCAAGATTGAGAGAAAGGAGGGATATAAGTAGTTGATGTGAGTGTGTTAGGTGGGTGACCCGTGGGAGTGGGGAAAAAAAGGGAAAATGGCAAGTCATGCTTGTCCTCTGTCAATTACTAGTTGTTTTTTTAAAATTTTATTTTTTTATAGAAGTTTAAGTGTTTCGTGAAAAATAAACTTTTTAGGGGCTTTTTGAAGCAGATCAGGTCTGACTGTAGTCTTAGTTGAGTTGGGAGAAAGTTCAAAAAGCTAGTTGCTGCTCCAACTTCTTTTTTTTTTATGCTGGTCTGGATTGAATTTTGGAGATTCTAGTACCTGGTGTGCCTTTTTCTGGAAATTGCGTACCCTTCAGGAAGTTTGGTCGCTTCTGATATATTGCTTTGTGTGTTATGCAACTTATTTTTAACTGTATTCTGGCCTCCATCGAACCAAACATGTTTTAAGAAAAGTAAATGAATAATTAATATGCATGGTTTAATGGTTCTAAATTCTTTTCAGACTGCTAAGCTAAACAGTGAAATTTCTTTTGCAGAGCACGTTCAAATTTAAGTCGGAAAGTGATATTCATTTGGCAGAACACCACAAACAAGTCCTCTACGATGGAAAACTTGCAAGCAGCATCGCTTTCACGTACAACGCAAAGGCGACTGATGCTCAACTATGCCTTGAATCCTCACCAAAGGAAAATCCTTCCATTTTTGTACATTCCCCACATGCACTTATGCTTCAGGTATGTATAGGAGTTGCTTTTTGTCATCCATACTCTGTTCCAGTTTATTCAGTTATTTGTACCCAGTCAAATGGCTATATATAATATTCCTTCTAATGTGATAGATTGCTTATGAAACAACCAGAAACATAATAGATTACTCAGTCGAAATTGAGTTGTGAAAATTTCACTGCAATTTAAAGCTTTACTGTATGGGGTTTTCACCATATCATACAAGTCCCTCTTCGCTGACATCACTTCAGCCTTCCTTCCTGCACCGACATTCACACAAACACAGAAGACCTTTTGGCTCTGCTGGTGCATCCTAAGTAAGCCGGCATGCTAATCAATGGCACTGTATAATTATAATATGCTGAATATATTATGTTAATAACGTTGTAATTAACATAAAATTTACATTTTATATTTAGATAATGTTAATTACACAGTTCATACATTAAGTAGCCCAACAACCTGCAGGTCTCGGTGTATACTTGTCAATTGATGCAACAAATGGGAGCACATGGTACTCCCAAAATTTGCGCTTATTTATTTGGAAATATCCTAAAATTATCTTTTGAGTTATTTATATAGTTTTCTCATTACTATGATTTTCATTCTTGACTATACATATCCGCAAAATGTTTATTCTTCAGTAATCTTGGATTTGCTCGACTGCTTTGAAATTATCCAGCAAAGCAGTGAAATGGTTTTTTGTATTGAGTGCTATGTGATTTAGCATGACATTTCCCTCAATCCAATCTTACAGAAAAATGTTTCAACTAAAACTTTCAAAGTGCTTCATCTTGGCTATGAAAAATTGTTCCTGATTTACTCCAGGATCTACTTTGAGCTCCAGGAGGACTTCCAGTTGCATGCACACTGTCAGGAAATCAGTCTTTTTGCAATGCTCTGTCCTTCAACATTTTCTTGCTCTCAACATCCTATGTTTTGACCTCTGCAGTGCCTACATCTGTCTGTGGAGGCTGTCACGTGTGCTTGTTTTTAAAGTATACGTTCTATCATAAAGTTGTGATACCAGACACTAATAAATCCATTCCACATGTGTGCACAGGACTTGCAAAGTAGTAGTTACAGGTTCAGTTGTGAAAGAAAGCTTTTTCCACTTGGACTTAAATATATAAAACGTGCATTCAAAACCAGCTTTGTAACGTCTAACTCATCCTGAATGAAAAGATGGATCGAATGATCAGAATTGTACCCATGTAGTGGTAGATCCTTAGGGCAAACCTAGCTCGAAAGAAACTGAGTGCTGAACAGAGGGTGAGAGCCCAGGGATGCAGTTCAATATCATTTACAAAACGCAGGTGCCTAATATGTATATGTTGAATGTTTAGCTACAGTTCTTTATCTATGTTGAATTATTTAATAATGCCTCCCTCAAAGTCAGCTGCAGTGTTTTACAAGGCACTACCCAGTTTTCTGGCTGGCCTCTGCCTGTTCATATCTATTCGCACTGTGGCTGGGAGATACAGTAACTACATTTCAAGGAGAAGCCTACTTTTTGGGTCCAGGAAAGGACATCAAATGAGCCCCACGGATACAGGGCCTCACTTGAAATGCCTTCTAACATGCAATACTTTTGAGCTGAAAAATGATCCCCAGACTTTCAGAGCCAAATGCCTGATGGGCCCTAATGCAGAATGTGCTGCTTGGGCTGGAGATTTTCTTTGAACCTTGACAGGAGTAACATGGGTGGCACAGGATGGAGGTTGTGATGGGGACAGCAGGGCACTGGGAAATGGACCATCTCCCATGACACTTTCTGTGGTGATTAGGACCATTGGATAGATTGTACCTGGAAGCTCCTTCCTTCAGCATGAACTTTGTAATGCTGCTCCACCAAAAAAGGGGAGTGGAAAACCTTGAAACTTTAGTCCGATTCACTCAAAGATCTTCACTAGTTGCTGATTTTGCTTGCTCTTCAATTTGTGCTGCTTGACCTATGGACTCGAACAGACGAAGTAGAAAAAAGACTTCACTGCTGATCCACTGAAGCTTTCCTGAGAGAGGCTTGTTTGCTGCCAGCTTTGTCTTGAATCTCTGGGACTGGGAAGCTTCTCAAGGGCTAGTGGCACTATCCTCTTACTAGCCCCATTGGGATATAGGGGCCAGGTTCCGCCAGTAAAGCCTGCATGGCTCTGTAACACCTCCCTCCTGTAGCTGGAGAGTGAAGAAGGTCCTGGAAAGTTCTGTCTAGATTAAAAAAAAAAAACGAATGGCAAGTGAACTCTTCTCTAGCCTGCTTAGTACTTTCATAGATGGATACAGTGGAACTGGATCTGTACCGTTGTTGCTGATGCTGCGTGAAGTACATTCACTGTAAAACCTTTGACACTGTATGCAAAATACATTGCGGTACGACGAGTGAACTAGTATGCAAGGGTATATTTTGCGTACAGTTTGCAGCACACAAGAGTTGAAGCATACTTTAAGAAATACCCATAATTTCCTTCAAAAATACAGATATTACATCTGGAAGAAGGTGTCCAAATGTAGCCCACACCTACTTCAGTTACTTGTTCTTTACTCTGTGGCATACAAGGTAGACTGCGGTTCCCTGGTTGAAGAGTTTGCTAGTTGAAGATCTTGCGGCAAGCCTCATAGGCATTGGCAGTCAGTCATAAACTTGATTGTATGCTTCATAGTCTAAAGCGCATTGTATGGGGGTGGTAACCCCATAATGATATGCAGATTGTGGGATGAACTAAACGTCCATGAGTATTTCATTGCTGACCTCTACTCTAAAGAGGTTAGGTAATTCTTCTCGGTGCATAACAGAAAATCCTCTTTTCTTCATTTAACTTGCCTATGTTAGCATTAGATACAGTCTGGCATGGATGGATGCCCCCTGTTGCATTCACTCAGAGGTGCAATATATTTTTTTTAAACCAGATGTCCATTGGTCCTAATTTTGGTGCTCATTTTCTTTTCAGCAAAAAAATATGTTCTAGTTTCGGGCGTTGCCTGTCATTATTTGTGCCACTGGTAAAGTTAAAAAAGAAAAAAAAGTGTTTATGGTGCACTTTACAATATGAATGAAATTTTGCACTTGTATACCAGCAGTTAATTTGTATTTTGTGTGCTTTTGCAGTACGGTGCTGCACTATTTTTCCCACTAAAGGCCGTGCATAGGGCATTAGCGGAGGGTTATATATACATTTCATTTCAGCGGAATTTATCTCGGACAAACTCGAGCCATGCATGGTAATTGAATTAAACAAATAAAATGATTAATTTGGAACTGCCTAGACTATAGCTTGCATGCAGGAATTTTCGAAATACCCGTGCTAGTTTGTACCACTCTGCTATGTCAGACCGTTGGAATTTTTGCTCTGTATCAAGATAAAAATACTTATCTGTTTTTATGGTACATCTGCTTTTAGGGGGGAGGTAAAATACATTGGTGCAGTTTATATTATCTGCAGCTAGACTCATATTGTGTCTTTCTTTATCTTCTAAACTCACGAGAGCCACAGTTATTATTTTGTTGTTCTTCTTGCCTGTCTCAATGGCAAATCGAAGTTAAGGTTGCATGACCGATAAATGGTGTCTTTTGTTTATGTGCATTAGGACGTGAAGGCAATAGTCACTCACTCAATACACAGTGCAATTCACTCGATTGGAGGAATCCAAGTTCTCTTTCCTTTGTTTGCCCAACTGGACAATCGACAGCTGAACGACAGCCAAGTGGAAACCACCGTTTGGTAAGAGCTCTAAATCACTGCTCACTGCCTCGCGGGTTGTTTTTGTCAATGATGTCTTACTTTGTATTTTTTTTTAAATATTTTGTTATAATGTGTTCCATTACTTGCTTTATTAAAAAAAGATTGACTAGCACCTGGTGGCAAAATGAGGATCATCAATGACCTATATTACACTAAGTTGATTGTAAATTAAATGCAAACTTGTAAAGTTTGTAAGTGAACTAAGCTCATAATACTGTAAACATGTAAAGAGTTCTCACTGTGTTTTTCTCTGACTGTATGTATATTCTAACCCTGGGCGTAGCGGGGCTACGCGGAGGTCCACGGAGTCTCAAACAAACTCCGTGGAGCTCCGCTACGCCACCCGCCTCCACCCCCCACTATTACAAGTAAGTAAACATTAAGTAAAAATACATTTAAAACCACTTACCTACGTACTGTGGCGTCCCCGGGCTGCAGTCCTCATCTTCCTTGCCGTATGGGTAATCCTGGTGAAAACTGTGCATGCACGCGCACCCGCGCATGCGCGCTCGCATGCGCAGTTTTCTTCAGAATTACCCATACGGCGAGGAAGATGAGGACTGCAGCCCGGGGACGCTGCAGTACGTAGGTAAGTGGTTTTAAATGTATTTTTACTTAATGTTTACTTACTTGTTATCGTGGGGGTGGAGGCGGGGGCTGGCCAACTCCGCTCCGCCCGCGGAGTGTGCAGAGATTTGCCTTCTCCGCGCAAACGCGGAGAAGACAAATCTCCGCACACTCCGCGGGCGGAGTGGAGGTCTCCGCCCGGGGTTAGTATATTCTCCTGTTTCACGATCTCAAGTGAAACCAAATTTGTCTGTCATGAAAAAGTAGAATGCAATATTAGATTTTGGTTACATCAGTTACATTTGCAATATTTAAAAAACATTGGTGGCTGATATTCCTTTGTAGACATCACTTCTCTGGCTCTTCAATACATACATCTTCATGTACCTATGGATGCTTCCCGAGGACATTATATTTTTGCCAGCTCAGACTGACCTTTATGTAATACCTAAATTTATTCCTACACTAACAAGATGTTGCAGGTCACGTGAATCTACCACTTACAATTTATGGTGTAAAAGTGGTTATATTTATTGACAAAGCAACTTAGGATAGCTACCTCAGATTAGAACTTCTGGGCCTCACAGTAGGACTTTTGTAACTCACTCAAAGTACAAAAGAAGGTATAACTGTAATCGGTCTCCACAATAATTATACGCAAATCGGACATGGGAAGCTACGTCTTCATAATCTTCCTATGAGTTGACGCGAGGATAAGCCCCTTAAATTGTATTGGGAGTGAGAAATAGAGATAGAACAAAAGAAAACTGTCAAAAATAAAATTGTAGACCCACCCCTACGCCTAAACATATGGAATTGGAAAATGTGCCATATTAACAGAATTTCCACCACCATAAGGGTCATTTACCATCCTAAAATTCCTCTTTTCCTGATTTTGTGTACTGGATGTGGAACATGGAATACTTATCGCACGTTCATTTGAACTCTTTTTGGATGCCCAATTTGAGATGTGAATCTGCCCCAGAGAGTAGGTTTTATATATCCATAGTTGATGTGCATGCTGACTAGCCAAGAAGAGAAGAGAGTGCAAACTGGTCATGGTTAGAGGAAACATAGCTGACCTTTCATGTTGTTGTGAGCTCCTTCAAAGGGACCCTAAGGCATTGGGACTCTTCTCACTCTAACTGGCCGATATATCTTTGGTGACTCGTTGGAATGCATAAACAGACCTCCAGTTTACAGATGTACCTACTAAAAAAGTTTAACCACTTCAAATTACGCGAGGGCAGAGCATTATGGGAATATATCCACAATCAGCATTTCAAGTTCATCAAATCCAACAGAACCTTTAAATTCAGCCAAGCCATATAGTTAACATGGTTTACACTGATTTTCTCTTCGATGATATGACACTGTGATCCCCTTAGCCATTGATTAATGATGGATGAAGTAGCTAGGTAGGGGCCTTTCTACAGGTATTCTAATTCTACGAAGGAAGCTTTCAGTTAAGGTTAGGTGTAACATCTGTAGCTAGTAGTGGGATGCTTAATAACGCCAGATCAGTCTAGTAGTGAACAGGCCATGAACCACACAGATTTGAATCTGATCTGTGGAAAGGCTAGTTCATTGCAAATTGTATTCATCTAGGTCTGCTATATCGTTGTCACCAAGAGCTCACTAATTAAGCACGACCCTGAGTTATACTTGGCGGCCGGCACTATCCTTTCATACAGGGGTCTGGCTCCACTATTGATTTCATTGCCAATGAAGTCCTTCTTGGAAAGACTTGTCTTCTGGGTTCTAATAGGGTTGCTAGTTTGTGTTGTTTCCTTAGAGCTCCACAGCAGGCATTCCATTGTCGAGGTCACAATACTCTGGTAATTCTGCCCTTGTCCTTTATTTCAGATTGATTATTTTGCCCAACACCAAATTGCAGCCTGGAATGTATTTAGATGTCAGTTTATGGAGGTGCTTTAAACACCGGTCCCTGGATGCTTTGAATACCATGCACAGAATTTTGAATGTTAAACTCTGAATCACTGTGATGCAGTGCAACTGTTTCAGGATTAGGGTGATTAGGTTTGATTTCTGTAGGTTCAAAAAGTCTGGTGGCTTGGTTTTGCATTTTCTAGAGCTTTTTGCTCTTTAACTGCTCTCCTTTAAACTAACCCCTGTCTTGTCAAATGCATTCCAATTCCAAACTAGGAGCATTTTTCAGCGCTCTGTTGCTCCCTGCCTAGGTTTGCGGTAAACAAATAGTTTTACTTAGCTAAATACTTTAAGAAATTGGGTTACTGGTCGAGGGGGTGAAACCCTTCTCAAGCAGGAACCCCAATCCTTGGCAAGGGGAAGGCAGAAGCAAACCCCAAATTAACCTGTGCTCAACCCTCTGGTAGCTTGGCACAGATCAGTCAGGCTTAACTTAGAGGCATTGTGTAAAGTATTTATGCAGCACTTCAAACAGTAATAAGGTTAAAACACAAGAAAAATTCCAACACCAATTCAGAAAAATAGACTAAATTTTAATAAATCAATATCAAAACGGCAAAAATCCAATCACTAGAACCAGATATATGCAGTTTTTTTAGATTTAAGTGAAAATACCACCAAAAAAAGCACAAAGCGCCAACTGTGGATATCTGGTCCCGCTAGACTGCGACAAAGTCATAAGTTCAGGCCGACAGCAATGGAGCTTGGGCCAGCTACAGGGACCCAGTTAGGCCGGTTGAACAAGACAAGAGTACCTTAAACTTGGTTGCAAAGAGTCCCGCGTCGAGGATGCATCACGCAACTGAAGCGATGCGAGTTCCTGGTGGAAGCTGTGTCACACAGCATTGGTTCCGAGGAGCTTCAAGGATGCAGGGTCCTGCATTGTTGTCGAGGAGGCTGTCGATAAGGGGCTTGCGATGCAAAGTCCTGCTTTGGGGATGCGTCGCGCAGCAGCGGTTCTGAGGGGGATGTGGGCTGCGAGGGTGTGCGAAAGTCCTTTTGCTGGGAAAGTCCACTCAGCAGAGGCGAAGCATTGGTTCTGCTCAGGGTTGTGCCATACAGGAGATGAGATGCGTTGGTTCTGCTGGGTTCACAGATGGGCTCTCATAGCACTTTCAGGCTCACGTCTATGGGTCCAGGACTGGGGTGGCTGAACTTGGCAGGGTAGGACTCAGATAGCAGTGTCAGGTTGTTGGAAGCCTGTTGCGTCCCTGAGGCTTCTGATCATGCGGCAAGCCAACTAGCCCTTGGAGTCACTCTGGGGTCCTGGATTTAGAGATGCAGGTCCAGTCGTTCTCACCCAGGTAAGAGGGCAGCAGGTCAGCACAGGAGGTCAGCAGTCCTTCAGAGCAGCAGTGCAGCAAAGTGAAAGTACTTTCAGCAGCATAGCAGTCCATCTTCCTAGCAGAGTCCACTGGTCCAGAAGTGTACTTAAGAGTTGGATCTAAGGGTCCAATATTTATACCTGGTGGCCACTTCGAAGCAGAGGAAGCTTCTGGAGGTGTCAACCCCCCTGAG
Organism: Calotriton arnoldi; assembly: GCA_963921515.1. Classification (NCBI taxonomy): domain Eukaryota; kingdom Metazoa; phylum Chordata; class Amphibia; order Caudata; family Salamandridae; genus Calotriton; species Calotriton arnoldi. The sequence goes on along the minus strand of CAWUFW010003044.1, from coordinate 697,965 downwards.
GTGATAGGCATACCCTTCCTCCCTGCTCTGGCACTAGCTTGTCTGGGGTCACAAAAGATGAGTGACAAACCCTTTGTGAGAGTGCTCAGGCAGATCCTTTGTGATGTGCAAGTGTGGTAGGTGACAGCTCCTTCCCCCGTTAACCCAGAGTGGCCCATCCTGCCAACACCTATCTTCCCTTTGTCTCACTGTCTGGGAGTAATACACAAAGATTGGTTCAGCATATTTGAGGCCTCTGACCTAACATTAACTCTGGGGAAAAATGAGGTGATGGTAGTGGAAATTATTGGGATTTTTGTTCCTGCCAGCAGATCTAGGAATATGCCACATTTGTACCACTATACTCTGAAAAACGGGATTAAGGCAAGCTTCTCCTAGGCCACTGAGATATTCAAAATTAATGCATTCATTTCTTTCCAGCTTAAAGATGTCATAGAAATCTTACCTTTGATTTACGACAGGATGTAGAAATTTGGGGATATCTGCCCTTTCTGGCTTAAAGCACAATAACGGAAATACCAATTCTTTCTGATTTGTAAAATCTTTGCTTTACTTTGCCGTTAGACTTGCATTATATAAATGTGCATACATATTTAAAAATTGAAATTTTGGACATATACACTATGAATGTACTGGAAAACGAATGCCATTCATGTGAATATTCCGATTATAATTGCTTAAACATTTATATGAATACATTGTTTATAAGCAACAAAGCTGTTTACTGAAGGAAGAAACACACATTATGTGAATATTTTTGTATTCCTTTTCTCTTTATTCTCATATGTTTTTATTTTGTAGATAAAAGCTTCAATTCTCCATTGCTTTCTTTTTCGCCGCCAAGGTTGTGTCTGGGTCTACATATGTGGTAAATGCAAAACATATATCCTAGTGTTAATAAGTAATGGGGAAATGTAATTCAGAGTATAGAAAAACGAATAAATTCGCAAGAAAAGATTAGTCATTTGTCATTGGGCTCAGCAGTACCCTGAAATTGGTCATGCCTCACGTGGGTAAAAAGCGCTACAAAAGGCTAGTGGTGTCTGTTGCAAGGGCCTAACTCTTGGATAAGAAAAAGTGGCAAACAGTAATGAGTTCGCTATAAAAGATATAATCCTGACAGGACCATCACATACACAGATTTGTGATTAGATACTGTGTTATTTCCCAAACCGAAGCACATAAAGCGCGTAGTGCATACAAGAAATTCAACTTGCAGCATCAAGTAAACACCATGCCGTTGTCCCATAGGTATTCTAAGAAATACAGCCATGACCATATGGATACTTCACTTAGTATGATATTCCAGCAGCACACAGTGGAAGCAAGCAATATCTCTGGAGAAACCAATAACCTGAAACTATTCATAATTGAGTCCGTGGCTTGGGCTCAAGAGAGTCCCTTGGTCGCCCACTTGGGCTTCCCACTAAAGGCGGCTCTGGGGTGCCTGGATGTAGCCATGCAGCCATTGCTGCAGGAGCGCCTGGATCTCTGTGTCCTGATGCACATACTAGTCTGACAGACTCCGTGATAGGGAGGGGAGGTGAAGTCCTGAACTCTATGGCCCTACCTGCTGATTTATGTAATAAAACGGCTGGAGGTCACATGGCTGTGTTCTGGCCTTGTGAGTAACCCAGGTGACTCAGCCAGGGTAGAAACCTACACAAGCACCATGTTGCCACCCTGTGGCTCACCCTTTCTACTGACAAGAGAAATGTCTGTAGCTCAGCCACTGGCTCTCCTTCTCAAATTAGGTAATTGTGGAGGAGCCTAGAAAGTGTATAAAGAAGGTATAGACTGCTTCACAAGGAAGTACCCCCACCCGTGAGGCAACCTCTGTAAAAAAACATAGATTCAGGAGTGTGGAAAACCCGTCCTAAGGTTTAGACTTGTGACGCGGCTGCAATCATTCTTAAAATACAATGACATTAATAAACAGGAAATACATTTATCCACAGTTAAAAATTGCAATCCATATTTTAGATTCTATTTTCTGCACAGTCATGTTTCTTGCAGAGTCAGTAACAAGAAACCTAAAATATGTTCCTTAAACTCATTCAGTAAAGGTAAATGGGAGTAACTTTAACATAGAACTGTACAAAACCTTAATGTCATTTGATGGGTGTGAGGATTGTGGTGTATTATATGTTATGGTTGTGTGACCTTAATGTGGAATACATTGGGTCCAGTCAGGCTTGTTTGTAAAACCTTAAGCTCAACCCTGGGTAGCTCTGGCTTTGAGCAGCAGGGCTTAAATAAAGGAATTAGTTGAAAGCATTTAGAGGCACCAAACTATGGAATAAGAAAGTCACGCACCACAAAAGAAATCTGACACCAACAAAAAAAAACACAGATTGCATTTTTATGAATTTTTGTAGACCCCAATATGAGCAAAATCTGTCAGTCGGCTACAGAGATATAGATTTTTAAGTAAAGCATAAATCTCAGCTTTTTAGTCAAAAGCGCTAATCAACATTGGTAACCATAAAGTTTAGAAACTTGTGAAAAGTTTGAAAGAGTTGTGTTCGGCTACTCCAGTCCAAGTGGGGCGACCAATTCTGACAGAGGGAAGGTCAGGATAGCCAATAAAGAGTATTTAGACAGTTGGCTTCACCAAAGCAATCTCAAACCCAGTTACACACTTTACATCAATACCGCCATAGATTTCAATAGAGTGGTCCTGATGCTATGGATGCAGAGAATGCTGAAAGATGCTCTGGGTACCGTGCGGTCGATGGGGTTGTCCTTGCGGTTATTCCTCAGTCCTTGGGTAAGGTGTGGTGGCTTTGGCTACAGGGGGCGGTGTCTCTCGAAGTCCTCTTTGAGCCAGTAGAAGGCCAACTGAGGCTGGGCTACCAGGCTCCATACACAGAGGGTTTAATAGTATCCTTTGGTAAAGGCTGGTGTCCCTCTTCGGTGACTCCTCTGGACTCAGATGACACTTCCAGTTCTGGCTGACTTGAGTGCAACTTTTGGCAATCGAGGATCGGTTTCTTAGGTCGCCCGCGGCGATCCAAAGGATGTGGCTATTGACTTTCCAGAGTGTGCTTCTTCAGCTTTGATGGCCCTGGTTCAGGTTCCAGGGGGTCAGCCAAGTGACTCTTGGAGTCACTTCTTTGGTCTGGGTCCTTGGGAGTGACTTTTTCAGGAGCCAAAGGCACAGTCCTCTCTTTGCTAGCCCAAGGTGCAGCAGGTGCAGTCCGGCAGTCAATGCAGCCTCTCTTGCCAGGTCCACGGGTCAGCAGGGCAGTACTTCAGTCCTTTCTCCAGTTCCATCATGATCTGAGGTGCAGGTTGCTAGAGGTGCCATATTTATTCCCAGAAAGTGCCCTGGGGGGAATGAAGCGGGCACTAGTCAATGACTACCAGGATTCTTCCTGCCCTCTGACAACTTCCTGCTATGTGTGACATCTAGCAATCCCACAGTGCACTATTCTGCCCACTCTCAAGATGTCTAAAACCTTGCTTGGGTGTTAGGAGCTTGGTAGCCCACCCTTGAGGTGTGGCTGCATGCGGGCTACACACCCACTGGAAAACCAGTTTGGTCACTAGTTTCACCTCTCTGTTCCCGCCTCCAGCCTGTCTACCTGAACAAAGGGGCAATCCCTCAGGAGTGTGATCGCCATTCGCCCACCAAAGACTGCTTCACCTTTGAAGCTCGCCTTCTGGGCCAGCACCCTGAGTAACTTCCTGCAAGTGGGACGTAACACCTCTTCCTACTTAGGGCTTCTATTGTTTCTGAGCGTGGGAGTCGTTCACACAACTCCCCAGGAGGGAAAAAGGCTGTCCGGTAGCCAGCAACTGCGCAAAGCCTCTGGACAAACTGAGCAACAGAGTAGCAACTTTCTAAAAGTTGCCTTTATTGCCACAATTAATTTGTTACCTTGAAGTGCCCATTGTAACTGTCCCATTCAGAGGTTGGCCAGACTGAGAGGTCAACCGGTAACTCTGTGTTAGCCAATGGGGCTATTATTTTCTGACAGCAAAAACAACAATTTGGAAGTGTTGCTATTAGGACATATTAAAAGTATATGTCCTACTTAATAATATGCAGCTTCCTGTTTTAGGGCTCCAGAGGCCTCCCTTGGGGGGACTTATATATATTGTTAAGGCAAGTGGGGATTTTGCTGTTGATTTAAATGGCAAAGATGAACTAGCAGTTTTTAAAATGCTTTTCCAGGCTGCAGTGGCAGGCTGGGAGCTAATTTGTATTTTGTCACACACAGGCTGCACAATCCGTGCTGCAGCCTTGGGAGACACTGTTTTACATGCCCTGGGTACTCTTGGTACCATATACTAGGGACTTCTAAGTAAGTCAGTCTATGCAATCGGTGTAGCCAAATCAACATACATTTTGTAATAGGTTAGAATACTGGCTGGGAGGTCTGGTTAGCAGGCCTTAGTGTACTCCCAGAGTGGAAAAAAACAGCAGTATCGGTCCAAAACTTTGTGGGTGGTCATTTAAAAAAAGAGGCATTTCCTTAGAACGGGAAACAGTAAGTGTCGTAAGGAGTATTTTTTCAGTAAGGCCGGTGTACAACTGGGGTTGATTGGTGAGTTTTGCCTCTGACATGCCAAGATTTATATAAAAACAAGCATTGCTTTGGAAAGTCCATTTCTCTGTCCTTGGGCAAATGTGCATTTTTGTTTTCTTTTCGCAAACAAATGCAAACATATACAAAATAATTCTCACCAGCCAGACACCACAACCCTGCAACAGAAGTGTGCTTTTTTGAAGCAGCTGTGCGGTGCTTTCAGGCAAAAATGGTGTCACTCACAGTGCAAGACACCAAGTTGATAAAGTAAGTTGACCCAATGCTCCATGCTGTTGGCTGCAGTGGGCAGAAGCAAAATGAGGATAGCACTTGAAGAGCCCAAAGCCCCTCATATGGGTGTATATGTAGGTAGTTCTCTTATTTTTTTAAACACAAGGCTAGCCATAGTGAAGCAGTCTCAGGGCCAGACCTAAACATAGTTTATTTCCAAGTCTCACTGGCCAGTGAGAATTCTGGCCCGTTTTCAGGCGCAAAAGATCTTGCAACCTCTTGCATCTGACATTTTAATGGTCAAACTGTGAAATCTACTGCAGACCTAAGTCATTAATCAGTTTATATGGTTTATTGAAGAATTCCTTGTGCTATTGAATAGGGAGCAATTTCAGCATTCCACCTTCAGGACTGTGTAGCAAGGTTTGCTCTTTTATCAACTCCCTTTCATGGTGTGCTGCTTTCCGCAAAAAGTGCCCACTGAATGGAAGACCGAGTCTATTAGGCTATTTTGCAGTTTGTTGAAGTGAAATGAGAACAGTTTGTTCCAAACGCTGATTTTCCTACAGGGATTTAGAGATTATGGCTCTCGTGCAGTCATTCATTGTGCCATTTGCACACGTTTCTGCCTTATTTCCTCTATTTTCCTCTACAAAAAGTACCAGCCTTAATGAAACCTTGTAGATGAAGGACACAACTAGGAACATGTTGTCTTTCCCTGGGGATCTTTATTTAGAACAAGATATTCCTTCCTTCTCTCTTGAAAATGGGATGCCAGAGGCAAGGACTTACGTTTGCCTGTAGGCAGTGGGTAGGCATTATTTCATTTGTAATGTGGAAGACACAGTGCCCTTGATTTTGTGTGTGTGTGTGTGTGTGTGTGTGTGTGTGTGTGTGTGTGTGTGTGTGTGTGTGTGTGTGTGTGTGTGTGTGTGTGTGTGTGTGTGTGTGTGTGTGTGTGTGTGTGTGTGTAATAGTGATTGCTCATTAACCCGTTGCATGTGAGGTTTTTGTTCTGTGCATTTCTTCATAATCTATTATTTATCAATGTTGATAGGGATTTATGTGTTAAAGTATATGCAACCTTTCATAATATTATGCAGTAAATAACTAACTCACTTGCAAGCTTGGCTACCAGCTTGATGTTTTGGGTGACATTTTTCCATGCTTTATGTACAAATGTATCCAATGTGGCCAACCATTTTCTGCACACTAAAGATGCCTTTTGTAGGCAAAGTTTCTGGCAGGTGAATGGAAGACCAGTCAAGTAGGCTCCAATGATGCACACCAAAGAGCTTCTTAAATTATCCACAAAGAACAATACATTACATTAAAAGAATGCAAGATGGAGGAACCACCATAAGTTCACAATACTGATAACCACACTTGGCTAACCACCTCACATAGTTTTAAGGAAATCAGTTTGGAAACTGAAGAATAGTTGCTTCAATACTTTCATTGAAAGTCAATGGGAGTAACCATTAATAGGGAAGTCTGTGAAAAATCCCTCCTATAGGACATAAGATGAAAAATGTCTAGGTGTGACTATGGAGTCTTTATAGGGGAGCCGGGGTAAAAATCAAGCCTGCGTATGAGTTTATGAAGTCTCAGAGCACTTGAGGATCTGCACTGTTGAACAATGTAAATTTGGAACTTGTGGATTACTCCTCTCCATCATCAGTTGTCTCAAAACCTTTTCTGTTGACAGTGCAGTGGCGTAATAATATCCCCCGTGGTGCGGGGGTCCCCGAGCTGCAGGGGCCCCCTCCTGCACTATGCACAGGCGGTGGCTGAGAGCACCTGACTGGCTCTGGAGCATGGGGGGGTCCCCTCTATGTACTTTGCAGGGGGGTGCATTCAAGTTTTGTTTCGCCACTGTGACAGTGTTGGAAAGGCATGCCACATAGATGGCTTGTTTAAACGGAAACAATCAGATGCTGTTGAAGAATCCCTGAAGGCTTGTAACGTTTCAGAAAAATGTTGGTGTTTTATCAAAATAATATAGTGAGTCTTGCTAAGTGGTAACAATTATTGTCATACATGTTGGCGAGTGTCCAGATATTCACTGGAATCTGTCAGTAATTTTCAGAATTTAGATCCACAATTCAGGGAGCACTCTCTTCATCAAATCATCTTATTTGCAAACGAGAAATTGCAGGTTCTAATTTCTCTTCCTCTCCACCATGGACTGCCAGCACCATGGTTTAGAACAGGCAGGTTGTTGGATTTTAGAAGTACATCTGCACTCCTCTCTGATACTATCTTTCTGAACTTAACAGCTACTGGACAATCAGGATTTGGAGGATAGTGCAGCTTCAGCAGCAGGCAGAGTAGCCCCTATCCTGGAGGTGAATGAGAAAGCTCCTAGGAGTTCTGTAGTGCAATTAAAATACTCTTTTACATCTTCATTCAAAGAGTCAGATATGATATTCTCCAAAATCGGTTAGTACAAGGATTGTGTTTGAAGCATGACATTGTGTCAGGAAAGTCTCATATCCTACTGTTTACACTTTTGAGCTGGTATTGCACCAGACCTTGGGGCCGATTCCGATCTCGGCCGGTAGTGCTCCGAATCTGATTCGGATTCACCGGATCCGATTCGGAGCCCTGTTTACCGACCGAATCGTACGCGAGTCCGGCCGAGCGAGTACGATGCAAGCACCCGCGAAATCGCCGACCGACTTGAACGCGGCTTCAACACGCTCCGACCGACTCGCATGGACACGACTCGCACCGCGCTATGGAGACGTGTCCCGGCCGGGTAAGTACGATGCGCGCCGCGAGCAGTCCGATCGACTCGCGCCGTCCGGCTCGAAAAAGCGGTCGGAGCCGGACTTTGTGGGTCCGCGTCGGACCCCCCTGTACGCGTAGGCGCGCGAGTCGCACACAGGGGGGACCCATGGGTCCCCCCTACCTGTGCATGTACGCCGCGATGCACATGGACGCGTACACGCTGTAGGGGGCGCCTTGACCGCCTCGCACCCATTGAGTCAATGGGAGCCCGCGTACGCGTTGTACGACAGGCTCCCATTGACTTCAATGGGAGTCCGACCGACTCGAGTCCGATAGCATGCGAACGCATCGTACTCGTTCGGTCGGACTGCTAGGGTCCGATTCGGTCGGAAATCTCTCCGGGTCCGGCTCGGTCGGAGAGATTTCCTGCCCGAATCGGAATCGGCCCCCTAGTCTTTCTCCTGCACATATTTATACTACAAAATGACCTTAGACATATGGTATGCTGCCGCCAGTCTTACACACCATACTTCTCCATCTTCCAGAAGTATTTCTTGTCCTTTCTATTGGCTAAAAGTTAAATCTGCTACCACATCAGAATTGGGTAAAGTAACTAACCACCCACATAAATCATTCGTTTTTGTCACTGCCCAATGGACCATGTCAGGCAACTTGCTTCCCCAGTTGTGGAACAAGTCTTGGGATATTCATGGGAGAGGTAGGCAAAGTCTGTTTTCTTGTGTTCCTCAGACAGGTTGTCAAAGGTCTCTATAAACCAGACAGGGAAGTGACTTCTTTTGTGATTCAAATGAGCTGTGGAATGCCAGTGGGTCAACCAGAGTTTCTTGAAATCGGAACCAGCAACTATTATTAGAACAATGTGAACCAATAAAAGAATTATCACCACAAATCTCACATCCCCTTTTCAGTATGATTTGGTTTTTTGATACTGTTGCCTTCATGCTGCGTCCTGTTGCCTTTTTATTCCAAAATTCAAGATCACAGCACAGCATCTTCCAGTCTACCCAGTCCAATTAGTTGATCACAGTCTTCCGTCTGCCAGCATGGCAACAGGAAAAATACTTGCTGAGCTAAGGTGCTGGTTGGTTCAGCAACACATCTTTTCATGAACAGACCATATCTACCTTATGCGGATCATTCACACGTCTCCTAACTATTGGGATGGGTCCCTATAGAGCTTGTTGTACAAATGTATTTCAATCAAGCTGAGAAAGTGTGAGCTGAAAAAAGACTATTCAATTCAATTTAGTCTTTATTTCGATCGTTCAGATCATAAAAGACACATAAAAGTATACAATAACACAATAAAAAGTCTTAGATGAGGACATAATCACTAGGATAATAAAACATAGTGCATCAGAACAAATAAATAACAGCACATAAGTATAATAACATGATAAAAACAATCGATTAAAGAACACGTAATTCATTATAGGAGTCAAATCTTCGTAGTATACTGTACTAACACCTAGAATATTTTAACTTTGTGCGTTTCATTCATGCATCGTACTCAAAAATAGCTCATCAACAATAGCAGCAACAGTAAATTAAAACTGGTCTATAGCAGCGGTTGCTTTTAAAAGATTAGACCGTATTCTCCACATCCAGCTCAAGAATTTCGCTAGGGCTATCACAATGGGCTCTTGAGCACTGGTCTTCAGTATTCTTAAAGCAATTGCACATGACCTAGTGCCCATGTTAAGACAAATTGATTTTAACCACTTACTTCGTGGCGAATTATAGGCTGGGCATACAAATAGTATGTGAGGTATCGTTTCATCCTGGTCCTGACAGAGTACACATTTACTATCTGGGATCTTTTTCCATTTGGCAGTAAAAGATTTAATTGGTAAAATGCCTACTTGAAATTGATAAAAAAAAGTTTCCTATCGCCAGGCCTGGTGATGAAATCCCAAAAATTCTAAACATGGGCTCCGGCTTATGTTCAAAAAAGGTGCTGGTCAATATTTGGTTACAAGTGGATTGCATGTTGTTTTCTCTAACCATGGTCCAATAGACCTCTTTAAAAACTTTTTAGAGGGAAACATATTACCACCCGGATCATCCCATAATTGGGACATGCCCATGTTTACAAGGGAACATTTTATCTTTTGCAGCCAAATGATCTTATGTGATGTGTCTGCATCTCTGACATCTTTGAGCGCACTTGCATAGTGTATCAGCTCTGGGGTTGTCCATAATCTTCGTCAAAAAGCAAAAGGCCTAAATCTTACCACCTCTACCAGCGTGTTACATCCCAAATCGTAATATAGGGGTTTAAGGGGTGTATTCTGGGAAAGGCCTGTTAGACTCCTCACAAATTTATTCTGAGCTAAAGTGGTGAGACGTTCTCAAAGCCCCAGAGTTCTGCACCGTAAAGGTTAGAGGCCAAGACCTTTGTATTGTAAATCTTTAGAACAGGGCCTATCGGCTTGGTGTAGGAACGCCTATGCTCACTTAATAGTGCTCCTGTCATTTGTGAGTGCTTAAGTGCCAGTAAGTCTATCTGGGGCTTCCAATCTAGCTTTCTGCCCAATGTGATTCCCAGGTAGGTGAATACATCTGTTTGTTCCAATGGGACCTCATTCATAAAGACCCTACCCTTAACTGCCTTGTGCTTATGCAGAACCATGAACTTGGTTTTATCCACATTCACCTTCAGCTCATGGTCTCTGCAGAAGTCATCAAAGCGACAAAGCGCCTGCTGCAACCCCTTTGAGTTTTTGATATTATTAGGGTGTCTGCGGCAAACATAAGTATTGGGACCTTTGAGCCAGCTAATGACGGAGCATCAGTAGGATGTGCTGAGAAATAATTAACCCCATTAATAAACAAAGAAAATAAAGTGGGGGCCAAAACACACCCTTAGCGTACCCCTTTTAAAATCGAGAACCTGGGAGTGGTATTGCCCTGGGCACCCCATCGTACCTGTGCAAAATTAGCTTCGTGCAATATGGCTGTAAGTGATAAAAGTTCCGGGGGCATGCCTAAGTCTTTCAGAACTGTCCAGAGCTTATTACGTGGGACCGTGTCGAATGCTGATTTTAAATCAACAAAGGCGGCATAAATAGTGCCGCCAGCTAAGATAACGACACGCCAGTAAATTAAAATAAAATGAAAGGCCTGATCAATGGTACTTACATGTGCCCTAAATCCTGCCTGTAAGGGAGATATGTTGTTTTCATCGATCCATGACTGGATTCTATTTAACAGTAACCTGGCCATGATTTTTTGTGTAGAATCGATTAAGCTGATAGGCCTATAATTACTGGGGCTGGAGCGATCCCCCTTTTTATAGATTGGTAAATTTTCAGCTCCTCGCCAGGAATCAGGTATATTTGCTCCACTAGCAATCGCATTCACGAGCAGCTGGATATACTGTAACCAATTATCTTTGTCATAAGTAAATAAGTCCACCGGGATACCGTCCGGGCCGGGGACCCTACCCCTTGGTGCTGCATTCAAGGCAATTTCCACCTCACGCTTCGTAAAAAACAATACCGAATCTGGCTTTGATAGTTGGAACAAATCATCACCAGCGTCACTAACCCCAACAGCAAATTGCTCCTCGAAGAAGGAGACCCACTTGTCTGGGGCAAAATGGTTTTGGGGTGCATGACCCATTCCCCCTCTGCCCCACTTAACTAACTGCCAGAATTTTTGCATATTTTTCTCTTTACTGGCTTCCAGAAGTTCTAACCACCTTAGCTCATCCCAGGACCTTTTTGCTACCACTTGAGTGTGTTTATACAACTTCCGTTTGATTATGATGTTTCCCAGATCTTTGGATCTAATAGCTTGGGTCAGTTGCTTATACGCATGTCTACACTATTATACCAGTGATCATGCTTTGGGGAGGGCCTGTTACTAGTTTTATAGTGTTTAATAAAAAAGCTCTTGATCTTACCAAACAGGTCCTCTTGGGCTTGGGTGATGCTAGCGTTCAATTCAGCCTGCGTAGAGAACCTTTGAAGATCGACTAATGTGCTCTCTACTAAAACCTTCATCCGGGCAAGTGAATTTTCATTTCCAACAACCCTTGTCCATTTGACCCTCCTCATATCATTACACATGATAACATCAGCAGTCGTCGTTTCAGGATTTAGGGGTTGTGCAATTGCATAACCTGGAACTGTCATCATTAGCAGGAGTGGATTGTGATCACTTTCATTTCTAATACATGCCTCCATATCAATTAGAGAGGACCAGTTCTCAAGATTTATAAAAATATAGTCTATACGACTATTTCTCAGACCGTTACAGTATGTATGTGAGCCCTGGGGATCTGAGGATGTTCTCCCATTCACAGCCCTAACGCCCCTCTCCAAGCTCAACGCTTTAAGCTGAAGAGCGGCATCTGTCCATTTCCTAATTGGAGGCAACTCCAGTGGAGGGATACCCCACAGCTCATCTTCTTCGACACTGAGGTTACTATCCTCATAGTCAAGGGGCTCAAACGTGGTATTGAAGTCACCTACTATGACCAAGTTGTTTGTACCTCTGTTTTTTTCTATGAAACTATCAAGTGTGGAGATAGTCGTGGACATTCTACCTCCCACGTTGCCTCTCGCATACACATTAATCACCATTAGGTGGGGGGGTGTTTAGAGTTTAGGAGGACCACCAAAATATCAGGATGATCAATCGGGATCTCCTCGATTTTAGAACAGATGCATTGTCTAACCCAGATGGTAAGCCCACCTGAGGGTCTGCCTTTGCGCCCACCAGATGCCGGTTTTGAAAAATTAAGATAACCATGATGGTAGACTAGGTTGAGCACCCAGGTTTCCTGGAAAGCCAGTATATCCTGGGCCTCTATGAAGGCTATCCAATCCTGTGATGAAATCTTGGAAGGCAGGCCCGCAATATTCCATGAAGCTAATGCTAGATGTGTGAAATCCTGATTAATGGTTGTGCAGCAGGGATCAATCTGAATGCAATTTTCCATGACCGGGGATAACTGCACATGCTTGTAATTTTCTAAGGAGCACAAGGGATCAACCTGTGAAAACGTTTTGGACCCTAAAGGCCCATCAGCTACGTCAGGCCCTCTGATTCTACTAATGACCGGCAGAGTAAAGCCGCTACTATCTACCACCCCAATAGATGCTGGTTCAACTAATTCCTCTATTCGGGGTGGTAGGGAGGAATTCCTTTGGCATCAATCTATACTTTGTAAGGTGGAAGCCTCAATACAGGTTGTGATTAAATTACTAGTCATTTGGGTGACGGGGCTAACAGGGGGATTAAGTTTCATCCTAATGTTTGTTGAGATCATATGTGATGTCCTCAAGTCAAACGCCACTAGGTTCTCTACCATATCCGCGGATGCGAGTGTGAGGCAAACGTAGTCATTGTTGTGACCCAAGGGTGTGAACCTTCTAGCAGAAGATATATCTTCTCTAATTATAGCTCGCCACTTTCGTACATGTCTTAACCATTGCGTGCATTTCTTAATTAGAGATTGTTCGTCTTCTCTGGTTGAACTGGAAGTGATTTTAGGGACGTTGGTCAAATACATTTTCCGTTTTACCAGACCGGTCACGGGTCTCTCGTAGCTAGCAAATCTATTGGTTGCAAGAGCTCCAAAAGATTGGCCAGGTCGAGGAATAATGCGTTGTTCCCTTCTAGGTCCCATATTGTGCGGGCAGTGACCTCTGTATGCAACTGTAGTATTAGTGGTAGAAGACTGTAGATTTGTCGGGCCAGAGTGTGTTCTCCTCTCACGAAGAGTATGGTGCCCTATGGCGTCACTATCACTACTTATAATGCCGGTGCCAGCCTTAGTCTGATGCCTGGGATTGAGGTGAGAGTCCTTAGACTGTATATTACTATGGGTGTATGTATGACTAGTGTAAAACTTCAGTGAGGTAGAGAGCATATCAATCATACCCTTGAGCGTACTCACTTCGTCTGAAAGAGTTCTAATCTGTACTTTCAATCCCACTAACTCACCAATGGACTGGTCAGTACATAAAGTCTTACACGAGCAGATAATAGTGACACTTTTGACAACACCTCCTATTTTTTCAGTAACCTTGGAGGCACATGGCTCCTCATTCAGTTCCACTAACGGGAGAAATCTATTAGTGCATTCAATTACGTAATCTGCTTGGCTTTTGTCAACTGTTAGGACATAACATTTTAGGATCAACAATCGAAATACCTGGTTGTGGTGATGCTAAGGGCCCTTTTGGTAACGATCTTTTGAACATATCTGGAATTGATAAAGCTCCGCTAAGTAGAGTAGGGAGGAGAGGGAAACTCTCGACATTGGAGCAACTATCGGGGCCCACAGAAGTGGTTAATATCTCATGACAGTCGCTCACCAGGCTGTCAATGCGACTCATAACGCAGTTCTTGCTTTTTAAGATTGGCTGTTTGGACGAATTTTTTGCCTTTTTTCCCTTTCCCAAGGTTCTCCCTCCCAAGCAGTCTGCAGCTTTCCTTTTCCCCATGAGTCTTAATACAAAATACCAAAAAGCAAGCACAAGGAGAAACAATAAAGCAAAAGTAAGAGAGAGTACAAGCTGAACAGTATGGTGTAACCGGGTGCCAGTAATAGGCAAACTTAACACTCCTCAGGCTTTGATAGCAACTGATCAGCGTAGAATGACTCCCAATGTAAATTTATTGTCTCAGTGTCTATACCAAACAGATAAAGAGCAAAGTACCTTTTAGGCTGCAGGGCTCTGCTAGAGGCCAAAGGGACAAGGGGGTGGTCCTGGCCTGGCTCCTCCTGGCGCTGACGGGCGCAGACGGGCCCGCCCTTGGCCCGGGCACGGCCCGGGCATTCCCGCGCTGCGGGAGTGTGGCGCTACTTTAAAGCGCCTCCAGGCGCGGTACAATGCGTAGGCGGCCCTTTCTGCCGCTGGGGCTGCTGGACAATGGAGTCCTCTGCTCCCTTCTGCCCCCGGTTCTGCAGGCAAGCGTCCCGCGCTGCGGGAGTGTGGCGCTACTTTAAAGCACCTCCAGGTGTGGTACAATGCGTAGGCGGCCCTTCCTGCCACTTGGGCTGCTGGACAATGGAGTCCTCTGCTCCCTTCTGCCCCTGGTTCTGCAGGCAAGCGTCCCGTGCTGCGGGAGTGTGACGCTACTTTTAAGCGCCTCCAGGTGCGGTACAATGCGTAGGCGACCCTTCCTGCCGCTGAGGCTGCTGGACAATGGAGTCCTCTGCTCCCTTCTGCCCCCGGTTCTGCAGGCAAGCGTGCAATGAGATGTGAAGTGTCTGTAGCTAAGATACGCATCAGAGTATGCCAAAATAGTGGGATTAGATATATAATTTTTCATTACTCAGAAGTCACTAAAAAGCATTTTAAATATGATTACAGATTGTTGTGTTTAGGCGATATTAAAGTTAGAATATTAGTGTGATTATGGATTACATTTACCAGTTTTATGATCCAGATTAATAGTGATTTAACACGTATTCACTGGCATCATAGGTCATCAAATACTGGCATAGCCTTAATGTGAGAGGCAAGGGATTGAAAAGAACAAACTTTGAGTATGAAATGTTATCTTTCACATTATTAATAACTTGCTCCCCCGCAATAGGTATTTGTCGTAGGTAAATGAAGTCCAAATGTGGCCAAGTAGTAGGTTCCAAGAATGTAGTTTATTGGTTCAGTTTCAAATAAGTAGAAGGTAGATAAGATGGTAAGTAAGATGGTAGATAGTAGATAAGATGGTAATCAGTAGTAGCCCCACCAGGAGCAGCCTCCCAGCTGCTCGGCCTCAGATCTTCAACTGACACTCTGACCAAGACCACACACCAACATTCCGTGACATCATCCTGCATTCTCCAGTCATACCGGCTGAACAGAAGGGAGAGTATTGGTGTAAAGAAAGAAGAAAAGAAATCACACTATAACAGTATTGCATCCTATACTAGCACTGATGTCACACGATGGGTGAGTTATTACTAATTTGACAGACCTCAGTGATACCTGGCTCACCTGCCTCATCAGGGCAGGCCAACAATAGTGTAATCTGCTCTGATAAAACGTACATACTTATTTTACAGAGCCCATGTGGCTGATTCTGTTTTGAAGTCCTAAACCCATAAAAGACTGAAAAAAATGCAAGGTTCCTTAGAAATACGCTTAGTGATATTTGTGAACAGTGTTCCATGTCTCCAAATAAGCATGTAATCAATTTCAACATCCCATTGCCTAGTTTTGTGGCAAGGACTTAACTCTTATAATCAGGTTAAAGGTGGGCAATTCAGTACATGCACTTCTGCAAAATCTTATATGTGGATCGCTTTGAAATAGGTTCCTAGAGGGATCAGAAAAAATAAATCTATTACTCAAAAACCGGATCACTTGCGAGCCTCCAAGATTTTATCAGTTGGAAAATCGTCTATTTGCTTACTTAAGTTTTACTGTGCCTTGTAATACTTATGAAAATGTGATCTGTCTGGCCAAACCATAACAATAACAGATAGCCATGTTAAGCTGAAGAAAAAATGTGAAAATTATGTTGTTTATGCGGACAATAGCATTGGTATCATAGCTGGTGATTTATTTTGGGGGTCATGGAATGGTGCAAACGGGATAGCAAACTTGAAGATTGGAGCCTAATGATCACAATGTTATAGCTACTGTCCTTAAGCAAGGAAAAATCACAAATATCTGAAATAAATGTACAATTTTACCAATCTGCAAAAATGAATTAATGTCTGTTAGCCTCTCATGTTCACCCTTCCTTCTTGATTGACCCAATGGCTAAATTATTTGGGATATTTGTCAGATTATTGCCTTGTGAACCCTCTGAAAGTCTTTAATGTGATACTTCTTAAACCAATATGCAGTCTAGTGGCATACTGACATTTTTAGTTTATCATGCCACATACTTAAAGAATTGCCATGCTCCTAAGAAGGCAGTAAAATCATCCTATTCTTCAAAGATGCACAGGTGCTTCTGTGCCATTAATATGAGATTGGAAAATAGGTGACGGCATCTATACAGGCTCGTGAGTGGTATGATAAAATATTGACAGTTGTGTTTGATTGTCAAAGAAAATGTTTTAGAAGCACAATTTCAACTTGTCAATATCTTGACTGTAGACACCTACAACTAGCTCCATTATCTAAATAGGAGTGCAATTGTGTGTCCCAAAAGCCTTTCTCAAAGAGAGTACTTTGAGCTTTGTTGTGTTCTGAATAGAAAAATCTAAAGTCTTTTCAAAGTGAAACAGAAAATCTCATACTAGGTGTGTATCTAAAATTGATGTGTATCTGTTATTTAAGAGCAGAACTGGGTCCACAAAACCCAAAACATCAATTTTTCTTTTTTTTGTTCATCTTGGCCATCTTGGCACAAAAGGATAAAACCTGCTATAAAACTGAGTGTGTTAGATAATTATTAAATGATGTAATGACCTCTCATATACACTGTGTTTAAACAATGCATTTAAGGAGCCAAACATATTCTGAGATACTGTAAAAGCTGAAATCATTCTTCTGCAGAACACTGGAATAATAGTGTGGAGTCGCCCAGTACATTTGCAGTTATAGGAAAGCTTTGCCTGTGAGCAGTAGGAAACCAAATGTATGGTTTTGAAGTCAAAGTGTGACTCACGAAGGACAAAACGTTCCTACAATGTATTTTCCTGACTGTGACGTGGAACAATCTGATTTTAAATGCAAATTATTTAATTATGGATAACAGTATAAAGTAGGCCTGCAAATGAGTAGCAGAAGGGAAATTGCCATACATAGGGATTTCAGAATCGTCAAGGACCCAGTTCACAAAATGTTAATGCATGAGTAGGTTTAAATTGCACCCAGAAATTCAGGAGTAAGTCAAAAGTAAGTAACAACTATTCACAAGCAGATCTTTCTGCATAAGAGCCTAATCATGAAGTTGTTAGCCATATGCATATAGGAGACCCATCAGCCTATCACAGTGTAAGTGCTATAGTTGGTTTCACTCTGGTCAAGGATTAAGCCTATATATTTTTGGTTGTGTTTTACTACTGGAGAACTGGAGAGCACATAAAGCCTAATCAGATATTGTGTTGCCAATTAACCATCAACCATTGTATCCTGATTTAATATGCTCCTGAAAACAGACTGCCCTGTGTTTATGGACTGTCTTGAAAGATATATTTTCACATACTCTGGAAACCCTATAGTTATAATTTTATTGTATGATAGGATGGACCCATAAAGTGATCAGCTAGTGAAGATATTAAGGTAGTTATATGGCAAAACTGTGCGTCAGTATGAACATCTTTGCAACACAGTATAGTGTAAACATTCACTAGTTTATCAATTTTAGTATTAGTTGTGAAATTCGGAAATGTCATGTCTCTACCTGAAAGAGAAGAAGTATTTTCTTTCATTTATATTAACACATAGCTATGCAGCTATTTATATCAGTGCTAAAGGGTGCCATCTTAAGAATTATTTGGTGAGTCTTCACTGCTGAGACCGGAGTAGGCTTCAGAAAATAAACTTTGGTGCTAATGATATCCGTAGTTGGAATATGGTGTACAAGCTCACTCAACCAGTGAGGAGTGCTGAAATTGAAAGGCCAATCATAGATGAACAAGATGCGCTGAAGATTGAAGAAGCTTCAGAAGAAAAAGATTGACCTTCAGATTGTAGATCATGCATACTTCGATGTGCAAAGGAATAGACAATCCGTTATAGCTTTTCAGATCAGAAGAACTGTGGAATATGTGTAGGAGCTCAATTTATTTATATTTTCTGCTCTGGAATATTTTCTACTGTAAATTCTGTAAAGTCCTCATATAACTTGTGTTTCAACGACCGCAATCACTCTTTTCTGCAGTAGGGAAGCAATGAAGATCCCAAGTCTAGAATTATGAATTTTCCCCAAGTAGGACGGCATTGCAGTAAATTTTCCGTTTTCCTCAATTGAACATGCTACCATCCTAGGTAGAGTGAAACTGAAAAAGGCAGACCTGCAAAGGGACTTGCACCCATCCACAGATCTGGTTGGTTGAGGGTGAGGGCTATGTTACCACCTGTGCCAAAGTCTGGAAGACCTCTTACAATAGCCCTGACAAGACTAGGGTAGAGACACACGTTGAGATATTTCATTAGCTGTAGTCCATTTGCACTCTTATTCCTCAATGTTAGACTTTGAATTTAAGGAACCTTGGTCCATGATGATTTATTGTGGCTCCTCCCTAATAGATAGGCAGTTGTTACTTACAAGCGGATATTATAAATCAACTTAGTTTTTTTTAATTTCATCCAATGGTGGGGAGACTGTGCTAACTTCATAGCTAGTGATTGTAAAATCACTTAAATTCATCCTCACAAAACACATCTCTACTGCAAATGGTAGTTTTTATTTGCTGCATGCACACCACACAAAACATGTGCTAATGTTCATGTTTTGTGGTATCATCATAGATTTTCTCTTCCTCATAATGTGTATTTCTACTTTGAAGACATGTTTGCTCTTTCAGCAGTATCTGACACTATAAGCCTGAACCTTGTCAACCTATATGTTCGCATTACTAGTTAGGCTGTTCCTTATGTTATGTTTCTGAGTATATTTGGTTTAGTTTTTTGTGTTTGTTATTTCTGATTTTTTACATTGTCGACTTATTTATTTCCAATGGACATTTAGTTTATGTAGTTTGTTTTTAATAATTCCTGCTATTTATTTATGCCCGTGTAGCGGGGTAGGGGAATGAAGGACTGGACCAGGTCTAGTTAGTGAAGGCTTTATTTTACAAGTGAATGTCCTTCTTCGTGAAGCCAGAGTTACGGTCCAGGGTGTCGGTATGGTTTCCGGGTCTTCGGGGCGTCTCGCTCTTTTGAGTCTGGTCTTCAGGGACGGCCTCCCTCTTGTCTGCTCACAGTCGACTGGAACTCGTCGGCAGATGTAAAGTAAGCGGAAAGGGGAGAGTGTATGAATGTCCTGACGATAAGTTTACAGTGTGGGAAGGGAGTGAGGGATACACACTCGTGTCACACGTCTAGCAGAAAATATGTGAAGTGCACGGGAAAGGGGAAGGAGATGGGGAAATAGGAAAGTTCGTCTGTTTCTCTATTTAGAGCTATCTCTCTTTCCTGCCCAGCCCGCAAAACGATCGCGTACCTGATTTAGCCACGCTCCTCCGGGGCGTGGCTGGGCGCAGCGTGTTGTCGTTGGCCTCCGGGCTTGTCCAGCAATCGGCTTGGCTCCACGGCAGGCTCCTTCTCCTCTTCTTCGTCCGGTGGGGAATTCGCTCCTCGGCTCTTCTCCGTCTCCGACACTCCTGTCCGTCTCTCTCCGGTGAATACACACCCGCCAGTTCCGGGTGCCTCGTCTCTTATTGGCCAGCAAGGACTGATGTGGTCGATATGGGCGGAGTGCTCCGATGTGGCGGGTTCTTTAAAGGGCCCGCGTTGATTGTCCGTGTAGTCTTCATACATGGTACTCGGCGGGCAATACCAGTCGTCCTGCTGTGGGGATACAAAAGGGCTGTTGACAGGGGTTACGGTCCACCAGTCATCCTCCCATGTCCGAGTGGCCCCGTGACACACCTCCCCCCCAGGATTCTCCCGTTCGGGGAGAGGGAACACCCTGGAGAGGTAATCCGCGCTTCCATTATCGGTGCCTTTTTGGTGCTTCACTTCAAAAGTGAAGGGCTGCAGGGATAAAAACCACCGTAGGACTCTGGGGTTCTGCGTCATGTTCCTACTCATCCACTGGAGGGGTGCATGATCAGTGTAAAGGGTGAAGGGGTGGCCCTCTAGTAATATCTTAGTTTATCCACCGCCCACTTCACCGCCAGACATTCCTTTTCTACGGTAGGATACTTCATCTCCCGGGGAAACAGTTTTCTACTGATATAGAGAATGGGATGTTCCACCCCCTCAGACGACTCCTGTGAAAGAACTGCCCCTATCCCATGATTGGAGGCATCCGTGTGTAGAAGGAAAGGTTTGGTAAAGTCGGGGGAGACTAACACCGGGCTAGTGGTGATGGTTGTCTTTAGTGACTGGAAAGCTTCCAGCATCTCCGATGTGGGGCGGGTTATGCTGTGGGTACGCGCTTCTTTGCGAAGGGTGTCCGTCAAGGGGGCGGCTATATCAGAAAATGACGGGATGAAGCGACGATAGTATCCTATGAGCCCTAAAAACGCCCTCATCTCTCTCTTGTTGGAAGGAAAGGGGGTTGCGGCGATGGCTCTTACTTTTTCCTGTTGTGGTTGTATTAGCCCATGCCCTAAAAGGTACCCTAGGTATCTAACTTTTTGAAAACCCACCCGTGACTTTTTTGCGTTGACATGTAGTCCTGCTTCAGTTAATGCCTGGAGGATGGTCTGTAGGTGTCTTAGGTGTTCCTCCCAATCAGTGCTAAACACCACGATATCATCTAGATACGCGGAAGAGAAGGAGTGATGTTCACGGAGCACCTTGTTCATCAGCCGTTGGAATGTGGCTGGCGCTCCGTGAAGACCGAAAGGTAGGACCGTGAACTCGTATAGACCACTGGGAGTGGAGAAGGCGGTCTTCTTCCTATCTTCCTCTCTGAGGGGAACCTGCCAATATCCCTTGGTGAGATCCAGGGTGGTAATGTACTTGGCATCCCCTAGTTTCTCGATGAGTTCGTCTATCCGAGGAATCGGATAGGCGTCAAATGCGGAAATGGCGTTAAGAGCCCTGAAGTCCATGCAAAATCTGGTCGAGCCGTCCGGTTTAGGGACCATTACAATCGGGGAGCACCACTCGCTCTGGGACGGGCGGATGACCCCTAGTTCTAACATGTCCCGGACTTCCCTTTGTACAGCCGCCCTCTTGGTGGCGGGAATACGATAGGGTCGTTGCTTAATGGTTTTGTTCGGAGGGGTCACGATGGTATGCTCAGTTAGGGACGTCTTGCCCGGCTTGTCTGAGAAGAGGGGGTGAAGGGAATGAGCCTAGCTTGTAGGGAGTTTTTCTCCTCTTTAGTCAGATCCTGATTGATGACCAGCTGTTCCAGTGTAGAAGGGCTAGACGACATAGTAGGAACGGAGAGGAGGGATTTCTTGGGAAGAGGGCCTAGCCACTTCTTCAGAATGTTGATGTGGTACGTTTGTATCCGTCTCCGGGTTATCTGCACTTTATATGTGGTCTTCCCTACCGTTCCTACAATCTTATACGGACCCAACCATTCCGAATGGAATTTCTTGGTGCTAGAGGGAAGGAGCACCAGTGCCCAGTCGTTAACTTTTAGGTGTCTCCATTTCTTCCCTTTATCGTAAAAAGTCTTTTGCTTGTTTTGCCTGTGCTCTAGGTGTGAATACGCCAGGTCTCTTAACTTCCCAATTTTTGATTTCAGCTGTTGGGTATATTCTAGCATCTCTCGGGTTTCTTCTACCCCTTCCCTCTCCCAGGCCTCTTTAGTTATCTCAAGAAGAGACCGAGGTTGACGTCCATATAGCATCTCGAAAGATGAGCACCCCAAACTGCTCTGCACCTGTCCTCTCAGTACGTACAGGGCAAGAGGAAGGAGCTGGTCCCACTTCTTGCCTTCAACCGCAAGCATCTTTTTTAGGGTCGACTTCAAGGAGCCGTTGTACCTTTCGACTAAACCGTCGGTTTGTGGGTGATACACAGAGGTACGGAGATGTCGTAGGTTCAGGGTTTTACAGACCTCCCCCATGAGTCGGGACACAAAGGGGGTTCCTTGGTCGGTCAGGATTTCTTTGGGGAACCCCACCCTTGAGAACAACTCCACCAACTTCTCCGCTATGTTATGTGTGGTTGGGGCTCTCAGGGGAAACGCCTCAGGATAGCGTGTGGCATAGTCGACTATCACTAGGGCGTATTGGTGTCCTTTTTTGTTTTAGGCAGGGGCCCAATCGGGTCCATCCCCACTCTTTCGAATGGGGTGCCGATTATAGGAAGGGGCTGTAGTGGTACCTGTGGAGGACGATGTGTGTTTTTCTTTTGACAGACATCACAGCTTTGGCAATACATCTTGATGTCCCGATAGACCCCTGGCCAATAAAAATGCCTCAGGACGCTTTGAGTGGTTTTCTCGGCCCCCGTGTGCCCCGCTATGAGATGTGAATGAGAAAAATACAATATTTGTTCCCTAAAGGAGGAAGGGACAAGGAGCTGAGAAGGCTCATCCTTGGAGCTCTTTCTAAATAACAAACCCTCCTTAACAAGGAAGAGGGGGTATGAGGGAGGGTCTCTGTTCCTAGCGTCGTTGGCGCTTTCCCAGGCGTTACTTAAGGTGGGATCATTACCCTGAGCAAACCGGAAGCTTTTGTCCAGCAGCCAGGGCTCCGGCGTAATGAGGGCGGGTTTCGGTGGATCCTCTATCAGGGCCCGTTTCTCTGGTTTTCCCTGTGATTGTATGTTCCCCAAAAATAGATCCAGGAACCCCGGGTTGTCTGTCCCTATGATCAGATCCTCGGGCAATCCCTCAAGCACTCCTACCTTTACTTGATGCGGGGACCCTTGGTGGGGCTTCAGTGTGAGTGTGGCGAGCGGGTAAGACTTCACGTCACCGTGGACGCATCTTATGTGTACTAGTGTACCTGGAATGCACTGGCTCTTCTGTACATGGATCCCCCTGATAACAGACTGTTTACATCCTGAATCTAGCAGGGCTTTCACGGACCTCCCGTTCACTCGTACACTTACGTAGAATGCGCTCCCCATTTCAGCGGTGTACATGACAGAACGAGGGGCGTAGCCTACTTCCATGGGTTCGTCAGTGTGTTTTTTTGTAGGACAGACCCGGGCAATGTGTCCCCAGTCACCGCACTCAAAACACTGTGGACCCTTGAACGATGGTAGCTCAGGTTTGTGGGGTCTGGGTCTCATAGTCTCGGAGGGAAATCGATTTCTTCTCTCCAGCGTTAGGGCCCCAGCCTTTGGGTGCTTATCTGCTTCCACAAGGGTGTTCTTGGGTTGGGCTCGTGCAAAGGTCGTGGCCATCTCCACCGCCTGTTCCGTAGTCAGGTGGGTGTGTTGTCGTAGCCACCTTTGGGTATTAAACGGAAGAGCGTCGAGATATTGTTCAAGGTAGATACGGTCCATTATCTCCTCCTTGGTACTCCGATGGGGTGTCAACCACTTGTCGGCAGCGGCCTTCAGTCGATAGAACAGGGTTTTGGGGCTTTCGCCCGACATTCCTCTCTCTCTTCGGAAGCGGATACGGTACGCCTCCGCATCTAAGCCCAGGTGATCCAGTATCGTGTTTTTAATCACGGCGTAGGGTGTCGTTCCGTCGGCGTTGGCCACTTGGTATGCCGCCTGGGCCTCTCCTGTGAGGAGAGGGGCCAAAAGAAGGGCCATTTCTCCGGGGGCCACCCACATGCTCTGGCTGCCCACTCAAAGTTCATCAGGAACGCATCCGGGTCATCCCTGTAACGAGACTCCAGAAGGGGCAGGGGTCGGGGATCTCAGATCCCTATTCGAAATCGTCGGGGCCTCGGACTGCATTCTCTGTAGCCCGTCCATCTGAGCGGTGATTGTGTCCTTGAAGACCTCCCGGTCGGCCTGGGCCGACACCATTTGCCGTTCCACGGCCCATTCCAGCTTCTCCTGTCCTTTAATGAGGTGTTGGATTAGGGTCTCCATTGCGTTATGTTCAACGGATGGGGCTATGCCTGCATTCTTCACCAGTTGTAGCGGGGTAGGGGAATGAAGGACTGGACCAGGTCTAGTTAGTGAAGGCTTTATTTTACAAGTGAATGTCCTTCTTCGTGAAGCCAGAGTTACGGTCCAGGGTGTCGGTATGGTTTCCGGGTCTTCGGGGCGTCTCGCTCTTTTGAGTCTGGTCTTCAGGGACGGCCTCCCTCTTGTCTGCTCACAGTCGACTGGAACTCGTCGGCAGATGTAAAGTAAGCGGAAAGGGGAGAGTGTATGAATGTCCTGACGATAAGTTTACAGTGTGGGAAGGGAGTGAGGGATACACACTCGTGTCACACGTCTAGCAGAAAATATGTGAAGTGCACGGGAAAGGGGAAGGAGATGGGGAAATAGGAAAGTTCGTCTGTTTCTCTATTTAGAGCTATCTCTCTTTCCTGCCCAGCCCGCAAAACGATCGCGTACCTGATTTAGCCACGCTCCTCCGGGGCGTGGCTGGGCGCAGCGTGTTGTCGTTGGCCTCCGGGCTTGTCCAGCAATCGGCTTGGCTCCACGGCAGGCTCCTTCTCCTCTTCTTCGTCCGGTGGGGAATTCGCTCCTCGGCTCTTCTCCGTCTCCGACACTCCTGTCCGTCTCTCTCCGGTGAATACACACCCGCCAGTTCCGGGTGCCTCGTCTCTTATTGGCCAGCAAGGACTGATGTGGTCGATATGGGCGGAGTGCTCCGATGTGGCGGGTTCTTTAAAGGGCCCGCGTTGATTGTCCGTGTAGTCTTCATACATGGTACTCGGCGGGCAATACCAGTCGTCCTGCTGTGGGGATACAAAAGGGCTGTTGACAGGGGTTACGGTCCACCAGTCATCCTCCCATGTCCGAGTGGCCCCGTGACACACCTCCCCCCCAGGATTCTCCCGTTCGGGGAGAGGGAACACCCTGGAGAGGTAATCCGCGCTTCCATTATCGGTGCCTTTTGGTGCTTCACTTCAAAAGTGAAGGGCTGCAGGGATAAAAACCACCGTAGGACTCTGGGGTTCTGCGTCATGTTCCTACTCATCCACTGGAGGGGTGCATGATCAGTGTAAAGGGTGAAGGGGTGGCCCTCTAGTAATATCTTAGTTTATCCACCGCCCACTTCACCGCCAGACATTCCTTTTCTACGGTAGGATACTTCATCTCCCGGGAAACAGTTTTCTACTGATATAGAGAATGGGATGTTCCACCCCTCAGACGACTCCTGTGAAAGAACTGCCCCTATCCCATGATTGGAGGCATCCGTGTGTAGAAGGAAAGGTTTGGTAAAGTCGGGGGAGACTAACACCGGGCTAGTGGTGATGGTTGTCTTTAGTGACTGGAAAGCTTCCAGCATCTCCGATGTGGGGTGGGTTATGCTGTGGGTACGCGCTTCTTTGCGAAGGGTGTCCGTCAAGGGGGCGGCTATATCAGAAAATGACGGGATGAAGCGACGATAGTATCCTATGAGCCCTAAAAACGCCCTCATCTCTCTCTTGTTGGAAGGAAAGGGGGTTGCGGCGATGGCTCTTACTTTTTCCTGTTGTGGTTGTATTAGCCCATGCCCTAAAAGGTACCCTAGGTATCTAACTTTTTGAAAACCCACCCGTGACTTTTTGCGTTGACATGTAGTCCTGCTTCAGTTAATGCCTGGAGGATGGTCTGTAGGTGTCTTAGGTGTTCCTCCCAATCAGTGCTAAACACCACGATATCATCTAGATACGCGGAAGAGAAGGAGTGATGTTCACGGAGCACCTTGTTCATCAGCCGTTGGAATGTGGCTGGCGCTCCGTGAAGACCGAAAGGTAGGACCGTGAACTCGTATAGACCACTGGGAGTGGAGAAGGCGGTCTTCTTCCTATCTTCCTCTCTGAGGGGAACCTGCCAATATCCCTTGGTGAGATCCAGGGTGGTAATGTACTTGGCATCCCCTAGTTTCTCGATGAGTTCGTCTATCCGAGGAATCGGATAGGCGTCAAATGCGGAAATGGCGTTAAGAGCCCTGAAGTCCATGCAAAATCTGGTCGAGCCGTCCGGTTTAGGGACCATTACAATCGGGGAGCACCACTCGCTCTGGGACGGGCGGATGACCCCTAGTTCTAACATGTCCCGGACTTCCCTTTGTACAGCCGCCCTCTTGGTGGCGGGAATACGATAGGGTCGTTGCTTAATGGTTTTGTTCGGAGGGGTCACGATGGTATGCTCAGTTAGGGACGTCTTGCCCGGCTTGTCTGAGAAGAGGGGGTGAAGGGAATGAGCCTAGCTTGTAGGGAGTTTTTCTCCTCTTTAGTCAGATCCTGATTGATGACCAGCTGTTCCAGTGTAGAAGGGCTAGACGACATAGTAGGAACGGAGAGGAGGGATTTCTTGGGAAGAGGGCCTAGCCACTTCTTCAGAATGTTGATGTGGTACGTTTGTATCCGTCTCGGGGTTATCTGCACTTTATATGTGGTCTTCCCTACCGTTCCTACAATCTTATACGGACCCAACCATTCCGAATGGAATTTCTTGGTGCTAGAGGGAAGGAGCACCAGTGCCCAGTCGTTAACTTTTAGGTGTCTCCATTTCTTCCCTTTATCGTAAAAAGTCTTTTGCTTGTTTTGCCTGTGCTCTAGGTGTGAATACGCCAGGTCTCTTAACTTCCCAATTTTTGATTTCAGCTGTTGGGTATATTCTAGCATCTCTCGGGTTTCTTCTACCCCTTCCCTCTCCCAGGCCTCTTTAGTTATCTCAAGAAGAGACCGAGGTTGACGTCCATATAGCATCTCGAAAGATGAGCACCCCAAACTGCTCTGCACCTGTCCTCTCAGTACGTACAGGGCAAGAGGAAGGAGCTGGTCCCACTTCTTGCCTTCAACCGCAAGCATCTTTTTTAGGGTCGACTTCAAGGAGCCGTTGTACCTTTCGACTAAACCGTCGGTTTGTGGGTGATACACAGAGGTACGGAGATGTCGTAGGTTCAGGGTTTTACAGACCTCCCCCATGAGTCGGGACACAAAGGGGGTTCCTTGGTCGGTCAGGATTTCTTTGGGGAACCCCACCCTTGAGAACAACTCCACCAACTTCTCCGCTATGTTATGTGTGGTTGGGGCTCTCAGGGGAAACGCCTCAGGATAGCGTGTGGCATAGTCGACTATCACTAGGGCGTATTGGTGTCCTTTTTTGTTTTAGGCAGGGGCCCAATCGGGTCCATCCCCACTCTTTCGAATGGGGTGCCGATTATAGGAAGGGGCTGTAGTGGTACCTGTGGAGGACGATGTGTGTTTTTCTTTTGACAGACATCACAGCTTTGGCAATACATCTTGATGTCCCGATAGACCCCTGGCCAATAAAAATGCCTCAGGACGCTTTGAGTGGTTTTCTCGGCCCCGTGTGCCCCGCTATGAGATGTGAATGAGAAAAATACAATATTTGTTCCCTAAAGGAGGAAGGGACAAGGAGCTGAGAAGGCTCATCCTTGGAGCTCTTTCTAAATAACAAACCCTCCTTAACAAGGAAGAGGGGGTATGAGGGAGGGTCTCTGTTCCTAGCGTCGTTGGCGCTTTCCCAGGCGTTACTTAAGGTGGGATCATTACCCTGAGCAAACCGGAAGCTTTTGTCCAGCAGCCAGGGCTCCGGCGTAATGAGGGCGGGTTTCGGTGGATCCTCTATCAGGGCCCGTTTCTCTGGTTTTCCCTGTGATTGTATGTTCCCCAAAAATAGATCCAGGAACCCCGGGTTGTCTGTCCCTATGATCAGATCCTCGGGCAATCCCTCAAGCACTCCTACCTTTACTTGATGCGGGGACCCTTGGTGGGGCTTCAGTGTGAGTGTGGCGAGCGGGTAAGACTTCACGTCACCGTGGACGCATCTTATGTGTACTAGTGTACCTGGAATGCACTGGCTCTTCTGTACATGGATCCCCCTGATAACAGACTGTTTACATCCTGAATCTAGCAGGGCTTTCACGGACCTCCCGTTCACTCGTACACTTACGTAGAATGCGCTCCCCATTTCAGCGGTGTACATGACAGAACGAGGGGCGTAGCCTACTTCCATGGGTTCGTCAGTGTGTTTTTTTGTAGGACAGACCCGGGCAATGTGTCCCCAGTCACCGCACTCAAAACACTGTGGACCCTTGAACGATGGTAGCTCAGGTTTGTGGGGTCTGGGTCTCATAGTCTCGGAGGGAAATCGATTTCTTCTCTCCAGCGTTAGGGCCCCAGCCTTTGGGTGCTTATCTGCTTCCACAAGGGTGTTCTTGGGTTGGGCTCGTGCAAAGGTCGTGGCCATCTCCACCGCCTGTTCCGTAGTCAGGTGGGTGTGTTGTCGTAGCCACCTTTGGGTATTAAACGGAAGAGCGTCGAGATATTGTTCAAGGTAGATACGGTCCATTATCTCCTCCTTGGTACTCCGATGGGGTGTCAACCACTTGTCGGCAGCGGCCTTCAGTCGATAGAACAGGGTTTTGGGGCTTTCGCCCGACATTCCTCTCTCTCTTCGGAAGCGGATACGGTACGCCTCCGCATCTAAGCCCAGGTGATCCAGTATCGTGTTTTTAATCACGGCGTAGGGTGTCGTTCCGTCGGCGTTGGCCACTTGGTATGCCGCCTGGGCCTCTCCTGTGAGGAGAGGGGCCAAAAAGAAGGGCCATTTCTCCGGGGGCCACCCACATGCTCTGGCTGCCCACTCAAAGTTCATCAGGAACGCATCCGGGTCATCCCTGTAACGAGACTCCAGAAGGGGCAGGGGTCGGGGATCTCAGATCCCTATTCGAAATCGTCGGGGCCTCGGACTGCATTCTCTGTAGCCCGTCCATCTGAGCGGTGATTGTGTCCTTGAAGACCTCCCGGTCGGCCTGGGCCGACGCCATTTGCCGTTCCACGGCCCATTCCAGCTTCTCCTGTCCTTTAATGAGGTGTTGGATTAGGGTCTCCATTGCGTTATGTTCAACGGATGGGGCTATGCCTGCATTCTTCACCAGTTGTAGCGGGGTAGGGGAATGAAGGACTGGACCAGGTCTAGTTAGTGAAGGCTTTATTTTACAAGTGAATGTCCTTCTTCGTGAAGCCAGAGTTACGGTCCAGGGTGTCGGTATGGTTTCCGGGTCTTCGGGGCGTCTCGCTCTTTTGAGTCTGGTCTTCAGGGACGGCCTCCCTCTTGTCTGCTCACAGTCGACTGGAACTCGTCGGCAGATGTAAAGTAAGCGGAAAGGGGAAGAGTGTATGAATGTCCTGACGATAAGTTTACAGTGTGGGAAGGGAGTGAGGGATACACACTTGTGTCACACGTCTAGCAGAAAATATGTGAAGTGCACGGGAAAGGGGAAGGAGATGGGGAAATAGGAAAGGTCGTCTGTTTCTCTATTTAGAGCTATCTCTCTTTCCTGCCCAGCCCGCAAAACGATCGCGTACCTGATTTAGCCACGCTCCTCCGGGGGCGTGGCTGGGCGCAGCGTGTTGTCGTTGGCCTCCGGGCTTGTCCAGCAATCGGCTTGGCTCCACGGCAGGCTCCTTCTCCTCTTCTTCGTCCGGTGGGGAATTCGCTCCTCGGCTCTTCTCCGTCTCCGACACTCCTGTCCGTCTCTCTCCGGTGAATACACACCCGCCAGTTCCGGGTGCCTCGTCTCTTATTGGCCAGCAAGGACTGACGTGGTCGATATGGGCGGAGTGCTCCGATGTGGCGGGTTCTTTAAAGGGCCCGCGTTGATTGTCCGTGTAATCTTCATACATGGTACTCGGCGGGCAATACCAGTCGTCCTGCTGTGGGGATACAAAAGGGCTGTTGACAGGGGTTACGGTCCACCAGTCATCCTCCCATGTCCGAGTGGCCCCGTGACAGCCCGTTATTGTAAATGCCATATACTTGCTTGGTTAATTTACAAGAGTGCTATTGATTGAATAGGCATAATATTTGTAAGAAATATGGTTATTGGTAGAGGGGGGTGGATGCCTCACCTGGGCAACAACCACGGCCCTTGTCTGGGTGAACCACAAAAGTCACTAATTAAATAAAATGATACCAGAATGACAAAACTCCAATCAGTAATATTCAATTTTAAAGTTTTTTATTGAGAATAGTGGCTGAAAGCACAAAGCACCACATGCAGGCATTTGGTATCACTAGACTGGGGGAAAGTCATGAGTTCAGGCCAACAGTGTTGGAGCATGGGTCAGATGTTCGTGAGGTGCTCAAACTTCAGGATGCTCGTAAGGAGCTCAAACTTCAGGATTTTCACTCTTTCTTCTTTGGAGGAGTTCTCACTGATACCAGCTGAGTACTCATGACCTTGGGGGCACCTCTGAGGGATCAGGATTATGGGAGTAGCCAGAAAATTTAAATACCTCCTACTTTCAACCAAAGCTCTGATGGCACCAAGCAAGCAAGGCAGGCTTGTGAGCCCCAATCTCCCTAGAAGAGCTCTCTTGACTTTTCCATTCAAGAATCACTCCTTTAATCCCTTTTTCCCCTTCCTTCCACCGGCTGATATCCACCACTTCACCTTCACATTTTCTCAATTATTCATTCTTTCATCTATCGTTCAATGTTTCACTATTCCATCCATCGGCCATTCCATCCATCCATTCAAATAGACATCCATCATTTATCTTGCATACATCTATACATCCATACATCTACACATCCATCATTTGACTTATCCATCCATCAAGAAAGCCTTTCATTCATCAGTTGAGACTTTTGCCCATCCATTCATCCACCATTCATCCTCTCTGATTTACATTTACTTTGCCATCCATCCTCTCAGATTTACATTTACTATGCCATACATCCTCTCAAATTGCCAATTACTCTGCTATCCTTTCACCCACCCATCCATCCTCTCAGAGTTCCATTTACTATGCTATCCATCCTCTCAGATCCCTATTTACATTGCCATCCTTTCAATCCATCCACCCACCCATCCTCAGATTTTCAGTTACTCTGCCATCCTTTCATCCATTCATCCATCCTCTCCGATTTCAATTTATCCTGCCATACTTTCATCCATCCATCTATTTCAGATTTCCAGTTATATGATTGTACAACGCATGCCTCAACAACACATGCCTGAACCATGCGGTCTCAACCACGACTGCGTCTTTACCACGCATGCCTTTACCATGCAATTTCGTGGTAAAGACATGATTGGTAAAGGGACATGTGTGGTAAATATCACACCCCTGCCCCCAGTCCTGAAAACTGTCCCTTTCCCCCGCCCGCACTCTAAAAATTGGCCCCCACGTCCTAAAAACTACCCGCCCTCCGCCCTGAGCCCGAAAAACTTTCCACTACACCTGTAAACTACCCTGACTTGAAACTGCCTCCAGCGCTAAAAACTGTCTCTTTTCCTCCACCCTGTACCCTAAAAACTGTCCTTATGCCCTAAAAATTACCCCGACCCCAGCCCCCCCCCTGCCTTAAGGCATAAAAACTGACCCCTACCACTGTAAACTACACCGACCCAGCCCCCCCGCCCTGAGGCCTAAAACCCGGCCCCCTGCCCTATCAACAACCCAGACTCCCCGAGGCCTGAAAAGTACCCCCACCCTGATAAATTGCCCCCACCCCCAATACCCGGCCCTGGACCCAGCCACACTTTCCTGACCGCGTATTCTCCCAACCCTTCCTTATCCTGCCACCCAGGATCTAGACCGCCCACTGCCTCAACCATGCATATGCGTGGTTAAGGCAAGTGTGGTTTGGCATGAGATGTTAAGGCTGTTTCCCCAGATTTTCATTTACTCTTTCATCTTTTCATTCCCCCATCCATACTCTGAGATTTCAATTTGCTCTGCCATCTTTTCATCAACCCATCCATCCTCTCAGTTGTCTATTTTCTCTGACATCCTTTCACCCACCGATCCATCTTCTCAGATTTCCATTTATTTTGCTATCCATCCTCTCAGATTCACATTTACTCTGCCATGCTTTCAATCCACCCACCTATCCATCCTCAGATTTCCAGTTAATTTGCCATCCTTTCCCTCATTCATCCATCCATCCATCCTCACAGATTTCAGTTTACCCTGCCATACCTTCATCCATCCATCTCAGATTTCCAGTTACTCTGCAGTCTTTTAATCCACATTCATCCTCTCAGATTTCCATTTACTCTGCTATCCATCCTCTCAGATTTCCATTTACCCTGCCATCCTTTCATCCACCCATCTACCATCCCATCACCCACTCCATCAGTCATCCATCCTTTCATCCCTCCATACTTTCACCCATCCATCCTTTCACCTACCAATCTTTTCACCCACTTACCGATTACCTTATACCCAGTCATCCATTCACCCTTTCATCCAAACTTTTACCCACTCACTCTTTCACTCAGGACAAAGGTCAAATGCTAAAACTCCAAGCCTTGCAAAATGCCGCAGCTCTGGTGCTACTTAACATCCCGAAATATCATCCCATCTCCAACAGTTTCAGGGAGCTTCACTGGCTCCCGGTTCAG
This sequence comes from Calotriton arnoldi, assembly GCA_963921515.1. NCBI lineage: Eukaryota > Metazoa > Chordata > Amphibia > Caudata > Salamandridae > Calotriton > Calotriton arnoldi. The sequence continues at coordinate 665,434 of CAWUFW010003044.1, read as the reverse complement.
AAGCGCGTCGAATTCAAAGAGCTGTGCTTTGTGCACAAGGCTCTGTACAGAGGGGGTTCTCTGGACCTTCAGCAACTTTTTCGCTGGCATATCCCGCGTCGAGAACTTAGGTCAGCCAATAAAGAACTGGTCCAGGTCCCAAAAATAAGTAGAGCTAGATGGGGGGGGGGGGGATCTTTCTTACGAGGCGGCTAAACTTTGGAATGCAATGCTTGTCACAATTAGGCTACAACCTAACAGAGCTCTGTTCAGGAGAATGCTTAAACCCTGGCTGTTTCCAACTAAACCAACCTAATCATGCCCACTCCATACCAGTTACCACACCACAACACATTACAGCTCAGCTCCAAGACGCCTCAGCAGTAGTTTGTGCTCTATAAATGTTTTACTTACTTACTCACACATCCATCCTTTTACTCACCCATCATTCCATTCTTTCATCCATCCATCTTTTCACTCACTCATCCTTCCATTCTTTCATCTACCTATCCTTTCATCTACCCATCCTTTCACCTACTCATCCATCTATCCTTTCACCTGCTCAAGTATCTATCCTTTCATCCACCCATCCTTTCACCCACTCATCCATCCTTTCACCCACTCACATGTCCTTTCACTTACTCATGCATCCACTCGTCCATCCTCTTTCCCCATTTCTATCAGCCTATCTTTCTTTCTTCTTTTCAGCAATAATTATAAGCTTTCATCTGCCAAGTTGCCGATAAGGGGCCCATAAAGAATCCTACCCCGCTGTAGCTGGTAAAGCAGGTAGGTTCACGATGCCCCTGATCAGGACACACTGCAGCAGAGGCCAGCAAAGGGGCCAATAGTTCGTATCAGATAGCAAGTGTTAGAAATATGGGTCTCAAGTTGGCAAGGGTTTGCACCTTTGTCCAAGTAGGGACCCTTCTTCCTAGTCAGGGTAAGGGGGATACACTTCTAAAATAACCCCTGCTCACCCCCTTGGTAGCTTGGCACGAGCAGACAGGCTTATCTCAGAGGCAGTGTGTAAAGCATTTGTGCATGCATACAGTAACACAGTGAAAACACTACAAATGGACACCACACCAGTTTAGAAAAATAAGCAAACTTTATCTAAACCAAACAAGACCAAATACGACAATAATCCAACATATAATACTGTAAAAAATAATTACTGTGCAAAATAACCTTTAAATTGCAGGACAAACGTGAAAATACAGTTCCTCTGACTCGGTAACTCCGTCCGGAGCTACCGCGATACTGAATACGACAGAGTCTAACAATTGCAGCCAACCACGTTGATACAGGTTAGCTAAGGCATTGACAGACTCGGAGACAGTACCTTTCTTTGCTGCGGCCAACACGGCGATGTGAGTCGGTCGGGGCAACCGTTGCTGTTGCGAGGTGAGATGGAAGCGGTGCAGCGTGCTGTGTCCTCACGGCTTGGTGCAGGCAGCGGCTCGTTGACTGAGTCGGTGAGGCCAAGTCTTGCGTTGCAGGGTGAGCCGGTGCTCGATGTGGTGCTGGCAGGTCACGATGCGGTGACGGAGCCCGTCGATGTTCGAGTCGGGCAGTGACGGAGTTGATGACGTCAGTGCAGTGTGTAGCAAAGCGGTGCGGAGAGCGATGCCCACAGGACGCGCTGCAAGAAGCGGCTCGTTGTTGGAGTCGGTGAGACCAGGGTTGCGTTGCGAAACGAGGCGGTGCTCTCCGGTGCCTTCAGGACACGGAATCCTGCGACGGACTCGGTGACAACGTCGGTTACCCTTTTCTTCTGTGGCAACTGAAACCAGCCGTTCCCGAGATGGTGCCCAGAAGCTTGGTGAGGTCTTTGCTGTTCCTGAGACCTCGTGAACAAGGGGAAAGCTCCACTTCAAGCCCTTGGAGATCTTCCTCAAGCAGGGGACACGGGATACAGCAAACATCAAAGTCCTTCCCCTTTCCTTGGCAGAAACGGCCACTACAGGCCAACCCCAGACAGCACACAGCAAAGGGGCAGTACTCCTCCTCTAGTTTCTCCAGCTCTTCTCCTTGGCAAAGGTTCCTCTTGATTTCCCAGAAGTGATCTAAAAGTCTGGGGTCTGGGCCCCTCTTTTTATATAGCAAAACCCTTTGTTCTCTGGTGGCAAAGAGGCCCTGTGCTCAATCAAAGCCAGTTCTGTCCTCTCTGGTGCAGCTTCCTGGCAGGAGGTGGAGACAGCATTATGTCAGGCAAACCAGGCCCATTCAGGTGAAAGGATATCTCCTCCCCCTACTCTAAATTCAGCCCAGGTCTATTCAGCCCAGCCCTGAGTCATCCAGACTCTCTGGAGCCACTGCTCATCCCCAGCCCCTGTCACTCCAAAGACAGACAGTCAATACACATCCTAGCAGAGGCACACTGGATGGCTAAGCAAGAAAATACCTACTTACTAAAAGTGGTATTTTCAGACACAGAATGTAAAAATCACCTTCACTAAAAAATGCATTTTAACATCGTGAGTTCAGGCATACTAAGCTTTATTTTCCTACCTTGTTCCCAGGGGTAGTTATGTTTATAAGATGTTATAAGCAAACTCCCCATTCTATCCTATGGGAACAGGTAGCCTTGCAATAGTGAAAAACGAAATTGGCAGTATTTCACTATCAGGACATGCCACACACCAGGGCATGTCCTACCTTTTACATACACTGCACCTGCCCACAGGGGTACCTTGGGCCTACCCTAGGGGTGACTACCATGTAGGAAAAGGGAAAGGTAGGGCCTGGCAAGTGGGTGCACTTGCCAAGTCCACATGGCAGTACTAGACTGCACACAGATACTGTAGTGGCAGATCTGAGTCACATTTACAGGCTGCTGATATGGGTGGCCCAATAAGTGCTGCAGGCCCACTTAGCAGCATTTGATTTACAGGCCCTGGGCACACACAGTGCACTGTACTAGGGGCTGATTATTAAATCAAATATGCCAATCTTGGAATTACTAATCCATAACAATAATTTACAAAGGGAGCACTTGCACTTTGGCACTGAACAGCAGTGGCAAAGTGCACAAAGCATCTAGACCAGCAAAAACAAAGTCCAAAACACAGCAAAAATACAAGAGACAAAGGCAAAAATACAGGGGGAAACCCACGCCAATGGTGCCAGGTCTAACAGCAAGGTAGTCCTTCAATCAGCTGGGTGACCTCTGGCAGCAGGGCAGTCGTCCTTCTGTAACTTCCACCGGTCCAAGAGTGTTCTGATGAGTGGCTCTGGAGGTGCAATGTTTATACCTGGTGGCAACCTTTGTGTAGTGGTACTTTCTGCCCTACTCCCACCTCTGGTTCTGGAAAGTTCTTCCCCTGTCAAGGCTCCAAACTGTCTGGGGCTGACTAAAAGCAAGGCAGGCCTGGTGTCGGGTTCCTTTGTGTATGCAGGGCGCAAAGCTCTTTGAATTTTAAGTGGGGCCCAATCATCCTTTCATGATGGTACATCCTGTCCACACCTAAACCTCCTTTGTGTTACTGTCTGGAGGCAATACATAAACCCAAACAGCAGAGCCATTCACAGTCATGTGACCCAGGACACTGTCAGAAGGCACAAAAGTTTGGGACAAGAAAATATCAACTTTCTAAAAGTGACCTTTCCAGAACTGTAACTTGAAATCATACTTTACCATTAAAGAGGGTTTAAATTAAAATTTATTTGAGTGTAAACAGTACATCTCTATCTTATCCTAATCTAAAGTTAGCACATATTAAATTTAATAAGGTAACCAAGTGTTAGTTACTGGGAGAGATAGTGTAGTGTAGCTCCTATTTCCCTTATAGGCTCTGCGCATTGGAATAATATATCCTATAGGTTTGACATAGGACTAAGGTCGGTATGTCCCTATCGAGTATATTAAACTTAATTACTTGTGCCAGCTAGCTCAGAGGCCACTAGAAACTTCTTGACGACAAGAAGGGAGTAGTTTCTGGCAGCCGCAAAACATGACCACTGTGTTTCCCTTACAGAATCAGGACGTGTCCCAGAGTCGTAGAAACAATAGATAACTATTTCACTCAGCTCAGTCGTGCATGTCTAGTTACTCTCAAAGTTACACAGAAATAACAGACGGGCGTTTCAATAAAAGATTTATTGAACAGTCTTGTTTCTGTTGTAAGTTAGATGTGCTGTTACAATCACAAGACAGTATGCGAGATAAATAATGTACAGAGTGAGCAGTAAAAATAAATAATACTGCGTTAGCATTATCTTTTCAGCATGTATGCATTTACATAAAATGACACAGCCTAAAAATGCGAGTACTCATACGATGCGTTTCTAGCCTAGTTCTACCCCAGTGTACCTAACCTGTCCTAGGTGTAGGGAGAAGTAGAAGTAGGTGAAGTATTCCTTACTATAGTATACTAAGAGTATGTTAAGCCTAGTATGCCTAGTATGCCAAGAGTCCCTCTAGGTTCTAGTCTGCTCCATACCTGAAGAATGAGAGAGGTAGGAATCTCTTTCCTAGACTCGAACTCCAACACCCCGCAAGGGAAGTTAGATCACTGGAAGCTGGACTCTCTGCGTGCAGGAATGACAGCGTCTTCTCAGTGCGTCCGGCCGGGAATCGGGCTCCTCTGAAGTCGAGGTCTCCTCTGATTTACAGAGGTTTGGGAAGGTATATTTATACCTGAAAATGTTAGCATTGACGTGAGTTGGGCAGCGAAAGACGTCATAAATGAACCCCTAAGGAATAATGGTTCATGCATAATATATGAGTCCTTGAAGAAATCAGTAGTCCTGGGCAAGGGAAACTCCCGCAGCCTAAGGGTCTGTTTTTTTCATGAACTCGTTGTGAGGCTAGGGTGGACGGATGTCGGAATCCATGCCTGTATTTGGAGTGCATGGTTTATGCCTAAATAAGGTCTGGGATTTTATGCCTATATAAGGGCAAGGCGATTTGTGCCTATATAAGGACATGAGTCTGGAAAGCCCGTTTATGGACACCCTAGGAAATATACAACACCCACTCCTCTTTCGTGTGTACGATAATACTAAAATGCTAAACATATAAAATGCTAAAACATTAAAATGGAGTACTGCATATAAAAACATATCCTAAAAGCATTAAAAGACATATTAAAAATGCAAAGGTTTCTGTACATCATTAAGCAATGCTTTTCATTTTCCAGCATAAAGTTCGGAATAAATGCAATCGGAATGAAATATAAAAGCAATATTTACATATGACGAAAATGATCGATAAGTTTGTTCAAAATCAAAGTCATTTCCTGTCATAAAAATTAAATGAACTGTTCTAGACACACAAGATGACTAAGTGTCCCTGGAAGTACTGCCAAGTCTGTATTATAAGGCTAGTTCTACTTTAAGCAGATTGAAGTGCCATTTTCGTTCTAAAAAATGGGACAAAAGTTCAAATTTGGTAGAGTTCCAAGTCTTTGAAAAATGAAGGCCAAATTGTTACTGCATCTCTGGAACACAGTATGCTGAATCGGAGTCAGTTTACGGGTCTGGTGTAAACATGAGATCATCTATTTCAATAGACAAAACATCATCCACCGTCGTTGGTGAAAGTTGGAACACCTCGTGTAAGAGATTGACCACACAAAGATGTGAAGCATTGCTCTCAGCATAGGTCGCCGCAGCAATGTTCGCGTCCGTTGTTACCTGTGTGCCTGGAGTTGTCTCTCGTACCTCAGCAGCAGCCGGAATCGTCTGTGAGATCTCAATGAATGCAGACATCAGGATTGGTAGCCTCTGGGGACAACACGGAGCATGGGCCGATAGCAAAGTATCGACGTCCTTTGGCGTGGCTGATGGATATGTTAGACAAGCGTCCAACACGCATTCTTCACCGCATAGCAGGCATCGTAGAACAGGTAAGATGCAATCTTGCCAGATTGGTCTGAATGACAGGAACCAAGTTGTATTAAGGTCCCGTAGACGAGTCATGCCCAATAGCTGTACTATTCGCTCACGGCACTTTCTTTCAAGGAGAGCTTTCTCCATTTCGCTCGGAGTGATGTCTGCGAATAGGCTGGCCATAGCGCAATAGCAGAAAGATTAATAAAATTCCGGCAACAAGTGCGAGAATTAATGGTATGCCACCAAACACCGAATGTGCAAAGTTGGGGATGATTCCAAGTATAGCCTGGAAAGGTGCTAACAGACCGGAGCAAATGCTCTTAAATACATGTACAATTCCGGTTGTATCTGACATGTTAAAGATACGTGATACCATTTCTACAAAATGTATAGGGCAGTTTGTACGTATTAAAGTGGAGAAGTGTGGCTCAATGGTTAGAGCGGCAGACCCTGATGCAGAGATCTGGCCCGGGACCAGGGTTCAATTCCCGCCTCGGCGGGTCTTGGGCTCAATTTCCTCGGACCTGATAATTCTCGCCTCGGTGCCTATTCTAATCATGGGTCCCACTCTGCAACTCTGGGCAATAGCTTGCTTAATCTCCACAACGGCCCCAACAGCGCTGGGATGCCTGGCTTCACCTTGGGGGTGCCCAGGAGTGGACATTTCACAGGGAAAAGCCAGGAAGGGTTCCACAGCGGTATGCGTACAGCGCCAGGAAACCCCAGTTGGGGTATCAGTGCGCTTTACAAGTACAAATTCATTTCATTTCATTTCAAAGTCTGTATCTCAGCCGAAGTCCTTGCTACTTGTAGATCATAGGTTTCTTTGGCCGAGGTCAAAGGCACTGTTTGCTGTAAAAGCATGGCTTTCATTCTGCTCAAAGTATCAAATCTTATAAAAGAGACGTTCAGCGAAGGCCATAAAGGCGACTCCCTGACTGTGTCTATTGGGGGAAACAATACTTGCATACAGCAAGTGACCCTGGAGTTGACCGTTACTAGATATGGGATGCCTGGCAACATTCCGCAGCAACTCTGATCATTCAACATGAGGTAACTCCCGTTAGAAAGTTGTCCAAACGTTGGATTAATCACAGCAGCTGGTGTACCCCGCTGATGGCAAGACAAATTTGCCACAGAACCATTACAAGCCCCGTGTAAAGAAATGTCCTGACACATAAGTGAACCGGTCAGTGCATGTTTACAGTTGGTACCGCTAAGAAACACTTCACGATCCCCACTCCAACATCTATGTGTATACGGTAAATCCCAAGATGTCTTAATGTATTCCTTACCCAACCTTTCATATTTGCCTGCTTGCATTTGTCTGAGGCAATACTGAAACTGAAAAGTTGTCACAGGTAATGTTATTTTGCCATGAATAACCCATTCTGTAGCCGGTTTTTCTGCCACTGTGAATGGTAACTTCTCCAGTTTTTCAATGCTTAGCACTGTATACCTTGCTCCTCTTTGTGCCAATTCGATCTGTTTATCAGTGAGATTGTATTCTGCAAACAGAGACGACGTGTTGATGAAACGCCAAGGCACATAGCCCGCTCGCAAAGATTGCAGCGTCCAGCTCAATGACACTATAGAACGTAATTGGGATTGACCTTGTTGTAACATAGCCAAATCTTGTTCTAGAATGTCGATAGCAGATGATACAATGCCATCCAATGAATATATTCTGGAGGACAAAGTTGTTAACCCATTGTCGACCACAGAGAGTGTTTTCTCTAAATTAATACGATCAAGTTCACGTATTCGTTCTGCGGCCTCTATCTGTGACACTTTCCATGCTTCATTATAAGCAGCATAAATGCCGGCATATATGAAAGTTTTTGACGCGGTTTTCTTGGTCCAAGCAAGAATTCCCTAAGATCTGCGATTCCTGTAAGTAAGGATAAGTGTTGTTTCACATCCTGTAGTGTAGATTTATGCAGCCAATCGAGGCATAATTTTCCTACACTGTATGTTGTTACTACCCCCGGATGTTGTCTTTGGACATATCTTGGGTCTGGCCTATGAATAGTAAAGCCCTGAGTTTTGTTCAAGAACCTTTCCTGACAGTTGTTTGTGTCTATGGGCCAGATCAACCATTTCTTCCAATTTGGCTCAGATCTGTTGAGTTGTAGTATATTGTCAACTGTCACCACTGCCTTTGTATTATTATCACTGGCAGGTGTTGGCACAGAAGGTGATTTCATCTCTTTGATCTTGGCTAATCCAAGACAAGATGTTTGTTGGACGGTTTCATTCAAAAACAGTATTTGTTCAGGGATAATACAGGCTCTAAATAAAGCTTCTATACCCTGTACTTGCCAATCTTTACTACCCCAGACAGTTTTTGTCTTTATTGTGTCTTTCCATAAGTCGAAACCCTGTGTAGACAGTTGGGCAATAAATGCTGCAGAGTAAATCTGGTTCGTATTTGTTAACATAATTTTCAGTCCTGTTTTGTTTACATTTCTGTAGTAAAACGTTTCTGGGTCAGATGTATTGTAACCTGAAAAATATGGAAACTTACTAGCAAAAGTTTTTGAACTACCTTGTGGTGGTGTAGGACAATGTTCCCATTGGTTAAACATAAACACATTTCTTGGATATGCAGTTTTATGCAAATAATGATGACCATAGTGGTTATAACAATACAGTTCTTCATAGTCTGATGAACCCTCTAAATATTCATTTTTAGAAAATGCAGCAGATTTTTCTAGATCAAACATTATGTCATGTACAGTCTCTAAGTCCCAATCATCTGAATAGGTACTGGACGTAATTAAATCACTTAGTGAAATTTTAAACAAATGTGGAATGTTCAATTGTTCCGTTGGTCCGAAAATTTCATAATCTGTTTTGTCCCACACTATACCATCCTGTATAGGAACAGCTGTGATGTTCACTGATGACAAGTCTCTTGCTTCACGATGGGAAGATTTATGTGGTTTCAAAAGTACGTTAACGTCTTTTCCTTCACTGTTCACATGGATGTATCTGCCACTTATAAGCACGCTTACAGTTGTTACCAAAGCTAGCCAGAGCAGGAAAACAAAAAGTCCAGATGTAATCCAGAGTTCAATCCATGGAGAAACCAGATAAGTCTTTTTCAGAAAGTGAATAAAGTCTTGTACTTGCTGCTTGAGTTTGAATGATGCTGGCGTCGTTTCGGGTTCGCTTGGATCTTCTGAGAACGTATCAAAGTCAATGAAATAGCCAGAAGCAGTTCTGTCAATTGTTGGAATTGCATCAGGATTTGTTGAAATCACAGGAGACAGTTCTTCACGTGTCACGTTGGTGTAGACAGGTGTATTTGGACGAACTGTTATTTGGTTGTCAAGAGGGATGAGTTCCATAGCTTGGTTGCTTAGTCCTTCATTTGTTACAGCTGAATTCTCGATCGTGATCAGTCTTTCAGTCTGAACCTCTTGAATAGTAGCGAGAGGAGTGCGTCTGGTACTAGGTCAGAGTCCACGAGGCCTACTGCTTAGTATTGGCCACATACTGTGGTTTGATCAGGTCGATGGACACAAATCTTTTCTCCTTTCTTCCAGCAAGGGGCGGCAGAAGTACTGTCCTTGTTCCTTGAACAGCTAGAACAGGTACCGGTTGTCTGTAAGAAGGTCCAAATTCCTTCTTGTCCGCGATTTTTTCTCTGACTAGATCCCCAACTTTTGGAATCCAGACAGGCCTTGCTGGGACCGCCAATATTTCCCCAGTGGTGGTTGGCTGTAGGGATACGTTGCTTTGTTTCGTTCTTAATTTGTTTAAGTCCTGGAAAACAGCCAAACGATTTTTGATATCAAAGGGTTTATTTTCCACCACTGTGCCTACGTGTTCTAAGTCTGGAACCCACATTCTTGTCCCAAATAGGACCTCATATGGAGTGACCCCCCCCCGAGAACTTCTTGGCAGATTGTTGAGAGCACGCTGTACGCTATTGAGGTGTTTGACCCACCCATCACCCGAACCTAATACCCTAGCTGTTATAGACTGCTTTATGTCCCGGTTTTTCCTTTCCACAACAGAATTTCCCTCAGGATGGAATGGAGAGGAGTACCACAATGCAACGCCCAGACTGGCCATGGCCTCCTTGTAAGCCCTAGAGCTAAACGCAGGACCCTGGTCAGAATGTAGCGTGCCTATTGCGTATGTGCCGATAAAGACTCGCAAATCTTTTATAACAGTTCGAGCGTCAGCCGAGCGCTGAGGCCATAACCATAGGAACCTAGATTTAGTATTTGCGGGAATGCCTTTGTCCAGTGGGACGCAGGCGAGTAGATAGCCTAATACTGTCTAACAGTGGTGTCTGTACTGGGCTGCCGCATTCGCAGCATGGTATCTGGTGGCTCTCTCGCTGTAATTTACAGTCTAAGCAGTTGTTGATGAATATGTGAATGTGTGTATTCATTCCAGGCCACCAGTACATCTCTTTTAACTTTAAAATTGTTTTAGAGATCCCTTGATGTGACAGACCCTCCCCCAAATGTGTTTCATAAATTAAGGCTGCTCTTCGTTCCATGTTTGGAATTACCCTATCCCCCACTCCAGGGATTCGAGCAAAAGGAACGTTATTCGCATCAATTACATAAGAGTACTTGAGTGGAAACTTTTTTGGTAACGCTGCACTGCTGCCTTTGCTTGAAGCATTGACAGCTAACATTATCTCACCGTCTATTTTTGTTTTTGAACGAGTGATCGCAGCTACGGAAGCCGTCTGAACAGCCCCCTTCGCGGCTTCGTCAGCCAATGAATTCCCTGCAACGTGAACGCCATCACGCTGATGACTCAGTGTGTGAATCACGTGAGCCTTTGGTAGTTCGTTTTTCAACTGAACTACTTGTTCCCAAAGCAGTTTGTGCTTTATTGTGCCACCTTTCGCATCTTTGAAACCATTTTCAAGCCAGGTTCGTATATAGTCATTATACGACTGAACACAGTAAAAGGAATCGCACACTATCAGTGTGAGGAATTCTCGATCCGTACTTTCAAGTGCCAGTTTGAATGCTTGTAGTTCAGCTCGCTGAGCTGTACAATCACCTAGTGATTGAGTTTTTGTGACCATAGGTCTGAAGATGCCATTTCGCATGCGACCTTTAATGATAGCACACGCTGCACTGTAAGCTTGCTTACTCCCTGTTGCGGGCTGTGCGGATCCGTCAGTGTAAATTATAAATTCATACTGATCGAGAGGCAGAATCTCAGTGGGCAGAGGACATTCTTGTTCATATTGGAGAAATGCTTGTGTTTTTAAATCTGGATCAAAAACGTATTCAACATCAGGTGCAGCAAGAGAATTAACCCATTGTATCCATCTCGGATGTAGTGCTTTAGCATTTGGAATGCTTGCTTTTGTGACCGCTTCTAAAGCTGGTACCGGGGTTACGACAATTATGTGTTTCCCTTGGGCTAAGGCTCTTTCTTTTGCTACCGCTGTTTGAACTGCTGTTAGAATTTTTTCAGTAGAACTGAATCGCATTTCCGCTTGTGTGTACAAATGTGATTTGTACGCAATTGGTACTTTCTCACCCTCATTGAAGGTTAAGTAGGTGAATCCACATTGACCCGAAATTATTCGGATCACCAAATTTCTTTGACTTACGCGTGTTTGTAAGTGTTTGGTTGCTAACATGTTAGCCTGAAGTGAACGCAAAATTTCTGTGTGTTCCTGTGTCCAGTTTTTGATTGAAAAATCAGGTTTGATTAATGCGTAGAGAGGTTTAACCCTTTCTGCATAGTTTAGTATGTATGTTCTTCCAAAATTGAGGAAACCCAGGATGGATTGTAAGTGTTTTAGCATCTTTGGAGGTTGGAGCAGCGCACATTTCTCTAGAAAGTTAGCTGCCAAGCTCTTGCCTTCACTTGAAAGCTCATATCCCAAAAATAGGACATTGAGATGGGCAATTCGGGACTTTTTAAAGTTGAACTTGTAGCCCTCAGAGGCGAATCCCAATATAATGGTGCTCACCCTGTTCAAGTGTTTTTCCAAGTCATCGTCTGTCAGATAGATGTCATTGACATAGGACAATGCCTCGTTGTCATAGACTTGTAGTAACTCCGTTACTCTCGCTGAGAATAAACCTGGGCTGTTCTTGAACCCTTGTGGGAGTCGACAAAAGTGACGCTGGGTCCCCATTATGGAGAATGCCGTTAAGTACCTACTTTCAGGTGCTATATTTTGACAAAAGAAACCATTTGAGATGTCTAATGTTGTTTTGTATTTTTTACGCACAATGTTATTCATTAATGCTGTGCTATGTGCATTTTGCACTGCAAAAGTTTTAGAACAAGTGTTTAAATGTCTGTAGTCCAAAACTAGACGATATGTATTGTCTGGTTTGGAGACAGGAAACAAAGGATTGTTCATTGAGGAGGTGCATGTTTCAATCACCCCTTGATATTCAAGTTGATCTAAGATCTCCCTGACCTGTTTTTTAGCTTCTTGCTTAATAGGATACTGCCTCTGTGCAGTTGGTTAATGTTTCAGATTTATTTTATGGTGAGGTGAGTCCTCATCCCATCCTACATGATTTGTATATAATGCTGGAGCCTGGGCCACTGCCCATTTTCTGGCATATGTATATTTTAGGTGAATTGGTATGTGATTGGAGAAGGCAGGCATAATAATGTCCTCGCCGTGTGGGCACTCCCTGACAAATTGTGGTGGCCAGTCCTTTTCTGCTAGAAGTATGTCATAACCCTTTGATAGTCTTTCCCAAAAGAGTGCTTTAACCTGTCTAGGTTTGTCTCCCTCCATCCGGAGTGTTATGTCAAATAACTTTTGTGGAGTACTAACCCTGGTGTCTACAGTCTCTACTGTAATGTACTCATTCAAGTCCACTATCTCCAGAAGTTCCTTCAGGTTCTGGCGAGCTATTGTGACTTCTGCTGCACTGTCCAGCATTGTCTGAGCCCATTCTCCGTTCTTGAGTTGTGTACTCAGTATTCTCGGCATGTCTTACTTTCAGACCTGCTACTTTCTTTTTGGAGAATTGAGGTTTTGCTTTAGTTTTTGGAGCGTGTTTGTTGTCTTTCGATTTCACGCGTTCTTCTCTATGTTCTGTTCGTCCTCTTCTTTCCGAAGTCTGTGATGAGACCTGAAAGGGACGAGAGGAACGTGTATCAGTATCTTGATACCTATCAGGTTTTCTCAAATTATCCCTATTCCTGAGGTTATACCTCCTTTCAGAGGGCTCCTTTTGAGGAGACCTACCTCGGGATTGAGAACGTTTCTCATTTGAATTTTGTTTATTAGACTCCCACTTCTTTTTAGAGGATGTAGGAGTTTGTTTAAATGAGTCCTTCTCAGGACTTTCAGATAGTTTCGGTTTAACTGGTCTCCCACCCAAACTATCTCTGCCTAATTCTGCATAAGATTGTTCTATAATTCTGGTAGCTCTGTTTGATGTTCTGTAACATCAAATTCCCTTAATTTTTGTCGGATCGCCACTGCTGCTGCCTCTCCTTTAATATTTAGATAATATTATTGTTGAGACCTGGTCAAAATTTTTCAGTAACTTCATACCTAAATTTAAAGCAGGCTCTGCCCCGTATTCGTTTTAAATTTGTTTTAGGACATCAGGTATTACCGCAATTGACGGAATGCCGTGTGTTTTAGTGTAGATGGCAGCAAAGACTGAGCCCCAAGTGGTGCAGTCTTCCAGTTGTGGTGTGATCCCCATTGGTAAACTAATGGTTAGGATTCTGTGTTTCTCATGCGGGCTAGTATTTGGAAATACTGCTTCGATTTGAGTAATTTTTTGAGCTATCCAAAATGGAATTTGCTCCCGCTTAGTGGGCATTTTACCCATGACTGCGTATAGAGTCTGTGGTGTAATTTTTAGAGTATTCCCCTGGTGAGGGGTTTGATTTGGAATTGTTAATGGTGGTTGGACTGTGAAAGTCCGCATGACATATTGAACCAATTGTCTGTAGATTTTTATTAACTCTGTGAGTTGAGTAAGTAGTTCCTCATCTGACATTATTTCTATGTCGGGATGAGGTGTATAGCCGGCTAGAATCGGCCATGTTGCTCCTGGTCTACCTAGTGGACCGAGCCTGGTAATGTTTTTGTGATGTTTTAGGGCGCCTTTAAACCAGAGCTGATGCTCTTGGTATGTTAATGGAATTTCAATATCCTCGAAAGGAATGTATTCCTCTGGTGGTTCATCTTCTTTGTAGAAGTGAAACATGTGAGTTACTGGATTGGATTCAGGAAATATTACCCATGAATAGAATACCTCTGTCTGAAAGGATTCATGTGCCTCTATCACGAAAACTGCTCTACCTCCTCTCGGTGATAGGCCATGTTTTATAAGTTTTAGAGTAATGGCTCTTCTTAAGTTTGGAGCGATGTCGATGACACCCTCCTCGGTTTCATTTAAACCTGTATTGTTAAAAAGTGCTGCTTGGGCTGGATCAGCCGCAGCTCCACCGTTTCCGGTGTCAGTGTCGGAGCCAGGCATTTTGTTTTTTGAAAAATGTAGAACAAGTTTCAAGGAAACAAAGATAAGGTGCACAATATTGTGGAACACTGTATCCTTCAACGTTGAGCAAACCAAACAGCTAATATATAGGGTACTGCCCTATGTAGCCGTGGCGGATACTAACCCTGCCCACTCCAGACGTCTTTAGGAGTATATGGGTAGGGGTCTCTGAGAGAAAAAAGAAGCACGGCTGAGTTACTCAGTATCTAACGTTGAATTACTGCCTTACCAAACCGTTGAGCGCCATGTAGTGTAGCTCCTATTTCCCTTATAGGCTCTGCGCATTGGAATAATATATCCTATAGGTTTGACATAGGACTAAGGTCGGTATGTCCCTATCGAGTATATTAAACTTAATTACTTGTGCCAGCTAGCTCAGAGGCCACTAGAAACTTCTTGACGACAAGAAGGGAGTAGTTTCTGGCAGCCGCAAAACATGACCACTGTGTTTCCCTTACAGAATCAGGACGTGTCCTAGAGTCTTAGAAACAATAGATAACTATTTCACTCAGCTCAGTCGTGCATGTCTAGTTACTCTCAAAGTTACACAGAAATAACAGACGGGCGTTTCAATAAAAGATTTATTGAACAGTCTTGTTTCTGTTGTAAGTTAGATGTGCTGTTACGATCACAAGACAGTATGCGAGATAAATAATGTACAGAGTGAGCAGTAGAAATAAATAATACTGCGTTAGCATTTATCTTTTCAGCATATATGCATTTACATAAAATGACACAGCCTAAAAATGCGAGTACTCATACGATGCGTTTCTAGCCTAGTTATACCCCAGTGTACCTAACCTGTCCTAGGTGTAGGGAGAAGTAGAAGTAGGTGAAGTATTCCTTACTATAGTATACTAAGAGTATGTTAAGCCTAGTATGCCAAGAGTCCCTCTAGGTTCTAGTCTGCTCCATACCTGAAGAATGAGAGAGGTAGGAATCTCTTTCCTAGACTCGAACTCCAACACCCCACAAGGGAAGTTAGATCACTGGAAGCTGGACTCTCTGCGTGCAGGAATGACAGCGTCTTCTCAGTGCGTCCGGCCGGGAATCGGGCTCCTCTGAAGTCGAGGTCTCCTCTGATTTACAGAGGTTTGGGAAGGTATATTTATACCTGAAAATGTTAGCATTGACGTGAGTTGGGCAGCGAAAGACGTCATAAATGAACCCCTAAGGAATAATGGTTCATGCATAATATATGAGTCCTTGAAGAAATCAATAGTCCTGGGCAAGGGAAACTCCCGCAGCCTAAGGGTCTGTTTTTTTCATGAACTCGTTGTGAGGCTAGGGTGGACGGATGTCGGAATCCATGCCTGTATTTGGAGTGCATGGTTTATGCCTAAATAAGGTCTGGGATTTTATGCCTATATAAGGGCAAGGCGATTTGTGCCTATATAAGGACATGAGTCTGGAAAGCCCGTTTATGGACACCCTAGGAAATACACAACAATAGGTCTTACAACAGTGAAAAACTACTTTAGAAGCTGTTCACTCCCAGGACATGTAAAACTTAAGTGCACATATCCTACTTTTTAAATACAATGCACCCTGCCCTATGGGCCTTTAGGACCTACCTTAGGGTCACTTAAAGTACTAAAGGGGAAGGTTTAGGCCTAGCAAAGGTTTATTTTGCCAGGTCAAAATGTCAGTTTAAGTCTGCACTACAGGCTGTAGTGGCAGGCCTGAGACGTATTTTATTTTAAACAGCTACTTTAGTGGGTGGCACAGTGAGTGCTGCTGCTGACTAGTAGGACTTAATTTACAGGCCCTAGGTAATGCAGTACCAGGTACTTGGAACCTTCAAGTAAATTAAATGTACTAATCAGGTGTGAGCTAATTGTACCAGGTTTTAGGGAGAGAGCACAAGCACTTTACCACTGGTTAGCAGGGAAATGTGCACAGAGTCCTAATGCCAACAGAAACAGGTTCAGCTGCAGCAGGCAAACATCTGGGGCTGAACCTGCAAATAGGGCTAGGTACAGCAATGTTTTTTACCATTAGATGTATACTTAATTTTCTTGGCATTAAGAAGTATATTGCTTGGATTCTGGTTTGTGTCAGTGATTTTGTTGCTGGATTTATGATAATGCTCAGTGATACTTGTAATAAAGAAGTAAATATTGTTTTACTTCAAAGAGCAGAAATCAAAAAATAAGTACTCATTTCATTCTCAATTTATTAAAAATGTTATTAGAATTAATCTATTCTAATATATCTAACACTGAAAAAGGTGTCTGAGATTGTTCAATAGAGCTATTAAAGCATTGATACGTAGATCACCATTCCACTTTAGCAAGTCTGCTCAGGAAATGTGGTTCTGCATAATGATCCTCTAAATTAATGAGCTTGCAGTAGAAATGAACTTCTTAGCTATGAGGATGTTTTGCAAAATGTATTTCAGAAATGTACTCTGTGTGCAGTAACATAATCTGAGCTACTCCGTATAAATGGTAGTCCCGCAAGGAAAATAAGGGAATATCATATGATTTTGCACTGTTTGCAGTAGGTTGTATGGCTGAAAATCATACTTTCTATGATTTGTAAGGAACTTTATCTATAATGAGAATTTTCATTGTCACATACCAATATATGGCTCATATCTTGAGATTGCGACAAAACTTTGTTTTGACGTGTCAGATTTTATAGCATATTATTTTTTGCTATCGGCGACTGCTATAAGTAACAATTTGTTTTTTGATTTTCACACAGTGCCACTCTCTTAGCTTTCTTGGTTGAACTTCTGAAAAGTTCAGTTGCAATGCAAGAACAGATGCTTGGTGGAAAAGGGTTTTTAGTCATTGGTTACCTTCTTGAAAAGGTAAGTTTAATTATTTGCTTCAATATAAGGAACACCCACACCTGAGCAGAGAGGTTTGCACTTCCATAGGCATCATAATTAAATGTTCCCTTTAGATTTGTTTTGGAACAGTAATAAAATATATCTGATGTTCGTGTCAGTTTTTATCTTCTATGTGAATCCAGTGATAGTATTCATGTATTGCACTGCTAAGTATTTTCATGCTGTCAGTTTCAAAGTTTGCTGCAGTCATTGAGGTTCTTAATGTATATATTTGCCAATCATTTTTATAAGGTGTTTTCTGTCTCTTAAGTGCTGATTTAGTTAAATTCAAAAATCCACATTAGTTAGAAATATTGTGTAAGGTCATTTGTAGACTCAGTGAATGGACCTTCTGAATGACTTAATTTTGCAAATACATTCAAAGTGTACCATACTGATCGTCTTGTCTGCCTTACATACAAGTTTATTTTCTCTCCATCCTGACACAGCACAGATTCTGCTATTCCTAGTCATTGTTTTGCATTTAGCCTAAATTCTTATCAATGGTGTTCGTTTGTTCCTTCAGAACCTTTTACATTTACATTATGTATAAATTACTATGGTTTGTTTTGTATATTGTTTAGATACCTTGAGTTATGTTAATTGTTTTTGGCTAACAGTATGATTTAAATACTTTCCTAAAATAGCCACATTCTATAATGATTTATGCTGCCATCTGTGCATTTCTTCAGTTCTCTGTTCCACTTCCTCGCTTCTCATGAATATGTATCTGCTGAAATGAGCAGTAATACCTGAACTCTGAAGCCTTTTCTTGCAAATCTTGACTTTAAGGTAGTCAGTATCCTAAATAAATAGAGGCAAATAGTTTCTCAGTCTTCCATTCTGCATTTAAAAGAAGCAGAGAAGTGTTTCCAAATGATACCCACTTCCATTTGGTTGCACATTGGAGATGCAGCATAATTTATTTCCTTGCCTCTACCCTCAGTGAAGGAAGGGAGTAGTAGCTAAGTAAGCTGCACAAATCACCAAACCTAACCCTTTCATACTGCTCTAACTGATACCAACAATTCTTTGATAATGGTTTGTTTAATTAGGTTCTGATTTTATAAAGCTAGACAATTCTCTCTTTAGTAGAATGGCCAGTGTTAAGGCCTAATCCTGCAAAGGTGCTTTGGATTTATGAAACAATAAGCACAATTCAATAGTTAAGAATTGAAGAACATCAGGACGAGACAAGGCATATTCCTAAAACAGTAAGATTATTAAAATAGTTCCCTCTAAAATATTGCAGATGGAAGTGGAAACAATGGGATAAAATTGAGGTTAACCAAGTAGTAGCAATAAAGTTTCAAGGCCCAGAATAATGGACCTTTAAGTTTAAGGAATACAAAAATGTTTAGGAAAACCCCCAGTGTCATATGGGAGCAAGGGTTATGGTTCACTGGCTGTGTCAGATAGTCTCAACATATTTACATAGACTTAACTGAAGATCCTTGTTAAAGTGTCTTGAGTTGGAGAATAGTCTCTAGGTTGAAGCAGGTGCTATTAGAGCCATAATATGATGTGGTGTCATTGAGAAGGCATGGGTGTCTAGACCTAAAATGACTGCTTGTAGAGGATGCGACCAGAAATTCCGAAATACTGAGTTAAAATGAAAATAAAGCAGTTTTGTGCGATCGTACAGAATGTGGTTGTCTTTGATGTTTGTAAAAAAAGAGATCAGGGGGCGTGACTTGGCCGTGAAAGAAGATGGCAGCGTTTTAGCCAAGCTCCAACAAACAAAGGATCAACCCCCTGCAATCCGCTGAACATCCGAATCCCGAAATGCAGCACAGCTGGTGGTAAAAGTGTGGCAGACATCGGGAATATCCGGGGACCTTTTGCTGGGGCGAGGCAGGATCCGGACTGGGAGTAGGCGCCCAGCCTTGACAGAGGGTGCGAGGCCCAGGAACTAGAGAGATTGGACGGCCGCAAGACCCAACAGACAAAGTAAGGTGAAACAGAGCGGTGAGCCGCGAAGGGCGGGGGCCACTTGTTCAGCCAGCAAGACATACTTGGAGGGCTGTGGCGTTGGCTGGAGGGCTGCAGGAGTCCACCTGCCCCTCACCCCATCTGGAGGCCTAGAAGCGGCCCTAATGCACAGAGGGGGCTGTAGCCATTGAGACTGCTGTCGGGGGCGGGGGTCTGTGGCGGATGTGGCAAGAAAGCGGATTAACTGTGCTCAATGAACCCAGTCACACAAGGCGAAGGGGCAGACAAAACTGACACGGCCAAACCCTGAATGAGAGGGGCTCTGGCAGAAGAGACCTAACAGAAAGTAAGGTGCAAAGAAGCATAAGGGAGACATGTAAGAAGGCGGTAACCATAAGGGAAGGAACAAGAAAGACAGCACGACAAAACAAGGGCGATTGGGAGAGCTGAAGGGGGAGACTGGAGGCAAGACCCGTTGCGGTGCCTAACTGTGATCCCCTACCCCTTACCCCCAATCTGGAGACTGCCTGCATCCAGAAAAAGAGGCGCTAATCCTGCAGGGACCGGTGGAGGAGCGGAGATGCCCCTTGAATACTTGCAGGTGGAATGGGGAAACTAAAGGGCCTGGGAGCTTCCCTGTCCAACAAGATGGACAACTATGCAATCCCAAAATCCACCACAATGCCAGAAGAAGAAGCTGTAGCAGAGCCCTCACTGGGAACGATAATGGCTGCTATCCGGGATTTGTAAGGAATGCTGGAGCCCAAAATCAACGCTGTAAAAAATCGAAGTGAACGTACTTAGAGCAGATCTTCACAAACTCTCAGAGAAAGTTACGACTGCGGAGACGCATATAGGGCAACTCCAGTCCACATCGAAACGCCTGGAAACACAAGTCCAGACACTCACTCAACAGACCACTGAAATGGCGGCAAAGCTCGAAGACCAAGAAGGGATGGCAAGAAGGAATAACGTCAGGATGGTGGGGGTCCCGGAGGGGTCGGAGAGACCCAGTGTGGATCTCTTTCTGGAAGATCTCATAGTAAACACACAGAAACCAAAGAGACAGTCCAAATTCTTCATGATTGAGAGTGCCCACCGTGCCCCTGTGCCGCCCCACCGCAGCCTGGTGCCCCACCAAGGACAATTATCGCAAGAGTTTTCAATTATCGAGATCGGGATGCTATCCTGCAAGCTGCCAGAGCAACAGGGGACCTATGACTTGAAAATGCCCAGATTCATTTCTTTCCTGACTGTACACTCAAGGTACAGCATCAGAGAAGAAGTTTTGACGCGGTTAAAAAGAAGCTTAGAGACAGAGACCTTACGTATATGATGCTATTTCCAGCAAAACTATGTGTGATTGCAGAGGGCAAATCGTGGCATTTTGTAACTCCGGACGAGGCTTGGGAATGACTGGAAGGCTGGCGAACAAGGAATCGAGACAGAGGCAAGGGCCAGGGCAGAGATATGGGGCGCCAAGGACGAGAAAAACAGGTGACACAACAAGACCGGCGAGAGATGGAGGAGACTCCGGGATTGGCTCACGAGGCAAACTAGAACGGCACAGAGTAAGACGCTACACTCCAGTATAAGGTAAAACCGAACCAGGTCAAAGGGGTGAGGAGAAATATGGAACTAGAGACCGCTTTGGGACCAAGGTGGATCCTTGGTAGATGCCACAAAGTTGAGATTCTTCCTTACCATAATGATCCAGCAAGGGGACTTACAAAGATGACTTTTTAAGGGGGGAGGGAGGGAGTCTGATTCTAATATTGAGTTTTTCTTGTATTTGGCTTGCATTTTTTCTCATTAGTGGTACAGCCATGCTAGGGGCGGCCAATAAACACCCCCATATATAGAGTTATTATGCAGGTTATGGGGCGACAGGTGGGCTGAGGAGTTGGGGATGGCACAACCTTAAAAGCAGTGTAGCAGGGTGGGGGTGGAGGGTGAGGGATGGGGATAAGTTGTTAGTTAAGTACAGTACTAAGGAAACGTACAAAAGGAGCAAACTACAGTTAGGAGGTGATACAGGCAAGGTGGAAACGCAAGACAAACATTCAAGAAAGGGACACTCGACTCAGAAACTTACTCATGTATGGCGGAACATAAATCGAAGAGGACCTCACTAAAAGTGTGATCCTGGAATGTAAATGGACTCAATGGTAAACTTGAAAGGTCAACGTCCTGCAATATATTAAAAGACATGCGCCAGATGTGGTTCTTTTACAGGAAACACACTTAAAAGGTAACTACTTAAAGCACTGGACAGATATGGCTACACTTTACTGGCACATGCAGGGTACACATCGGGATCCAGGGGGGTGGGACTTCTCTGTAGAAGGGCATTCACCTTTATCCAAGGCAATGTATGGATGGATATAGTAGGGCGCTACTTGGTGGTTAATGGGACCTGGGAGGGGAAGAGATTTAACCTGTGCTCGGTGTACCCCCCTTCGGGACTCCAGACCATTAAACTGGAGGCACTGGTTACCCTATTATTGGAACTCCCAGAGGGCCGGCTGATTTTAGGAGGCGACATGAACGAAATTTTATTGGCAGAGATGGATGTGGCAAGGGACGAAACTTCAGGTAGAAATACAGGTGGAAATGCAGGTCAACTTGGGGGTTTTCTCGAGGCCATGGGCCTGGGTGACATATGGAGGCACCCCACAACAAGGCAATATACCCACCTGTCGGCAGCGACCAGGAGCCTCTCCGGGCTTGATTATCTCATTACACAACTTCTGGGCTTGGGGGAATTCATAGATGCAATACACATAGCACGAGGTGTCTCTGCCCATTCCCCGGTAAAAGCAAGGCTGATTGGCCCCCAAAAAGACTACACATTACCCCCGCGAGTAGACCCATGGTTCTTCAAAGACGAGGAATTTAGGGAGGACATGAGGAAGGGAGCAAAGCAATTCTTTAGGGATAATGTGGGATCTGTCGACTCCAAGGTGACCCTCTGGGTGGCCTTTAAAACAGTCCTCAGAGGCAGAGCCCAGGCGAATTTAGGGGCCCCTAAGAAGGAAAAACAACTCAAATGGCACACCCTTGAAAATGAAATAGCAAGCCTGGAATCTCAGGCAACCGGGGGAGACCCCCGACCAGTGCAGGAACGACAGCGCCTATGGCTGCGCCAAAAGGAATTATGAGACCTACTAGAGGACAGTGCCAGGGCCCAGGCATTAGCCACGCAACACAGACTTTATGATGCGGGGGATAAGGTGAATAAATTACTGGCCTGTTTAGATAAGAAGAGGATGAATGGCGGATGGGTTCCCGGACTGATAGACGAAGAGGGGGGCAGATACGAAACAGTGACAGAAATGGCGGAGATATTTGCTACGTAATATGAGGAAATATACACCTCTTCATTCATACAGAGAAAGACTGCAGTGACATCCTACGAGACATTACTCTACCACGACTAACAGTGGAAGACAGAGAGAGGCTAGAGGGCGAGCTAACACTTGACGAAATACAGGCAACATCCCACTCCATACAATCAGGCAAAGCAGTGGGGCCGAAACGGTCTCCCAGTGAAGATGTACAAATCTATGCTGAACGAGACAGCAGAGCACTTACTGGGTATGTTGGAACAGGCAAAACAAGAGGGAATTCTGCTGTCGGATCAGCGGACCGCAGTAATACCTAAAGTTGGCAAACCACCAACTGAATGTGGGTCATACAGACCAATCTCACTGCTCAATTATGAGGTAAAGGTCCTGGCAAAACTCCTGTCCATGCGTCGGGCTGGAGTTATTTTCTCCCTTGTACACCCGGATCTTTCCGGGTTTATGCCACACAGAGGAACTATACTGAACCTCTGGAGGCTGTTTGGGATCCTCCATTTAACTGAAGTAAACCCTGGAGACCAATCGGCCCTCCTGTCCCTAGAGGCCAGGATGGCCTTTGATAGTGTGGAATGAAACTATCTCTTCGTGGTCTTAGATCGGTTTGCCATGGGACCCAAATTTATAGGGTGGGTTAAACTTCTCTACCAACAACCATTGGCCAGAATAAGAGTCAATGCCACAGTGTCTCAAGTGTTTGCTCTGCAGAGGGGGACTAGACAGGGTTGTCCACTGTCCCCAATTCTATTCGCTCTGGCCCTGGAGCCGTTAGCGGCATGGATATGTCAGGACCCATTGATCTGGGGCATACCAGTCGGGGAGGAGTGGGAGGAATGGATCTTGCTGTATGCGGATGATATCCTCCTGTATGTCAGGAAACCGAGACAATCAATTGAAATAATACTACAAATATTTCGCATATACGGAGAGTACTCAGGGTACTGAATCAACTGGGACAAACCCACATTAACAACCAATTATAGAACAAGGCTTTAAATACCTAGGGATTAATATAACAAAAGATGCCCAGGAGTTCTATCTGAAGAATCTGGGCTTGCAAGTGGACAGAATCATAGCGGACGCCAAACACTGGCAAAACTTGCCTTTAACCATGATGGGCCGAGCGGCGCTGTTCAAAATGGTGCCTCTTCCCCAATTACTTTACGCAATGCTAAACAGTCCATACGAGGTGCCCCCCTCCTTCTTTCAAAGGGTGGATTCTGAACTGCGAGCCTTATTGTGGTGCGGAACTGCGCCGCAGATACCATTGTGCAAGCCCCAGAGAGGGATTTATGAAGGAGGGCTAGCAGTGCCCGACATCCGTAGCTACTACTGGGCAGCCCAATTACTCACAGTAAATGGGTGGATGTTCGGAGAGCGGGCGGAACCAGCATATAGGGTGAACAGACTGGCCATGGGTGCAAAGGGAATGTGAGCGATACTATACTCCATGCTAGCAAAGATGAATCTACCATCACACACTCGGACAGTGATAAAGGCATGACATGCAGCAACAAAATACCTAGGCTGAAAGGCAAACTCACAGGAATGACACCCCTCTGGGATGGCAATCGTCTGAAGGGAGTATGCGACCTGGGGGGGCTTCACCAAGTGGGAGCTACTGGGCCTTGAGACCCTGGGGGACTTGTGGAGAGGACAGGCATACATCACATTTACGACCCTACAAACGGATTACGAAATGGGGAACGGGGAATGGCTAAGGTACATCCAGTTAGGACATGCCCTGCGGAAACACATCTGCGAAGAAGCCTCTCCTTTAGAAGATAGAATACTGACTGAACAGCTACAGGAAAAAGCCATTTCCTTGCTATATAAGAAGATAATCAATAACGCCCCGGACACACTAGGCTCACTGAGGAGTACGTGGGAAGGAGATGTGGGCGCGATGGAGGAGGAGGAATGGACGGAGGTATTGCAAGGCCCGAGAGAGGTGGCAATATGGCAAGGTTCCGATTAATACAACTGAAAATTCTCCATAGAGTGTATTATCCCAGGTCAGTGCTGTACCGAATGGGACGTAGTGCAGACACGTTGCCACAGCGGGTGTGGGTCGGAAGGGACCTTTTATAATTTATTATCGGAATGCCGAATGCTACAGACATATTGGCGGAAGGTAGGAGAGGTGATGGCAGCGGTTGTGGGCACAGGGGTACCGATAGAGCCAAAATGGTTCCTATTATTGATCTCGGGGGAAGAAGACTGGCCGAGACATGTAAGACAGTGGTTGGCATTAGTAGCTGTGGTTGCAAAACGGAACATTGCAAGAAAATGGGGTGCAACTGCCATTACGACTCTAGAAGAATGGCAAAATGATCTAGATTGGTGCTGGCAGGCAGGACACACAATATATAAGAGCAGGGGATGCCCAAGGAAATGGGAGAAGATATGGGGGGCCTGGCAGACTTACAGGGGCCTATAGAGATTTCACTGCAAATTGTAATGGTCATGATCGCCTGTCTTTGCTGTGGTAAATGATGATGTATCGTTGATTCCTAACAAAAATGTATAAACAAAAGAGAAAATGGCAACACATTATAACTGTTCCTTATATTTATTTATTTATTTTATTTATTTATTAAATTTATATGGCGCACAGCTACCCAGAGGTTTCCCGGCGCCTACGGACATACAAGACAAGAGATAAGGGCCAGAGCTATTGATAAAAAGGCTCTACTGATTAAATTATATGATCTGACCATTGATTACGTACCAATGAAAGGTTTAAAAAATAAGAAAGTAAGAGATCATCAGATCAATAAGGTTTTTGTTTTTGTAGTTCTTCAAATAAAGGGTCTACCTGATGGAAACTAGTTTGACAGAGGCGCAGATGAAGCCTTGACATTTTCACATCGACTTCACTGATGTTCTTTAGGAAGTGAAGTAGGGAAATACTCCCATTAGGTTCTTGAACAGCCTGAGGCCAAAGCAGGATGCTAGGTTGTTGTCTTTATGTGGTTGCCTCTCCTGGCTCGTTGTTTTGTGTGTGCAAAAATCTTTGAGTGTTCCCTGGTTCATATGCTCTCTTTTGGCTGCGCTCCACAAGTTGCTTGTGGCGACACTCATAGATAGCCCTTGAAGAATATTTGGTCTATGTATGATAAATTTCCCTTAAAGACAATATCCTTGGCTGGAAGTGAGGCTTGTATCCTTAAGAAGCTTCTAAGCGCGTAGCTCACATTTGTCATTCTTACAAGATAATCTGCCTAAATTGTTGGATTTTGTTTCATGCCGGTCGAGACTAATCCTAGCGTGATCCAATTAAGGGCAAATTGGAGACTGAATGTACATTAACAATGCCTTACACAGTGCAATATACTTGTCTTCCTGATTTCGATTATATGTATATATATTTAGAAAATACACACACACACATATTATCTACTGGCGGTCGCCAGTAGATAGTTATAGTTAGGACCTATTATCCATAGGAAATCCGCGACATTCTATTTGCAATAACGTTGGCGCCGGTTGACGAATCTTCGCGAAAGCTTCCAACTTGTTGGGGCGCTCCGGTCCGCTCCTACCCTGAAAGTCTCGGGGTGATACGTCAAGCGGGGGCCGAGAAAAAGGGGGTCCCAAAACGCGTTTTCCCCATTCATTTTTCCATAGGAACCTTTAGTCGCAGCTACAGCCCGAACTGCTGAACGGAATTACCCCAAATTTGGCAAAGAGGTAGCCCTTGGTTCAGACTGGTGCCTTTTGCTAAAATGGTGTAAATCCGTTCAGTAGTTCCTGAGAAATTCACAATTAAAATCACATATATATCTATGGGCGCGTCGGATCCGCGTACCCTCTTGATCACGAGCTGCATGCTAATTGGCTGTCAACACTCCAAATCAAGAAGTGTTGGCAGCCATTTTGTCCCCTCGGTAGAACCGAGGGACAGAAACAAGTGCGCAAAGCGCAAAAGGGGGCAGGGTAGAAACACCCTGACCTCCTAGGTCTGCTCAGGGGGTCCCACAAGGACCCCTGGGCAGAAAAAGCATTTTTTAAAAAATCGGCGGGATGCGCTTAGGGTGCGCGGATCCCGCTGAGAAAAAAAAGAAACAAGTGCGCAAAACGCACAAAGGGGGCAGGGTAGAAACACCCTAACCCCTAGGCCTGCTCAGGGGTCCCACAAGGACCCCTGGGCAAAAAGCATTTTTTTTAAATCGGCAGGATGCGCTCAGGGAGCGCGGATCCTGCCGAGAAAAAAATCGAAGCGCGGTCTCCCGCGCTTTGATGTTAATTTGCCCCGGGTGGGCCAAGTCCCGGGGGCATGCTGGGGGGTTTATTTTATGTATGTGGGGCCTCTAAGGCCCCCAAGCCCGGGGACCGCCACCCCCGGGGCTTTATTAGAAAAGTTGCGGGAAGGCTCTGAGCCCTCCCGCATCCCCCGGGACCACCACCTCCCCGGAGCTTCTTTATTTTTTAAATTAACCTGTGTGGGGGGACTCCAGCCCCCACACGCCCGAGGACCACCACCTCCCGGGGCACTAACAAAATTGAAAATGGGGGTCCGTTTTGGACCCCTAAGCCCCGGGGACCACCACCTCCCCGGGCTTTCAAAATGTAGGGAGGGGGCCGCGCGGCCCCCTCCTGGAGCCCTTGATGGCCCTGGGGACCGCCACCCCCAGGGCCGGCTCCTGCAGTGTCTCGGGTGCCTACCCCCGGGACACTGCTGTTTGCTATGACAGGACGGGAGCCTCGCGGCTCCCGCCCTGTCATAGCAAACTTAGTTTGCATTTTGAAAGAGAGAGCAGGAAACCTGCCTCTCTTTCAAAATGCAAACCAATGCTTTTCCACATGGGGAGCAGCATCTTAGCTGCTCCCCATGTGGAAAGCAATGCCGGCTCCCATAGGACGCGGGGAGCCGGCGGGACTGTGGGGGGATTGGGGACCCCCCCACAGTCCCCAACCAGAGGCCAGGCCCCGGGGGATGGGGTCCCCGTGGCCATAAGTGGCCCGGGAAGGGGGCCACGCAGCCCCCCTCCCCAAATAAAAAAAAGAAATAAGGGCAAGGCCGGCCCCGGGGATGGGGTCCCCGGGGCCTTAATGGCCTGAGGAGGGGGCCACGCAGCCCCCTCCATATTTATTTAAAAAGAGGGCATGCCCCGGGGGATGGGGTCCCCGGGGCCAATAGAAGCCCAGGGAAGGGGGCCACGCGGCCCCTTCCCGTTTAAAAAAAAATAAAACAAAAAAATGCTCAGGCCCCGGGGATGGGGTCCCCGGGGCCAAAGTGGCCGAGGGAAGAGGGGCCACGCAGCCCCCTCCCATAAAAAAAAAAACGGCATCGTGCCGGAGGCCCCGCCCCCTCCCTGCAGTACTCTGCAAACGCGCCCCCTGGCGCGTTTTAAGAAGGGGAAGTAATTCCCTTGAATACTGGGGTCCTGGGGCTAACTAGCCCACCAGGAACCTCCAGTATGCGCCAGAGGCTGCCTTGCAGAGAGGTATACAGAGGCCACGCCCCTTTTACACCTCTCTGCAACGCAGCTCTGTGGCGCTTAATGGAGGTAGCTGGTGGGCTAGTTGCACCCCAGGGACCCTCAGGATTCAAGGGAGTTAATCCCCAACTTAAAACGCGCCACGGGCGCGTTTGCACAGTGGTGAAGGGAGGGCGGGGCCTGAGGTGACATGTGTGCAAACAGGCCCCGTGGCGCGTTTTAAGATGGGGAATTAAATCCCCTTCAATCCTGAAGGTCCCTGGGGCCAACTAGCCCAACAGGTACATCCAGAAAGCGCCACAGAGCTGCGTTGCAGAGAGGTGTAAAAGGGGTGTGGCCTCTCTACACGTCTCTGCAACGCAGCCCCTGGCGCATACTGGAGGTTCCTGGTGGGCTAGTTGGCCCCTAGGGACCCTCATGATTCAAGTGGACTTAATCCCCCAACTTAAAACGCGCCACGGGGCGCGTTTGCACAGATGTCACCTCAGGCCCCGCCCCTCCCTTCACCATTGTGCAAATATTCCTCTAAAATCTGCCGAACTACGAATTCTGATTTACTCACCTGTTATCAGGAGAGACCTCAGTGCTGCATCTTTCAGCCCAGTACTAATCCTGAAAAGTAATTTTAACCGTACTTACCAGTAACTTGAATTTCCTTCCATAGGATATCATTGCCTGCTTTTTGCTGAAAAAGTTTCTAAGTGTTGATTTTTGAAACATACAAATATTTCTCTAAAATCAGCCGAAATACGAATTCCGATTTACTCACCTGTTATCAGGAGAGACCTCCGTGCTGTATCTTTCAGCCCAGTACTGGTCCTGAAAAGTAATTTTAACCGTACTTACCAGTAACTTGAATTTCCTTCCATAGGCTAACATTGACTGGTTTCACTTGGAAATTCTTCTAAGTGTGGAGTTTTGGAACTTTAAAATATTCCTCTAAAATCAGCCGAAATACGAATTCCGATTTACTCACCTGTTATCAGGAGAGACCTCAGTGCTGCATCTTTCAGCCCAGTACTAATCCTGAAAAGTAATTTTAACCGTACTTACCAGTAACTTGAATTTCCTTCCATAGGATATCATTGCCTGCTTTTTGCTGAAAAAGTTTCTAAGTGTTGATTTTTGAAACATACAAATATTTCTCTAAAATCAGCCGAAATACGAATTCCGATTTACTCACCTGTTATCAGGAGAGACCTCCGTGCTGTATCTTTCAGCCCAGTACTGGTCCTGAAAAGTAATTTTAACCGTACTTACCAGTAACTTGAATTTCCTTCCATAGGCTAACATTGACTGGTTTCACTTGGAAATTCTTCTAAGTGTGGAGTTTTGGAACTTTAAAATATTCCTCTAAAATCAGCCGAAATACGAATTCCGATTTACTCACCTGTTATCAGGAGAGACCTCAGTGCTGCATCTTTTAGCCCAGCACTGACCCTGAAAAGTAATTTTAACCGTACTTACCAGTAACTTATATTTTCTTCCATAGGAATCCATTGTCTGGTTTTCAGCAGAAAAGTTTCAAAGTGTCGATTTTCACAAACTACAAATATTCCTTAAAAATCGCCTGTATGACTTAAACGCATTCTTTCAACTGTTTACAGGAGATGCACCAGTGCTGGATCCAGGATCCAACACTGAGTAAGAAAAAGTAACGATAACAGTTTTTACCTGCTAAGTGAATTTCCTTCCATAGGATAACATTGGTGATTCTATGAGAAAAAGTTTCAAAGTGTCAACTTTTAAAATACAATAATATTCCTTAAAAATCACTACTGTAACCAAAACGCTTTTACTCAACTGTTTACAGGAGATGTCCCAGGACTGAATCTAGGATCCAGTCCTGTGGTTAGAAAAAGTAATCCATAAAGTAACTAATTGCATTTAACTAGAAATTCACATTGAGCTGAATGTTGCATTGTGTTTGAAAATGTGTTGCCCATTGCAACAACTGTAACTACTGTACTTAAAAGTCTATTGCCTATGTGCAAAGTATTTAAACTAAAGTAATTCATTCTGAGAAAGTATTTTTTGTAATGTATAATGTAATTACAATGTAATTTAAAAATAAAATATGTTAAAAAAATTGTTTCTAAAAATGTAGTAAATCAGTATGAAAAAAATAAATATAACAATTAATACATTTAAAAATTGTCATTTACAAAACCTTTGAAATTCACTGAAAAAACCGTAGGTTTCAGACATGTTATAGTTAGGAATTCGCATTTAAAAAACCTTTGAAATTCACTGAAAAAACCATAGGTTTCAGACACGTTATAGTTAGAAATTAGCATTTATAAAACCTTTGAAATTCACTGAAAAAACCATAGGTTTCAGGCACGTTATAGTTAGAAATTAGCATTTAAAAAACCTTAGAAATTCACTGAAAAAACCATAAGGTTTTAGGGACAGTTATAGTTAGTTGGACATTGCACTCGTACAAAACCCGTGAAATTCCCCCGTTATAGTTAGTTCAGGTAACTATAACTCGCGCCCCGCAATGCACTGCTGATGACGTCACATATTACATCACTCATGACATGGTCAGTGACATCACTGATGACATCACTGATGACATCACTGATGACATCTCAAATGACATCACTGATGACATCACTGATGACATCATCCATGTGAGAATTTAATGCATCTTCTCACACCCTAATATAAGTTTTGATACACCCACTCTAAATTACAGACTGCCATTCTCAAAACCATACACACTCCAATACCAATAAGTACATACCCACTCACTGATTCTTAGGTCTACACACACACATCTACTCACTCACCCGTACAGTCACTCATACTTAGTCACTCAGTACAGGACTATCATATGCACTCATACACCTATATAAACACTCACACAACGCAACTCATCCATAGAGGTACTCACACACCTAGTCAGTCATGCAAATAATTAATCACACTCCAATTTACTCACCTATACAGTTATACACACCAGCTCACTTACTCATAAAAATACTAGCACATTCTTATGCTCCTATGCAATCACTGATGCAAGCACACACTCATCCATATAGCCACTCTCACAATCACACACTCTCACTTATAGCCATTTATATACTCCAACACACATATATACTGCCTTTCACATATGTAGTTACTCACACATGTACCACTGAGATATACATTCAATCACTAACACACCCATACACACACTCACCCACCCATACAGTCCATCACAGACGCACTCTTGAAACCATGCACCCAGTGAATCACCCACTCACACATCTATGCACAGAGTCACACACACCCCACCCACACAAACACTGAGGCACCCATACAGATACTCAGAGAACCAATCCATAACCCATATTGACACTCATTTAGCTAGTCAGAAACCCATGCAGTTGCTTACACAACAACAGACAGACGGATACAGACATTCACACAGTTTAGTCACTCACCCATGCATCCAGTAAGATACGTTTAATCACTCACTTATAGACTCAGTCACGCACCTACTAAATCATCCATTCAGGCGCTTCTACACCCACTCATTCTTCAATACGCCTTTCCCTATATATATTAAACATATTTAAACTTTACAGAAACACACAGTCACTGGATGATGTCATCAGTGATGTCATTTGAGATGTCATCAGTGATGTCACTGACCATGTCATGAGTGATGTAATATGTGACGCCATCAGCAGTGCATTGCGGGGGCGCGAGTTATAGTTACCTGAACTAACTATAACGGGGGAATTTCACGGGTTTTGTACGAGTGCAATGTCCAACTAACTATAACTGTCCCTAAAACCTTATGGTTTTTTCAGTGAATGTAAATATATATATATATATATTCATATATATATATATATCTCAATCATGCTTAGCTCACGAAAGGAGAACTCAAGATATGAAAACGTTTGTGATCATATTGAAAATAGATTGCTCTGACAGGCTCCATTTTCATCAATTTCTGTTATCGTGAAAGTTATTTTTTTCCTGTTAGTTGTTATAGCATCGTTGAGCAATTGGGACACATCGGCCTACTTTTGCATCATAAAAATAAAAACGCGGGAAAGTTTGGCTTCTGTTGTGGCCAAAAGGAACTAGTGCAAGTGCATTTGATAGTTTCCAGTATTTTGACAGATTTTGCTCATGAGGGTGTTTCAAACAAATGGTGCATCTAAGCAGTTTTTTTAGCAGTCAATGATTTAGCCCTGATTTAGCAGGCACAATTTATGCCCTCGTCTGCCTTGTGCACAAGAGCTAATTTGTCTAATGAGTAAAACTAATTTAGTAGTGTTAATGCTCAAATAACACCGTCTGATTTAGGTCAGTTCATTCCATTTTAAAAGATTACAGTTCTCCTTGGTCACCATCTGTTCTTCTGTACCAGATTTCGGTTTATCACATTGAGCTACAATTTGTTCCTGTAGCCTTGTCAGCAATAAGCATTCAATATAAGCATGGACACCAACTTTTTTCAGTCCTATGGCTGATGCTGCAACAGGTAATCTCTGTAAATGCAGAAAAGACCAGTCCTACAGGGCCAAAGGATCTTCTCTGCTGTTGAGCTCAAAATCTGTACATTAACTCAACACCTGGTCGAGAATTGTAATTCATCTGGTGCACAGTCAAGTAACGGGCTTCCAATCCCATGCAGGTTGGATTCCAAATTTAACAACATTTCAGAGTTGTGCCGAGGTACAGAGTGTCGAGATGTTAGATTATTACTTTAATCTGCAGGAAATCCTTCTGAGAGACAGTAAAGAGATAGGTGACATTTAGGGACTCTTATCAGTATATACATTTCTTTTTCTAAATACTAATGTTTGTTTGAGATTGCTAATAATGCAGTGTACACCCTCAAGTCAACCACTGTAAATGAACTGACAATGCAGCATTTGACTTCTTCTATAACTTCCATGATTTAGGACACAGTCCATGAGGCTGAAGTTCCTTTCTGCCAATTTTAGGAGTGGGTGGAACTAAAATTTCAGCAGAAGGAAACTTCGAAGGAAACTTGATATACAATAGAGAGCAACACATTCTTTCTCGGTCAAAATAGTCTCCTTGTGAAAGCACAGACTGCTGAAGTCCCTGCTTGCAGGCGCTAAGTTGTATGTATTCCCACAGGCAACCATGACCTTGTCTCCTTATCATACACAGCCTCAGAGGCAGTCACAGTTAACCATCCCCCCCTCCCCACAGACGCTACTTCTGAAAATAAAAGTGCAGTGCCCCGTCTTGTGCTTACTGCAGACTCACTTACAAGTTCCTTCCCAAAGTGGTCACTAGAGGCTTCCTGTGAAAATTTTAGGAGGAGGCCAATATAGGGAGTAGATGGCAGGTATAGTAGCTAGCCAAAGATGAATACATGAAGACAGATACAAGATGGCCGCGGGGACAGAGGTTCAAATACGAGCTCCTCGGGGGAACAATCTAAAGTAAGTGCAAATTCTACTGTTCCCCCCCTCATCCCGGGCGTCCCTCGAAGAACTTGACTCACCTGATCGCCTCCGTCTAAGTGGTGAACCGGAACCGTGCTACTGAGCCCCCACCGAAGGCTGGATCCGCTCCTCGCTACCTCCGCCTCGGGCTGGTCACCTCAGGTGACGGGCGCCTCAACAGAAGGTCCGAGTAAACACTGCTGGGCAGAAAAAGAGCCCCGCTGAAACTGCTATCAACACCAGACACCGAATTAGCCACCGGAACGTGTGGAAATTCGCTGAAGAATTGAGGAATCCCCCTCGCGCCTACAATTCCTCAATTCCTCTTCAATGTGACCATCTCACTACCGAGGAAATCAGGGGCTACTCTCGGGGTCCCCGCAAGTCACCCATTCAAAATGAACCGACGTTACTCTGGGAGGCATTGGGGCGCGTCACCGGACTGCCTGACCTCAAAATGGCGCCTGCGGCCCTGCTAAGCTCCCTTTTTGCACTCGCTCAACTCTGCATCCCACTCCTGGTTAAATTCAATCACAGCTGATAACTCCTCCAGCGTGGTTGAGGACCGCTACCCCGCAACAGCCAACTCCACGGCCAACTCTGGAGAATGGGACGCGGGCAACGCGCTGCCTGACCTCAAAATGGCGCCTCCCACTCCCGCAAAACTCACTCTAACTGGCAACCACTGTTCAAATAAACTCAGGCCACGACTTCACTGTGCACAGCATCAGGATTCCTAAAGACAACTCCCACGGAGGAAAAAAAGAAAGAAAAAAAAATTAAAGCGGTCCCACAATTTTACCGCCCCCCTCCAGCCCCTTCATGAATCCAATTCCCCGGAGAGCCTCCTAGTGAAGAAATCAGGTAGGATATTTCTCCGGCGAATCTCCTCACCGAGTCCATGTTACTCATGTATCCATTAACGCTTCTGCTCTAAGCTTCTCATGAGGCAGGTCATATGACATGGGTGCCTGACTTTGAAAGGGCGGAGGGCGGGCAATGCAATAGTAATCACCAACGCTGACTAAGTCCACCCCCGCTAGCTCGCTTCCTCCTCTGCTTAACTTGTAGCTCCGTTCCTACACCACCTTCCTGCAGGAGATCCCTGCCCCCTAATAAAGCTGCCCCCATCACCCTCCAACCCACATCTATTGGTACAAACACCGGTCCCCTCCCCTTAGAATCACACCATCCCTCACCCACACAACCCACACTAGTTCCAGTGTTCGAACCTCCAGCCCCGCCATCCCCTAATCCTCAACTAGCGAATCATACAGCAGACCCTCCCCCTCGGAAACTCTACTCCCTCTCCGACATATCCCACACAAGCTCCCGTGACTGTTCCAAAGCCCCGTCAACCTCACAGCGGCCAGTCTTTAACGCACTGCCTGGTTCATAGAAGACTGTTTCAGCCCTCACACCACCCCGACCACTAGAATATTACCGTTCCCCAGCCAGTCGAACCTCCAGCTGTCTTTTCTACACAGATGACGGAATCCAACTTTAGGTCCCTGACTCCGACTTGAAGCCTGTCCACTAGCCGGCTACCTCCCGCTCTCTTCTACTTAAGACAAGGCATTGTTCCTTAATCCGATTCCCTAACTCCCTTAGACCAACAACCCACTCACCTAGCGCCACCCACAGCCCTACTGGCACAGCTGGTATGCCCCGGATGCCGGTCCTCTAGGAGACACTATACGCAGCAGCTTCGAACAGCCACCCCCCTTTCCTACTCAGTCAATATGCTACCCGTCACTCCAACCTCACCTCACCCCGTCACACTCAACCACCTAAAACCACACGGCCCGAACTCCTTCTCCATCACTTTCCCCCTAACCTCTCACCTAAAACAAAAAAGATCTTCAAACATAGACTGATTAGACAACACCCAGAAATTCTATTCGCAGACATTTACCACTGCTCCACCAAAGGGCAGCGGAAAATGGACCTAATTTTCCATACGGAAAGACTGGAAATCTGGATCACCATCCTTAGAACACATCTCCTCGTAACCAAGACAACTAACACTCCACACAGCTGTCAACTGTCGACCACCATCCCCAACCGTCTCATGCGGAGTGGCCTCACCTCGGTGACCCTATACTCCAACGGCACAGTCTTGATTCAAGCCACCAACGACAATCTCGATGCATTTGACTCACTCTTCCCCTCGCTACGCAACGCCCCCTCGCACACACAGCACCCCAGTCCGAACTACCTACCTACCCACGGATGGTCCGACTAGCTTGATGCTACCTAAATCCAATCCCACACCGGATGCCCACAGCACCTACCCCTCCCCCCAAGACCGTGACCTCCTCTCCGTCCCCCCGCACCAATCACGCTCCCTCTTGACCCCTCCTCAATCTTCAGGAAAAGGTACTGCATAAGTGAGGCTATTCAACCCCCTGAGGCCCGTTTCCTTCCCCCTCCTGTCCCACCATGCCCCCCTCAACAATCCATCAGCGTCCCAACCCGCAACCTATGTCACCCACTTCCTCTTCCCTTCCCTCACGCAAGCTGAGGCCTCCGATTCTTAGACGTAAACCCTCCCACCCCAATCCCAGGACTACCCTGAGAGTCAACAATGACAACACGAACACCAAATTCCACTTTGCCAACGACAAGCTCCCGCCGTCTCGAGACGCCTCTCCCCTAAACACCTTCATCTCCTCTACCGAGAAGATGAGTCTTCGTCTTGCCCTACTAGAAAGTCAGCTAAAGAAGGCACTACTAGGTCTCAAAGAAATAACCTCTCCTCACCCCGTAGGACCTTACAACACCCGCTCCCGACCCCCTCCTCCACCAACAATAAACGCCTTAGGCACTCGAGGGCTACATGGCCCTGCTGGAACACAACCCCACTCCTTGACCCGGAACAAAGACCCAAAAGATCAATTGCTGCAATGTCCATGTGTGAAGCTCTTGACCTCGCCTCCTCCTACGATACTGTCCCGACTGTCCCCTCCAACCCACAAATCCAGGTCATCACTGGATTTAGAAGAGATCGCTCTCCACCCAGATCTCCAAGACCCCCAACATGCCTCACCACCATTCCGAGGGCTGACACAATGAAGAAACTCAAAATCGGAGAGACCAACACCAACTGCATGCTTATTAACTGCAGATCAGCCATCAAACACGCCACAGAGCTGGCTGAAACCATTCTGACCCACGACATAGACATCGCGTTCATCACCGAAACCTGGCTAAACGAGTTCTCCTCTCCAATCATGGACATGCTTGTGCCCCCTGGCTATGCAATCATCAACCAAGACAGAAAAATCCACCGCGGAGGGGGCATAGCAATCATTCACAAGATCACCATCTCCGTGACAGAAACCGAAGCCCTCAAGTATGACACTTTTGAATGTCTTACCGCCAATATCAAGACGAGGAAAAACCAAACCCTATCTTGTCATCTCCTCTATCACTCGCCAGGCAACAACTCTTCTTTTGGAGAACATCTATCCGATCTGATAACTATCTGCGCACTTCGGGACTCCAGTAACCTAATTCTAGGAGACCTCAACCGCCATTGGAACGAGGAAAACAACCGGCTAATTCACAACCTGGGACGAACTCCTACATAACAACAACCTCACACAACATTGCTTAGAGGAAACGCACAACAAAGGGTCAATCCTGGATGCCATCATTGCTCACCCTGACTCAGTCGCGATCGACCGCACCATGCCCGTCGACTGGTCTGATCATCACATCATCCTATTCCACATCAATCAATCGATCCTACGCCTACCCCCAATCAGGAACATCCCCACTGGGCAAGAAATCTAAAACAAATCCCCATGGACTTTTTGGAAGAAAAGATATGCTCTCTCCTCCCCACTGCCTCCGGCGACCTATCCACCACAGATCTCACCTCCCACTACAACTCCACTATGATCAACATCCTGGACCAACTAGCCCCCTTAAAACGAAAAAGAGCCAGGGCCACTCCCTCCAGATCCTGGTTTAACAGACATAAACGCCGAAAGGGGACAACTCAGAGCAGCTGAAAAACTCTGGCAGAACAATCCGTCCCCAATCCTCCGGGACCAACTCAAAGCAAAACGCAAGAATGACAAAATCCACATTAATCGCGAAAAAACTTCCTTCTTTTGCAACGCCCTTGAAAACGCTAAAAACAGACCCAAAGAGCTTTTCACCCTCATCAGGCAACAAACCTCCAAGCCCCCCGTATCCTCAACTCAGGCCTCCGATGCCCTGTGCGAGAACTTTGCCAATTTCTTCAATGATAAAATCTCCAAGATTGACTTCTTCTTGGTCTCCAACCTTAACCTCGTCCATAGGAGCCCGGCCCCAAGTGCAGAGGGCAACACAGCCAATCACCCCCCTAATCAGTGGAAATCATTCAATCCCGTATCGGAAAGAGAGATAGTCAAACTGATCTCCACCTCGAAACCCTCCACACACGCCTTGGACCCTATTCCTGCCCAACTGGCCAAGAAGCTAAAATTCTCCCTAGCACCGCTCTGGACCAGGATCATAAACAGCTCCCTGAGCTCTGGAGTCATTCCGGATTGCCTCAAAGTTGGCCAGGTCACTCCTCTACTAAAAAAAACCAGGCCTGGACACCAAGGATCTGAACAACTACAGACCCGTCTCCAATCTCCCTCTCCTGGCCAGAATTTTGGAAAAATGCGTCCTCCTCCAACTGACTCAACACATGGACAACATCGACCTCCTGGACCCCCACCAATCGGGTTTCAGAAAAGGGTGCAGCACAGAGACAGCTATCCTTAATATCATAGACGATATATACAAGTCCCTCGATTCTGACCAATGCTCCTTACTCATCCTTCTAGACCTATCGGCAGCCTTCGATACGGTGGACCATCAACTACTCACTAAGGTACTCCAAGAAAGGCTAGGGGCTGAAGAGGTGGTCTTAAGCTGGTTCGGCTCCTTTCTCCAGAATCGCTCTCAAAGAGTCAAAATCAAAAACTTCTCGTCGGACCTACACCCTGTCAGCAGAGGCGTCCCCCAAGGATCAGTCCTCTCCCCACAACTGTTCAATATATACATGGAACCCCTCACCACTATACTCAAGAGATCCAACATTCCCTTCCACCTTTATGCGGACGACACCCAGATTTATCTCGAAACCTCCTCCATCGAAGACATCCAGAGACTCAATGACACTCTTAGAGAAGTCCAACACTGGCTCTCTCTAAACCACCTGAAATTGAATCAAGACAAAACGGAAATCCTCCTCATCTCCAACAAAACGGAGAACCCCCAAGTCGCAGAATGGCTAAAAGCAATTGACGCTCTCAACAACAATCTATCCCGGGCCGACTCAGTCAAATCGCTGGGAATCACCCTGGACCCCAAACTAAGCATGGACAAACACATCCAGAACACCGCAAAGAGCGCTTTCCTCAACCTGAAACTACTTAACAAGATAAAACCCTTCATCCCGACCAACGACCTCAAACAAGCGACTCAATCCTTGGTACTTTCCAGATTAGACTACGGGAATGCTACCCTCACAGGCACAGCTAAATCACACCTAGCTCCCCTCCGTTCAACTCTCAATGAAGCTGCAAGAATGGTCACCGGAGTAAAAAAATATGACCATATCTCGCCCGCACTCAGAGAGTTAAAATGGCTCCCAGTTGAACTGCGAGCTAGTTTCAGAACTGCCTGCCTCACGCACAAAGCCCTCCACACAGGGAAACCCGCCTACCTGGCCTCCAAACTCACGAAGGCCGGTCAGACAAGGAGCCTCAGGAGCTCCAATACTCTACTCCTTATCCCCCCTAAAACCCGCAAACAAAAAACTGCAGCCCGATCCTTCTCTGGAAACGCACCCAAAATATGGAACTCCATCCCAGTCCATATCAGGACCATCCCCTCCTTCCTAAAATTGAAGAGTCAACTTAAAGACCTATACCTCAATCGTACCTCTCCAAATGGATAGATTGCAATCAAAACTCACAAGCGTGCACACTACGACACTCCGACACTTCAAATCCAAGACCTCTACCTCATACCTAGCCCGACTCATTCCCACTTTCCCCCTGGATCGGAAGGATTCGTGGCTTGAACTTTGATGCTCACTATTACGTGACTATTGTAACTTTCCCTCTATTGCTATACAACGCGCAAAGTCCTCCACCGCATCCTGAGGCTTCCTGTTCACTTCTGTTATAATGATGTTGTTTTTCTCTTTACAAAGTGTTGTAAAGCGCTCTGATACCTTCGGGTATGGCTAGCGCTATATAAAACTTCCTAATAAATAAATAAATAAATTAGGACCTGCTAAACCCGGCCATTTTTCCAGAGCAAGCTTTCAAAAGAAAAGTCTGCAAGTGCCCTGATCTTATTAACACAGTCTTCCTGAGAAAGCAGAAAGAAGCACTGAGCTCGGCTTGAGCTGGAAACACCTCATGATGATCACTAAGACGCCTCATGATTGATTCCTTTTGAGCAGCCTCCTTTACTTCTTATGTAGATCCCCTGCTCGTTATTGGCCTTGCCCAATCCTGCCTGTATTTCCTCCATTGGTCTCCTTACTTGTTGGGCTCTACTTTATTCCTTCCCTACCCCTGACCTTTCCTGCCAGTTTGCCTGTGCCTTTTTTGTTCTCTCCATTTCACCACACCATTCTCCAACTCCTCCTTCTATCCAGGATCTCTCCTTCTCCCACCTTTCTTTGTATCATCACATTGTCCTCCTCCCAATCTCTCCTCCTTTTTTTCTCACTCCTCTTCCTAACCTTGGTCCGCAACCAAGTCCATCATTTTTTGCTCACCATTCCTAACCAGCCTTATGTAAATCAGCTTTTTCCCTTCTACAGTAGTCCAACCCCAAATGCTAGGCCAGACCGACTCTAAAGGAGAACACAACAAACCCAAGGTCTATTTTGGCGTATTTGGGCCTCGTCAGTAGGGTGCAGCTCATGTGCTATGGCACAGTGAGCATGGGACCCATGTCCGTTGTTGCACTTACAGCATTGCACTGAGGAAAACAAAAAAGTGATGGGTGGATTGCGCAAATTAATTTCTTCTACTGCTAATCTGGGCCACAATCCAGGGCACCTTTTCTTGCCTATCATGCCACCTCAGACATGATGGGCAACTAGACATACACAATTCAGCCTTGGTCCTGCTCCAGTAGGAACAGTCCTGTCCGAATAACTAGGCAGGTTACCTCTAAACAGGAATGCAAGTGAGTGGAATACTGAGAGATCTACCGAAGACATTGGAGTTGCTCAGGGCCAAAAATTTTGGGTACAAAACTTCTCCAACACTCTGATCTTTGTCTTTCTGATTCTGCCTGATAATCTTTGATCATTCTACCTTCAATGCATGGAATGATCTAATGGCATAATAGCATTCCAGCACTTATGCCTTGTGCTTTACCGGTTGTTAATGGCCCTCTTCCTCGTTGTTCTCCCTCTCCTGCAGCTCAGGTCTGTTACTCAGATTCAGGGCCAATACAAATTGGTATGGCCCTTGGTCATGTCCTGTAATGCTGTAGTAAACTCCACCCTTTCTAGCAGAAGATCTCAGCATATTTGGTGGCCAATGCAACTCACAAATCTTCGGCATTACCAGATTGTAAAATAGCATGAAGGAGAAGACCAGAAAACAAGCTTTATCATGTTACTTATTCTGGTTCTGGAACAAGAGCTTGCTACATATAATATTTCTTCATCATATCTCCTCTCTGGAATAGAACTGAGAACAACACCTGTTAGAGGACCGGTATGGATGGTCCCTATGACAGAATTAGCAAGATTACCTATTTCTGGAAACGTTTGTAGAGCGTCCTCTTTCGCATTCTCCGTTATCATTACGTCTGTACCGAGCCCCCTGCCAGGAGAGTACCATGGAAATATATACCTTTATTTACCTGGTAAAATATTGCCACTAAGCCAGAAGTTGTTTTAACAAGGGTATCTCTAATGACAGAACTATGACTGGAACACTTTTTCTTGCCCATAAATTTCTTGTAGTTGTTAACATCTACTGAACTTGCACACAATGTAAATTTTCACATCATGCTTGTGCATCGGTTTCCCTTGAGTGCCAGAACTTTATTTGTAGAACAGTTCCACATTTTTTCCACCACATCCCGTTGTTCAAGCTAATACAAGGCAGACGTAGAATGCATTTATCCATAAACCTGGGAACCTAAACCCTTCAGTTCACCTTAATGCTATCTGCCAACAGCGCTCGAAGTGCATTAAGCAAAACCATGGGAACTGTGACGCTGCATGTATTGGGGGCGGGGTCAGTGAGCGTGGGGACGTGGTCAAAGGTGTGGATAAAAAAACTAAATATTCTTTAAGTTTCTTTTTGTGGTCCTTCACAATCAGGTAACTACATATAAAATGAAGTGCAGCGTAAATGAAAAATAAATACAAGATAATTTAATCAGTGGGAAATGCACCATAGTACATTATGAAACCTGCAGTGAATTAACTTAGTTAATGCACTGCAGATGTCTGTGTGTGTAATCAGAGAGCCACAGAATTGAATCTTGGTTGGTGCAGGGGAGAATAGTGACTTGTGTATTTTAGTGCTACGAGGTTTCAGACTGTGACAGAAAGAATTATAAATATGTAAGTCATTTTAAATATTAAATTACACACAGTATAAGATAGACTGCCACCAGCCCTGTTTTAGCAAAGGGACTTCTATCACTTGGCCTTAGACCTGCCCCCCCCCCCCCCTCACCACCTATCAGGCTCGAAGATTCAATTCAAACTCGTGCCGTCTGCAGATTTTACTCAACAAGGCCCAATGAAAAGAGTGACTCTTGAACAACAGAGGACCGGTAAAGCCGTCATTGTAAATTCTATTGATTTGCCATCTAGCTCCCAATGACTCTTGCCAAAAGGAAAGACATCATAAAAATCCCATCCTTTAACAGCCAAGCCTCCTTTAATTAGCTTCCCATGCAAATGAAAACTTTGGACTTGAGAATGCGAGCTTTGCTCATCTCACCATATTGACAGTTTGCAAGAGCACCCACTGACTTTTGGTTCTGTGAAGTGTGCTCTAGAAGCCCAAAAGAAACCAGAGGCATCCAACTCAGGACATTTGGCTTGGATGACTTCTTGTGTATTTAGACCAGGCTTTGGAAGTTTTTAAATTGCGGTTAGAAACTCTTGAGCAGGTCGAGCAGTGGTTGGCTTATGCACACGGATAAAAACATCTCTCCATTGTACAGTAAAGGAAATTCCTAGCTCATGCCAGGATGTACTTATTTTTACTTATTTTTACTCAATGGTTAAGCTGTATTGTTGTTTAATGTATACAACAAATCATCTAACAACTCTACAGATTCTCCCACTTTAAGAAACTTGGACCCCTGTTAAACTCATGCAGCAAATATTGTGGCAAATTATTTTAGGTGGAGATTTTAATGTCCGCTTCGAACCTTCCGCACTCGCTGGCAACTTAGCGATGAGGATGCATACTGGAATATCCCCAAACACAATAGGGTGCAGTGGCTGTACAGTTCTTTTTCCTCAATATCTATATATCCCTGGTTTCCATATTCAGGCTTACAGGGATCCCAATTAGGAAAAGGGTAGTGGAGGAAGCCTCAACCATGTTATGTGGCATGCTTCATCATAGGCAACTTCTCCCCACCCCGGTAGGATGATACCACCAGGTCGGACTCAGCCTCCAAGCTTGACCTCTGGAGAGAGTTCTTAGATAAAGTACTTTCTGGACAGGAGGGGATCCAGATAATTAAAAATACCTAGAGGTATCCAAATGATTGGCCTTTCATCCACTGCCCTCTTCCAAATTGGGGTCTCTGTAAGCCTGAATAGGGAAACCAGCGATATATAGACATTGAGGAAAAAGAATTGTGCAGCTACCGCACCCTATTGTGTTTGGGGGTTCTACAGTCTAGGGAGTACGTGCATTGGCATAACTCCTCCACTTTGTTTATGGGATTCGAGCATACAGTTGTATACCTGCAATCGATGCCAGTCCAGTTCAATATCTGACAAAGTCTGCTTACAAATTATTAATATCACCTTGATGCATGGTCTCCGTGTGTACAATGGTCGTTCACCTTCTGATACCTAGGCTGCTCCAACTTTCAAAGGGGGAACTAACAGAAATCACCTGGACTACCTATTTGTCAACCAGGGGTTGTGGAGTGAGTTCGTTGACTCTTATGTGGCACCAAAGGATGAGAACGATCAAAATCCTATACTTTTTCATATGGTTGGCCCATTGACAAATAACTTATCAGATGGTTTAACCCAAGGAAGTAATAATCCAATTATAACAAATAATATGAAAAATTTCAAATGGGCGCTCTTAGAGACCAGCGACGCAGCATTAAACTCTATCTATGTAAGTGCTGGTATAGCACTTGATCGATTTTAAGTGCGCATGAGTTGCCCAAGCAGCGTTCTTGAAATCCATGATGCACTGCTTAAAGATATCAGAGGGTTTTTTGCGAAACCCAGAACGAGGAGAGTGAGACATCAGAAAACTCAAGAATGGTTTAACCCACATTGCTGCCTTAAAAAAGTGAGCCAATAGGTATGGTGAAAGAAATGTAATAAAGTAAGCTAGGTCTTCCTACAGGAAAGCCACATGGGGAGCAAAAAAAACTTGGGAGAATACAACTATGTAAAAGCTATTAGAAGCGGCCAAAAATAAGGACCCC
Source organism: Calotriton arnoldi (assembly GCA_963921515.1). NCBI lineage: Eukaryota > Metazoa > Chordata > Amphibia > Caudata > Salamandridae > Calotriton > Calotriton arnoldi. The sequence goes on along the minus strand of CAWUFW010003044.1, from coordinate 621,457 downwards.
AAGCTATTTTGGCCTTTAGTCACGCATGGTGGTTATAGAGGGGCACAATAAACCAGAGGAACATATTCTAGCAAGTGACACTTTGGAGCCCTCTATTCAGTAGAGGCTGGCAACGCAACTCCCGCTTCAAATATCCACCAGCCTGCATGTCAACATACCCTCCGCACTGAACAAACCCTCACCTTTTCCATGTCCGACACTGCTGCAGCTCTTAGGCGCAGAAAACATGGAAGGCCCCTGGGCTGGATAAGATTCCAGCTGACCTCTTTCAATCCAACCTGGACATATGTGTACCATATATAAATGCCCTATGTAATGCAATCTTGCAGGGAGGCCCAATTCCAGAAATATGGGAGGGTGGCGAGATCGTTCCCATATTCAAAAAGGGATTCCGCAATGGATCAGGCAATTATCAGCCGATCAGCCTAATCGATACTTTACAAAAAATATTTTGCAAGCAGATATTAGATACACTTACTGCTTGGATGATAGACAATTGTATTTTAAGCCAATTCCAAGCTGGTTTTGGATTCAAAATAAGCACAATTGACCAGGCTTTACTATTTCAATTGATGGCAGTTTGACATGGTCCCAAGGGACAAGTTATGGCAAGTCCTTCTAGACTTGCGAATTCCATCTGACATGCTAGCCATTATCAGACGCTTATATTCACACAACTTTGCTCAGGTCCGCAGTGGCCCTAATGGCAAACTCATGAGGGAAATAGAAATCAAAAGAAGGGTTCGCCAGGGTTCTGTGTTAGTAGCAACATTATTTCTCTTCTTTTTGAATGGCTTCATAGAATTATTGTATAATTGTGAGATTAATTCATGCACATTAGCAGGTCAAAAAGTCCCAGCGTTGCTCTATACAGATGACACACTATTGATTTAAAAAACCCAGAAAGGCCTTCAGACTGTGGGTGAGAAATATGGTTTATTTTGTAACAAAAATGGCCTAGAGTTAAATGCTCAAAAAAACAAATTAATGGTATTTAATTCCAAGAGGTTGCATAGGTGTAGAATAACTATGGGAGCCAATGTCCTGGAAATAGTGAAGAACTTTGATTATTTAGGCATTTGGTTGTCTGACTCTGATAGATGGGGCAAGCAAATTGTAAAGAGCAAGCTTCTGCTAAAACACAGGGCGTGTGCCATAGTTAAATTCTTCAGGGGGTTTATGAGATATCCATTTACCCCCCTGCACTGGAGTTCTATAGAGCACATGCTGTTAATGCAGCAATTTATAGAGCTGAACTGTGTGGCCACTATGGAGTTGAAGATCTTGTACCCACAGAGAACACTTTTATAAGAACATTGTTAAGGCTGCCACATGGTACCCCTATTTTACTCCTGTGCTTAGACTTAGCCCTGTAACCGAAAAGCAAGTTCGCCAGATTGAAACCAATTTTATATTGGGTTAGGGTCTTGTCTACTAAAGAACTAGACCGTTTTAGAGCAGGACTGTGTGATGTTATTGGTAGACTACAAGCATTAAAGATCCCATGGTTTAGGTATATCAAAAAGTAATTAGCTAACTTTGGGTTGGGAGAATTTTGGTCAAATGCTGCCTCTATACACTCTAATGCCTATTTGATAGTGAAAAAGAGTTTTTGGTGCTGCACCCAGAATAAAAGAATGAATTCATCTTCACTGGGGAGCTTAATAAACTATTTTTTTAAATATAAGGTTTAATTATAAATTCAAGGAATTTTTATACTGTCTTCAAACTCCGCTTCCTGGAAAATTGTATGTACAATTAAGGCTGGGCAGAAGGCAGGCACCCTGTCAAGAAGGCTTGTTTAGCTGTCTACCTCTCCCTCCGTTAAACAGCACAGGTGACTTCCTGCCTGGCACTTCAGGTTGACGCACTTAAATTAACTGTTCCAGGATGGTTGTCTCTTCACAATAAGTAGAGGAAATGTTTTTCTTAAAATAAAAAAGTATGGGCATGTCATTCTCCTACGATCCCACCCACTTCGACTTCTGTCTGCCAAGAGTAAAGCTGCAAATTGTACAGGGAACATGGCACTTCCTGCTCTGCATGGTTGTGTCGGATGAATTCTCAATGAGACAGGATGCAGTAAAGGAGACACCTCATTCTGTCTCGAGCTGTAAAAGCCAGAGTGAGCTAAAGGGAGAATAGAAATGTGTACCATCAGGTCCCTGCCCTCCAATTATACAAGTGTGCATAAGTGAGTGTGGCCAGCAGCGCAGTGCTTCCTATCCCCACTAGTGCACATAAATGCACAGAGGATGCTCAGTAAAATAGCACGTAGAAAGCTGCTTGGGTGCTGCCTGCATTCATTACTATAGCTGCACTTAAATGTGTGCACCCACATGCACGTACCCCCTTGTGGCTCAGTTTTTTGGTGATGTAGAGCCCCCGTGAAACAACTACTGTTTACCATGGTCTGGTATGCAGACAATGTAGGTTTTGAAAAATATATTAAATGCATTCTTCTTAGGTTTTTTTGTGTTGTTAAGTGTGATGGAATGGTCTCAAACCTTTCAAGGAATTGGTTTCAAGGGATATATATATATATATATATATATATATATATATATATATATATATATAATTTCGTTAATTCCTAGCCAACAAGATGCATCAAATGACCTGTTACAGGAATGGGGAGACTACATTCTAAACTCATCTCTGGGACCCATAGCAATTTTAGTGAAACATATTGAAGTAGCATTGAGTAAAATCAAAGAGGAATTACAGGAATTGGAAAAAGAACTATTGACACTTGAAATGAACCCAGAAATGACTAAATTAAAAGGGGAATTGGAACGCCACATCGAGAAACATGAGGAAACAGTAAAATTGAGAAAACAAACGAAGTTCCAACGGGAAAAAGATGATTATACACAAGGGCGAATTTTTACATACGCCAGGAAATTTGATACACTGAAACAACAAAACCAATTGTTCAGCGCTGTGCAAAGTTCAAGCAGTATATCATCAACATCAACGGATGCCAGTGAGGGAGACCAAGAAATAATGTCTGATCAAACCAAACGCACTTTTTTGGGGGACATGAGGCTGGTCCTCCAACAAAGGCATTGGGAACAAAATCGGAATGTACAACAAAACCGAGGAGGAAGGGGAAGAGGACGCCAGGGAGAATCCAGAAGACAACAAGGAGAGGAAAAAGGAGAAAGTGGAGCAACGGAGAGAATTGGAACAAAAACAAGGAGTATGCGTCAGAAAAACCCCTTCTGAGTGAATCAGAAGAACTGACAGTAGTCAACCTATCCAAGAGACACATATCAGACTCAGAAGCATCTTTATTAAAACATGGAATTAATTTCAGCCCCACACAACAAATGGACATAGCACAAATGAGAATTGACATTTACAAATATGTAAGGAAAATTAAGTTAGCAAAAATATTTCAAGAGAATAAAGAAATGGCAGATTATGTGAAGAAGAAAAAGAACCTTATATCATCTGAACCATCTGAGTCTAGTCTAAAAACAACAGATATGAATGCCCTACTGACCCTAGTAAATTTGGATACAACTGAGGAACAAGATATGATACCTATAGAAACAGTATGCCCTCAAATAGGGGCAGGAATGAGTGGCAAAAAACCAGTGTCACGGTTCTATCCACAACTAGCACCGGGAAACAAAATAGACCTATTCCAGGAAGCGGTAATCCAGGACCTTTACAAAATGAAAAAAACAAAATACAGCAATAATTTGACAAAAGAAGAACGAACAGCCCTGAAAAATCTAACAGAGGATCGAAACATCACCATAAAAATGGCAGATAAAGGAGGCAATATTGTCATATGGAATACAATGGATTACGAACTAGAGGCAAATTCCCAACTAAAAAACCGTGAATATTACCGGAAATTGGAAAATAATCCAACCAGTGCCTTCAAGGAAGTTTTGGACAGAAAAATCACAGAGTGGCGGGCACAAAACCTCATTGAAGAGGAGGAAAAGAAATATCTCACTACAAACCACCCAACAATGGCTACTATTTATTTCTTACCAAAATTACACAAAAATCCACTGAAACCACCAGGGCGACCGATAGTTTCGGCGAAAGGATCATTGCTGGAACCGGTAGCTAATTACATTGACTTCTTTCTGATGCCCTTTGTATTGAATTTAAACTCATACATAAAGGATACCACTGACCTCCTGAGACATCTCCAAGACATAACCTGGCAAGACTCATACATGCTCGTCACCATGGATGTGATTTCCCTATATACAAACATTGAAAATAACATTGGACTACTAGCAATTGCCTTCTTTCTCAGGGAACGAAACATCCAGTATAGCCAACATAATCAAATGCTCCTGGACATGATAGAGACATGTCTGACTCAAAATGTCTTCACATTTGGAGAAGAGATATACAATCAAATAAAAGGATGCGCCATGGGTTTCTCCTTTAGTCCGGGATATGCTTGTCTGGTAATGAGGTGGTGGGAGCAACAACGGGCCTGGCACCCCAACCACGACAAATATGTAAACAAAACAGCAATGTGGCTACAGTATATAGATGACTTGCTAATTGTATGGGACGGAACAGCAACAGAATTTCAAGAGTACTTTGAAATCCTAAATTCCACAGACGCAAATGTGAGATTCACATACACCATTAGCAAAGACAGAGTTGTATTTTTGGACACTGAAATCTATGTCATTAACAACAAAATCGAAACTACTCTGCACCGGAAATTAACATCAACAAATGCCACATTACATGCCAACAGCTTTCACAAAGCGTCAGTCATCGAGAATATCCCATATGGAGAATTCCTTAGGATTCGCAGAATTTGCTCAGAGGAATCCGAATGGAAGAAACATAGCATCAGTACAGAAGCAAGATTCAAACAAAGAGGGTATAAGGAAAATGTTGTAAAAAAATGCTGGCAAAGATCGAATGAGAAAGTTAGGGAAGAAATCCTGAAAAACACCCAAAAAGTAACCAACAAAGAAAATGAAGAACCTGTGAGATTAGTAATGGATTATTCAAGTGACGCGAAAAAAGTCACAAACATCCTGAGGAAGAACTGGAAAATACTGCAGTTAGATTCAACAGTAGGAAAAATCATGGGGACTCATCCGAACATATCATATCGGCGGGCAAAAAACCTCAAAGATAAACTAATTCACAGTCACCATCAAAGTCTACATAAAAACTTGAAAGGGACACTATGGTTGAAAACAAAGGGATTCATTAAGTGCCAAAACTGTAAAGTTTGCCAGATAGCCAAAAATACAACACAAGCTAGGATGGCGAACAACAAAATGTGGCAAATAAAAGATCTCATAACATGCAAAAGCAAGTATGTTGTATACGTAATTGAATGCCCTTGCCCCTTAAAATACATAGGGAGTACCATATGTGAGTTGAAAAAGAGGATTCTGGAACATGTAAGAGCGACAGCAAACAAGGACAGAGGAAATGCTGTAGCTAAACATATGGAGTCAAACCATGAGAGAAATTGGAAATTGCTGAATTTCTATGCGATTGAAACAATACCGGAAGGTATAAGAGGAGGCAACCGTGAGAAAAAGTTGCGACAGAGGGAATCAAGACAAATATTAAATTTTCGAACTCTTACTCCGTGGGGTCTGAACCTTAGTGAGGAATTATATGTTCACTTATAAATCAATGGGATGAAATTTGTACGAAAATAATTTTCTGAATAGAATAAAGTATTGGAAAAAAGGAAAAATGATTGGAAAAGAAAATGAAAAAGAAATGACAAAATTATACTTACAGGAGATGTAATTTGAAAAAAAGAGGGGCACAAAACTATAAAGGCAAGGATTGAATTTTCAGTCATGTCCTCATTGAAGTACTGAAAAGGACTTGGATAGTAATCATGCTCGTCGGTCATAAAGAGGCCATCACAAAAATAATCATCTCAGGAAACTCCTTCCCTTCTTCCTTTCCAAACGGTTATAAGGAGAATAACTATCATGATAAAGGAAAGAAATAAATAAAGAAGATACACTTGGTGAATTTAAGGCACTACGACTCCCAGAATGCCTTGAGATGGGTTTTATATTATCACTAGAGTCACATGTCACTGAAAAGCTTTTTATTGGTTGAAACATGCACTGTCATTCAAACAGTGATCAAGTTCTCTGCGAGAACGAAACGCGTCGGTTGGCATTTCAACCTGGAGAAATTTGACAAATAAATGCTTGGAAAATCACCTTTGTGAGTGCGACTTCATCTTTCCCCTGAAAAGGATTGTGTGGATATATATATATATATATATATATATATATATATATATATATATATATATATATATATATATTAGATGTTTTAGCTTCCTAAAAACTGCATAAGTGTAAAACAGCCTCCGTGTCTGATCTCCAATAGAGCAGAAATGTCTGCCTCATTTAGGGCTTTAGTTGTAGCTAGTGTTTTTCTAGTTGGTCCATGCTTTCGTGCATAGCGAACACTTACGCAGGGGGTCCAAGATTTTTCTTCATTTCTCAGATGCATAGCCAATTCTTTGAAACAAAGTCTGCCAAAAGAAATCATAGTCTATTAAGACATGTCCCCTTAGACAAATGTTTCTAAAGAGAAAAAAGAAAGTACAGATCAATGTTTAAAGGGGCGGGGGAGGCTGTCAAATTAAAAATAAGACGCTGGTGTTGATACCCAGTTTTTGGTTGACCAATGCAGTAACTCTGAAAAAGTTGTCCATATTTAGTGGAAATGAATTATCCGAGCAATAGTAATGATACAACTGAGACACTGGCCAAAGATAAAACCCCCCACTATCTTCTGACTCTCCCAATAAAGTCAACCTTATGCCTCAGTTGAAATCGTATGAAATCTGTGTGTTATTTTTTATTCCCAGGTATCATTTGGTCTACAATGCAGGCCACTGTGAAAGCCACAATTGTTCACCAAAATGGTTTAACAAAAATCTTCCCCATATTAAAATTCACAAATTACTAACAGGCAGCAGTGACGATACATTACGATACAGTATTGCTGCATACTTTGGTATTCCCAAAGCTACATCCAGAAACTGCAGTTGACACAAAACAGAGCCATCCACATCATTTATGGTTTGAGGAAAAGTGATCATATTCCTGACGTCTGCTTGGCTAGCACGGCCCACCAGATCCAACACAGAGTTCTTTGCTTGATTTAGGAATAGATCCGTGGGAATACCGAATATTGCTTGCAAGCTCTCTTCCACCTTCACCCCTCAGTTACTCACTCCCCTTAGTGCTTTTTTGGCATAAAACATTTCCTCTAAAAGTGGCGAGTCTCCAAATGTGGTGGCAAGTGATTTAAAGTGAGAGGGGCAAACTCTGGATCAATCTTTCCTAAGTCTACTATGCAAAGTCACCACATGCGTGAATAAATTAGAATATCTAGATTCAAGCATTTGTAGCAATATATTTTCCACCGCTGCAATGGCAAGTCACCACGCGACGTCCCACACTGCAACCTGCTCCTCTAGGCCACCTTACTACATAATGGACACAACTTTTTTTGCTTTTTTAAATTAACATACATTTCTGTTTTGCTGTATTCATTTCTGCTGATGGTTGATTTTCTCTCCTTATGTTAACAATTAATGAGGTCTTGTTAATCACATGATCTGTTTTTTGTCCTATTGTTTGCTGCACCTTGAAACCAGACCCCTAGCGTATGAATGTGCATTACAAACAATAAACATGAAGTACAATAAATCTTTAACAAAAAACATTCTCCAAATTCTGACGTTGCCTAGAGGAGCCCTACCAGATGAACAAATGCCTTTCCTTTTCGGCTTGGTCAGCAGTATGCACAGTACAGATTACCTTTTACATTGTGCCTAAGTCGGTGTAGGCAAGAGATTTTGCTTCATTATGCTGTCTGCTCTCATTCCTGTTTATGTATTAGATGCATATTTTGTCTGTATAAGAAAAATAGCTCCTATTCTTCCAAAGACTGTGTGTAAAGAGAAAATCTTTGGTTGCATTATGATTTTTCCTGTTTTATGATATACCTTCTCCTTTCTTCGTCGTATCAGGTCTTTATGTGCAATGACCTACTTTAGCCAAAATGCTTTCATATGTCAGACTTTCATGTTATTTGAAAGACTGTGTTTGGAAATTACTTAAGTAATGTTTCTGAGGCTTCCCTTTGCGCTTTGAATGCCTTCTGAAAACTAAACTAAACTGAAAACTAAAAGGACGAGTGCACCATCTGCCTTAACAGTAATGCCTGTAATTTTCAGTGGTCAGATAGTGAGTGATCAGGGAAAAAGCAATGCCATGGAAAGAGGATGAAAGCCTGGAATCATGAACAAATTACAGAGCTGGTCACTTTAACACAGAGACTGTCTGCAAACAAAATACAGCAAAAGTTACATGTTGGAGATTTGCAGTATTTAGGACTTAGAAATTTGCAGATTTATGTTTTTTTAATGACTCAATATAAAGCCTTTTAAACCATGATCAATCGGGAAACCATTTGCGCTCTATACGAGATGCCTGTGTGGATCTTTCTGTTAACAGTACTCTTTATACATGGGAGGAAGACCATTAATGTTATACAAATATGGATGATAACCCATAGACGATGCCTTTGTTTAAAAACTCTTAGTTCATATGTTAAATACCTTTTTTTTTTTTCAAGATCATAAAACCAAATAAGCCTTACATTGAATTCTATTCCTTACTTTGAGCATCTCAGTTTTCCTAAGTGGAGCCCAATTTCAAATTAGGAAACAGGCACAGTAAATATACCCGGTGGACAAATTATGGCCTATGGTATAGAAGACCAATGTCACTTTTTTGACTGTTCTGAGGGTGTTTAAGTACTTATCAATAGTTTATCCACGACTAGCATTGACGTTACAATCCATGTACAACCTATACCAGTGCCTGCTGTTCTTACATCTTACTGCCGCGGTTAGATGTTTTCTTGTCCCATTAGAGTATGCTTTAAGTTTGGCTCGATGTATAAGGTGCTGCCTATTTCCAAAAGTGATGTGCACTATCTACCATGTATTCCCTACTTGTTATCATATAATTTACTACATTTGTCTATGCTATTCATTTCTTTATAGTCATCATCCTGTCTTTAGCTCGCACAGTGCCATTATTTCCCTCATATCACTAGTTACACCACAATTCATATTATATTGCTGGCTGCAAGAATCCCACTAATGAGCAGCAATTGTACTTGGTTCAGCATATCGTAGTTGTAAAAAAATTAAATTATTCCAACCACCATCTAACATGTATTTTACAACTCTATCCACCTCTAATTTCATAAAAACCCAGGCAGCTGATTCCTGAAGACTAAATAAATATGGGATTGCATTATATTCCATTAAATACAGCTTTCTACTTTTAAGTATATTGCATACTATAGCAGAATGCAGCAGTAAAGCTGTATGTATACAAGAAATGGCTATTAATAATGGCTCAGCTCCAAAGATTTTATCAAATTTGTCTTGCTCGTTAATTTTCATGTGAAGTTTTCTTATTAAAGAAGTGACAACGATCAAGAGATTATTACATTGAAGTAGTTACAACTTTGCATTTCTTCCATAGAGAGGCCATTAATGTGCTTCTGGCATCTAGGCCTGTCCCAATCAAATTGCAATATCTTTGTTTTTTTGTGTTAATCGATAGAAAGTTTCCAGGTTTAAAGGTTTCCAGTTTCACTAATTCTATTTATAAGCTAATAGACATTTGGTCCATTAGGACTAACCCATGGGTTTAAATCTACCACGACAACAGCATAAAAATATATTTTAGGGGATAGCAACCCTGATATCTCAAATAGTATGGAAGGTTTGCCTTGTTAAGAGAATAATTATACCACTATATAATCTTTAATAATAGTAGCAAACATTAAATTGCTTAATTCTTCTATTCATCATCTCAAATAAAGCTATTCCAAATAGCAACCTTGACATAGGTAAAAAGAAAGGGAGAAGTGAAATATTGGAACTGAGAATGTAAAGAGGAATAGAAATCAAATAATAGGATGTATCAAATTATATTTTATTCCCATTTCTTACCTGGATTCTGCAAACCCTTGCAAAGGTGAATTAAATTACCTGAATCCCAAAGACTGCCAGTATAAAAAATATTTTTGTAATTCATTCGGGAATTGTTATAGTAATGAAAAGCAGCATAAATGACCTATGAAGAGAGTATTTTTTATCCACTCTCGACATACTGGATCACTATTGTTCCAATAAAAAGGAAATGAGGATCTTGTGTCCACTTTTCATGAACATCTTGAAATATATAAATTAACATGGGCTTTTTTAATGTTGATAGATTTTAAAATATTGTTTCCCTTATGCTTTGTTAAAAAAAATCATAAATTAATTACAAGGTGTGGTATTAACATTGCCCACCGACAGGCAAGTAAATCCTTAATCCTGATGCTCATAGCAATATCTATTAATCAGCCTCTCCTTTTATTTGTAACCAAATATGCCAATTATTTTATTGTCTAAACAAATATCAGAGAGACACTAGGTTTTGCTGATTTTGGACAGAAATGAAAAAGTCCTTTGTTATCAGTCTTATTCAGAATTCTTCTATAATATTTAGAGAATGTTGAAAAATTGTGTTTTCTACTATTCTGTATCTATGTAATCTCAGTTAAAATATATTGGCCAATAGCTGAGAAAAAGAAACTCGCGTTTTTAACAGATTCGATATTGCTAATTTGAGACACATTTTGGCAATAAAATCTCAATAGTATAACACAGAATTTTTTTCATAAGGAGGGGGCAAAATCCATTCCTAGGTATAATAAATTATTTGAAAGCAATGGAGCAATATTCCTATTTGGAAAACATCTCTAGCTTATTTAGGAATTATTTTTGTTTACTAAATACATAGAGCTAAGGCTTGTACCCGATAGAACAGGACATTCATTTAATCACTGAAATTAAATAATCTGCCCCTTGCACTACCAGCAAATTGCATGTCTTAAAATAGACTCTTATATTCTTGAATGGTTTGTGTTTACCAGGCTTGTGTACTGCTTTATTAGCAATAATTCACTTCATCCATTGCAGTTTATTTTAGGATAGCCCGTCCATGCATACAATAATTTAATCTCCTTGGGCTTCATTATTGGAATGTACCTTATTTGGATCTCGGGGAAGTACCCTCTTTAATAGAAATAAAATCTGCTCTGCAGACACTCCTTTAGTTGGAAACTGCAGGGTGTGCATAATTTCAAAGCATTTGCCTCTTCCCACTAAATTGTACATGCATATCTATACTTATAAATATCATTTTGAATGTGCCATCTCTTATTGTCATCAACTTCACCTATAATCGTATATTTGCTGCTAACAATCAAATTGACTTATGTACCTTTCTGCTGATACACAATAAGATCAAAATGTTCATGTTGTATTGAGGTCTAAAATAAAAAAAGGCATAAATAAAAGATATTTGTTATGTGTATTGTTAAAATGGTCCACTTTTATTTTAAATGCTTGTTAGAAAATTGAATGGTTTATGGTCAGACTCAAAATGTAATGATGCACGATTGAATAAGGACTTTGGGTACTGTTTGGTACATTGCAAAATGATATTTTTGTAATGATCGTGCTAATTGAAAGTGTTGTAAATGACATAAGATGTACTAATCAATTACATAGGAGACTCTAAAAGTGCTTTCAACTGCCTTTAAACCTATCTCCTTGTAGGAATGCCTCACAGTATATTCTCCAAGGATGGGAAGGTGAGAGATTCTCGCCAGCCAGCTAGATGGGGGCAAACATAAAGGAGAGCTTGAGGGACTGAGGGAGGGTCACTGTCACTGGTATTGTGAGTGGATGTAGGTGGAGCCATTGGGGGTGAAGGGAAGGATATAAAAGAATTTGTTGAGATCGCAGGAAAGCATGATTCTTGGTGTTTAATGTTGCATTACGTGGCCAGGATCTTTTTCAGATTTATAAACATGACCTTTCTATATGGATCCTTTCAATTTTTTTTTTTTTTTTACCATGTTAAGGGGCTTAATGACTGTGGCATACAGGGAAGGATCAAGGAGGAAATATCAGAATATACCCCAGTAATTGTAGGCCTACTGGAGTCACACATTGCCTAAAAAGTGGGCTATGCTGAAACAACTTGGGTGCTATTTATTGGTTTGGAACTCATGGGCAGTGATTATTCAAGAACTCACAATCCTATCTACATCAGGAAGTATACTAGCTGTACGTATGTTAGCCTATATACAGTGTTACTAGGCAATTGCTCAAACAATTTACAATTTAGATTCAGTTGCATTATGCTCCATATATGGTCCTAATAATGATGATCTGACAATGCTGGATGCACCACATCTAGAGTTGGCTTGCTGAGATCACCTCTTTATTCTGTATGGGGATTTTAATAATGATTTGGGTAGGAAGCTAAATATTACCAAACTTATGTCTTCACACCATATGAAGAAGGTTACATTCACTTTTGCGAGGATATTTCAGTATATCGCCTGGCTGGTGGTTGGAGGAGTATATGTAGAGGGGAGTTAGGGCATACCTTCTACTCACGCCCATATAAGCAATATTCATGTATTGATTTCTTTTAAGTATCTTAGAAAATTGTCTAAAATGGACATATATATCTATTCAAGGATATCTTCTGATCATAAAACTATGCCAGCCGCAATTCTGATGTTGAATAATAAGGGTAATATTTTTCTATAGACCTATGAGAGGGTGATTCCTTTGGAACCTGACTTTCAGGAGTACATATTAAATAATATCAAGTAATGTTTAACTTACAATCAAATAGGTATTGTTTAAAATGCCTTGAAGGTGGTCAGTGGTGCAATGTGTAGATATGAATGATGAGAAAAGAAAGAAGGCGAAGTACATGTCGTATGTTAAAGGAGCAAATCTACTTGCTGGAGACTGTGCGAAGTTATTATTAAACAATTAGCTAATCAACAAGAATTTTTGCAGCATCTCATTTTAAGTATTAGACTTGAGTATGTGAGTATAGTGAGGCCGAGGGAGCAAAGATGAGAGAAAACAAGTATTGTAAATACTAAAAATCTATCAAATGATAGTGGTCAACAAATAGGCAATGCAGATCAGACTATTGACTATTAGTGTACTGAAGGAGATATTGAGAAATATTAAGAAGGGGTTACTTTGGCTATTTTGACACCACTAACGTGGCTGTATTGGTAACACTAGATGAGGTTCTGCTTATCTAAGGGAAATCAACTAGTGGGATATCTTCTTCCAATAGAATTTTATAAATCTTTCATTGAAATTGACATCTATCTATTTGTAGGTCTTTAATTTTTCCTACTGAGAGGAGATTTTGGCATTTTAAGATTAAATCAATACAGCTATGTTGCTTAAGAAGGGCAAACCAACTGATGAAAGAACATCATAACAATCAAATCCATTAATAAATGTGAATGTAAAAAACTACTCCAAGATCCATGCTACGCACTGCATTATAGCTGTGCAGTGTTTAGTATCAGCACAACAACATGGCTTTACACCTCACCTTGATACCACGGCACAGGTGAATATGGGTATTGCATTATTTTACAAAGTAGAAGTATTGCAAAATAATGCTGGTATGATCCTTTACGACGGTAAGAAAGCTTTCGATGGAGTCCCTTGGCAATACTGTTGGGTTGTCAAGAAATGTATTGGATTGGGTCTAGCATTTATTACACTGCTCCAAAGGCTGTACAAGACTCCACCTGCAAAATGTGTCTCTATGGACATAGCTTTGATCTCAACTGGGATCACTAAGGGTACTCAGCAAGGATGCCCTTTCTCACCTATATTGTTTTCTTTACACCTGGAATCCTATTTTATGCAAATCATAAGCTTTAAAGGCATACATTTTGAGTGGCTATACTTTTAAAGTAGCTGCATACGCCAATGACATTGTAATATTTTGTAAACATTTAGAAGCGGCTGTGGCAGCTAAAACACAGATGAAGAATTATTGTACAGCTTGCAAGGACTCTTTTATAGTTTCAGATGCTGTATACACAGGAATAAGGATAACCAACAAGGTATGAAAAATAGTGAAATTTAACTTTAAATCAGTGTTCAAAATGTGTACTACAATAATGCACATCTGGAACCGACTTCCTGTCCTATTGGTGCAAAGGTCCCACATTGTGAAAATTACCATTTTGCCAAACGTTTCATATCTTTTTTTGATCTATTTCTTTTTTAGTTTCAAATGCATTTTTTGTTGAGGCAACTTAGTCATTGGTAGCTTGAGCTTCTTCTTGGTCTGTAAGCGGGCTCAACATGCTTTTAATTCCTTAAATTACTCGCTATGAAGGGAGGTTGGTTGCTTCCAGGCTTTAGTTCCTGTTTTTGTGCCGCAATGGGAAAATACATGTCCAGGGTGCACCAACTACAAATCAGATACTGTACAGAGTCAAAGGCAAATATACAGTCAATGTGTGTTAGAAGGGGTACCTAGCTTGAGGACTAATACTTTAAAGAGACAAGTGTTTATTTGCCTCCTAAATTGGCGCTGGGTTGGGCTGTCCTGATTGACACAGGAATATCGTTCCATATCTTAGGTGCGTAGATGGGAAAGACATTTTGCCTTGTTGTTTCTTCTTTGCAAGTCTTCATCACCAGTCTGATGCTGTCCTGGCTGTGTGACAGGAGTCACCTGAGATAGAGAGTTTGTCAACCACATAGGTAGGGCTGCCAGTCACGTGGGCCTTGTAGTTAATTCAACTGGTTTTGAAGGTGATGCAAGCCAGCAAGGGGAGCCAGTGGAGGTTCATCAGGGTTGGGGTAATGTGGTCCTATTCCTTCAGGCTCCTAATGAAGCATGCTGCAGCATGTAGGATACCCTTAAAGAGCCTCCATGCAGAGTAACAAATTTTAAATCACTTTCTGGAAGGAATGCTTTCACTTTCTTTGGCAAAGATGGCTGGTACAATCCAATCTTGGTTTTGTTAGTGATGTGTTCATGAGGGGAGTAAAATCGTTGTCCAGGGTGAATCTGAGTGAGTTGGCATTGAGTGAAAGTTAGGTTTTAAATCAGTCACCAAATTCAGGCTAGTATTTTTAATGATCGAGTTTTATAGCACACATGGTATGATTTTGCCAAATGTAACAAAATGCATTATGTAAAAAACATCAAAATCAAACACATTGGTATAATGGTAAAAGTAAAAAACTTTCTGCAGTGTAAAATGAAACCGAATCATCACATCAAGTCCACTAAATAAATAAATATACATATATGTCCTACATCTCATCCTCTTAGTGATGTTTGCTCTGTATCACCCTATATCACCCTTTCCCCTCATTGCTCCCTCACCGTAAAAACCTTCTTGGGTGTGCCAGGTGGGCTATCACTGGCAGGATGTAGGAGGAGGGTGGAGTTGGGCACAGCCCCACTTGCAAATCAATAGGCTGTGCTCTGCCTTCACACAAAGGACTTCACACCCCTTCATTGTTCAGGCAGCCAGACTGGAGCCAGGGCAGGGAAGGCAACTTCAAGCACTTCAATGTTAATTCTCTAGCAATATTAACTTCAAAGAAGGCACCAGGTATAAAAATAGGACCCCCAGGCCCACTCTTAACTTCAGTTCGCTTTCTGGACCTGTGGAAGGAGTGCCTGCTGCTGTGGCCTACTGCGTATTTCATAAGACTGCTTTGCTGCACCTGGAATGACTGCTGTGCTGCCTGAAGCTTGCCTTGAACCCTCAGAGACCTGCCCTGCTGCTTAAGCCCTGTTCCACTGCTTTAACCCAGGACAACCAAAGTGGCTCTAGGGGCTAGTTGGCTGGCCTCCTCATCAGAGCCTCAAGGACAGAAAAGGCTTCAACCATCTTGAATCCCCACCTAGACCCAGCCTGAGTAAGTTCTAACCCTCCAAGTGGAGCCTCCCCAGTCCTTGACCCTTGTGAGTAGTGCAAGAGGTGCCCAGATAGCCAAAATCCAAAACTTGGAACTTTGGAAATGTTTGGCTAAAAACTGCTCTTAGAACCAAGAGTACACTGGGACCAACCTGCTAGTCTATCCACCCAAGCTGCATCGCTGGTCAGCCTCACTTCGCGGCATCTCCCACTTAGTTCTCTTCAACCTTAGAACGGAGTTGTTCATTAACCAATACATGAAACGTGTGTGGTCCGTATTAGACCAATATTTGGCACACCTGTTATACTATGAATGCACAATGACTATAAGGAAACTCACCACACTAATATTTGTCAGTTTTGTATATTCAAAATCATATATTTAGCTGAGTATAATTTCCTTCAGATATGTCTGTCACATATACAAAACACATGAAGCGTGACTTACTGAAAAAAGTGGCATAAAGTGTAACAGTGTTTTATACAATACAATAAACAGAATATATATACAAATGTCCATCTTTTTTTATCATCAAGTGGTTCAACATACACCCTATAAAGACATTAGTTTAAATTTCACAATGGTTTGACCAAGTACATGGACCGCTCAAAATATTGCCGACGTTTCGACCCTCGGTGTATGTGCTAAGGAGTGCACATCATGGTGTGTCTTCCTCAGGACTGCTGAGAGTTTTGGGTATACAAAGCAAACACAAGGAAATGATGGACGGAGTGCTGAAACTTTTCAAACACTCACCCCCAGTCACAGATCTGGGTTGAATCCATCATCATTCTTTAGCTCACTTTGCCACCCCAGTTCAGACATAGCTATATGCAAATCAGTCTTGACCCTGTGCCTCATGGGAACAGTCCAGACCGAACTGCCAAACCATGTCTTCCCTGGACCGGAATCAAGCATCCTGGGACCGGTTTCGGGCAAACAGCCCTCATCAGCCAGGCTAGCTTGAATCCAGTGGCAAAGTGAGCAAGGGACCCACGTCTGGGCATACCCTGCCAACTTAGGGCGAACAAAGCAAACACAAGGAGATGATGGACTGAGTGCTGAAACTTTTCAAACACTCACCCCCAGTCACAGATCTGGATTGAATCCATCATCATTCTTTAGCTCACTTTGCCACCCCAGTTCAGACATAGCTATATGCAAATCAGTCTTGACCCTGTTCCTCCAATGTAAAGTCCCAAAGCGTCGATAGTTGGGCAATATCCTAGCCCTCTTTTGTATATAGTTCCACAGAGTTACTCTTCGATCTATCTTCTGGCACTGAATGCACTTCCTCACGGCTGCTACAGCCTCATCCTGCTGGAGATTTTTGGCTTTCAAAAAAGAAACTAAGTCCAAATGTAGACATCTTCAGAGTTACTTCGTCCAGTGGCTCCCCAACGATGACGACGACTCCTTGGACACTGCCTACAGCCTTGGCCCGCTGAACTTCTACCTTCTCAGACCATTTTTCTTGAAATTTCTTCTAAGTCCGAAAGTAAGCGCTGACTGGGCCCAATTCTCTTTTTGTATCAGACTCATGTTCCATAGTGGTCAGTCTTATTTTTCGACTGGTCTCACATGACTAGATTTCCGCTGTTATCGATTTGATCTTTTAGGCGCTAGTTTTTACCCTAAACTTTAAAAAATCATAACTCCAGTTCTACTGATTAGATTTTTGTTATTTTGGTGTCAAATAATTTATCAAAATTGACCCTATTTTTATAAATTAGGGTGGGATTATTCTTGTGTTGTGTTTTTATTTTATTACTGTTTGTGTGCTGCATAATTTACACATTGCCTCTAGGTTAAGCCTGATTGCTTTGAGCCAAGCTACCAGAGGGTCAAGCACAGATTAATGTAGTGTCTTTTGTGGTTCACTCTGACAGGAAATGAGACTGTTGCTTGAGCAGTGTAACACCCCACTCAACCAACAACCCAATTTCTGACACTTGTTTTCTTATATGTACCTATTTGGTCTTTTTGTCCATCCTTACAAACTTTGATTTTGGCATATTCTGGGCTGTATATTGGTGCAAACCTGACATCAGTAGCTCATTAGAAATTGGAGATATCTCACTGCAACCTGGAGATATAATAAAAAAATATGTGGAGATATTTTATTTATTTTTAACAAATTGGCTCAATATTTTGTTGAATTTCTCAAAATGAACAAACACAAATCCTGGAACGTTAACCAAGGAAATGTTGCCTTGAATATCTGAAGGCTGGCAATACCAAATGTCTGGGTTTTTCTAGGAATGTAATTTGCACAAATATGTAATATTAGGACAGGTCACGAAAATGTAGCTAAATCATGTTTTATGATGCACTGTTGATTTGATGACAGATCAAACTCAGAACTGTATGGCAAACTGTATATTTTCTAATTCTGTATGACCTAGGGAATCTATTGTGCAAGCCAGACCTCCCTTGCCCCGACTGTCTGTCCAGTAGAAGAGTCAGGACATGTTTCTGCCAAGGCTTGCGTCACAACTTTTTTTCCTCTGTGTGTCCTGAGCATGAGGGCACAATCCATGTATGGGTACCCACAAACAATAAATTAGGCACAATGATTTTGGGAAATTTGAAAGGCAACTGTTGGTTTAGACTACTGATTTTGGTCCCGTGTAACACCCTTTGACTGTATGATAACTTATAGCAACCATGTATTTTAAAAATCTACATATTCTGAGATTTCTATGGCTGGGAGTCATACCTCTCTCAACCTAATTGACTGGACGGAAATTTGCACGATTGCGAGATGTTTTGCATTTTCTCCACATGGTTAACCCCCCAGTTTCACTCACTCAGGAGTTAAAACTTGACTCGCCAAACTCTGTTCCTCTGGGTCGTTTGAGAATGCGACTATCACTCATGTAGAGTGTTCGGAGTTCAGCATGCCATTGTATGATGAACTAGGTACAGTGCATTTTAGAAATTTGTAAAACATCTGCAAGCGAAATGCCAATTTAGATACATGTCTTTTGGCCATGGATAACACTCCTGAATTATATGGAAACATGCCACCACTATATATTTGTAACATCTACCCATCATAAAGTATCTATCACTGGATGCCAGACCTCCCTCACCCTGAATGGCTGGCTGGGAGATGGACTTGAATGTGATCTTTGTCATATTTTTATCATTTGTTTCCCAAAACATGGTGATTCTCGACAATCTCCCTCGTGCAGGACCATATCCCTGCCAAGTCCTGATTCCAAACTTTGTCCTTCTGGGTCTTCTGAGCATGGGGTTATCAAACATGAATTTTCCATTGGGTTTGAGCAGGGATCCACACACTAAAATCCAGGGAATGTTTTTGATGAGGTTATGTCTGCAGTACTTGGGCACAGGTTTGGCCGGTACCAAGGGGGAACCTACCATTGCCAGACATTTCGGAATACCAGAGACACAGAGGTAACCACTGTGATGTGGTTGCATGAATCCTGCACTTTTTATTTCCCAGAAACCCCTGCAAATATCCATGTATGATCAACATTTCTTCCTTTTCCCTGTCACAAAACTCCAAAACTTTAGACAAATGGCCTACAATTGAATGGCCCCACACATTTCCAGATAGTAAAATTACTCCACATGTGTGAGTGTGCCTATTGCATAGGAACAGAGTTGGCATGTCAGATCTTAGCTGAGATTTGTGACCATATAAAGCCCACATTTGAGACTATGTTGACTTCGCACCGTCACTTAATTGGCCTTCTCTTGTCAGTTGCAATAGGCCCCCCACTCACATGTGAAGTGCTGTTTTTATAGGAGCAAGTGTGGGTACCCTGGGTGATGGGAGTATTGTCACACAAATGTTAGAGAATTCTTTTCTTTCACCTATGTTTGACATGTCCAGGGTCCTGGGTAAGAAAAGTGGTGTAATCGTCACTGGCCACAACACCCAGGACTTCTCCTGGTGTATAATGTTCAGAGATTTCTGGAATTGGTAGATTTGCTTAGATGCTAGATGAGCCCGGTCCCAAACATGTGTGACTGCTCCCCTGCAAGGAGCCAGACGCTATTTGAATTTTTCTGGGCTCTTTGCTGGGGTGCTGAGGTGTGTGTCAGCCCACCAGCAGAGCACATGGCACTATGTGGATTCTTTCTTAGGATAAGAAAAAAAAACATTCAGAGTCTTTGCAAGGGTTCAGAAACGTGCGTCTACACCCCAGCAATAAGTTGAATGCTGTTTGCATTTTTCCTTTCTGTAACAAATAATTCAAAATACAATTAGTCTTCTCGCACTGTGTGGATTCTTTCACTTGATAAGAAAGCATGAAAACAGCGTTCGACTGCTCTATGGGGTGCAGTTCTCTGTATCTGCACCTTTGAAATGGTGCTGCATTGCACAATGAGTCAGATGTTGTTTGGAGTCTTTCATAGGTTAAGAAATGCAAACCGCTTCTGGACTCTTTAGGGGGCACAGAGGTGTGTGTCTTTCCCCCAACAAGAAACCGGGCATTGTTTTGATTTTTTCTGAGGCTAAATTAAAAAAAGCCAGACCCCATCTGGTTCCTTTCCGTTGCACGAAATTGTGTGTCTGAGTCAACGACTGGAGTAAGACACTGTTTGGATTTTCCTTAAACTAAAGAAAACCCAAACAACGTGTGGCTCTTTGCTGCAGTGCAGACACACAGTTTCTTCCTCTTTCAATGCATCTCTTGGATAGAAAGGCAATGGGAGAAGGAGCTGTGTGAAACTGACCCTGGTGGGTGTTGAAAGAGGAAGGGACTAGAAATAATCCGAGTCCATCTCCTTCAAATCTCCACCTCCTGGTTAATGTCTTTCTTTTTTGTTCGTCACATATGGAGGGGTAGCGAGAGGGAGGGATGTGGAGCTGGGAAGCTCACCCCACCTTCTGTCCCACCTCCTTTCCTCATACTTACAGAACAAAAAGTGTTTCAAGCTGATAGACGTGGCCAGGGAGGAGCTGGGGACAATTATAGCTGCACTTAACCCCTCCCATAGCTATACCTGTCAGCTCGATCCTTGGATGGACCTGGGCGGGCCTAGGGAATCCCCGCATGTACATCCAATGTGTGTGATGTCACTATTGACATCACATGCATGTTACATGCATATGAAATATCCCTGAAATGAGCCTTGGATCATCTCACTAAACAGTTGTTCGGTGCCAGAAAGGATCAGTCAACAGCAACCTCCTTTGTCCCATGCACAGGCCCTGAAGAATTGGAGAGGTGGACAAAGAAAATGGCCAACTGGTGCATTGAGGGCGTCCTTTTAATATTGGCATATATACAGAGCAAGGGTGTCCTGGGAATACCCTTTCATGATAGATATATATGTATGTTAATAGAAAAGCCCACAAGAAAAGATGACTGCCATAGGATGAATGTTGAGAATAAGATTAAGAAGACATGTGAAAGAAGAAAGCTGCAGAGAACACACTCAGGTGAATGTTTGCTATTCTTTGGATACCACAATGGGATAAATTGACTTATAGAAAGATCTTAAAGAGAAGCATACAGAATGGCAACAGGGTTATCCCAAGGAAAGACGCTTGCTTTCTTCTTTTGAAGCTTGCAAATTAGGTAGGCCCAATCAGTACCTGCACATTTTAGAGAGAATTATTATGATTCATATGCATCATTGATTCCCTAGTCTACTGGGTTCTGTGTGCCTGCTGTTTGAAGTCGCTGCCTGAGGCTCTATGTGCCGTTGTGGTAGCCATGAACTTCTGAAAGCCACAAAAGTTTTCCTGACCATGCTTTGTCCCTTAGGCCTGGTTTGGAGGCAGCCCCAGGCAAGTGTATACAGCCAGTGGTCATTTCCCAGAAGCAATAACTCATTATACTATAAATGTATTGTGAACCCAGTGCCTTAGATTTGTGAAACACAATTTCGGGATCCATGTTAATACTGTCTATGCACTGTCAAGTGAAGATATAATGCATGGCAAAATCAGAGTTTGGAAACTGGCACAACTCACAACAATCATTTGAAAGGGGCACTACCTTCCCGGATTTAAGGTATTCTTTGAAGAAAATCAACAGCCACCAAGACCTTTTCGGATGCCCACTTGCAACTGCAAAATGATTCCGAGGACATCTATTCTGGTTTGTTCCATTAGTAGTGTTGGAAGGACACTCCAGAGAATCCACAGAAGGAAAGGTGACTGTGGGAAGTAGGGAAGTATTCAAAACATTTGAGTAGTTGCTTCTGTTCCTTTTTCATTTGCAGCAGGAGTCTCCAACCTTTTCTGTAACAAGAACTACTTATGTTCAGTTGAATTCATCAAGAGCTACCAATCCATGTGATGTAAAAGTGAACACCCGTCCAAGATTGTCAGCAGTGATCACATTGGTGCATTAGGCAGGGTTTCCAGTGGTAGTGTAAAAAAGGCATTGACAATTTGAACTGAAATATTGAAAGGGTACTACATACATACCATAGACACAATCCCCCTGGTAGCAAGGTGTAAATATGAGTAATACATCTGTACATCTCAAATAATAGCTTTAAACACATTTTAAACATTCAGCTATTTTTCTCCAAACATCAGTTTATGAGTTCTGAAAATACACTAATTTTTGTCTTGAATGCATGTTTTTTAATTTTGGTATGCATATAACAACTCAAATCAAGCAAAAACGTTGATAGTAGTAAGCTGGGACGCACACAGGGGAGCTACTCATAGGTAGATGGAGAGCTACTGGTAGCTCACAAGTTACTTGTTGGAGAGACCTGATTTACAGGTATTTGAAAATGGTGAAGGGTTGTAAAGATTTGAAATTCAAATAGCTTTTCTTCTTCACTGTGGAATCCCACCAGGAATTTCCAGAGATGCAGTCTCCTCCTGTAAGACCATTTTTTCTAACAGAGGCTCAATATAAAGCTTTTGTTGCTGGCATGAATGACCAGCTGATGCCAAGAAAAGATAATGCCACCCACCTATGTTCATTCGTGCCTCAACCTTATCTGTAGCCTTGGTCCCAGTGAAAGATCTCTGACTGGGCTTTCTCATTCTTCTGTGAACTTGTATCTATACCCAAAGATTAACATTGATCTCAATTGTATCACTCTTTGAGCCTCACTTTCTCGCATCTCTGTGTGCTAAAGGATACCTTTTAGAGACCTGTCAAATGGGTTAATTACAGGATCTTATTGAAACAATCAATTGTTACATAGAAACATTACACTGAATGACTAAGTAGTTGAATTTCATACAGTCCAGTGAAGCTATGGAATCTGGGCTCCCCTCTAAAGCATGAATCATAAAAATATAGATTGATACTTCTACTGACTAAGCTCTATGGAATGTCTGAATACGTGAATCTGAAACGCCTGTGAAATTTAGGAATCTGACCCATCATCCTGGATTGTAAACCATACACAATAGTTCAATATCGTAATCAGTGCTTTTCGTATTCATTCTTGAGTTTCTTCACCAATAGTTCAATACCTTAACTAGTTTTTTTCATACTCATTCTTTAGTTTCATCTGTGAGGGGAAGTGGTTCTCACTGGAGAAAACTAAATATTTGAAAAGTGAAATATCAATTGACAGCATAATATGAAGTCAACATCCTCAGGAAGAGAAGAGGCGTCCAGTCTAAACACGCCATGCCTAAATTCCTTAACATACGCCAATTGTACCAGTGCATGATTTGTACATTACAGAAGCAATCTCAGCATTTCATGCAGGGTGCTACTTTCAGTGACTTCCTATATTCTAAGCCTTCTGATTATGAGTCAATCTCAGGATTCCATCTGAGTTTATATTTGAGTAGCAGAAGTGTAGACTGTTGTTCTACTCAACGAGTGGGTCACATGCTTCCTTCGCCATGTATTAAACACTGGGCGAAGGCAGAGAGAGAAAATGTATAGTAGTGTAGGATTCCATGGATGAATAGAGCCAGTTGCGGCTGCTGCCAATGAAAAGTGATGGGACGGCGGGGCAGCAAAGGTGGCCGGGGGGTGGAATTAATAATAATTAAAAAAAAGACTTTCCTAATGCTGCCGGCCGCCTCACACCTCAGTGCTCCTCTGCTCTCCTGCTCCCAGCAGTCCCTGGAACACCATCACACCCTCCCCATCCAATCCCCACGCTGCTCTCATGCTATACCAAGCATGACCGCAGTACGGGGATTGGCCTGAGTGGGCTGGTTTAACGCTCACTCAGACACAGGGAGTCTGTCATGTTGGGTTGGAGAAACCTAACTGCACATGTCTGTTTGGCTGGCCTAAGGCAGCCGGCCAATCTGACATGCGCACTTATAAGTGCACTCCACTCCTCCGCCCAGCCCTCCCTGCTCATGCTAGGCTCAGGCAGTTACCGAAAAATAAAATGATAATAAAATATAATTTTATTTTTCAGCTGCTGGCTGTGAGCCAGTGGGGCGGCGCTCCTCTGCCATTGCGGAGGAGCCACTGCTGAGTAGACCTCAGTGATCTAGTAACTGAAGTATCATTAAGAAAAACAAATGCTGACTTTCGAGACATTGCCTTGAAATGCACCATTCAATGCAGGACAGACATACTCACCCTAGAAATGTGGGTAGTTGCCAAAAATAAAGTTTGTGGTATTGAATTCAGATCAATGTTGGCAGTATCCATTGACTCATAGCTTGAGAAGAAGCAGCTATTTGGGCATTTATCACTTGAAAAGAAATGCGCCTTATTTCTTAAAGACTTTTTATGAATGACTGATGTTTGAGCCAGACATTTTGTGACTTGTGGTGAATTGTCAAATGTTTAATAAATTTATATTCTGTCTTGATATGTTTTTGTCCTAGTCATCTCGAGTTCACATAACCAGAGCGGTGCTGGAGCAGTTTTTGTCCTTTGCAAAATATCTCGATGGCCTGTCCCATGGAGCACCTTTACTGAAGCAACTTTGTGATCACATACTCTTCAACCCTGCCATATGGATACACACTCCTGCAAAGGTATGCATACAAAGACCCACTTTATAACCAATATAAAAGTCCTTGGTCAACAGCTTAACTTGGGTTGGATCAGTTGTGTTTGTAATTAGTAGAACATTTGCCACTATGGACGTATTGCCTCTTGTTTCATCTTGTTGCTTCTCTGAAGATTACATACTTCGTTTTTTGTACTTTGCTCTCTAGAAAGCAGTGGAAATTCGCCCTAAGAATGAGTGTTCCTGTGTCGGATGCAAGCATTATAAGACAGTACTTCATCTGTCGCAATAGCAGTCTCTTCAAACCCACAGCACAGGCCTTTCAAGAGAGAAACATGTCTTTGACACCAATCTTATTTATGGCACTTTTGAATTCTTGAAGAATTTGTGACAGTGCTACTTACTTCATCTTGCCACCAGTGGCGTAACGCAGAATGATGGGGGTCCCCTAATGAATGTGGTGAGGATCGCTAGGACTCCCATATCTTACACAAATTCATTATTCTTAGGCCGAATGTTTACTGGAATTTGGTTGCAAAACATTAATACATACCATTCTGATTCTGTATTTGGAAGGGATGAGCTAAACACGCCCCTTCCAAATACCGATTTGGTTGCAAACCCAAATTGGTGATTCAGTAATGTGCAACCAAATCAGAGTTTACTTTCATATATACTAAAATGCTTTTTTGCAGTTGTAAACAAACAGATTCCATGAAATGTCTGTTTGCGAATGCAAAAAAACGTAGTACTTCTGGCCCAATGGGACTTGTGGACTTCTCAATAGATTTCAAATAGGAAACCTTCCTAGGAATGTGTCAAATAAATAAACAATTATAGTCTACCATGAACAGATGCTCTGAAATTCGAACTGCTCGAGAATGAGAATAGCTACAGTAAAATGATTAATTGAAGATGAATTGTTTGTATATAAATTGCATGTATATATTTTTATGGCGCAATCTGAATAAATTATTTTGAATCTCCCTCTCAAAAATGAAAGAAATACAACATTGTAGAACAAATTGGAACCCTTTACCGCTGTCTCCTCACATGAAACGTGAAGCGTGTTGCATTAAATGTGCCTAAATAACATCTTAAATTGCCATTTTGAAATGGAACATACCAGTAATAATATAGAAATTAAAAGATGCCGGCTATTCGTCTCTCTGGGTCGTTTGCATAAGAAATAAATGCAAAAATGTGCATGATGACGTAAAAGTCTAAAAAGTTGATATGTGACTGACTACATATGCGGTTTTAAAATATTATTAGGTATATAACACGTTCCGGTTTGCAAAATATCAGCATATCCTCGTTTTTAAGGATAATTTTGGAAATAGCAGTCATGGGGTAACCACACAACAGCATACACTGAATGAGAGTCAGTAGAAGGCATATTAATCCTTGGTAGATGCAAACAAAATATTTAAGTCTGCCATGAGTCAGCTTCAGCTGTTTCGGCAGCCTAATGTTTCCCCCCCAAAATCACAATAACAATATATGCGCATATAGGATACACACAGGGCTTTTGGTTAGCCCTCTTCGTCCATTGTTCTCTTCAAGTGTCCTTCACTAGCCTGTAAGAAATCATAATCTTATTGTTCTGAATATTGGTTAATAAAACTGTGCTTTCTCCATCCTTGTCTATTGTAGACGCGTGTGAAGTTGCAAAGCTTTTCTTTCACAACGTGCCTTAATTGTTGTGAATGCGACAGATGGTTCACAAAGACTTCTGTACATGAATTTTCACTGCATATTCAGAACCATAATGCCCATTTTAAGTTTCTTCAAGGGAAAAAAATCTTCAAAATCCACCCAGTTTCAAAATTGTGAGTAAATGGGTTTAAGGTCAACTCAATTGAAACTGGCACATTCATTATTACGCTACTGCTCGTGAGTAAATATTGCAGTTTGCATGAAAAATTACGCCAGGTGTAAAGTAACGAAAAGCACTAAAATCCACGAACTAAATGGGTAGGCCAATATAATCGGGAGCCACACAAGACTGTGATCACATAACAAAACTTTTGCATATCTCTAATCTGTGACAGGCACTTCCATTAACTGTGTAATGTATTTAATTGTTGCTATTTAATTTGCAGGTTCAACTCTCCCTCTACACCTACCTGTCTGCTGAATTTATTGGCACTGCTACTATTTACACTACGATACGAAGGGTTGGAACAGTCTTACAGCTGATGCATACTCTGAAGTACTACTACTGGGTAATAAATCCCGCCGACAGCAGCGGAATTACACCAAAGGGCCTCGGTAAGTCATTAAAATTCTTATGGTGGTGAGTAATCCTGAGATTGATGGTCTGTGGTTTGGACTATTGGCCTCCATACCTTATAGTTAGAAGTGTCTCTTATAGGTTTTAAGGGTTTTAATCTGCCTAATGAAGGTATATAGTGGCTTGTGATAGAAAGGATTAGTATCAAACATTATACAACAGCACTTCACCTGATACTTTCTGGTACATATGGGAAGGACAATGCGGTGACTCTTGTCCATGGCATGGCCTACAATTGGGAAGAAACAACAAAACACCTTTAAAGGGTAGGTTACAGAACCACAAGCACAAACAAACTCACCATTGTAGGGCACTTTCATGTTTCTGTACGCTGTGAGAGAAATTAATGAAGTATTGACTTCAAAAGTCAACGTCCACACTTGCAAGCACACGCAGAAGAAAAGAAAGCCATTGTTTAGCAAAACGATAAATGCTAAGAGGACTTACCTGACCTAGCTCGGGTTTTTGCTGCTCTGGGGTACCCACTGTTGTTGCCTTAAACAGAGCAGGTACTGTTTAGCAGAGATACAGTAGAGGTGAATGGTCAGGTAGGACAAGAGAAATGAAGGAGGGGTGGGGAAATGGTTATGGTGTGAAGAACTTATCATAGCTTTAAGAGCTGCCCTCACATTCTACTGGGAAATAAACAATTTAGTTCAAAGATGCATTGGGTCCAGAGAAGACAAAGTTTGAAGTAGTAGCCTGTTTTTATAGAGGTACTCAGGAGAGCGTGAGTGCTGAATGGTGTGTGATGTCAGGTGGAATGCGCTGTGAGACCGCGTGTCCTAATAAAGACTAGACCATGCGTCATTGTTTCGTTGGAGAAAGACCACTTTCATGTTTCACTGCATTGTGTCCAGTTCTGTGTAATGAGATATTGCAGACAGCACACTCTAAGTAAAGCGGAAGACCATTTCAAATAAGCCACAGCGTGTGCCAAAGAAATTGCGTATCTTTTCAAAAGTCCCTGTCGATTTATTTCTATAGTGGATAATGTCTATATCACGACTACACCAAGCTTGGTTATTAGTTTAGAGAATGAGGGCAATCACATTTAAGTGCATCTTATCAAATCATGTGTAATAAAGTGTTTCCCACAGCATAAACTAAGCAAAGCTGAAGTCAAAATCAGGAGGAGGAGGCCACATAGCAAGCTAAATTATATATGTATTTGCAGGTTGTCTATACATGTGTACACTGCACAAAATAAAACGTTCATAGAGCTGCAATGAATATCTCATTCCGGCTCAATAAATTAATTTGTAATTTGAACAACCATGTTTGTCTTTTCAAAAGAGTATCTGAGAGACTTAACTTTGTGGGACAGTATTATTTGTATTTTTCACTGACAGTCCATTTCAGTTGGTCTTTGGTGTGAGCTTGCTATAGGTAATGTCTTGTCAATTGGGTGGAGTACCGTTTGCATCTAATATTATTTGATGTTCACTGAGCCAAAGTTTTAACTTTTCATGTAGTCATATCCACGTATGGTAATTTACATAGGAGGTGATGAGGTAGACACAATTCTGATTATTGAAGTTGATGTGTTGTTGCTTTGTCCATGGTATATTTAGGCCCATTTCTAAGCAGGTACCATGTCTGGTCAAAGGACAAATTCTGCAGTTGCCATATGGGCGATGGCCAGTGACTCAGGATAGTCCCCCCACAGCGTCAGTTGTCTAGGATTGCCTACTGTGAGTTTGGATCTTCGGGGAACTATCATTTCTTTCAGGTTCCCTGACAGCTCATACAAGACACAGGATCAGAATGCACTGGCACCATCTATGGGCTTGCTGTTGCAGAAGATTATTGGGCATTCACAGGAGGCCCTGCCTCCAGGATAATTTTTGTGGGTTGGTAGTCTTTATGAAATTAGGACCATACCTTCTGCTGCATTCACATCCCATTTCATCCGGAACACGAGGTTCGGTGTTGGGTTCTGAACACATTTCCTAAACTTTAAAGTAAGAAAGTTATGACTCATGAGGTTTCATCAAAGAAGGATGCCTGTCCATTTTGTCTGTTCTTGATGATTGTGAGACAATGTATTCTCTCTATTCATTTTGTTAATTAGACCCTGCTTTCTTGGTCTTCAAACTACTACTGTCAACAAAATCAATGTAATCTTGGCTCTCCTGTGTATATGCAAGTTAGCACATTATTATTATTTTCACCCGACATTAGATCTATAAAAAGGAATGTTCTTTTCGGACACATCTTTCCATGTAGTCTTTTTCACTTGCTGTGATACCCATATTGACCTCAGCTATGGCCATAGATCAGCCAAACATCTGCAAGAGACCTGTGTAAATTTTCTGCACATTTGAATAGGAATGGGTGCTAGTATAAACAAGCATTTGCAATGCAATAGGACTCGCATTTACGCGAGACCTATTGCATTGGAAACAGGAGTGCGGGTGGAGGAGAAGGCACGAACGGGAGTGGGGGGGGGCCGAGAAGTCACGGACTGCGGGAGGGGGCAGGGGGGGAGAGACAAGGAAGAAAATAGTGTTCGGAGTAAAGGGGCCAGTAGCTATGGAAGGATACAAATGAGGACATGTCCGTCATGAGGAGGGACTAACAAGCCTAAAACCAATCGGAAGGCAGCATTTAGCACCAAAGCCAATGAAAAAGATGGGCGAAGAGTGGGCGGAGCTTCCACGCTACACTGAATACTGCATGCCTCGCAAAGCGAGCAGCGCATGCGCTGCAACGCTAGGCTCGACCTAAAAAGCTGAAAAAGTATCCTTATCACCTGAACTTGGTGAGGCAGCTATTGATTGACCCAATTCTCCCTTTGCTGACAAAATCTACTTGTTTAATCTCCCTGCGTCAAAATTCAGCATGGTTAACGACATTTACAAATGCTATAGCTAGTTCTTAAAATAATTGGTTAACTACTGGTGAAGTAACAGGCCCTTGAAAAGTGGATTCATTAGTTAAAGTATAAAATGTATATTACGCGCTCGGTACATAAGCAATATTGTCCTTTCCTCAGGCGGATAAGGGTCTTTAATTACTATGCCACAATTATGAAGGGGGAGAGGGCCACTGTCATTGGTTATTGCCTAGAACTATGAGTAGCATGGGGCATTAGCACCCATCCTAACTGACACTAACACGATCATTGTTCATGTCTGCTCCTCGCCCATGCTACTGGTTTTGCCTGAACTCATGAAGATATAAAAAGATGATAAAAAGTCTAAGCTCAGGAAGACATGGAATGCTGGAAAACAACACTAGTTAATGCCTGCATTAAAGCCTTAATATTAGCTGAACCATTCTCAGCATTTCATAGATGCCGATATTTTCACAATGAAGGGATATTAAAATGTGAAATTGTAGCTGTATTGTCCAAAAAGGCACTCCTTTTGCCCTATTTGGTGAACCAAGAATGGACTAAACTGCGTTTTAGGTTGTACACATAAAGACGAACCTTGTCTCAACAGTGTTAAATAGGTTCATACCATCTTTTGTTTAGAAAAATTACAAACATGATCAAAAATCAGATTACTAAATGATGGGCCATTGTAAACTAAATATATATTTTTTAATCTACTGTGTGGAAAATTTGCAAGAACATAGGCCTTTTATTTATTGTGCGCGTGTTATTTTTATAATACCATTGCTTTTAGCTTTTTTTTTTGCAGACTGCTTTAGACCTATGTTGTCGAAGACCTATTGCCTACAATACAATATACAGAGTGAGCTTTGGGTCAGCCCCTTACTCATGACTGGATGCCTTTCCCATGTGTCTCAGTTTCCTGACCATTATTTCAATGGCTTTCCTCGCTGTTATTGTGTTTCTCCCGAACCCAGAAGCATTTCTTTTGTAACATGTTTCTGATAGCTTACCTTGCCCTTGTCCTTCCACTGAAAACATGACGAGATTAATTTTTAATTTTTTTAGCACTCTATTTGAGTGCATCGCATTCTTACATCTCCCTCCTTTCATTACCACCCCTTAAATCTTCTGCTTGCCCATTGCTCCTCCAGCCCTCCCCACCACCTGCTTCCCTGCTTTATTATTTTCTATTATTTTGATTTGATTTTTTGCTTGTGCAAGGGCTCAGCAGCTGCGCGCTGCTGCCCAGCCACTTGTTTCCTTGCCTTTTGCGCCCAGCACCTCCATTTCATGTGTCAATTTGTTTTATCTTGGAGAGTCCAGCAGCTGCACACTGCTTGGTGATACTCTTCTTGCTTTTTGCACTCTCGTCGGCCATTTCGGAACAGTAGATCAAAAATTCCATAACGCCAATGGTGTGTCAAGACAAATGCGCACTCTTTGGTGGCTATCATGGAACAGCGTTTCTTTATTGGAAAACCCATTCCAAAATGGCCGCTCATGATTCTGCCTGCGCCGTCATGAAACTGTGGCTATTTTAGAATTTGTTAATGCCAATGAAAATAAGAATTGGCAAAACCAATTGCTTGCCCTTTTAAAGGTGAGATATATTGGCTTTGAAATGCTTCTTTATTCTTCTCTACCTATTCAGATGTGCCCGTTGACTCCTGCGTAAAGGGCAAAATGGAAGGGGCATACGGAAGCGGAGGTAGAGATTTGAAGAAGGGGGCAGTGAAATGTCACTTCTACTGTAAATTAGTATTTTGCCTTTCTCTGTTCAATAAAAAATATATTTCACAGAGAGATGTTGCTTCAAGCAGCTTGCCCATCCCTTTTTCCTGTGTGCATCTAAATTATACCATGTAACCTTACAGCAATTGCATTTTAATGCTCAATTCTAAACAAATGTGAGAGAGAAACATTTGATTTTGTTTCCAAATAACTTTTAGTATTATTTTATATTCATAAAAACTACCCTGCACGTTGGATGGACAATATAAATAGCTTGTTTTTTAATAGCGCTTTCATTTCTAAGAGCTTTAAATGCAAATGTTACTGTATTCAAGTTATGATCAATGAATACAAAACATTAGCCTTCGTCCCCGGCCATGGAAACCAAACCTCACTCAAACCATGATCTCAGATGCATCTCTTTAGATAGTACTGTTCCAGGAGTCAATCGCCCTTTTGTACAGTAGTCGCTCCACAAAATCAATGTGTCCTGCAGCACTGTTCCGTCTCTGATCTTCAAAGGCACCCACAAGAGATCACAGGAGTCCTCGCCTGGGCAGTTCCATTCCCTTTGAAGGCAGCAGTCAGCTGCACAGAGAAACCTAGGACGTTAGCAGAGTTGCCTTCAGTGGGCTCACATAGCTTCACATATCTTTACAGCCTTTCGAAAGCATGAAATACTGGATTGAGCTTTGTGAAATTAGCATATTTGAGAAAGTTTGTGTAAGAGTGGAAAAAAGCAACGAAGTCGGCTTGTGTTTCATGCCCACATATCAGAAATATTCTTTAGTGATTTGGTCGGATCAGGAAACGGTTCAAGGATATTTTCCCATCCTGCCTAATTACAGAACCGGAAGCGGTCTCTTCCGCAAAAACATCCTCTTCTCTGTGTCTCATGTCCTCTAAGAATATTTACCCTTTAGGTGCTATACATTTGGGCGTTTCTACATGAAGTTAAAGAAGCATTTGCAAAGTCAGTAGGTCTCGCCTACGCAAGAGCTATTGACTTTGCCAATGTGTTTTAGCCATGCTGTTCAGCATGGCTAAAAGTTAGTAACGCAGAGGAGAGTGGTGTGGAGTGTCGTAGAGTGGAATGGCGAAGAGTAGAGTGTTGTAGAGTCGAGTGGCAGAGAGTGATGTGTATTGGAGTGGCGTAGTGTGGTGTCGCATAAAGTGGTGTGGAGTGGTGTAGAGTAGAGTGGGCAAGTGTAGAGTGCATTGGCGTAGAGAGTTGCATAGTATAGTGGCGTAGAGAGCAGTGGCATTGAATTCAGCATCACAGAGTGGAGTGGCGCACAGTGGAGTGGCGCACAGTGGAGTGACTTAGAGTGCAGTGGCATAGATTGGCATACTGTGGTGTGGAGTGGCGTAGAGTTGTGATGCAGGGGGCAGTGGCACAGAGTAGAGTTGAGTGGCATAGAGAGCAGTGGAGTAGAGTGGTGTAGAGCAGAGTATAGTCCCGTAGAGTGCAGTGGCATAGAGTGCAGTGGAGTGGCATAGAGTGGAGTAGAACGGCGTAAAGAGCAGTGGTGTAGAGTTCAGTGATGTATAGTGAGTGGTATAAAGTGCAATGGCATAGAGTGCCATTGTGTAGAGTGCAGTGGCATAGAGTGGAGTGGCGCAGAGTGGAGTAGAGTAGATTGTTTCAGAGTAGAGTGAAGTGGCATGGAGTTGAGTGGTGCAGGGTAGAGTACAATTGCGTAGAGTGGGATAGAGTGTAATTACGTAGAGAAAAGTAGTGTAGAGTGCAGTGGTGCAGAATAGATTACAGTGGCGTACAGTGGATTGGCGTAGGGTTCAGGGGCATAGAGTTGAATGTTAGAGTAACGTGCATTGGCGTACACTGTTTTGGTATAGAGTGCAGTGCCATAGAGTGCAGTGTTGCAGAGTGGCGTAGAGTACCGTGGCGTAGAGTGGAGTTGTGCAGAGTAGATTGGTGTGGCCGAGACTGGAGTGGTGTTGAGTGCAGTGGCGAAGAGTTCAGTGGTGTAGAGTAGAAGGGTGAAGAGTCCATTGGCTTAGAGTGGCACAGGGTAGAGTAGAGAGGCGTAGCGTGAAGTGGTATAGACTGCAGTGGCATAGAGTGGAGCAGTGCAGAATGCAGTGGCGTGGGGTGGTGCAGAGTAGAGTGCAGTGGCATAGAGTGCAGAGTGGAGTAGAGGGCAGTGGCACAGAGTGCAGTGGCATGATGTAAAGTGGAGTGGTGCAGAGAAGAGTGGAGTATGCATGGTGTGGTAGCACACTGCCATTACAGACAAAACTTTTTAAATTGAAATGAGCATTACATTTGCACAGACATACACTTTTACTAATAAAACTATACAGTGTGCGGGCAAAAATGTGTGGAAATTGCATCAACTCGGTGTAATTTGTTTTGATCATATTAAAGTATTTGTTTCCAACACATTTCAGAAATAACAAAAATGTGCTTCATTTGTGTTCCTAATTCTGGTATATTCTGAAATACTTAAAGTTCATTTAAATGTAGTTGTGTGCAAGAAAAAAATCTGTTTCCTACCTACCCACTGTATCCAGTAAGATTGTCACCTAAATCCTCTTACTTTGAATTCCGAGAAAGAAATGTTAACAAGCGCCCTCTGAAGAGAGCGCCTGATATTTGACCTCAGTCTTTGAATGCACAGCAAATGTGGCGAGATAAAAACAAGATTTACAGGCCTGTTATCAGAAAGGGAGCACTCGGAAGGATAAGACAGAGCCTGACATTTGACCTAAGTCTTTGAATGCCCTGCAAATGTGACGAGATAAGAACAAGATTTAAAGGCTTCTTTACAGAAAACGAGTTAGTGGAAGAATACCACTTCCAAAATATAATTCAGTCTCCTCGGCACTCAAAAAATTGCACTGGTTGCCGGTGATCAGAAGAATTGAATTCAAGGCGCTTTGCATTGCGTTCAAGGCCACCCACAACGCAGGGCCAATGTTCTTGAAAAAGAACTTGCAGCCATATGTGCCCGCTCGTCAGCTCCGCTCAGCACACTCTTATAACCTGGTAGTACCTAGGTTCAAAAAGACTGCTGGGTGGGGGGGAAAGGGGGAGGAGTTTCCTGGTCGGTACAGCCCGACTTTGGAATTCAATGGCAATACATATCAAGAAAGAAAATCAACTGCCAGCTTTTAGGAGGGCTCTGAAGACGTGGCTGTTTAACCTCTGAACTGTGTCCTAGCTGCTCCTCTCTCGACTTATGCTGAGTTAGCGCCATGATACCCAAGGGTGAATGTTTCGCGCTCTTACAAATTTCCTTTTCATTTCATTTCATTTCAAATATGCTTTAGGCAAAGGGAGGGATGAACTGAATCTGAACAGCCTGAAGCAAATAAAGTTAGCAAATGGAAAGCAAGAAAACGTGAGTTACAAACCACAAAGCCAATAGGAAGCAATGGACGGAATGCATTCCTAGGTCAACTTTCTGAAAGTCCCCAAGATGTCTTTAGCAAACACAGACAGCTGAGCTGCCTGGAAAGCTGCAATCTAAAAAATGTGTTAGTATGTGTGTGGCTGTATCGTAAAACATGGACTCCTGTTTAAAGGCCATTTACCAGCCCTTTAGTGTTAGGAAACTGTTAATCTGATATTTGTGCAAGTCAGTGTTTGATTTACGTACCTCTAGAACACAAATACCAATACAATACAAATACCTCATTTTACAGCAAAACTGCCAAACTACAGCATGTTTTAATAGTCAAACATTTAATAATACAGGCCACTTCTGCAGTCCTGAATGCACTGGTACTGCTGGAACATACTCACATTCAAAAGTGAGCATTTCCTGTTTTTTATGGGGGCATGCCAATAGAAATCCAAGATGGTGTATCTCTCCGAGATATGTGGCCCTTACAGAGGACATGTCATGGTCATGCACCTAACCGAGCGATGCAGAATGTCTACAAGCAATGAGGTATAAATGTGCCGAAGCACTTTGATAGGGGCATCGAGAGGCATAGGTCATATCCTGATTCTGTGCCAAGAAGCATTGTACTCTCCCATCCAAGAGTAGGAAGGTTCAGATATTGTACCCCATTTACACAACAAGGTGCAACCTGTACACCATTGTAAAAGGTTAAGCTCACCCACCCAAGCTCACAAGCATCCAGAACCACCCACTCGAAGAGTGGTGGGGCACTCAGGGACAGGAGAGACAGACTCTGTATGGGTGTTCAGAGCTTTACAGGTGCACATTTGAATATTGTGCACCTGCAAAGCTGCATGTGGTGCGGTATGTGTCATACAGTGCTCTGTCAGACCTGTCACAGGCCAACGGTGCATCATTCACTGCGTGGTTGTGTATAGGTTGTGAGGCTCAGGTCATTGATGATGCATTTCCCTTTTCCAAGCAATTTTTGCTGAGTTAAAAATAAATTGTTTAGTGAAGTCTGTGATGCAGTTTATAATCTCATATTGAGATGAAGTTCATGTGCTATATACAGGTGGGTGAGCCACTGAACATTCGAAGCTATGGCTGGCTCTCGCTCTGCTCGATATCCTCTTGGGCCTTGAGCCGAGCTTTCATGTTGTTTCTGTCTCCCATCCATTCTCTAACCTCATGCGCCGAGAATTTAAGACCCTATATGTACGTAGATAAGAAGCTACCTGTGCGATAGATCAATGCAGTGCTTTTTTGTGCAAATAGTCCGAGTTTGAACATACAGGATGCATTATTCATAGGGATTTAATTTTTCAATCTAATAAAAACTCATTAACACTAACAAGGCTAGGGCACCTCAAACACAATTAAGAGCATTCAATCAAATCAAATTGGGCTTAATTTGATCATAACAGTACATCATAATTTTATGATGTTGTTCATGAAATATACTCACTGACATTAACTCATCACCAGTGTGCAAGTGTTTAAATGAAGGCAGGGCTACTTTTTGGTTTATAAAAGATCAGTGCTTAATTTGTAAAATAATAAGTGCCAGGGCTCTAGTCAGGAGGCCACTGCGGCTTGCACCACTCATTTCTCCTAATCACGCTGCCAATAACAGTATCAGCACAGCTACCATCCACCACACACTTAGCAGTGTGACCATTAAGACTATTCTAGGCCCCCCATAGCTATAAGAATGGCTTGTGCCACAGGTATTAGTAATTTTAATGTATATTGAATCAACAAAGAAATGTTGTTGTGCTGTTCTCTAATTTAGGGCAGTATCCCACATGGTGGCGCTGTTTGTCTAAGTGCCGGTGTTGACAATTAAATGCCGGTGCTCAGCACCGGAAAGCCCCGGCTCAAATTAAGCACTGGAAAAGATCATTGTCCACCAGTTCATCTATTTAGGTTCTGAATAGGATTATTTCTTCACATCTGTTAGACCTGACAGTATTAGGGTGGTCTTCCCCCAACTTTTTGCCTGCCTCCCTCAATTTTTCTGACCTCATTTTCGCTGGCTTTAGGACTCTGTGCACATTGCCACTGCTAAACAGTGCTAAAGTGCTTGTGCTCTCTCCCCTAAACAAGGCAATATTGGTTCATCCCCAATTGGCATATTTAAATTACTTATAAGTCCCTAGTAAAGTGCACTTACATGTGCCCTGGGCCAGTAAATTAAATGCTACTAGTGGGCCACCCAAGTAGCCCCTTAACCATGTCTCGGGCCTGCCATTTCAGGGCCTGTGTGTGCAGTTTACTGCCACTTCGACTTGGGATTTAAAGCTACTTGCCAACCCTTTTATTACACCTGTGACCCCTAGGGTAGGCCCTAGGTAGGCCTAGGGGCAGTGTACCATGTCAGTAAAAGGGAGGACATGTACTCTTACGTTGCATGTCCTGGTAGTAACAAAGAGCTCAATTCATTTTCACTGCTGTGAGGCCTACTCCTCTCATAGGGTAACATTGGGAATTCCTTAACACACTTTTAAGCTGTAATTCCTGATCAGAAAGGAGTAGCTGTAATATGGTTTATATCTTTGGAATGTTAACGATAAATCCTCTTTACTGTTAAAGGTGGATTTAAAATTACAATTTTAAGAAGGGTTGCTTTTAGAAAGTGAGCATTTCTTTGCTCTTAGCTCTGTGTGCCTTGCAGCCTACCTCCAATACACGTCTGAAGTGGGTGACAAGGCTAGGTGTGTCTGAGTATCCATCTACATATATCTGCATTCTGATGATTCTTCCTGGACAGGAAGGGTGGGAAGGGATCACACTTACACTTCAATAGGTAGTGGCCTGATCCCACACAAAAGGCTGATTACCCCCTACTGATAGTCTGTGCCCAGACTGGGAAGAAAGTACCTTGTGTTTTGGGCACTTCAAAGACCCTTCTTTGAAGTCACCCCCACTTCAAAGGCACATTTGGGTATAAGTACCGGGTCCCTGACCCTACTAAAGTAGTACACATCTGGACCTATGACCACTCTGCCAGGAAGAAGAGAAACCACTCTGCTGCTAACGGACTGCTATTCTGCTGGATCTGCTGTTTGCTGAACTCTTGCTTTACTGTGTTGCCCTGCTGCTGTCGCTCTCTCTCTGCCTGGGTGAGAAGGACTGGAACTGCATCACTTGAACCCAGAGTGACTCCACGGGCTTGCTGGCTTGTCTTCTGTTGCCAAAGTATTAGGGACACAAAAGAATTAGAACTCTCCTTTTGCAACCCTTGGGCTCATGTGCCGGTGAGCCTGTTCTGACAAGAGGTGCCAACCCAGTCCTGGACCCTTGGACGTGGACCTAGGGGCCTACTGCAGTGTTATCGGAATATTGCCTGCTGTTGCTAGAATCTGATCGGCGCATCGCACTGGAGCCGCCACATCGCATTTGGACCTGCCATACACAGAGACCAACACTTCGCTCACTGGACTTGTCGCATCGCCACTGCAGAACTGAGAATCACCGAAGTATCGCTTGGCTGCACTTCCACCTCTGTCGACTCGAACCTAGGATCAAGCTACTTTTGTTCAGCGGGCCTAAGTATCCACGGTCGCCTGAACTCTTGACTCTGTCCCGGTCTGGGGCGACATGTTAAACCTTTAAGCGGTATTTGCTTCTAAGCTCTTCTTTGACATTTATTTCTTCAGAACTCTTATCTCAACTACTACATATTGATTGCATTTTCGTAGCTTTGTCTTCTTTTATTTATAAAGTCATACTTTATTTTTCTAAACTGTTGTGGAGCCTTTTTGTGATTTATTTTCCTCACTGTTTCGGTCTGAAGTGTTGCAAAAATACTTTACACATTGCCTCTTAAGTTAAGCCTGACTGCTCTCTGCTAAGCTACAAGATAGTGAGCACAGGATAGTTTAGGTTGTCTAGTGACTTACCCTGACTAGGATTGTGGCTCCTGCTTAGACAGGGTGCATACTCTTCCAACAAGAAACCCCATTTCTAAGTACATTATTCTTTGGAAAACGTCATATGTATTCCATTGCTAATGATCAGTGCCATGGATGAGGACTTGTAGGTTTGAATTAGTATGTCTGTATCTTGAAATGTCTGTTTTTTTTCTTGGGAGACTAGGTTGATGTGTTTCAAACCCTAATTATTAGTGGTTCTCCTCAGGAAAGGGATATGGTGAACATGATACCTTTGTAAAACAAAACATAAGATTTAGACTAGCAACCCTATTTGGGTGTATTGTGAGTGTGGGGGTGAGGGAATTGTTTGCATGGTGTGGCACTTTCCACATATGGCCAAGCATTGTGTTACTTATCTTGACTACATCTTCGCCATCTTAACACGTTATGAGCAGGGTTAAACTGATGTTCAGGAAAGGGGATTAATTAGGCTTGTGCCTTTGAAATGTGCTGTAATATTATGGCAACACTCGGTGACTGGGACATACCATTTTGTATTCTTAGAAAGATACAAGCCAGTGTTTTTTAGTCGAGGTGAGAATGGCCTCTTGGGATTTGTGCATCAGTTAAAATCTGTATTTTCCTGTTAATATATTGATTATAAGAAAGAGAATTTTTAATTGGGTTTTATGAGGGTGGCAGGCACAAGTGTTTGTGGATGAAGTTTGCTGCCTGGCGCTTCTTCCTATCTAAAATGCTGCTAACTTCAAGCCATGTTTAGCTAAGTATATCCACTGCTGGCTCCAGGTGAAGAGTATTTCCTTTGTATCTCCACTCTTGTTTTGCTGCTACTGTGTGGGGTCACCTCAAGGGAGTGAATGAGTATACCTATATTGTGAATGAGTATACCTATATTTAACACTTTGTTGTGTGGTGTCCAAAATTCTGCTGAAGTTATAGTACTGAGCATCAATGTGTGTAGACTACATGCGTGGAATACAATAAGGTATTGCGTAGATTGCAGTTTCATACATTTCGTTTAGTCCAGTGTAGACAGTGTCAAATTTAGTATGGCAATTGTCTCTTTATTCAGCAATAAAAAGGTATGTTTTGTCCTCAATGATCAATTTTAACCACCTCAATGACAGTCTATTTCAATTCAATTTCTTAATGTTAATGCTCTATGAAGTGTTTGACTAGTGTTGCATGCAGGACCTTGCATCATATTCTTGATTTATGCTGGCCAATTATCTTTCAAACTTTCTAACTGGTCTTCGAGATATACAGTTTTTGCTGGGGGCAACTAATCCCTTATATCACATTTTTTTGGCCTCATTCACAGATAAAAAAAATGGAGGCAGGAGCTCAGGTAGAGTGATAGAAGACATTTCTGTGACAGCCCCAGGCTGTGACTTCCTACCACCTGGTCCAAAACGTCATACAACCATTTAGTAGGAGACTCTTCATGGCCCTAGTAATTCTTCTTTTATTGGTTGTTTGCATTTTATAATCACTGGACATATGCTGAGTGCCAAGTTACATTTTCACATACCATTGTGCGCCGTCTTATACCAAGGCTCTCATAACTCCCACATCTCAACTTTCTTACCAGAAGGGCAACTACGATGTAACATTTTTACTCGCTGGGCTGAGATTACCCAGTCTATATAAACTGGGGGTGCAGAAGACATCCTTCCTTTGTGCAAGCAAATCTACCTTTGTGTAAGCAGGATTAGTACAAATAATAGTGATGCCTGCCTTTTCCTTAGCTTTAACAATGGCCCACCATCTTCTAAAACCCCAAAAAGTCACCAGTGCAAGGCTTACCTCTATTTCGGTTCCAGTTATATCCGATAAGGCCTTACTCACTTTTTGCCAGAAAACCTGGATCGTGGGATACTGCCTGAACATGTGGACATCATCTGCCCTCTCGATGCCACACCTAAGACAAGCCTTCATTTCTCGAACCTCCTAGTCTTGTTAACTTCTTCGCCGTCCAATAAGCCCTGTGCACTGTTAATAGATGTTTTTTTTTTAAAGAAGCAGATTTTACTAAAGCCTATAAAGAAGACATTGACACTTGCCATACGTATGTCAACTCCAGCATCGGCAGGTTACTTTTCCATGTTTCACCCAGCAAGACAAAAACTCCTTTCCCGCCTTGCACCAGCATCTAGTACAATTTGGAAACTTCTCTTCTTTGAGGTGGACTCCCTTGTAGTATTTTTTCTCATTCCCTTCCCCATCTTTTCCTAGTCCATGCACCCAGCTTGCCAATTGATAAAAACTTAAATTTAGATAGTCTATTGTTCGTTATACCAGACAGATATTCCCTGGGGACCACAAGACTCTCTTTGATGATCTGTCCTCACTTATTCACGCCCACTTCGATTAAAAGACCTTCTAACCTGAAGATATTCCTGTGTTCCAGGTAAGTTCCATATTGGTGCGTTCTCGCTATAATAAGGTATCCCCAGTTCCCGTCTGACCTGGAACCAGAGCTTACAGGCTACAACCAAAGTCTTCAGCTTTACCTTTTTAAAGTACTTAGGATATCCAAATTGTTTTAAAAAAGTAGGTCCCTCCCTGTGACAGATTTTCATCGAAGCTTGAAATACAGGGAGAAAAGCAAGACCACCGAATAGTACGATTCTTATATTCTTTAACTGAAAAGCCAAGCAATAAAAAACGAAAGTCTGCTATAACTCATCTTTTCCTACTGAGTTTCCTCCAAGCAATTCTCACCCCCTTGCATGACCAAATAAAGCTGCTTCTCTCCCCTTGCAGCTTCTTAAACTAATCTGGTTTAAAAAGTAATGGGATTGCATTAAAAGTGAAAGTAAACTTTGGGCCAATCATCATCTTTATCGTATTGGTTCTTTCTATAATCAAGAGTGGAAGGCAGCCCCATGATCTCAGTAGTTTACTAGTTTTTGTCATTTTTTATCAAAATTAATCTGGGCCATGTTATCTAGGTCCTGTACCATCTGGACACCTAAGTATCTTATTTCCTTTTTCACGGAGTGGGTGTTCCATTCCATTATTTCGGACTTTAGTTGGTTGACCAAATAGCCGGAAACCCTCCCAAAGTCATCCAGGGTATGTAATATCATTGGGAGGGACCCAAATAGATCCTGTGTATATACCATCACATCATCCGCATAAAGCACAACTTCTTCACCCAACCATTACATTCAAAAGGGGTGATGCACTAATTACCCCTGATTTTA
Organism: Calotriton arnoldi; assembly: GCA_963921515.1. Taxonomy (NCBI): domain Eukaryota; kingdom Metazoa; phylum Chordata; class Amphibia; order Caudata; family Salamandridae; genus Calotriton; species Calotriton arnoldi. Next base: position 579,355 of record CAWUFW010003044.1, on the reverse strand, counting down.
TTTGCTAAAGGCTCGATGTATACATTGAAAAGCAATGGCAACAGCAGGGACCCTGGTCATGTCCCTCTCTCTATATTGATCTGTTTGGTTAAGTTTCCATTCACTACAATCCTGGCTGTCTGCTTTTTATAGATTGACCTAATTGCTCTTGCGAATTTCTCTCCCAGGTCATATATTTGGATGAAATGATGTAAAAAGGTCCAGCTCACCCTGTCCAAAGCCTTAGCGAAGTCGAAGATCAGAATTGGAAACTCAGAACCATTTTCCGTAGCCATATCTATCGCCCCAACCAAGTCATGCGTTAGTTCTTGAATCTGTGGCCCCTTGATAAACCTCTTTTGATCTTCATGAATTAAGGTCCCGATCACCTTTTCCAACCCCTTTGCTAACACCTGCGTATAGATATCATAATCACTATTGAGTAGCAAGATCGGCCTATATGATTCACAGATCTTAGGATCTTTAATTGGTTTCCGGATTATGCTGATTGTGGCCTCATCCCGGGATTGAGGCAAAGCATGTCCCTCAAAGAAAACTCTGTTTAATAAATCAGTTAAGGCTGAATTAGCTAATCTTTTAGATCCATATACAGTTCATTCGGTAGACCTTCGGGGTCAGCTGCTTTCCCTCTTTTTAGCTTCTTTCCCTCTTTTTAGCTTCTTTATCGCCCCTACACCTCCTCCATGCCGATCTACTGATTTAAACTCTGCTTTGACTTTTGCAACCTATTATGAAATGCTATACCAATCAGCCTCTAGTAGGACAGGAGATGACTGTCGAACTGCTTAAGGACATTTCACTGCCGGAACTTTCGGCGGAAGACAGGGAGGCTATTGACCATGCCCCGACAACGGAGGAGATTGTGGGGGCCATTCGTGATTTACAGTCCGGAAAGGCAGAAGGCCCAAATGGATTGCCCGACAAATTATATAAATGTGTGGCAGACAGAGTGGCCCAACCAATGCTAAATATGTTCCAAATGACGGAGAAAGAGGGGGGGGCTGCCAGAGGACTTAAGATTGGCCACCATAGTTGTCATTCTAAAGAATGGTAGACCTCCAGCTCCTATAGACCCATCTCCCTACTCAATTTCGAAGCCATGGTGTTGGCAAAGGTGTTGGCTCATCAGCTACGTCCCATTATCTCCACTGTAATCCACCCGGACCAATCTGGGTTTATGCCACATAGGAGGACGTTTGTACGGAGTCATGCATGTTACGGAGAGGCGGCAGCAGTACTTTCGCTGGTTGCCCGTATGGCATTCAATAGTATTGAGTGGCTGTACCTGTTTGCTGTCTTATCCAGACTGGGCTTTGGATCACGTTTTGTGCTTTGGTTCGTCGCCTATACTCTGATCAGTTGGCAATAGTCCGTGTGAACTGGACGATATCCAGGTTATTCATACTACATAGGGGCACATGACAGGGGTGCCCACTTTCCCCTATGATCTTCATGATGGCACTTGAACAACTCGCGGCATGGGTGCGTAGGGACCCTCTTGTCCACGGCATTGATGTCAGAGCGGCTGGGAGGAACGTATCTCCCTGTACTCTGATGATGATCTGCTCTATGCACATAAGCGTCGCCAGACGTTTCATAGACTTATCCACAACTTCCGAACTTTTGGCAGTTAATCGGGCTACCAGATAAATTGGGATAAGTCATTGATTTTTCCCCTGGCCCATAAGATCCGGACCCTTACGTCGGCCTGTGCAGCCTTGATACAGCAAGACAAAATCAGATACTCAGGTATTTGGGTTACCAAGTCGGAGGAGAACTTCCTGACTTTGAATTTACACTCCCAACTGGAGAGGTTGTGAGGGGATGTGTGTGACCCACTGGTGGCACCTCCCGGTCACCCTCATGGGCCGGGCCATCTTTTTCAAGATGAAGGCCCTCCCTCGCCTGCTATATGTGCTCCAGAATACTCCATATCAGATCACGAGTGCATTCTTTCGGGCGATTGAGGGGGAACTACGTAACCTGTTATGGGAGGGGGGGCACCCGCGTATTCGGTTGCGTAAATTGCAGCAGGGGGGTATGTGAGGGCGGACTGGTGGTTCAAGACATCAGGAGTTATTATTTGGCGACCCAGCTCATTAATATAAATGATTGGATCTTTGCAACCTACACTGAACCAGCATATCATGAGGACCGCCTCACCATGGGAAATGGAGGTTATCCAGCAGCACTGTATAGCAGGGACCGCGAGAAACTTCTCCCCGTGCACACGCGTACGGTGATACAGGCATGGCGAGTGGCCACAAAATTACTGGAGTGGGAGACCAAACTAATGGAACAAACCCCGCTCTGGGACTGTGATCTGCTGGGCCAACTGGGGCGGCTGCAGGGCTTTCGCAAGTGGGGTCTTATCGAGATAGACCGCCTCTGGATGTTTGGCGGAACGGGGCCATCATTAAATTTGAAGAACTGCAGACAGAACCAGATGGCTGACGGAGAACGGTTCGGTTATCTGCAGTTGAGACATGCTCTATACCGGAGGGAGAACTGTTACCTGACTGTTCCCCATTAGAAGACAGGTTGCTACTTCACCCGCTGGTAGACAAGGCTATTTCTCTCACATATCAAAAGCTAATAAATAACTTTCTGGATCCTTTGGGCCCTTTGAGGGAGGCATGGGAGACAGACGTGGAACTTCTGGAGGATGATGACTGGGTTGAGGCCATACAGAGCCCTAGGGAAATTGCTATACGAGCACGGTTCAGACTGATCCAACTCCGGATCCTACATAGGTTGTATGGCCCCCAGACACTCCAACATCGATTGGTCCATTGTGACTCCGGCCAATGCGCAAGGGGCTGCGGGAGGTGGGCACCTTTTTCCACATTCTCTGGGCCTGCCCCAAAATTCAAGAGTTACTGGGCTGGAGTGGCCCGGGTAATGACTACAGTAGTGGGTCTTCAGGTCATCGCGAAGCTACATAGCACCGAAGGGTTTGAGAACTCACGACCAGCGCTCTTAGCTAGGTGTCCGCACCGTGTTTCATTCCCAATCACTTATATCACATTGTTGGTCTTCCAGTTTGAAAAGATTTTATGTCTGACTTTTTTGCTTTTGATTATGAACTGTGATACTTCCATAGTCTGAATATGCGGAGTACTTGACACATCTATGGTGTCCTACTATTGGATAAAGATCCCATATCTCAGGTGATTTAACACAAAGCATTAACCTTTTATGTAAAACAGGAGAGAGAAAGAGATAACCATATAGTGGCTGAATTGCACAAAGTGAAACCAGAAAACATGAGAACAGTCCTATCTTCCCCGCTTGACCAAACTGTTTGAACTTATTCAAATCTCTTGTGTTTGGTTTTATAGCTATAATGTTGCTCCATGTATAAGAAGAATCTAGGCCATATAGGTGCACGTCAACTGGCTCACCTCTTGGATCACTAATAGCATTGTTGTCAGTGAGAGGGGGAGGTGAATGTTTCAAAGTTCAAACTATTGCTTTTAATAAATGCCTCTCAATGCAGTGATATAATCTGATGTAGTAAGGTGAAACACTTCTGCATGTTAAAGAAATACACTTTCTTGAATTCTGAAGAGTCTTTGTTGCACATTATACGTGGCAAAAATGTTCATGGCTCAGCTAGTGCACAGGCTCGTAAAGGCAACCCAAACCTTTAGCTCAGCAGTAGGACATCGGGGTATTAGTTGAGGGGAGTAAGTACCTATTTCAACTAATAACCACAACCCTTGTCAGGGTGAACCCTAAAGTTGCTTAATAAACCTGAGTTCAACTCCCTAGTACCTATGCACAGAGCAGACAGGCTTAACTTAGAGGCAATGTGTAAAGTATTTATGCAGTTCCAAAACACTAATAAAGTCCAAACACAAATCACGAAAAATCCCAAACATAGAGTAAGTTTTAATATATAAAATGACACCAAAATGACAAACATCTTATGGGAGAACTTGAGTTATGAATTTCCAAAGTTTAAATGCAAAAATAGGGCCAAAAAGTGTTAAGCGCCAACCGCAGTCATTTGGTTGTGCTTGGCTGGTGCCCAGGCACAAGTTAAGGACAATAGCGATGGATACAGAAAGTGGGTTTGACCCAGTTGGAAGTTTTACATTCTGACTTAGTCTCTGAAATGGCAAGGTAGCAGTCTGTGATCGAAGTGATCCATGATGTCGGATAGTCACTAGACGAGGTCCCGGTGAGGATGGCGGGAAAGCTCAGAGAAATTTGGATTTTGCATCCAAGGAAGGTCTCTCAATGGCTGCATACTTTTGAAACATTTGCCCGGTAAAGATGTTTACCTTTGAACTTAGTCACTATTTTGGAGCTTGGATTCTTCCAGAAGGGCAAGGATGCAACCAGTAGCCGAAGTGAGCACCACGAGGGTGAGCACCTTCTCCACGAAATCCAAGTGAATTGAATTTGCTCTTGTGGAAAAGCTCTGACCAGGAGCAACCTGAATGTTTGGTGCAGTAGTAACACACCTTTGTTGGATCAGCTTGGCCGGTTGGTCCCAGTCCTCTGGAATTTAGTGAAGCCAAAAGGTTTTTAAGTCCTAGGTTTCAGGAGATGATAGTAGGAGTACTTTTTGACACCTGCCAAGGGTCCAGGACCTTGCGGAGAGCATTTGCAGGTCAAGGCTCACTCATGCGGATGCCAGCAGCAGCATCCAGGGCAGCTCCAGTTGGAAATAGTCGGCTAGGCAGCTGCAGAAAAACATATCTTTTAGCTTGTTGCGTCCCTCTAGCTTATACAGGAGGTCATCCTTAAGACCATTTGACTCTATTTCTTTGTACTGGGTACAAGAGGAAGAGCAGGTCTAGTCTTTAGGGTTCTTCTAAGGTTACAGAAAGCAGCTCCAGTCCTCTTCTGTTCTTTCACAGGTCCAGGAAATGTTCTGAGGAGGGTACTGGGGTTGCCACATTTGTGTCTGGTACCAGGCTGTGGGTGGGGGCAAGTCTAAGCCACTACCTAAACAATGGGGAAGAAGTTCCCAGGGCTAACCCTACCCCTTTTTGCAGCATCCCATGTGTGCCCTAATACAAACAATGCCACAGTGCCCCTATCTACCTAAAACCAAGATGGCAGAACCTTTCTTCCCGGTGCAGAGCTCCTGTGCCCATCTCTGAGGTGAGGACAGGGAAATAAACACCTCCCGACACCCAAGGCCTCTATCTTGCTCTGAGAGCAGCAGTTTTCATACCTCATCAAGGGGGTTATTCAGCTGCCAGGTGACAGTTGGTGCTCATGTAAATGGGGCCCCAGACACATTAGGAAGGGAAAATATAACTTTCTAAAAGTACCTTTTCCAAAATATTTATTGAAAATCAGACTTCATCAGTGAATTGGGTTTTTAATAGATATTCCATAATATGAAATTTGTAGCTGTTCCAAAGCCGGAGTTAAAAAAAATCTGGGGGTACACCAAGCAAAAGATGGTCATTTTCAAAATCAGCTCCCCCATTTAATTTCTTGGCTCGTCCACCCCTAGCATGGATGTATGTATATATACTCTTTCTAAAAACACAATTAAAATGCATTTATTATTACTAAATAAAACAAACCCCCCCTTGAGTTAACCGATTAGGGTTAGCTCTTCAAGCCATGTCTCACACACCTGTCACGCAAACCATAACTTGCACACCAAATGCATTGCTTACAATGTCACCCTTTGAGGTAACAGATAACTTTTATGAATGAGAAATGATGTCACTAGTGATATGACCTATTACATACATTAACATTTACATTGCCCATGACATGACTATGGACACAGTATAATTTGTTTGTGTGTATGTGTTGTAATTTAAAGATGTAGTGTGAAATCTTCTTTAAGACTGTTTTAAATATTGTGAGGCAAATAGAACTGCATTTGTTGTTTGAGCTATGGTTTGCACGGTAGGTGTTGGGGTCAATGCTTTGGTGAGCTAACCATGACTGAGGAATTCCAGGGTTTTGTAACCATAGCTGCACTTATAATGTGTTTTTTCCATGAGTTTGAGTTTTTATTATTGATATACCACATCCTGTTTCTATAGAAGGAACCCCCCTGAATGGACTAGTAGGTTCAAGTTGGTGGTGGCCAGGTTAGGCCAGTGGGGCATGTTGAGTCCGATGTTGATAGTGGTTAGTTTGACATCCGTCCTCTCTGTGGGCATATAAAGTATATTACAATGAATTTTCCCCATGATTAATAATATACAACAGTTTTTTTTAGGTTTAAAGTGTTGTGTGGTATTATGTAGATAATAAATACAGCCAATGGCTTTTACATCTGTCTGCAAGTATAACTGAGTCGTTTTGCTGGAATATAATTTAATTTATGTATGGCTACAGCACCTGGAGGCAGTTGAAGATAAATTCCGGTCTTGGTGCACCTTGCTGTTTGATATGTCCCTAGATTGTTTCTCCAAACAGGAGGAGAGTCAGACCTACCTGACAAAAGGGACAGGGAAGTTAAGAACTAGACAAAAGTTAATTTCCCTTTTGTGCATCTTAAATTAATTAAAAAACAAAAATAGGCGCTTTGTTTGAAAACCAAATGGACAAATGCTGGCACATTAAATACAAGTCACAAACATATATATCTTTGTTAAGTCCTTACAAACACAAAATGATGCATCAAAAAAAGGAAGGGAACTGATAATCGTCCCTCCTTTTCTAATACATTGTCAATTCCTAAAAATGATCATTGCATAATATAAAAATGACAACATAAAAAAATCCTTTCTGTTTTAAAATAAAATATAAAGCTGTCAACGCGGCACTTTCATTGTCTACCGAAACTCAGCGTCAACAGTTTTATATTTTATTTAAAATTAGAAATAATTTTTTTATATTGTAGTTTTGTATATTATGCACTGATCATTTTTAGTAATTAACAATGTATTAGAAGAGGAGGCCGATTATCAGTTCCCTTCATTTTTTTGATTTGTGATTTTAAATGTATGAGAATTATCGCCAAATGTTTTTATGAAACTAAAAGAGAATACACATTTATTGTGTTTTTTTAAGGACTTAACAAAGATATATATGTTTGTGTCTTGTTTTTTTTTTGTGCCAGCATTTGTCCATTTGGTTTTCAAAGTGCCCATTTTTATGTTTTTTATTGGTTTAAGATACACAAAAGGGAAATTAACTTTTGTCTAGTTCTTAGATTGTTTCTCCTCATTAAGAAAAATTAAAAAAACCTTACTTGAATTAATGAGTATACACTGAATCGTTAGCATTTGGATTTGTTCCTGGATCGTTTGTCCCTCTTGAGTTCCGCTGTATGTGTTAGGAATAGGCTGAACTTACTTCTTTCCGTCACATCTTTTCCCTTTAGTCCTTTCACCTCTCATGCAGTCTCTCATGTTGTTTGTTACTGTTGCTGTTTTGAGTGTGGTTTTATACAGTCTCCACAAGCTTTTAAAGCAAGTGCATTTGAAATGATCTGTAAATTGCACCCCTTTGGTGCAAAACCTTATGCCATGTCTGTGCACGGACGAGTACACCTAATCTTTTTAATTAAAAACTATACATCAGAATAGACTTCATTACTTTTCTCCTCCTGGCGAAATCTCTACAGGCTGTTTAATGTCCATTTGTTGTTTCTGATTATACAATAAGGCCATCCTGTATTTCATAGCTTCTTTTGGCGGGGAGTTGATGCCTCATAAAGCTGTGGCTGCTAAAACCTTCCTATAAACAGTTGTCTTGGAAGCAGTCTCCTCACAGATTAACAGCAGGTTAGATTTCCCCTTGACATCAGACGCAACATTTATATTTTAAACTTTCGTAGCATACAGTGTGATTTCGGCTCACTGCGGCCTGTGTTGCCTCTCCAAGCGGGTCTACAACTCTGGCGCCACACTGTAAGCAGGCTGAGAAAAGCAGAAGCGACTAAAATAGATTACAGCGACGGAATTAGACCTGGATAGTAAGTAACACAAAAGCGACAAAATGAGTTTTGAATGTCCAAAGGAGAATTAATAAGATCCCTTTGCAGGAAATGAAAAGGGAGAAGGGATAGGTGTAAAAGAGAAGTGAGGAGGTGCTGAATTGACAAATCCCTCAACTGGTAAAGACAAGGTTCTAATAAACCCTGTCACACGTATCAAAAATTGTGAACCTCATGGGGTTACCCAATGTGTCTCTGTGATGTTCCTCGTCAACATGCACGTTCCAGGAAGTGTCCCTGCGTGCACTGTTTGAGCCCCATCTGACTGTGTAGACCTGCATCATCGCGTCAGTTCAGTGGAGATCTAGAGCATCCCTTTGAACAAGGCCAATGTCACCGACTGCTTCATCTCTTCCCGTTTGAGAGATCTGAGTGCCCCCCACTCACTCCATTTCCCTGCCCCCTACAATTGCATGCTCTTATTAATTCACACTTTAGTCAATTCACCCACCCTGCAGGCACCTTTGTAGTTTTAGGCGGGGTCCAGGCTGATTTCTAAATGTCATCCATCATCATTTTTTGTAATGAGCTTCACAATTTGTGCAGTGAAATTGTATCTCCCCCCTTGGATGTAACCACATTTTGGTAATTCTAGACCACTTAGCAATCCAGCTCGATGTGGCACAATTGTGCAGTGATATTTGTTTCTCAAATCAATCCCTCAAAGGGGCCCTTCTGTAATTTCATAAAATACCAGGCCCTTTGTAATAATACATGTGGACACACTTCCCACATGGGATGAAAACAAGGACAACTACCTTCCAAACACGCACTGTACGTGGTGTAGCATGGTACCCATTTAGGTAAGCGCTTCAGCACCCCACATAGGGCTAGTAAGTCTATATAAATTATACAATACATAACAGAAGTGGCAGGAAACAATTTTATTGTATGGAATTAAAAAAAATGGAATAAGGAATATCCCAAACCGGTTCCGCCTTTCAGGAGGTAGAGAGAGTGCGAGTTTTTTTTAATATGGCTCTAGAGCAGCCCCTTATAGATAGGGCTTTTCTATTAAAGCCGCCCAGTTGTAGGGGCCAGGGTCTAGAGCAAAATGTCCTTCTTTTGATTTCTCTGTCTCTCTGCTGGTCCCCTTTTCATTCCCTTGGCTAGCTTTTGACAGTGCAGTAGTTGGACCAAGCATCAAATGTGCCAACAACTCCACCACTGAGAATGAGGCACCAGTCAAGAACAGTGCATTCTACCTTTCCTCATCTCATGTATCTGATAGATCATTTAGAGCATCTGGCAGGTAGCTGCTAAACCCCCTCCCACTCCAAAGTTTATAGGACCAGGAAAGGAGGACACTCTATCTCGTTCCTTGCTTCTACATTTTGGAATGAATTTCCACTAGGACTTAGAACCTCTCGCTCTGAAGCAAACTTTAATTTTTTTTTGAAAATGTGGTTAGTTTAAGAGGCTTAGGCCTGTGTTACTCTCAATTTCTATATAGCGCCTGAACTCCCTATTGGGCGGCTGTTGCGCTACATAAATGTGATTCATTCATTGATGTATCTCATGCCAAGAATGTGATATGTGGAAACCATCCATCATTTTGCATACAGACTCCATGAGAAGCACAGTTTACTTTTACATGCATTGTTTTCCTTTAAACAATTCATCTTTCTGCCAAAATGATGGCACACAGACCACATTATTCTGTGCCTCTCACAGAATTATCAATTGGCTCTACGTGGTACCTAATCATTGTTAAACAGGCGGATGGTTCAAGCACATTAATGGTCTTAGTGAAACTAGGGTTATTTTCCTTTAAATAAAACTTCTATTGGGTGACCCAATGTAACCTGCCATGAATGCTAAAACATTTGAGCAATCTATGGAAACTCAAGGATAGGAATACCTCGGGCAGAAAATAAGGTATTCTTCTAGCATATATTTCATATCTTTTTTGTTTTAGTGTTCATTTATGTGAAATGGTGATTCCTGTCCATTGATTGAAGGGCAACATTTTTGATTTATGTTGAATACTCTGAGGCCTCGATTAGGAGTGCTCCGGTTTTTTATGATAATGCCAAAAACATAGGTTTGCACAGGGATCGCAATTTCAAGTGGTGTCTTAAAGCCTGCACCCTCTGCTTTTTCCATCTTCAAATTTCAGCACAAAAATGTAATGGGAGAAAAGGGTCTGTAAGTACTGGGGCACGCGGATTTTGGTGCAGAGAACACCACAATGTTATTCCCCATTTAAAAGGGGGAACACAATTTGCATTAAATATCTTATCTGGAAAATTCTGAAACCACATGGTATCAGATTTTGCCTTGTGCAATAATTATCCCACAGCCCTCTGGGGCATTCGCAGCAAGGGCCCTCACATCAAAAGCATCCATTGCTGCCAGGAATGCAGTTATGGGTAAATGACCATCGGTGAAACACAGAAAAGAATGAAGTCCTTGAAGAGTCGACTTCTTAAAAATGTTCTCTGTTGTATAAACCCATGTGTTATAGCCAGTGAGATGGAATTGTACCCAGTGCTCAAGGGTTATATCTTAATGAAAACACAAATTTTAAATATCTCTCTCTGGACATTAATGTTAGGCAATGTACAATATTCTGGAAACCATTTTAACTACAAAAGGAGTGTTTGTGCATTACTAAAAGCAGTCTCAAGCTGGGTCAGGGAATTGAATGGAACATTTGCTCCTGCCCTGCTGTGATCTGAAGGGCATAAACCAGAATCCAGCTTAACCTTCCATGATGCTGAGGTTCTTAAATTGAGGACCATTAGCATGGCTAACCTCACACCTGTTATTTGCAGTGTTTAGACTCTGCAGAAATGCGTTATGGAGTGCTATATAATCAACAAGTTCTTAATATTGTAATTTTTTGTTAAGTAATGGTAATAGAGCAAAAACAATGCGTTCTTGGCAATATCACAGCATTAATACAGATAACAAATATCACGTGCTCAGTTTCAGTGGAATTCTGGCATTTGGGTGACCTTTGGGCACGTTAAAGCAGATCGGTTCTTCTTGATTTCTTGCTGTTTGCCAAGAAAAATAATGAACCAGAGTTTTGCTGATCTTTTAAAAACTTGTCAAAGGAATCATGGGATTTAGGTTGAAACAAAGAGCTCTATGAAAACGTATGTTGTAATTTGGCTATTTAACACTTGATTAGTGTATTAAAAAGTGATTTTGCTTTCAAATAACAATTTAGCCATTATTTTCTGAGAACTTCAAGATGCCTTTTTACTTTTCGCTATTGGGCTGGTAATCTTGGGTTTGAAGTGGAAGCAGGCTGGGCACCTACCATGAGGCCTTTATGCCACACTCTTGAAGAGATCCCTGTTATGTGCTGGGAGGGGCTCATTTAGAGGCATCACAGTGGTCCTTTTCAAACACACAACTTATGAGACATAAGCTAGATGAACAGGACCCTATCAGAAAGAGGTGTTACTTGTTGCTCAGCCCTGGAACACCTGAAGTCCTGGCATTGTACTGCATCGCATGATGCTGACTGACAGACCATCACACACCACCCCTCTTACAGCAAGGGACTGTAGAAGCAAAGATTAACCAACGAACAACACAAGAAACAAGACAAACGTCAAATCGCTCATGCAGCAGAAGTACAGCCACCAAAGATTAGAGAACCTATAGGAGAATTTTTGCTGTACACAGTTTCTGCATCATACAGAACATATGCATCGTGAAATAACTCCACAAAAAAGCTCACTGCTCCCATTCACGACATATTACTTTTCAACTAATTGTGCTGCTCACTCCTCTATACATACAAAACACGGCCAAATGAACTAAAAAACTACAACATACACAGCTATTAAAATCCTCGCTCTACTGTGTTCCAACAAAAAATGTCAGTTTTCCAGCCTGACTTGACCAAATGCGAGCAGCTGCATTCTGACCTCACAATCAGATGGCATGAGAACAATGGCAGGCTTTAGAGAGCGTTCTGGAGCATCCAGTCACAAAGCATATGCAAAAGAAACAACGCAGAACCCACAGAAATACAGGCAACACCTTTACTGCGAATAGCAGAATTACAAATATGCCGCATGTCCAAGCCGGGCTCCTGCAAACTTCTAAAAGCTGTGCACACATAAGCTGTATTCGAACACCACAAAGAGAGCACCCACAGATGCACAGTGATGAGAGGAGCATGCTCAGTGGTCCTGGGGCAATATTGAATTCTCAACCTTTCGATAATTAATCCGGCGAACTAAGAAAAACATCATAGCGCTAGACCAGTGCCAAAAGTGAACTCAGTGGTGCTAAGACCACAAGCAGATGTGCACCTCTTTGGACATTAAATAGATCAACCATCAGTAATGTTACAGCTGTGTGCTCTCACCAAATACGTACTTGAAGGTGCAAAGACCTTAAGGGAATGCCCACCCTCTTTGGACCATGATTCAGATGAACCGTGAAGAACGTCAAACACAAAAACTTCTTCACCACTGTTGAAAATGTGCCAGAAGCACTAACAGACACCAACTGCAGTTTTCAAGCTGCAAATTCAAAATGCCTCTAATGCACTTCTAATGCCAGTAGTGCGGCTATGCACTTCAAAAACCCACAGAAGGGCAAACAATGCTTCAAAAGGCCACTTGCTTATGCTCAAATTCTATGTACGCCTTGTGCATACTTCAAAATCTATGTGCTCGTGTAAAGAACACGCTGTCTCAAAATTCTCTTTTATCATAGAATCAACACCTTGACAAGACTTCTATCCATAGAAGAAAAATATGATAACCACTCAGGTTAAAAAAACAAAACATGTTGTGACACTCAAGCACAGGAAACCTACAGCTTCCGACCTGATACCTAGAGCTTGTGTACAGCAACTCAAGATCCTAAATCTGTAAAACTCCATTCAAATCTAAAAAAAAGTTAGATACACTATCTAAAACTCTACAAATCTCTGATCACTTGCAAGAACCTGAACGGTTAAGGTGGCAAACTGTTGCATGGTAATGCTTTTCCACTTTTAGTTTTGCGATTATTCTCAGTCCCCAAACAAACATTACTCTGAGCTTTCGCTTTTAAAGCACGGAAACATGTCTCTTTTATACATAATTAACATTTAGTTTGCAAAGAAAATAGATGGGCACCATTTCCAAATCCCAACGTAAATGTAATCATATCGCTGCTGTGTTCGCTAGCCTATTTTTCCCTAAAATGAAGGCCCTCCCAGCACTAATTTAAAGAATGGTCATTCCTGCCAGGCCGCTATTCAGCTGCTCGGTGGCTCTTTGAGGGCAAACTAGAAAGTGGGTCACATTTGCACTGTTTCAAGCTCCACATAAAAATGTCTTGGGAATGTGACGTGTAAGGTAGTTCCACGTAAAGGATGTGCGGGCACGACCAGGGGACTCCATAGCTCAGATGCCGTGTTCGACTTTACACCTGAGCCTGCAAGAAAGGCAGCATCTGGTGCTTCCTTGTTCCCTTATAGGTACCAACATGTGGTGCCTCACAGCATAAAAAACAGAATGCTTTGTGTGCCAACATCCACAGCCTAATCAGCCTGTCCAGCATGCACCACCTCCAGTGGTGGCTGGTAGGGAACGGTGGCTGGGGGGGCAGTGGGTGTTGCGGGATTAGGAAAAAAAAGACTTACCTGCTGTTCGGCAGCTGCCGCCTCTCCTCCGTCCTTCCTGTTTTCCTGGCTCCCGGCAGCACCCAGGCTCCCAGTAAGCCAGGCTCCCCTAACCCAATCCCGACGCTGCTGTCACCAGCATGACAGCAGAGTCATGATTGGTCTGAGCAGCCTGGTTCGGCGCTCAGAGAGGGAGTGGGAGCCTGTGCATGTTCTCCACCCAGGCTGTGCAGTACAGCCGGGTGGAGAACATGCTAAGTGCGCATGACGGTTTGGCTGGCCCAAGACAGCTGACCAATACCGCCATGTGCACTTATGATGCACCAACCACCCCTCCTCCCTCTGAAGCGAGTCCAGCCCCGCCTCAACCTGGCTGCATACTAAAAATAAAATAATAATGTTCTCTTATTATCATTTCAATTTTCCTTTGCACGGCTCAGAGAGCAGTGGGGCGACGCTCCTCCGCCGTAGCGGAGGAGCTGCCGCTGACCACCTCACTGAAATTTCAGGAGATAACTTGCTCTTGCATAGCTTCAAAAGACAACTCACTGTTTTAAATGGCCATTTGACCAGTACCAAAAATCATGCCCATGTTAAGTGTGACAGCCCAAAAGTGGTCACAAGCAACTATACCTTGCCCCTCCAAGAGTACCTGCCAAGGTCAAAATTATTTAAGTGTCATTGGCTTGGGTGATGCTTGCTCACTGAAATAGTTTTACTTGCTGCCTATTGTGTATGCCTATGAGGCGTCGGATACCTTTGGGAGCTCTTCCTATATGGTCCAGCATTTAAAAGTGCTGCTCTCAAAGCTCCCATCTCCAGCATTTCCTTAAACCTCCACCAGTGTCCCAGCACTTGCCCCAAGGCTCCACCAGGGTAAAAACTGATGGCAGCAGCTGATGATACATGTGTTTTTTCTTCATCTCACGATTCTTCAGTCACTGTAACATGCTACTTCTATCCTTGGCTGCCTGCTGGCTCTACACCGGCTGGTCCACAGCATTTCTTGCCAGCACAGTTTAGTTTTCTTCTTTACTTCTTTCAGAAGATGGATTTTTCTTATCTGTTTCCTTGCCTGTTTTTCTTCTAGTCTTTACCTTAGTTTACCTTGCCACCATTTGTTATGATGTAGGTGGATAGCCAGAATATGCTGACATGCAGTATTGTTAAAAGATAGAAGAGAAGGAGGCCCACAAGGATTGGGTGTTGTTTGTTGCTCAGCCCTGGTCTCTCTCAGCTAAATGCCTCTTGGAGAACACTCAAAATCCAGACATTCCTTTGTATCACAGGATGAATGTCTGGCAGGTAATCCAAGTTACTGTATGCGTACCTGAATGAACACAATGTTATAATTATGAATATGTCAGTGAACCTGACTGGTGTTGCAGCTGTCCTTCATCTTATGATTATTAGGGGAGTTATAACGCACTACTGTCCGCCTACTGGAGGTCTCAGCACGTATCAAAATTAAAGCCTTAGGTGTAATTATCAGACCTTGGAAGTGAGAGGATCAGTCTTGGACATCTGGCTAGAAACTTGGAGAAGATTGAGAATCGGATGCTTGGTATCCGTTGGTTAATTTGTATATGCACCCACTTTCCATGCTGAGTCATTGTTTTGTGTGCAGATGTTTTTTTATGTCAGTGATGGGCAGATTTTCATACTTCTCAACTACAACAATTTGGTTGAATCAGTGTTGAAACCAAAGAAGTTTTCCATCACTCGGGTTCCTGTCAATTAGATTGAAGGCAGTAATGCACCACATTTGTACAGACCCTTATGTGCACAAACATAACATTCGGTCTTGCGTGTCACTCAAAGGTTTTGGAGTGTTCTCCTTACCTGTTCTCCGGTATCTGTGGAACTGTGGGGACTGATTTGGCTATCAAAGTTTTTGATGCTCGGACATGGCAAGTGATGGCCACCCATCTTAAAGGTAACCCAGTTTAAGGTTTCTCCCATGTTCTACATGTAGGACTGATATATAAAGCAATATGGCACAGTCCCAATCCATGCCTCGTTCTCAGGTTGTCCACACAGCGAGCACTCTGCAGGTGTTGCCTGGTAGTCTCTTCTTGGCGGTCTCATACTCGGCTTTGGGTACATTCTGCTCCTTCAGTCCATTGTTGTCAGTGCTGAGTTTCCTCTAGCTGTACTTGCCTTGTTCATTATTCTTGTTGTTTTTTTTATGTGCCTCTGACATTTTTATCCCTGATTCACAACAAAATCCTTGCAACAGACATAATTTTCACAATTTGTTCTTGTTAACGCGCAGTGTGGTTTCCAGAAGGTTCTTTCGCCCTACCGCGGTACCTTGAAGAGGAAGGCCAAGCACAGGCCCTTGTGTCAAGCCCTTAATTCTCAGGCAACCTGGCTTGCTCCAGTATATCAGTCAACTTTAATAATAATAATAATAACAACAGTTGCTTGCTTCAGAAAAAAACAAGCTTGAGTTGTATCTATGCAAGACTGAATTGCAAGACTGATCTTTTATACTTTGACAAGCATGCTTTTGCAGTAGTCACTCGACGGCACTGAGCATAAATAGTCGTCGGTTTATCCTTGAGAAAGAATAGTATAGTTTTTATTGAATATGCGATAGCGGTCTCATCGTTTCAACCCAAAGACGTGAGTGCTATGGTAATCATGAGACCCTGAATGGATTATGTAAATAGCTCATGCTGGAGTTGCTCTGGCATATGCAACTGTCCAGAAGACTGTAGCCTGATTTCCAAGCCAGAGAGCTCACTTTGAGCTAGTATTAGTATACTCCGTTGCGGTAAGGGACTTTAACACCTTACATGAAGTAAAATGTTGGTGCCATGTTCACAGCACAGTGTGGCAACATTTGAGTGCTCCCACCAGCCCCATTTCGCCGGTGATGCCTTTGTGACAGTCTAATATTGCCAGCCCTGCTTATACCACCTACCAATTTACAGATGAATAATGTCTAAGGGCCTAATTAGTAGTTTGGCGGTCCATGGGACCGCGAAACTCGTGGTGGCGGTTGGGGACCGCCGCACCAGCGGTCCGACTGGGGTATTTCGAGTACGGCTGTCGGACCTCCAGAGAGAGTCTTGAGGGTGCAATATGCTTGGTGCTGGTGCTGCGGCACCACCGAGCATATTACGAGTTTCCTCACCGCCAGCAGTCTCATGGCGGTTCTCAACCCTTGAAACTGCTGGCGATGAGGAAACAAAGGGGACCCTACGGGCCCCCTCTTGCCCCTGTGCATGGGGGTGCATGCAGGGGGTCGCATGTTGTGCCCCCCTGTGTGCATGCACCCCTGTTCCTGCACGGCATGGACTGCACAGTCCATGCCGTGCAGAAACGTGCATTGGTGGTCACACAGCGGTGCAGTTCTAAGGCTCACCTGCCAGACCACGAAATTACTCTCTGGCAGGCGGGCGACGCTCCTGTTTGGCGGTGTGGGAGCGGGGCGATGGCGTTGTGGCCCGCTCCCGCACTGCCACACTCTTAATCGTGCCCTAAGATTTTTGCACCAAGTACACTGAATCTGTTATTAGGTCTATCCTAAACTGATACCAGTCTTGTCTAGCATTTGCCAGCCCGAGTACTGGAACCCAGCGCTTCTGTGTGAAAGATTCTATCTTGTGTGATGCTCTTTCTGATCTAGGAAGCATGTGAGTTTAAGAAAATACATTACAACCTTATTACCCAATGCTGCCACCCTCCCACAACTTCCACATCTTGTTCATAATTCGGAAAGTGTTATGCTTGAATGGGAAGGTCATTATATGGCGTTATGCAAATTATCTTCGCATTACAGAAAGAGTAGGGATGAGCAGAAGTCAAAGACCAAAGAGAACTCGAGCCTGCAAACAGCATTACTCCTGCATCCCACTTTCTTCTGTTTGAAACGCAAGAATACTGTATCCTAATTTTCATTACACCATATTCCTGCCTTACAAGATAACAAATGACTCACTGGTAGGCCCTGTCGACCTTTCACCTGTAGCTGCCTTATGTAGACATCTGCAGCAGTGAATTGTTTTTGTAAAAAGGTTACCAGGTGAGTCAGCCGAATTGGGTTGATTGTGTTCACGGGACAGTAAAAACAACGGGACAGTAAAAACAACGGGACAGTAAAAACAACGCCTGCATCATTCAGCAGCTGAATGGTCCTGCGGTGTATGTTGTTGGTTTTGCGTTTCTCTGAAATATTCATTCCTGCCAGGGAGGGAATTAAGAATAAAAAACTCTCAGGATTTTAGTTTGCTTGGCAGGTCTGAGAACTTTTGTTTAGGAAAAATTGACCTGCAAAGATAATGTTTGTCATTCCTGCTGTGAATTTAGGTATTTTTGGTTGTACAGATGACTAATTCCATGGGTTTCTGGTATGCGTCTTCCAGACAACTTTCTGAAAGCGCTTGGTTGCATTTCCACATTCAAGAGAGTATTTTAGAAGCAAAAGTTCAAAGTTAAAAACAAAAAAACGAATAATTCGTATTACGTTTCCTATTCCTAATATTGATTGCCGTGAATATTTTATATCCTAGACAAACCATAAATTGTCAACAAGCATTCAAGGGAAGTGTTGAAGGCAAATACCATTCATGTATAATGTAGGACTGTTTCAATATGGAATCAATTTTGGCATTTAAACACTTTCCTATGTCACAGAATTCACCCTTATCTTTGTTGAAACTGACTGATTACTGTCCTCTTTGAAGTCACTTTTTTTCGATGTCTGTCAGCCATGTCCTGATAATAGACCAGTGCTAGATTTCTCTTTAATAAGCAGAAAGAAATGCCATGGCGTGGAATCCCTTGTGTTAGAAATGGAGGTCTCTAGTTGGCAAGGGCTTGCACCTTTGTCCAAGTAGGGACCCTTCTTCCTAGTCAGGGTAAGGGAGTTACACTCCTAAAATAACCCCTGCTCACCCCCTTGGTAGCTTGGCACGAGCAGTCAGGCTTATTCTAGAGGCAGTGTGTAAAGCATTTGCACAAAACCAACAGTAACACAATGTAAGCACTACAAACTGACACCACACCAGTATAGAAAAATATCCAATATTTTTATATACTTAAAACAAGACCAATACAATAAAAATCCACAGTACAGTACTTTAAAAATCTTCAGTTATCACAGGGTCCTTAAAAACAGTTCCTTGATGCCGATAGCTCCGTCCAGGGCTATCACGGCGTCGTGAACAAACAAATCCAAACAGTTCTGGCTGACCGCGGCGTCGCGGGTCAGCTACGGTGTCGGGAAGACCCGCAGACAGTACCTTTCAGGAATGCAGGGCGTCGATGACCTCGCGGAGAGCTTCCGAACACATGGCGTCCGCAGGCGTCGGTTCCGGAGGTCGGTGCGGCGTCGTCGGGCCCTCGAAGTCACCCGCGTTGCAGATCGATCTCCTCTATGTTGAAGTCAGGAGCGCTGGCGTCGGCCGGCGTCGGGTGCTGCGGTGCGAAGTGCAGCGGTGCGGCGTGCGGTGCCCTCAGGTCGCGGTGCGAGCAGCGGCTCGGTGGCGGCGTCAGATGGCGTCGTCGGTGAGACCAGGGTCGCGGTGTGAGATGGAGGCGGTGCTCGTCACGGTGCTGGCAGGTCACGGTGCAGCAGCGGCGGCGTCGTAGCTGCAACGCTGTCGTCGGCTGACGAACTTGGAGTCGATGGCACCGGCGTCGGTGGGCCAAGGCTGCGGTGCGGGATGAGGGCGGTGCGTCGTGTAACTTACGAGCGGTGCCCCCGAACCACGGTGCAAGCAGCGGCGTCGAGTCCGGCGTGGAGCGGCGTCGCTGGGGATACCACGGCGTCGTCGTGAAGCGAGGCGGTGCGGAGTGCGGTGCCCACAGGTCGCGGTGTGAGCATCGGCTCGGTGGCGGCGTCAGCAGGCGTCGTCGGTGAGACCAGGGTCGGGGTGCGGCGGTGCCCTCTGCGGTGCCTTCAGGACACTGAGTCGGCAGCGGCGTCGTAGACTGCGTCGGGCTTGAAGTCTTTGCTGTTCCTGAGACTTCTTGAACAGGGGGCAAGCTCTACCTCAAGCCCTTGGAGACACTCACAAAGTAGATTGCAGAAAGTTCAGTTCCAGTCCTTTCACTGCCCAAGACAGAAGCAGCCACTACAGGCCAACACAGCAAAGCACACAGCAAAGTGGTAGTTCCTCCTCACCGCTTCTCCAGCTCTTCTTCTTGGCAGTCTTCTTGATCCCAAAGAGTTCCAAAGTTCTGGGGTTTGGGTCCCCCTTTTTATCCTCAATTTCTCTTTGTTCTCTGAAGGCAGAGAGGCCCTTGCCTAGTCCAAACCAGTTCTGGTCAGTCCTGGTGCACTTTGTTGACAAGTCTCCTTCTTTCCTTTTGCAGTGTAGGCCAGGGACATCAGACACACCACAGGAGGTGGAGCCAGCATTGTGGAGGGAAGGCACAGCCCTATTCAGGTCCCAGGTGCAACTCCTCCCACCCATCTACATGTAGATCTTGCTATTCAGCCCTGTGCTGACTCACCCTGTCTCCTGGCATCCCCCAGCCCCTGTCACTCACACTCCAGACAAGGAATACACAACCTAGCAGAGGCAGGCTTGGATGGTTAGACAAGAAAATACCCACTTTCTAAAAGTGGTATTTTCAAACACAGAATGTTAAAACCAACTTCACTAAAAGATGCATTTTATCATTCTGAGTCCAGGCATACTAAACTCGAATTTCGACCATGTTCCCTGGGTCAGTTAGGATTATAAGCTGTAATAATCAAAACTGCCCATTCTGGCCTATGGGGAACAGGTAGCCTTGCAATAGTGAAAAACGAAATAGGCTGTAATTCACTATCAGGACATGCCACACACACCAGGGCATGTCCTACCTTTCACATACAATGCACCCTGCCAAAGGGGTACCTTGGGCCTACCTTAGGGGTGACTAACAGGTAGAAAAGGGAAGGTTTAGGGACTTGGAAGTGTGTGCACTTGCCAAGTCGACATGGCAGCCCCAGGCTGCACACAGGCTCTGCAATGGCAGGCCAGAGTTACACTTTACGGGCCGTTTGCGTGGGTGGCACAATCAAGTGCTGCAGCCCCCCAACAGCATTTGATCTATAGGCCCTGGCACTCTCAGTGCGCTTTACAAGGGACTGACACATAAATCAAATAGGCCAATCGTGGAAACACCAATCCATGACACATTTTACACAGAGGCACTTGCACTTTCCCACTGGACAGCAGTGAGGAAAGTGCGCAGAATCATTACACCAGCAAAAACAGAGTCAAAACCAGGAGGTCAGAAAGCAAAAAGTCAGGGGAAACACGCCAAAAGATGCCAAGTCTAACACCTTGGAATTATTGTTAAATCTATAGCTTCAGTTGTTGTATAATCTAGTCGCATTTTGCAATATCATCAAATCAATATCATCAAAAACTGCTCAAAGAATATTGATCAATAGTCAAGGCCTTAAGTAAGCTGGGTCCTGCTGGTGCCCAGCACCGGCAGTTCTAAAGAATAGGTGCTGAGACGGGTCCCTATCGGGCTCTCCCCGGTACCACCCTTCACTGCCTTTGAATAGCTCTTTCATAGTATCATCATGTCAGAACTGAATCATTTTCAACGCTATATACAGGGAAGCCGTAGTTGGTGCTTATTTAACATTTGCACCTAACAACCATTGACAAAGCCAAAAGTCCTGGCTTGTTGTAGGTGTAATGTTACTTGTATTATATATCTGGCCGCAATGACAGAAGCAACAAAATATAAGTTGGGGCACACTATGCTAAGCAAAGGTTTTTAGTGTATGTGTTTTTAAGCCATGTCTCTTTGAGAGACCCCCCCCCCCCTCCCAGTTTCTTCCTCCCACTTAAAGCCCTGTCTATAGTCTACATTTATTGCTTTCTTTTGGTTTGCATATGATTTTACTGAATTATATTTGACGTACGCAAAAATCTGTATTGGAATCCATTTAATTTATTTAGTTGTTGTAGAACTCTATGTGTCCTCTTTTGATTTTACCACAGCCAGTAAACAAGGAAACACACTACAAAGAATCTTACCATGTCTAACCTCCAACTGTCGTTTTCTAAGATCTGTCTACAAAAACAATATACAGTGTGGGCCTTGGGTCATCCCCTTGCTTTTGATTGGATGTCTTTCTTTTCCATATGCATATACCTTATTTCATGGCTATCCTACTGTTAGAACTGGGGGTCTCTAGTTGGCTGAGGTAGGTACCTTAGGCCAAATAGGGACCCTTGCTTCTAAGTCAGGGAAAGGAAGGACACCTTCTCAGATAGCCCCTGCTCACCCCCTCGGTAGCTTGGCACGAGCAGTCAGGCTTATCTTCAAGGCAAATGTGTAAAGTATTTGCAACCACGCTCTCAGTGAGACAATGATAACACCACAAATGGACTCCACACGAGTTTCATAAAAAAACCAATTATATGTTTATATAAAAAGATGTACGATGAGACCACACGATAAAAATCCAACATATGCGTATTTGTAATATTTCACCTTGCCGGTTGTTAGGCCAGCAAGCACTGGTAGGTTCTTGCAGTATTAATGAGCCATTCTCAATGATCTAATGCAGTCCTAATGCAATGCTATGCAGTTCGTAAGGCAAGAATCAGGCAATTCGTAATGCACCAATCAGGCAGTTCGTAATGCGAAAATAATGCAATTCGTAATGCAGCAATCAGGCAGTTCGTAATGCAAAGATAATGCACTTCGTAATGCAACAATCAGGCAGTTCGTAATGCAAAAAATAAGATACTTCAGCACCGATCGCGGTGCTCTGGACGGTCTCTATGCCACTCTTACTGACTCGCGGTCAGCTACTGCCAAAATATGCCCCAACACTTTTCTGATGGAAAACAAAGTGCAGCTCCACACTCCGACCCTGGTACTGCCACTCCTCGGCAAGTACAGGCCGCAATACGAACTTGAGCGGAGGCTCACGCTGCAAAGATGTGAAAGGCCGAGAGCGTTTCTCTCGGAGCCCACACCCCGCCCCAGGCGGCGACACACGCACGCTCGCTGAGCGTTACCTGGGGGGTGCGATCTCACTCTCCTCGTGACTTGGGCCTCCAGTGCGACTTCGTTGATCTTGGGCAGAGGAACTCGGTGGGGGGGGGGGCCCCCCCCCAACAGGGATGGTTCGAGGTCCCTCCATGGCAAAGGCAGGCTCGGGCCGGCGGCACCGCTCTTCTGGGGACGCAGGTCCGGGCCGATGGCAATGACGATCGCAGCAGCTGTGGTCACGCTGCTCGATCGACGCAGAGAACAAGACTGCTCCGGGACACACAGTCACGGGGCAATTCCTCACGAAGGTCTCAGGCTGCAACAGGGCACACGCACACAGCGTCGCTGAGACTCACTTGAGCTCCGGGTGCACACGATCACAGGGCATTCCTCACGAAGGTCTCAGGCTGCACGAAGCACACGCTCACAGCATCGCTGAGACTCACTTGGACTCCGGGTGCACACGATCACAGGGCAATCCTTACGCAGGTCTCAGGCTGTACGAAGCACATGCACACAGCGTTGCTGAGACTCACTTGAGCTCCGGGTGCGCACGATCACAGGGCAATCCTCACGAAGGCCTCAGGCTGCACGAAGCACACGCACACAGCGTCGCTGAGACTCACTTGGACTCCAGGTGCACACGATCACGGGGCACTCCTTACGCAGGTCTCAGGCTGCACGAAGCACACACACACAGCGTCGCTGAGACCCACCTGGAAACTTTGATGTTCCTGAGTTTCCACAACAGGGAACCAGCTCTCCTCGGGCCCTTGGGGACAAGTTACTTCAGGACACAGCACACAGCAAAGTCCTTTCAAGCAGGGGGACACAGCACACAGCAAAGTTCCTTAGCCTCTCCTTGGTTAAATCAGCAAACTGCAGGCCAGCCCCAGAACACACAGCAAGGGTCAGTCCTTTCCTTCAGTCTCTTCAGCTGTTTCTTCCTTGGCAGAGGTTCCTCTTGACCACAAAGTAGTTTCAATCCTTTTCAGTCTTGATCAGTCCAACATTCAGGGGTTTCAGCTCTCATAGTTATACCCCTAAATGTCTTTGAAGTCTTTGTGTTCAGGGGGGCACTGACCCCTGTCTAAACCAGTTCTGGGTGTCTCCCTGCCAGTGACACCTTCTTCCTTTGATAGAGGGGGTATGGATCTTCAATCACTCAGCAGGAGATGGAGCCATTGTTTTATGGCGGCAGCCCAGGCCTCTTCACCTCCAGGGGCTACTCCTCCCCCCTACACTCCAGATGCAGGTCAGCCTGTTGCTGTCTCACCTCCTCCCCTGTGTCAGGACATTTCCCAGATCCTATCACATTCAAATCCAGACAGTCAATCCACAACCAGGCAGAGACACACAGAATTGTTAGAACAAAAAAACCAGCCACTTCTAAAAGTGTGGTTTCTAAACACACAATGCAAAAACCACCTTCAGAAAAAGATGTTATTGAATTGTGAATTCAGGCACACTAAACGTCACCTCTCTATCTTAAGACTATGGGAAGATAGGCTGGAAACATATTACACAGCCTCCCCCATTCTGTCCTATGGGCAAGATGGCCTTGCAACAGTGAAAAACGAAATGGAGAGTATTTCACTGTCAGGACATGGTACACACCTTAGTACATGTCCTACCTTTCACATACACTGCACCCTGTCCAGGGGGGTACCTTTGGCCTACCATAAGGGTGTCTGATGTGCATAAAAAGGGAAGGGTAAGGCCTGGCAAGTGGGTGCACTTGTCAGGACAACATGGCAGTTTAACAAACTGCGCGAAGGCACTGCAGTGGCAGGCCTGAGATCCCTCTTTAAGGCTACTGGTGTGGGTGGCACAATTAGTGCTGCAGGCCCACTAGTAGCATTTGTATTACCAGCCCTGGCACACATAGTGCACTTTACTAGGGACTTTACTAGTAAGACAAATATACCAATCATGGACAACCAATTACCATTACACTTTATACAGGGAGCACTTGCACTGTGACACTGTTCAGCAGTGGCAAAGTGCCCAAAGCATCTAAGTTGGAAACACCATGTCAGAAAAAAGGTCTAGGGGGAAGGCAAAAAGTTTAGGGAACTTTAGCCAAAAAGGGCCAAGTCCAACACAAGCCCCTCCCAGCCTAAAGCCAGGGTAGACCAATCAACTTCCTTGATGGACTTCCCTGCTTGGGGCGATAGAACACGGACGCAGGCCCGCTACCGCAGGGACACCCTCCTGTTCTATGCCTTCCTGACCCCAGGGGGTTCTCTTGGTCACTACTCCCTGGGCCAACTATGCTGCTCCATGGGTACTTCCTAGCAGTCGGGGGCCCTCTAGGGGTGCTGGTCCCTTGCCAACTCCCACCTAGAGCGGTACCCCGGGAAGATCCATCGGCCAGGATGCTGTCTCCAGTTATCCGGCCCTCCAGGTTAGAGGTGGAGTTACCCTGGTCACTTTTAGGGGACCTAGCCCTACTGGCTGGGCACTGTCCCACAGGTTTTCCCACGGGAGAACACCTTCCCCCCTTAACCTTCCATTAAGATTTTTTTGCCTGCCATTTAGGAATGGCGCCTACAAACTTCAGGACCGCGGGAGCTCTGGTTACAGACACCCCACGACCTCCTGGCGCTAGGTGTTCTTCCTCACACTGCTGGCAGGTAGGCGCTAGGCCTCCAACCTGGTGCTCCTCTAAGGAACCCTCCAGTCCCTGGGGTGGGGTTGTGCACCCCCGGGGACGCTGCTCACATTCTCTCACTCTCCTTTGAGACAGGGTGCTAGCCCGCATGCCCCCCCACTACTCTGGGACCTAACTGCTCTACCTTGCTTCTCTTTCCTCCCTAATGCCTCCTCAGACCCTTGGACCCATGACCAGGGGCCTGTCTCGGGGCAAGCTCCTGGGAATCAAAGAGCTCACAGTCTAACAGGTGTTGGCGCAACTCTGAAAAATAATTACTGAGCCTAGGGTCCCTGGAGCCCAAATTGAGCAATCCTTTGTAATCATTCGCCATGCTAACCATCACCCAATCATCCAGTGCACGCGTGTACTCCTCCAGATCCTCCACCCGAGTACTGGATTTCAGTCTCTGGAAATCCCTGAATTTCTGCAGGTACTGATCAGGAGTGAGCCCGTACCTGAGGCATAAAGCCTCCTTCATATTGGCGTAGGTCAGGGTTCCCGCCCTCTCTAAAGGTGGTAAAACATCCCTCCCAGAAGCCTCAAAGTGTTTCCATAGGCCCGCCCCCCAATGCTTCTCAGGCACCTCATTCATCATTCGTGCGATCTCATATGCCGTGAACCACGCATAAATATCATCACCCCTTTGGTAATCTCGCACTAAGTCTTTGGGAATGTACACCTTACCCGCTGGCACTGGTTGTGTGCTGCCACCATTCGAACTGGACTCCGCCTGTTTAGCCTTAATGTCCAGTTCCCTCATGCTTAACTCATGAGCTAAGAGAATCTTCTTCTCTTCCAAGGCGAGAGCGTTCCTGCTCTCCTCTGCTCGCTTTTCACTTTCAATGAGCAGCTTTTTCTCTTCTGCTTGAGCCTTAAGTTTTAAAACCTCTAACTCATGCTCTCTGACCCTTTGGTTTTCCTCCAGCTCCTCTGGGGAAAAACTCCTCCCTGAATAGTTACTACTAGCCCCTGAGGCTGGTCCTTCCACCGGTAAATCCTGTGGACCAAATCCATTCCCTGGGTCATCCTCATCCACCTCAACATCACCTGTCTCCTGAGCCTCTTTGGCTTCCCACCAGGCCCTCAAGGCCGTTTGCAGCTCCTCCTTCTTGGCGCTACTTTTCATGAGACATCCCAAAGCTCTGCAGAATTGCCTCAATTGATCAACTTTGTAGGTAAGCAAGGTCTCAATGTCGAACTCTAATTCTGCAACCTCACTGGCTACTTGACTCCTCTGAGACATGATGTGTGGCTTAAAGGTCGCTCAAAAATAGAACCAAAAATCAAAACACAATATGTGGTTGCGTCGTGTCTGCGCTAAACTAGTGATGTACACCAATCACTGTGAGTGAATTTACAAATACACATTCAAATCCCACACCGCTGACCACCAATGTTAGAACTGGGGGTCTCTAGTTGGCTGAGGTAGGTACCTTAGGCCAAATAGGGACCCTTGCTTCTAATTCAGGGAAAGGAAGGACACCTTCTCAGATAGCCCCTGCTCACCCCCTCGGTAGCTTGGCACGAGCAGCCAGGCTTATCTTCAAGGCAAATGTGTAAAGTATTTGCAACCACGCTCTCAGTGACACAATGATAACACCACAAATGGACTCCACACGAGTTTCATAAAAAAACCAATTATATGTTTATATAAAAAGATATACGATGAGACCACACGATAAAAATCCAACATATGCGTATTTGTAATATTTCACCTTGCCGGTTTTTAGGCCAGCAAGCACTGGTAGGTTCTTGCAGTATTAATGAGCCATTCTCACTGATCTAATGCAGTCCTAATGCAATGCTATGCAGTTCGTAATGCAACAATCAGGCAGTTCATAATGCAAAAGTAAGGCACTTCGTAATGCAACAATAAGGCAGTTCGTAATGCAAAAAATAAGATACTTCCGCACTGATCGCGGTGCTCTGGACGGTCTCTATGCCACTCTTACTGACTCGCGGTCATTTACTGCCAAAATATGCCCCCAACACTGTTCTGATGGAAAACAAAGTGCAGCTCCACACTCTGGCCCCGGTACTGCCACTCCTCGGCAAGTACGGGCCGTGATACGGACTTGAGCAGAGGCTCATGCTGCAAAGATGGGAAAGGCCGAGAGTGTTTCTCTCGGAGCCCGCACCCCGCCCCAGGTGGCGACACACACACGCTCGCTGAGCGTTACCTGGTGGGTGCGATCTCACTCTCCTCTCCTCGCGACTTGGGCCTCCATTGCGACTTCGTTGATCTTGGGCAGTGGAACTCGGGGGGGCCCCCCCGACGGGGATGATTCAAGGTCCCTCCTTGGCAAAGGCAGGCTCGGGCCGGCGGCACCGCTCCTCTGGGGACGCCGGTCCAGGCCGATGGCAATGACGATCGCAGCAGCTCTGGTCACGCTGCTCGATCGACGCAGAGAACAAGACTGCTCCGGGACACACAGTCACGGGGCAATTCCTCATGAAGGTCTCAGGCTGCAACAGGGCACACGCACACAGCGTCGCTGAGACTCACTTGAGCTCCGGGTGCACACGATCACAGGGGGATCCTCACGAAGGTCTCAGGCTGCACGAAGCACATGCACACAGCGTCGCTGAGACTCCCTTGGACTCCGGGTGCACACGATCACGGGGCACTCCTTACGCAGGTCTCAGGCTGCACGAAGCACACGCACACAGTGTCGCTGAGACCCACCTGGAAACTTTTATGTTCCTGAGTTTCCACAACAGGGAGCCAGCTCTCCTCGGGCCCTTGGGGACAAGTTACTTCAGGACACAGCACACAGCAAAGTCCTTTCAAGCAGGGGGACACAGCACACAGCAAAGTCCCTTAGCCTCACCTTGGTTAAATCAGCAAACTGCAGGCCAGCCCCAAAACACACAGCAAGGGTCAGTCCTTTCCTTCAGTCTCTTCAGCTGTTTCTTCCTTGGCAGAGGTTCCTCTTGACCACAAAGTAGTTTCAATCCTTTTCAGTCTTGATCAGTCCAACGTTCAGGGGTTTCAGCTCTCATAGTTATACCCCTAAATGTCTTTGAAGTCTTTGTGTTCAGGGGGGCACTGACCCCTGTCTAAACCAGTTCTGGGTGTCTCCCTGCCAGTGACACCTTCTTCCTTTGATAGTGGGGGTCTGGATCTTCAATCACTCAGCAGGAGATTGAGCCATTGTTTTATGGCGGCAGCCCAGGCCTCTTCACCTCCAGGGGCTACTCCTCCCCCCTACACTCCAGATGCTGGTCAGCCTGTTGCTGTCTCACCTCCTCCCCTGGGTCAGGACATTTCCCAGATCCTATCACATTCAAATCCAGACAGTCAATCCACAACCAGGCAGAGACACATAGAATTGTTAGAACAAAAAAACCAGCCACTTCTAAAAGTGTGGTTTCTAAACACACAATGCAAAAACCACCTTCAGAAAAAGATGTGTTATTGAATTGTGAATTCAGGCACACTAAACTTCACCTCTCCATCTTAAGCCTATGGGAAGATAGGCTGGAAACATATTACACAGCCTCCCCCATTCTGTCCTTGGGACAAGATGGCCTTGCAACAGTGAAAAACGAAATGGAGTGTATTTCAATGTGAGGACATGGTACACACCTTAGTACATGTCCTACCTTTCACATACAATGCACCCTGCCAGGGGGGGTACCTTGGGCCTACCATGGGGGTGTCTGATGTGCATAAAAAGGGAAGGGTAAGGCCTGGCAAGTGGGTGCACTTGTCAGGACAACATGGCAGTTTAGCAAACTGCGTGCAGGCACTGCAGTGGCAGGCCTGAGATCCCTCTTTAAGGCTACTGGTGTGGGTGGCACAATTAGTGCTACAGGCCCACTAGTAGCATTTGTATTACCAGCCCTGGCACACATAGTGCACTTTACTAGGGACTTTACTAGTAAGACAAATATACCAATCATGGACAACCAATTACCATTACACTTTATACAGGGAGCACTTGCACTTTGACACTGATCAGCAGTGGCAAAGTGCCCAAAGCATCTAAGTTGGCAACACCATGTCAGAAAAAAGGTCTAGGGGGAAGGCAAAAAGTTTAGGGAACTTTAGCCAAAAAGGGCCAAGTCCAACACCTACCCATTAATGTGTTTGTTCTGCCTCCTTTAGCACAGCTTCTTCACAAAAATTCTGATTGGAAAATCATTCGACCGCTAAAGAGAGGGGACTTTTTTTGGTTTGGTTTCTCTCTTTGTCCTGCCACTCACTGATACTCTTACTCATCCCCCGCTATATATATATTTTGCTGCTCGTGGTTGCTTGTTTAGGTGCTCAGATGCTGCAAATTGCTGCCAGGCTGCCTACTTCCTTGTTTGATGCTCCTGGCCCCTCCCTTACCAATGCTGTAGTATTTCTTTTGGGTTTTTTGTCGGAGACTGGCACTTGCATGCGAGAGAGTGTGTGTGTTAGGAGTTAATTAGTTATCTACATGGGTACGTTGTCTTACTGAATGCTTGCCAGTGGTTTGAAATATTGTATTTAACAGAAAAAAGGTATATCTATGAATTATTTCCTGCACTTCACAAGGCGGAATTCATTTACAGGGAATTTAGAATTCATAAAAAAATTAAAAAGTAAACATTTCATCTTTCTTCCCTTAAACGCTTAATCAGCACACCTGACAAGTTCATCTTTACTGACCCAACCTTGATGCAAGCATCTCGCTATGAATCCTTCCCAGTTGTGAAAGTAAACATTGTAAATGCAGAACCCTGTCAGCAAAGTTGCACTGGCCCACACTGCACTTTGTTTTCTTTCTTTATTTACACCTTGTTAAAACTCTACAGAGTTAATGTACTATAAAAGAAAACCACAAAGTCAATAGGTAAGCACTCACCATTGAAAGACGAGGCCTAGTTTTGAAGGCTGAGGATAGATTCAGAAGGATCATAGCTCCAACACTGCCACTGTCATCCTTAAATGGAATTGCTTCCCAGATTGAGATTCCAAGCTCTAGAAGTCCAGGGTGACAACTAAATTGTGAATATCTAGTAGAAAATTACTTTCTATCAAATTTTTAAGTTGCACAGTGACTATACTTTTGACACGTTTGGGATGTAATGCTATAAAAATGGGTCTGAAGCTTTTGTGATTCTTAGGGCCCAGTGAGGGTTTCTTCAGAATGGGTGTTTTAAATTTGTCTAGTGTGGCTCCTGTCACCAGGCAGCCATTTATAATGGAGCAAACGCTAGGTGCAGTAGCCTTAGAATTTAGTTTCAAAACCTTTCCTAGGCAAATATCATGTGGTTATCCTGATGGCTTATTGCGTTTAATCAGCATGGTTACCGTCTACTCACTCAGTAGGTTTAGGGATATGTGAGGTTAGGGTTGAAGTCCATATGACAGGGAGGCTGGGGACTCAGCTTATTGGTTGCTATTGGACTGAATCTTCTTTCTAATTAAACAAACGTTGTTGAAGACGTAAATCAGCCATTGACTTAGTTGGTGATTGGGTGTGACTCACTGCCACTCGCACACAATATCCTGAAGCCAGATGGTAGACAGTTTTTAATAATGATTTAAGAGAAGTGGTGTATTTTTGTGTAGTCATATATTTTGTTTGGTAGACCGAACAAAATGGGAAAATGTTTGTGGCTGATGTGTACAGGTGTTTTTGGATTCAACTGAGATGTTATCCTCCAATTCATCTCTAGTGAGTGCAGTTTTTGTTCTTTCTGCTTATGTACAGATGGCTGTTAAATCCTTCATTGTTTCACATTCTGAGGCATCTATTCTTGATGTCATGGCTTCAATTAAATGTATAAATAACACTACATATCCAACTCTAGAAAAGGGTTTGAACCGTTCTCTAGTTTTAACAGCTGTCTTAAAATCAGGGATCAATTTGTTTTTCCATGGCCAAAACCATTGTTTGCAGGGAGTTTGCTTATGGCTCCTTGCAGTGTTTGAAATAATATGGCAGAGATCTAAGCAGGTGAGAGGCATAACTGACTTGTAATCCGTACATGTGATTTGCATGACCACAAACCTTAGCAAATCTTCAGCCCCACTGTAACACATGTACTGAGATTAGTCTGTCATACCTAGTCAAGAGAGACACATTGCTTAACTCTACTGACTGCACATTTGCACAAACCTATGCAATTTAGTCTGTGATGGAACCCTCTAGACCATGTGGTATGACTGGGTACTTCTCCCACACTATGTTGCTAATGGGCCTTCTGCCCATGACCTAGAGGGATCGCAAAAAGAATATTTCGATGGCTCAGCTGCCATGCTCTTTAGCTCATCAACATTTTGACTTAGACTGTGCCTAAAGCGTGATTTCTGGTGGTTTATTCTGTTTGTATTCCATTAACTCCTACGTACGCTCGCAAAATGCAATGACAATCACACCAATGGTAACAAGTAGTGCAAATCAACAATATTTAAGCTGCTTGTGTTTTACAGACTGGAGAAATCAGTTTTTGTAATTATTATAGTCAGGATCATATTGCATACCACTTAGGATCAGGGTAAAATCTGGAAATAACTGATTTTGGAAGCAAATTTCAGCCCACTTTTCAAGTGTGAAAGACAAAAATTAAGCCTCAGACAGGATCAACTAGGTCCATATTTTATTGTGTAACCTGTAAAAACTATCTTCAGTTTTATAATCTGATTTTTCGCAGGTGTAACATTATTACATAATATGATGTATTTGCGAAACTGGCTGTCTCGATTCTTATATCTAGGAGCAAGAGAGATGGTGAAATGAGGTTTTGCTCCTTCTTGTCCCAGCTCAATGTATACTTAATATAACAATCAGTTACTATGGGCCTAAACTAAAGAATAAAAATACAGACATGAAAAGAAAACCCGCCTCTTCTACAACCTTCTCCGTTACATGATGGGCAAGAAACCTCCTTTTTTCCCAAAACTTGAATGGACTCTGGGATAAGGCCCCTTCGATTCCCCACCTTAAGAATGTGGACAAAGTCATACCGCCCCTTCTCTCGCTAACTGCCTACGCTACTGATCACATCAATGCTATGTCTCTAAAAGTGTACCTCGATCCCGCCCTTGCAGCACTACTTGCGTCACGGTGCTAGGATTGCGTTTAACGCACCCTCCCATTGAATTGCCCGCCTTCAGCAGAGGAGCTAAATTTTGAGTTATTGCTGCAGAGCTGAACATGTGAAATTACGCAGTGCCCTCCTGAGTAGATTTGTAATTCACAAACTGTGAATATCTATTAATGGTCTTAGTGGTTGTCGTGGCTGAAATTGTTTACATGTAACATTTCTTAAAACTTTCAGATGGCCCGAGACCCTCACAGAAAGAAATCATCTCTCTACGGGCATTCATGCTGCTGTTCCTGAAGCAACTTATCCTGAAGGTAACGCTGATATGACCAATTCTTATACATTTAAATGCACATATGAGTACCTATACATTTATGTATGCAGCAGTGTAAATTGGCAGCTCAGACGCATGCGCACATGCTACTGTATGAAATAGTCTTGACACTTTACAACTGCAGAAAACAGGACCATCTCCCTGAGCTGTTGAAAGTTTTTATACATTAATGCAGAGCAAGGAGGATGCCCTAATTTGAAAACAGCGTTAAAAGTGCTCAGTTTGTGGAGATGGCAACATCTCAGCACACTAACCAGCCCACGGTGCAACACGCCATTTAGTCAGGGTGGATTTCCTTTCTCCAGGACTAGGTGTGATGCTGAAAACATGGAAGAGCTTGCACTACTAAATTATACTGATAAGTAAGTATGCAATCATGCCAAAAGTATTTTAATGATATGACCTGATGCCCAGTCTAGATTTGTTGAACCTCCAGGGGAGTATTACAAGTTTCCTGAGGACGCAAAAGGGGGTTAAGGCATGCTTTTTGCACCCTGCGGTACTTTGGTATTACTGATTGGGCTGCAAACACCTGTGCAGTCTCTTCTGTGCTATCCAGTGCTTAATTTGTAAAAGAATAAATGTCAGGCCCAAATTTTTCTAAGAAGCCCCCCGGTGCTGCTGTTGATTGTTAGGGTTGCCGAATACCAGGTGTATCTAGTCTTTATTTCACCTCATGCCTCTTTCATCCACTAATGTACAATGACTGTCCCGATATCTCACTGTCATAAATCCCTTTAAATCCCAGCTTTCTCACTTTATCACTCATGTCTTTCCCCTTCAGTCCCTCTTTGCTGCTTTTCTCTCTCTTGTTCTCAGTCGAAGTCTGATAATTAAAAATATGTCCGGGTCCCCAAAAAGAGTGCTGGTGGGCCCCACCTTCAACCACCGGCTGGGATTAAATGCTGGTGATTATGCATTGAGGGTGACACTTGGTGGTGGGGGGATGGGGGAGTCCCAGGAACTCAAAGGCACCCCCCTGCAAGCAGGTGCAGTCACATCTGCCTGTGGGGATCCCAGCCCCCTCTTAAAACTGAGGTCCCCATCTCAGTCTTTCACAGACACACTCTCACCAACAAAGGTAGAAGCCGACAGAGTTCTCGTTTGCACTGGGGAGAGCAGATTTTTTCTTTATTCTGGTGTACTGTTCCAGACTGTATCAGGCACACTGAGCCCAGGGGGAGCAACAACGCAGACCAGGGCAGCCTGGCCTAGAGGTAACACAGCACCAGTTTTCCACCGCCCTTACATTGCCTCTTTTATCAAAACACTTGTGGCTGCTCTTGAACAATTGGTTAGACTTGGTGGGGGGGGGGAGGATGACTACATAACCATCAAAAAGGGTGATTGTTGCACGGCATGTTGGTGTTTGTGATTGGCCATCTTGGCATTCTGTTGCAAAGTCTCATGCAAAGCCTTTACTAGCAGGACCAGCATTTGCACTAGTGGATCCAGTTTGTCTCACACTCCGAGCCCGGCCTTTCCTCCTCTTAAGTGAGACTGTGAGTAAGAGCAGTTGATCTGCTCTTACTCACAGAGCAGCGTAGTCTATTCCCTACTTCTGTTTTGGTGGATATCATTCTCACTCCTATGCTTGCAGTCTTGTTCTGAGGTTGCAATATTGAGGGTAGTATTGTCACATCTTTTGACCCCGCTATCTAGAGGAAAGCTGAGATGTGCCAGTCATAATTTCCTTTTGGGGGACAAGAATCCACTCTTCATGAAATCATGTTAATTAGTGTAGCTTGATTAAAGTTAAGGAGATGGGTGTAACAAACTGACAAGGGCCAAGGCTGATGACTACTTGGCCCTCTAATGATTTCTGATTGGAAGATCGTGTGTCTGCATCATCTAGTTGGTGTAAGAGTTACCATTCTTTGCTCACCAGTGAATAAAAGAAGTGTGAAGATGTTCTGTTCTGTCCTGTCTTGTCATAGTCCATAAAACTAAATAACTACAAAATAATTCCACGGTATCATGGCAACCAGTTATAAGGGCCTGATGGTTACCAACCTCCAGAGAGGCAATGACTCCTGCACATTGATCGAGGGCGACAATGATGATGCCACCAGCAAGAAGTTACATCTTGTTTGTTCCAAGTTTAAGAGCTACCAGTACACCAAGAGTGAAACGTGTAAAAAGTATGAGTAGTGTTTCTAACCCGCTGAGAAAGAGCCTGGCACAGGTAAGGCTAATCCATTCCCCAAAGGACCAATGAGGCGTTACTTGAAATCGAAGGATGCATTACACTTGCTTACACAAAACACTTTCTAGATTTTCATTTAATAATATTTTTCGTACACATTGAACTTAATTTCTGATAGTCAGTCTGTGCGCGTGTATATTATATATAACTTTATGATCCTTTTTTTCGTAAACAATTGTTTACAGATCACCTAAATTGCACCCGTGACAGAAAATTTTGCAGGAAGCAAATTTATCTTTTTAACCAATGACCACCACAATAATGACACATGAATCAAGTGGAAAAAAGGGAAAAAAATGTCTTTTGTCCCACATTCAAGTCAATCCAAATGCTGGTTCAACACTGGTGTAGGATTCCCTGGCATAAGTGCGAAGTGACCCTACACGAGGGCCTACTCCTGGGACTGGTGCAATTTTTCATGAGCTGGCCCGAGATTTAGTCAACTTAAATCAAAGTTACTTTTGCGTTTCATTGTAAATGTCTGCACTTGGTTCAGATGCTACTGTCTTTTTAAAATGTGTTGTTTATGACGTGGTGTAAAAGGGTCAGTTTTTATTTTTTTAAACTTGATGATTGCCCCTGGCCACAGAGGCGTAAATCATTTGGGAGCAAAAATATAAAAAAGAGAGGAGGGCGCTTGTGTCCTCGGGATTAGCTAATCATTTGCACTGATGTATTTTGTTTTGTTAATTCGTAGGATCGAGGAGTCAAGGAAGACGAACTTCAAAGCATTTTAAATTACTTGTTAACAATGCACGAGGTACGTGTGCCCTGTTGTTTACTTTTCTGACCATATGAAACTCTAAGTAAGTAAAAACCTTGGAGAATTTAACTGACACTTAAAAGAAATTAGCATCTTAACACGTGACCAATCATTATTTGCAGGTGGCCCGGTTACAAAGGAGATGCGCACTCAAATCAAAAAGTGTAGGCTTGGCCCCATGTGACATATCATGCCTATAGAAGTTGCATTTATACCTTAGGCTGCGTAGAGCACGAGTGTTTGTTGCACAGTTCAAGACTGCCCTCTAGTGATTGCCCTGTGGCTGCTGATGGTCCCTCAGTTTATGGAGTGTCTGGCACAATGTTTCCGCTACAGTAGTTCCATGAACTCTGGCTGTCCCAGTCTCCGAGGTTCATCCTTGCCAAGGGCTCAGCAGCTTCCGGAACAATAACATTCTGAAAATACAATGACAAAACATCTTAAACAAGCACATCTTAATCAAACATTCCCAAAATCAAAAGTCTGGCATCCAATGTCAGACCTATTGGCTTTGCCAATGGTTGTGTAAGATGTGCAGTACTGCTGCACACCACGGGTGTAGGACATCAAAATGCCAGACTTCTATTCTCTAAATGTGGTGCATAATTATATGCTCATGAAATGAGCAATTTGCAAACATTATTGTAACTTCAGCTGGCGATTGTAGGCAC
Source organism: Calotriton arnoldi (assembly GCA_963921515.1). Classification (NCBI taxonomy): domain Eukaryota; kingdom Metazoa; phylum Chordata; class Amphibia; order Caudata; family Salamandridae; genus Calotriton; species Calotriton arnoldi. The sequence continues at coordinate 543,221 of CAWUFW010003044.1, read as the reverse complement.
TATTGTTTCTCATTTAAATGTAAGCTTTTTAGTGGGCATTCTGTTCATCATTCTATTTGTAGAGTACTTAGTTTTGATGATTGACTCATTTGCCATCTGCTTTCATATGATACACAGGTTGTGCGAATCATCAGACTGTGGGTGTGTCAGATGGGTGATCTCATGATGGTGCTCCATTGGACTGTTCCCATAGTGGCGCTCCATTGGACTGTTCCCATAGTGGCGCTCCATTGGACTGTTCCCATAGTGGCGCTCCATTGGACTGTTCCCATAGTGGCGCTCCATTGGACTGTTCCCATAGTGGCGCTCCATTGGACTGTTCCCATAGTGGCATTCCATTGGACTGTTCCCATGGTGGCCCTCCATTGGACTGTTCTCATGGTGGTGCTCTATTGGACTGGTCCCATGGTGGCGCTCCATTGGACGGTTCCCATGGTGGCGCTCCATTGGACGGTTCCCATGGTGGTGCTCCATTCGATTGTTCCCCTGGTGGCGCTCGATTGGACGGTTCCCATGGTGGCGCTCCATTGGACTGCCACTGTTTTTTTTCATTGTGTGGTTACCAGACTCTCCTTTGTCATAGGAGCTTCACGAGCAAACCCTGTTATTTACTACTTCACAGGATGAAAACATTCATGATGTGCTGCAACTGTTAGTTGCTCTCATGTCGGAGCACCCTGCGTCGATGATACCAGCCTTCGATCAAAGGAATGGAATACGGTACAGTATATTCTCATGCAAGATAGTGACGTGTGCCATTACTGCAAGCATCATACCATGCATAAGAACACACCATTCGATAAATTCGTATCTGCATAAATAAAAAGAATCTTCATTGATCATGCCTAACTGTTTCCTCCACCACAAACATAAAGCTTGCTAGTAAGATTAGTGTGAGTTGGGCCTGATTCACAACAACTCTGCTATTACTTACTCCTGAAGCACTCCAGGCTTACCCCTGGAAGCCAGGAGTACAGAGTAAGCCAGCACTTCCACAAAAGTAAGTCAATCTGACTCATAGCAAAATCTTGGAGAATTCACTCCCATTGTGTTTTCCTTAACAGTTTGGTGCAGCAGTTTGTGTTACACCATTATGATTGGGGGACTCTTCCATTAAAACTGTCGATCTTAGAATTCTCTCTATAACTATAGTTTAGGTCCGTTGTGGATCAAGTGCCGTATTAGCCAATGCAGTGCATTTTCCTTCATTGCACCGGGCCACCTTTTAAAAGGTGCGCCAGGTGCAATGAAGGAAAATGCACTGCATTATGATGAATGCACTGCCCCCATGGCAGCCACGAACTTGCGCTGCCCTGGGGGCAGCGCATTTATGTGAAAAATGGAGCAGTTGCTTTGCAGCCTCTCCGTGTTTTCACAGTGCAGGTGGCAACCCACCTGCACTGTGAAGGGGGAATAGAGATCCCCTTGCAGGTGGGTGCAGTGAGTGACTGCACTTGACTGCAAGGTGATGTCTGGTGGGTCCATGGGACTCCCTTTCCTCACTACAGAGGGCTGCCATAAGGGGGTGCACTGACAGTGCGCCACCTTTTAGGTGGCACACTGTCAGTGCACCTCCTTTTAGGTGGCGCACTGTCAGTACGCCTCCTGAGAGCATCTTTGCCTCTGCGCCCGAGTCTGTAATACGGTGCGGGCGCAGAGGCAAAAAGATTCCCTCATTTGCATGGGGCACTCCCACATGCAAATAAGGGAACGACCTCTGAAGATAGCGCTGGCGCTTTATGTGCGCCAGCGCTATCGGTTTTACAGAAGGGGGCCGCACAAGCGTCTGCGGCCCCTTCTGTAATACTAAAGTGCCCTGGGGTTGCGCATAGCTCGCACAAACACATGTTGCGTCCCAGGGCACTTGTATAATACGGGCTCAAAATTGTCTCCTAGCCATAGAGAAATAAATACTGCACAGCTTCTGATCTCCAAATCTGATTGACAAATTTAAGTAAGGAAAACAATTCTCTTTTCTGAATGAATCAATTTGCTGTTAGCAGTCCCAGGCTAGTAATAACGACAATCCCCTGGATAAGTATTGAGATGTTGGGATAAGCCAGAAATTCTACTAGTTAAAATATTGAAATGAGTAGTACATGGACATTTTTTTCACTTACAAAATTTCAAAATATATTGAGTTTTTTAAGTAAACATGCAATTTGTAATTTATGACTTTTTAAAAAAATTTAAAGTTTGCCAATGATGTAAAAATGTTATGCATAACAACATTTGAGGGTAGTTCATGCAATTAGAACCAGCCCATAGCAATTGAATGACAAAGCTACATTTTATTTGGAGGGAATTTGGTTATTTAAGCAATATACATATTGTATTTTTTTCTCAGTTTGACTCCTCTTTTGACACGTTGGAAAATATATGTTTTAAAGAGTAGCTCTAAATGCTTGATGTAAGTAGGGAATCCAAGAGTCCCTTTTTCGTGGCGTAAAGCTAATATAGATGTTAACAGAATGATACGACACGCTGGACTTCTATTAAAGAATTTAAAAATTGTGAGCTAGAAACGTTTAAAACTGTCTGGCTGCGTTCTTTGCCATTACACATTGCATAAAAATAAAAAACGGAGGCCGCGGTCCCCGGCGATGAGACCTGTCAGAATATCAAGTCCTCTTGCGGTAAGTTAGAGGCCTGAGTGGTTTTCGTTGCTGGGCCTGTGCCATGGGCTTGATTTGATGATGGATGGCAGGCCTGCATCAGCAGAAGGGGCGGGCATTCATGCCACGCTGTTGCTTAGACCTGCATTGCATGAAACGCCGGCATGGATAAATTATTCATCCACCTCCAGCTGTAGAGCTCTTTAGTGGGTATTGATATATTAATTAAATGACCATTAAAGCAGTTGAAATCTACTGCATAATTTATTTTCTTTCTAGGGTGATTTATAAGCTCCTGGCATCTAAAAGTGAAAGCATCCGAGTGCAAGCTCTGAAGGTACTGGGATATTTTCTCAAGCACTTGGGCCACAAGTAAGTATAACCAGTTTAACCCATATTCTGTAAACTTGTTTTCTTTATGAACTTTCATTGTGTTAAGAATGTGTATTATAGGGCGATCTAAATTTAAAAACAAAATATGTAATAATAAAAGATTTTGCATTTTTTCTAGTAGCAATATTTTGTGTGCAGTGGTATAGTGTAACCGTTTATATAGGCTAAGATACCAGTTGGTCTATGATACCACCAAAGAGCGCTGTGACTTCACCAATGAGAAGGCTACATGCCTGGTCTTTTGTGATGTCATGGAACCCAATGTCTTTTAATAGAACCTCATGTCACACAGTTATAGGGAGCCTTAGCAGGTCAATTGGTAATACAACATGAGCGGAAAAAGAAAAGCCAGTTTACGAGGTGTATGTGGGATCGGACTCAGAAGTTAGCTGAACCTTGTGGGGAGGTATGTGTATGTGTTTATCACCCATGTTTAGAACCTTGTTTAGGATATATAGCAGTGGGGTAATGTGGCTCATTTTTAGACACTCTGCAGATTATCTTGGTTGAATTTGAGGTGTTGATAATTTTAAGCCAGTTTGCACTTGTGATGTTAGTGGCCATTTTGTCCAAGGAGGCTGTAAGGGAATTGTACGTGAGCAAAATATGTAGATGTATATGGGTAAATCAATAGCACGTGTACCCAGTAATAGAGTGCCAAAGGCAAGTCCCTATGAATAATAATCTCAATATTTGTTGGTCAGGAAACTAGTGAAGAAAGAAGTTCTGAGTTCTTTTCAGAAGATGATGAGGGTTGGAGCCAGGTGTAGTTCAGGAGGCAGCATGTTTCACAGTTGAAAGCTCATGCTAAGAAGGGCTGGTAAATATGTTGCCAATTTTTGAAGAAAGGGATTTTTGGTGTTGCTTTGAGCAGCCTTGTGTGCTATAGAGACTGTTTTTAAAATGCATCAGACAACTGCTAACCAGTGTTGGAAATGAGAAATGCTTTGACATAGGTCTAGTGGAGAGTTTCTGGTAGACATCTTGCCTCTGTGATGATTACCTTACATTAACTTTAGTTGAGATGTTTGGAGACTGGTGAGCTGAGTAATTCAGTTTTCCAGTCTTGACTTCACAAGTGTCTGTCCAAATAAGTACAAACCTTTTTTCAGCAAGGTAGTGTTTTATGTTTCTTGGAACGGGCAGAGTTTAGTGGGCTCTGTAATGATGGACCAATACGAATATGGTGTAGTTTCTTGTAATTTAATAAAGGCAACTTCGGACAGCACAGGTGTTGAGGTGTGAGCACGTCCACTGCCTCACTGCGTCTGACCGATAACATTCTCTTTTACCTCATACATAGTACAGAATCTTCATAACACTCTAAACTCTACAATTCTATTAAAGACACATTACTACACATCCCTCTTCTTTATTGCAAACATACCCCTATCTTCCCCTAATAATACCAAATAAAAAATAAAAAAAATAAAAAATTAAAATTGAGAAAAAACAATACATAAATCAAATATAGGTAACACAAACATAGTCTTCCAGTTTCCTGGGTTTAACAATGTTTCTGCCAAAGCTGCTAACTCTGTCAGAGCTAGTAGAAGAACTTTGATTAGCAGGGTAACTGGGTACTTCATTACCATTGCACAGGTCTGAGCTATGATCAGACCTAATGTCAGTGATGGGAGGTACATTTCCATTGTTAGTATGATTAACGGTAATCCACCAATATCTGTCCCCCTCGGAATCAACCTTAGTGCCTTGAGTTTCTTTACCAGCACTACCTTCTTTAACAACAGCTAATTTGCTCATATGATAAATAGATCCATCTTCTAGCTGCACTGTATTTCTATGCACCTTGACAATTTTCTTTGGTTCGCTAAATTTGTTTTTTCCTTTTACGATTTTCCTACTGGATTTCACTCTTACCCATTGTCCTATACGAATATTAACATTCCTGACACCATACTTTCTGTCAAAGTACACTTTGTTCTTCTGTTGAGACTTTGCCATGCATTCCTTTATGTCACTAACATCCCATTCAATTTTGTTTCCTTTGTTCATCCAACCTGGATTAACTTTTGAATGTGGAACTCTACCTCTCATGATACCGAAAGGACTATTACCAATTGAGTCATGAATGGTAACTCTGTAGCTCCACACCATTTTCTTTAATTCAATCTCTAAATCCTTTTTGTTTTGCATAGCTAACTGCAAAGCACCTTTAATAACTCTGTTTATCCTTTCCACAACAGCATTTCCTCTTGGATGATAAAGTGCTGTGAATTTTTGATTAATACCAGCATATTCCATGAAGTTTTTCATTTCTAAGGATTTAAACTGAACACCATTATCAGTAAGTAAGGATTTAGGAAGCCTTCTCTCAGAAAAATATTCTCAAGGAATTTGATAACAGAGCGAGTGTCAATTTTTGTAACGACTTCAACTTCAAGCCATTTCGAAAATAAATCCATTAAAACAATAATATATTTTTGAGAACCATCAGTCCATAACACTGGCCCCATTATATATAGAGCTACATCTTCCCACGGTAAATCGGGACAAACTAAGGAACTTAATGGAGGATTTAAGGTTTTCTGAGACTTGTCTGCTGACACACATTCCATACAAGATCTAACAAAACGTTCTGTTTCAATGTCAATTTTAGGCCACCAATACAAGGATTTAATATTGCGTTTAGTTCGTGCAATACCAGGATGGCCTTCATGACATAGTGAAATTATCTTATTTCTTAATACTGATGGTGGAATAATTTTTCCTCCTCTAACTAAAAACACTCCCTCAATACCCAACTCATTTCTTACTTCCCAAAATGCTTTAAGTTCACCAATAAGGTCAGATTTTATACATCTTTCCCAACCATTTTCAACACTGTGTATTACTTTATCTAAAATGGCGTCATTAGATTGTGCGTTCATCCATTCTTCTTCTTCTATACCTTGACAATTATCACTTACAAAAATGCCAGCCACGCACACGTCATTCCAGGGACTGGTGTCAACCTCTGTAAGAGGTAAGGACATTCTGCTTAAAAATCAGCAGTGACATTCATTCTACCAGGAACATATTGTACCTTGTAGATAAAATCTTGCAATCGCATGGAAAGTCTGGCTATCCTAGCGGAAGCTCTTGATAGTCCGTCAGTGGTTAACACTTTAGTCAACGGTTTATGATCCGTTCTCACTGTAAATTCTCTTCCCCAAATAAATTTTCTGAAGTGCTCGAGAGCCCACACACACGCTAAAGTCTCCCTTTCTATAACCGAATACCTCTCTTCGGTGGGAGATAATGACCTTGAAGCAAAAGCTATAACATCTTCGTTCCCACTTTCGTTGTTTTGAGTGAGGACCGCCCCTAAACCTTTCCCACTAGCATCGGCAGTTATAAAGGTAGTAGCAGAAGGATTAAATCCTTTTAATGTGGGAGCTTTAACGATAGCTGATTTAATATCTAAAAAGGAAGATTGACATTTGTCTGACCAATCAAATTTGCTTTTGTTTTTTATTAAGGAACGCATTTCATGAGTTTTGACCGAAAACTTCTCCACAAATTTGGAATAGTATTCCGCTAAACCTAAAAATGAACTAAGTTCATCTTTGTTTTGTGGTGGAGGAGCTTTGACTATAGCTTCAATAAGTTTATCTTTAGGTTTAATGCCATCACGACAAATTACATGTCCAAGGTAAGTTACATTAGATTCCGCAAACTTGCATTTGGTGATTTCACCAGTTAAACCTTTTTATCAAGCACTTGCAAAACTTTCCTTAAGATGTCATCATGGTGTTTTTTTGACTTACCCATGATTAACATGTCATCTTGAAAAATACAACGTCTTGGATGTCTCCAAATAACTGTGTCATGAGTCTTTGAAACACAGCCGCCGCCGATGCCAATCCAAAGGGCATTCGGCGGAACTGGAAACATCCAAACAGTGTACAAAAAGCAGTCAAGTGTTTACAATCAGCATCTAGCATAATTTGATGGTAAGCAAGAGGACAAGTCTAACGTGGAAAACCACTTTGCATCCCTGGTTAAAGATAACATTTCGTCAATGCGAGGTAATGGGAATTGATCAACAATAATGTTGTTGTTCAAACCTCTTAAATCAACACACAAGCGGACTTTGCCGTTGGCACGTCTCGCGACGACCAACGGAGATATCCATTCAGATGATTCTATTGGTTCAATAATGTGTGTATCTAATAATTTATCCAGTTCTTGTTTCACTTCATCCCTCACAATAAATGGAATATTTCGTGTTTTATGAATCTTGGGGATAGCATTTTGTTTCAACCTGATGGAATGAGAAAATCCTTTCAATTTTCCAACTTTTCCATTGAATACATTAGGAAATTCAAACACCCATTTTTTAGTGTCCTCAGATTCACATGCTACTAATACCTGTTCTGGACTATTAGGATTTAAAATAATGTTCAATTTGCGTTGATCTTTCCATCCAAGGACGGATGGTCCATCTTTGGCTACGTACAGTTTACACAAAGCAGTCCTGCCTTTGAACCTGAAGATAAGCTGTCTAAACCCAATAATATCTATTTTCTCACCAGTATAGCTTTCAGGGTTGATGTCAGGTGCATCTAAATGATTTCCAATGGTGGAACAAAAATGGTGTAACCACACATTTTCGGCAATGATAGTGTAAGGCGAGCCAGAATCTGCCGCCACCTGCAATGATACACCACCAAAAGAAACCCAACATAAAGGTTTACTGTCGCCCTCACCAGAAATTTTCAGGACAACTTTCTTCTTAGTGTCACATTTAACTTTGATGTCATCATCACCATCATCCGAGGAAGATTCCTCAATATCACTCTCTCTCACACAAGCCACTTTACTCTTTTTCTTATACATTTTGCGACTGCATGCTTTGGCAAAATGTCCAATTAACCCACACTCTAAGCATTTCGCAGATCGTGCTGGGCATTTGTAATACTGAGCAGAGTGTGAAGTGCTGCCACAACGGTAGCATGAATAATTATACTGCTTGTTTTTTATAGAACTATCACTTTTCTTAACGTCATTTTTATCAAACTTTTTTTGTATGTTTGAGAGTATTTTCCCTGACTTTCTGAAATTTTGTTAACGGAGTCACTACATTCTTTTTTTTCGGATGCCAACGTAACTTTAGCACAACGCTCTGATAACTCCGCTTTTTTGACAATAGTAATAATATCTTTCAAGTTGGATTCACCCTCCACCCACAATCTATCTTGTATAGCCTTATTTTTTGCATACATTACAATTTGATCTCTTATAAGTTCATCATGAAGATGACCAAATCTACACGATATAGAAAGCTTTCTTAAGGCTGATACATAATCCTCAATGGATTCATGTTTTTCTTGTTTCCGTTGAAAAAATGCGTGGCGCATAACTCCAACACACACAGTGGGTGAAAAGTGTTCATCAAGATCCAATAAGGCAGCTTTAAATATGTCTATGTCACCAGGTCTATCTTTTTGTTCCAATTGCCCAAATACACGAAGACCTTCGGGACCCAGACAGTACATTAAGATCCTTTTCTTCCTTTCAGGAGAATAAGCTCCACTACAATCTTCAAGATTGGCAATATAGTTAAAAAAATAGACTTTCCACTCGTTCCATTGAATAATAGGTTCTCCAGGAGATGACAAAAATTCTTTTGGGGTATTTAGATGAAATGCAGAATCACCCTGTGGGGTTGTCTCTCCTTGAGAAGATGCTGTTGGAGTGGTCATTATGTAGTGATACTCCCGAAATGTAATGTACAAGGAAGAATAAATAAAAATACGTAATGTACTTACTGTCTGGTTATTATTTTTTTGTAAAAGAGACTACCGGCGCACTCGTGGTAAATGTAAAATAATTGCTCTCTCTTCGGTGAAGTTCCGTCTTTTGTAAACACTGAAATCGACTCGCAGATCGGATTTCCAAAATGGCGTCACGTTAGGGTCATGACCAGCGTGGTGACGTTGACACGGCAAATCACGTAGAACGTACCCTGACGACGCGATGAGCAGAACTTGAAGAGAGAATGGGGAATGCAGAATGCCGCTCGAGCCCCAGCAATGCTGAACTTGAAGGTAAACAGCGCGCGTGCAGGCGGTTAACTGTAAAATGTTCGCAGAGTCAAGATCAATACAGAAAAATACTCGAAAAATCTGTATGTCCCAATTCCGTCTGCTTACCCGTGAGCATAAACAGGGGTTTCCAAGCTCGTCCGGTAATCGTCTTAGTGAAATCCAACTGTCGTAGATTTCAAACACCGTGGCTGACTGTGATCCACTGCAACCGTTTTGAAGCAAAGGAGGATCAGCGTGGGTCCCTCGAGGTTGCCTTAACTCGTCGCCAAATATGTAATGATGGACCAATACGAATATGGTGTCGTTTCTTGTAATTTAATAAAGGCAACTTCGGACAGCACAGGTGTTGAGGTGTGAGCACGTCCACTGCCTCACTGCGTCTGACCGATAACATTCTCTTTTACCTCATACATAGTACAGAATCTTCATAACACTCTAAACTCTACAATTCTATTAAAGACACATTACTACAGGCTCCTTTGTCTACTTTTTATCTATATTGGTCTATATGAACTTTGCATCCTAGAACATTGACAAGGGATTTTGGGGTGAAGATCATAGTGTGGATGATTCCTTCTACTGGCTATCATTAGAATGTGTTGGAGGGTAATTTTAAGGTGTTTTTTACCACATAATTCAGCGCAGAAATGTGCTATCTAAAATAATAAGACACACTCGTGAAATGCAGGAAGTGAGTCAAGAGTGGCACCATTTATTCAAACAATTTAAACAATAAATGTCAAAAACACATCATTATTCAATAATAATACTACGCTGTCTAGCAATTAACAAGTGTCGAAGACACATCGCAGATCAGGAACAAAAACATGCAATCTAGTAAGTTCAAAATCACGGCAATGCAAAGAAAGAGAGAGATAGAAACTGAACATCAAAGTACAATGAAGCATTACAACCTCAATCAAAAATGCTAAATAAAACGGTTAACTGGGAGCACCATCGTCGTGACAAAAGGTACACTGTACGAGGTGGTCAACGAACTGGAGAGTAAGCAGTCCTTTTATACATTTAAAATGAGGAACCGTTGACCACAAGATCTAATTTTGGCAGGTGCTTGACCGCAGAACATAACAAAAGTTTGAACTTTTTATCAAAAACACTTTGCCTCACCTCTCGGAAGCTTTAAGGTGGAAGCTCCTTATACGGCTATTTGTTTATTTTTAGCCCTGTAGCTATTTTAGTTTCCAAAGCTGCTTAACGTCCCACTTGGCTCCCACTCCTACAGTGTGGACAATGTTAGCACAACCCTGTCTATGGGCTGGCAGGGACATTTATGACTCTCATGCTTCAGACGTGGACAGAATAGACCTGGGGCGTTATATGGTAAAAAACTAGACCCTGTTAGTTATCTGTAGGTTCAGTTTTAGACAGTGACTTGTCATCTACTATTTAGGTCTCGCCTAGGCAGCGCTTGCGCTCTCCCTTCGAGACATACTGTATTCAGGATGTGGGCACTTTCCGCTCATCTTTTTAATTGGCTCTTATCCCTGTCCTTTGTAAATGGTGGCTTTTCATTGGTCAATAGGCTTAGTAGTCCCTCCTTAGTACCGCCTTGTCTCTTCTTGTAACCTCCCATGAGGACACCCCCTGTTACATGTGCTGTTGCTCCCTAGGTTTTAATTACAGCCTCAGAGCACTATTTTTTTTAAAGGACCTCAGGCAGGACACACGCTTGGTCCTAAGCAAGGCTGGCAGTGGTTACTTTACTCACTAGCACATCTCACGTTTATACGAGACCTTCTATAAATTTCCCTTCATCAGCTCCACACATAGTACAACCAAATCCACAATTAATATAATAATTTTGTCACATTTCAAAACTACTAATTGTATATATGGACATAGCTATTTGAATGTACTTGTGGTACTGTCATTTATAATGCCAATAACTTCAACTTTTCAGGGTGAAGTACTATATGTGGCCAAAAGAGGTCCCATGGGACCTCTTTTGGCCACATATGGCACTGCACCCTGCAACATGGCTAGGGAAAAAATTATTAATGACAATAGCTCCAACAAATGCGAGACTGATTGCATTTCCAATGCAATAGATCTCACATTTGTTAAAGTTAGAGCTGTTGGCATTGAAAATGGCAATGTTTTTACTTTTGCTTTTTCATACCATTGGCAATAGTGCTAGGCAAATATAATAACTCCACTGCAAATAAAAAAACAAAAGTAAAAAACATTGTCATTTTCAACGTTAACAGCGCTGACTTTAACAAATGTGAGACCTATTGTATTGCAAATACTTGTTTTTATTGTTTTTAGGCATTAAGAACATAGGGGAAATTCTTGCTCAGTTACCATTTGAAGATGCAACTGGGTATTGCAGAATATTGGTTTATTTTGACACTTATATTAAGTCATCCAGGGACATGATTTTAATATTGCAGAGTGTGGTAGAGAAGATGGTGTCTTAGTGTAGCTCACAGGGCATAGGTGCAGGGCAGATGTGGATTGTTTAGTTGCCACTGGATGACTTCTGTAAGGAGGCAAACTATTTTAGCACTGTCATTGATACCCATCATTATGTTCATGCTGTGAACAATGTTCCAGGATGTGGAGTGCATACTTGATAATCTTATGCAAAGCCGTTTCTGTGATGGAGTTGAGCTGAAAACTAGACTGATAGTTGCCAAGAAGATTGACTGAGATGCATGTTTTAAGAGGAACTTTACATTTTAATTACCTTAGCCTTTGAGGAGGCAGGATATGTTTAGGTAATCAGGGTTGGTAGAAGGATAGTTAGCAGTGGGGTGATGTGGCTTATTTAGACACTCTGCAGATTCTCTTTGTTGAATTTGAGGTGTTGATCATTTTAAGCCATGTTGCACTTGTGATTTCAGTGGCCATTTTGACCAAGGAGGTTGTAAGGGTGCCTGCAAGAAGGCTTGAAGGCTTAGGGCATACATTGTATTGTTTTGAGCACTGCACATTAGGCGGGTCACGTCTTGTGAGACCGGCATTGTGATATATATACGTGTCCATTTTATTGTTTTGTTCAGGTTACTGTGGCTGTCCTGAAGAAGGCGCTCACACGCCGAAACGCGCGTAGACAAAAATAAGAACTTGTCCACTATCTAGCCACTTTGTCCTAATAAGAAAGAATGAGTTTATGTTTACATGTTATTGTGTTGTATGTTTGAATTTTGTATATTTAATTAATTCATATTTGTTTGTATAAATGTATTTTATAATTTGTTAAAATGTCGTTGAACACAGTATGTCCTAGTATCCTGGATCAGAATGTTTTTATTATGAATTTATAAGAATAAAATGAATATTTTAAAATAAATGTTTAGTACACTGAGTCTGTTCATATATCAATGAGCCTGTTATAGGTCTTTGCATGACCAGTTAATTGCCTAGGTATTTTTTGCTTCTAGTATCGCTAGTGTATTCAGTATACTTTATGGGCTACCAAAAACAACCGAGTGAACTATTTCTATTTGTTTAGTAGAGCAGTCTCATTTATTGATGCCTGTCACTGCATGAATTTACCAAGCAGTGAGGAAGTTGGTACTAGCCTGGAGCTAGCTTTGGTAAGAGAAGACCGGTTTGTTTATTTTAGTTTTCTGGTGCAGATCTTGGTTTAGCCTGTGACCCACGTCAATTCATCTTGTTGAAGAAGAAAGAACCAGTTTTCATTTTTATTGGGCCCTTTAACTCAAGAATGTCTGGCTCTGGCATGGTAAAGTCGCATATCTGTTTTGTTGTGACATGATTGTTGGTGCTAGCTTTTTTCAGTCTTCATTCATTGGCAGGTTTGTAGCATTGCTTCATTGGCTTACTTACCTCTAGAGGTCTTGACAGTATTCCACCCTCTGCGAGAAATTTTACCCCAGTGTATAATGACACCCGCTATAGAAATATTGTAGTTAGGGGCTTTAATTTAATTTATTTTATAGTAAGTTGGTGGGTAAGCTCTTCGTGTACTGGGAAGGCAGATGAGGTTAAAGGTCAGCTGTCTTTGAGAGGGAGACTGGCACTCTAGTTAAATTGTATTTACAAGTCGGGCATTTTTGGCCTCACATTTATTTTCAAATGAGAAGGGATTGGTGGGGGAGGTGCATGCTACTGCCTGTCATTCCTTCACAATGCCGGTGTAACAGGCAGAATGCTCTGGTGAGAAGGCGAGTGATCGTTTGGGTAGATTAATCCAACCAAGTCTCCAAGAGGATGAGAACATTGGGTTTATGTCCAAGGATGGTGCCTCCACTTAGGATATATTGTGCATTATTATTTTTTATTTGACTTTGCCTCTGTGTTTCTTTGAGCAATTAAAAACATATATACTACAGGTGTCTACGTGCTTTTTGAACGAGAGGGCAACTAAATGCAACTAAATGTAGAGGAGTAACATTCTTAAATAGTTCAAACTAATAAAAAGTTGGATAACTCTTCTTTTGTTGAACATGTTTATACTTTTACATTTTCTTGTTTTTTGACTACCTTAGGTGTAAAGGTTTATAATGTAAAAATTAATGTCAGGAATAGGGAGAGATGTAGATTTTGCACACAAAAGAATAAATCAGCATGATTGGTGTGAAGTAGCAGCTAGCTTTTATCTCCTGACTCAGACCACAGGTTTTCTTCATGGGCCCTTAGCTGCCTCGTTCGAATTACTGATGCTTTACATTGCATTAGACACGATATAGTGTTTGCCACAGGTGGACGTTTTGAATTCTTTTCTTGCTTGGCCTGTGCAGTTACAGGTTGATAATGCCCTGTTGAATATAGTTGCAGTTTGGGAGTAAGGGATTCTGAATGTATTCTTATGCATCGGGCAGTTAATGCCTGAGTTTTGACCCTCTGTATATGTACTCCAGTGGGCATCAAATGTCCTTGTTTTTCCAAGTTGTGTCATTGTGTTTCTGTGTTGCTTCTTTCCTGCAGGCGAAAAGTGGAAATCATGCACACTCACAGTCTGTTCACTCTGCTCGGGGAGAGGCTGATGCTGCACACCAACACTGTGACTGTCACCACCTACAACACGCTTTACGAGGTACACATTGCTTAGGGAATGTTCATCTGAGCTGTGTGACTGGTTTTGGTTTGCCAGGGGTGCTGTGTAGTTTTACACTATACTTACAAGATCATCTTTTATTTGATGTGTGTAGTTTAACTTTCTATATTTCAATTTATTGTTCTCTTACGATGTGTCAACCAATATATGCGAGATAACTTACATCATAAATTATACAGAGATACGTGTGCAGCGGTGCACCAGTAGTTTGGAACCAGGTGGCTTAACTCAGGCTTTCATCCATCTGCCATTGATAAAATGTGTGCCGTCATGTTGGATAAAAGTATAAACTTTTATTTCATAAATTGTAATAACAAGATCTATGTCGCAACAAAAAGTAATTACACAGACCCTGATATCTATTTTCAGACTGGCTGAAGGCAAACACTGAGGGGCCGATTCCGATTCGGGCCGGAAATCTCTCCGACCGAGCCGGACCCGGAGAGATTTCCGACCGAATCGGACTCTAGCAGTCCGACCGAACGAGTACGATGCGCACGTATGCTATCGGACTCGATTCGGTCGGACTCCCATTGAAGTCAATGGGAGCCAGTCGTACGACGCGTACACGGGCTCCCATTGACTCAATGGGCACGACGCGAACAAGGGCGCCCCCTACAGCGTGTGCACGTCGATGCGGGTCGCGGCGTACATGCACGTGTAGGGGGGACCCATGTGTCCCCCCTGTGTGCGACTCGCGTGGCTACGCGTACAGGGGGGTCCGACACGGACCCCCAAAGTACGGCTCCGACTGCTCTTTTGAGCAGGAGTGCGCGGCTCGGTCGGACTGCTCGCGGCGCGCATCGTACTTACCCGGCCGGGGAACGTCTCCATTGCGCAGTGCGAGTCGAGTCCGAACGAGTCGGTCGGTGCGGTTCGACCCGGGAACGAGTCGGTCGGAGCGGTCGGGACGCCTGGACGAGTCGGTCGGCGATTTCGCATCGTACTCGCTCGCCCGGACGCGCTTACGAATCGGTCGGGAAATAGGGCTCCGAATCGGATCGGTTAAGCCGAATCCGATTCGGAGCCCTACCGGCCGAGATCGGAATCTGCCCCTGAGTTGCCTATTAATAGTCTCAAGATTTTGCACTAATCCGAGAACAAGGGTTGTGCATGCGCTTGGGCAGCTGCTTGAAAGCCACTGCATTTTCATGGAGGGCCTTCCAAACGTCCAATAGGTCAGGACTGGAAAGCGCATTTCAGCTGCAGTCTGTAAATATTCTTTTTAAATTAGGAGCTATGCTTGCTTTTAAACGAGTGTTACATTGGTGAAGGTTCAAGTAGAAAATCAAACTTTAATACGTATGCTATGCCTATATATGGCATATTTGCCACCTGTTTAGCAAGAAGCTGCATGTTCTCTTAGAAAAAGAAACAGTTTCAGAGGAAACAGTATAATGCCTGACGCACTGGGCCTGGCTCTGAACTGGCTCGTCTGTCTCATGTGACAAGGGCCGGGCCAGAGCGGGAAAATTGGCTGGGGCCAGTCTCAGACCTTGCTTGTCTCCCCTAGCTGTATTATTCATGGAGCTAAGGTGGTGGTCATCCCTCCGGTAGTGGAGATGTTTCCCTGCTGGGTCCTCTCTAACATTGGGGCCTGTTTACAGCCCGGGCTATAAGCAGATGGTAACCATGGCAATCTCCATGCCACAGCAGCCTAGGTAATGTGTTTCAGTAGTAAAACAGTGTTTCAAGCTGTGCAGAAAGCATCCAGTTGACCCAAGATGGGTTTGGCCCAGCACATTAGCTTTAGGAAAATGCCCCGGTTACTTACCGGTAATCTTCGTTACTCCGAGTCCTGGTCTTCCTCGCCACAGTAATTACATAATGAGCTTCAGGCTCCCACAGAAACTCCAAGCAAAATAAAGTCAGCTTACAAGTCTCCCATCCCTCCAACATGGCCGACATCCTCTTCCTCCTATAAAGAGGAAGACAAACCACATCACATCCTGTCACCAAAGCCACAACCAAGAAAAGATGAAGCCAGACACAACAGGTTAGAGAGGGATGGGAAACTATACTGTGGCGAGGAAGACCAGGACTCTGAGTAATGAAGATTACCGGTAAGTAACCGGGGCATTACCTCCTCGTCCGTCTTCCTCGCCACAGTAATTACATAATGAGCAGATACCAAAGCAAGGATCGGTTTCATCAAGAATAGAGCGAAAACAGAAACCAAAGGAAAAGACTGTAGAACACAGACCAAACCAACAAGAGAACAAAATGTTCCCACACAGAAACACAACACCAAAACACAGTGTTGAACCAAAGCAGCAAAAGACAGAGATACACCCCACCAACCTCCAATTGAAAAGAGGACCACAAGATAGGAGGAGACATCCCCAGGGCCGCAACACAGACACCCATCACTGACAATCCTATGACTGCAAACCAAGAAGCAACCACAGAACCAGCAGGCCATCCCCGAAACTGACCACAACGTGGCCCATGGAAGTAGAAGACCCAAAGAAGAGACTGCAGAAACCACCCCCAAGAGTGGAGCCAGAGGGAAACAACTCAAACAACACAGGGCCAAAAGACACAAAGAAGACAGCCACCATCAGAACAGCACCATCCGGGAAAGGCAAAACATCCCAAGGAGGCGCCACCACCAAAGGCCTAGGGTGCCACACCCCAAATAAGACCAAAAGCTAGGGACACAAGGGGACCAGAGAACCAACACAAGGACATCCAAATGCCCCCAAGAGCCTCACACAGAGCCCGAAGAGAGGAAAAGGACAACCTCAACCCAAACCCAGCAGATCAAAGAAAAACAGCACTCGGGAGGGCGCAACATCGCAAACCAGCAAACCCATCCGAGCACACCAAGCACCAGAAGCAACCCAATGCGGGGCAAAAGTGTGCAAGACAAAAGGATGGCAGGACCGCAGAAACTAAGCAGCCCCAACACAGCACACCATCCAGGCATCAGGGCCAAACCCCCAACAACCAAGCCCAGAGGCGCAAAGGCCGCAACCTGGTGCCAGGAGTCGTGGACCCAGAAGCGGGCACAGACAACAGGAAGCACCCTGAGGGGCAGGACAGCCAAGAGCAACAAGAGGGGAGAGGGGAGAACATAGGAGTCCCCACCAACCCGGAACCCCCAGAAGCACAAAGGCCCATCTGCAAAGCATAGGGAAGCAACGGAACTGGCGGAAACACACAACAGACCCACAGGGTAACCGAAAGACAACGTGACCACCCACCAAGCAGGTAGGTAATGAAAACACGTAAAAAGCAGGGAAACCCGGCCCATCTCATGGAGGAGAACCCCAAAAAACCAGGTCACTGAGCAAACGGAGGACCACAAACAAGGCCAGGAAAAAGGACACATTGAGGGAAAAACACGCAGCAAAACCAAGCCGCCACCCAGCACACCAGCTAGGACAAGTAAAGCAAACAAAGACCTGAGCAGCAGAACAGCCCAGAAACAAAGGACCTGAAACAGATGCTGGCAGACTCAACACCCAGATGGGAAACTAATAAGACCAAGACGGATGCAGACCATACCCAAACTGGACAAAATGACACAGGAAGGGCAGATGCAAGGAGCCCCAACAGAACAATCCCCAGAATCAGGAGGAACAGGCAGGAGGGATCCTTGATCACATCGCCGGAGCAGACAAAGCCGACAGAACAGCACTCCCCACCCAGCATGGGGGCACCCATCGACCCAACACCGGAAGGGAGAACATGGAAAAGATGGGCGAGAAAGGAAACACCACGATTGACCTCAAACCAAAATCTCCCCCCCAGCGCTGGCACCCGAAAACCCGGAGGGAAAGCAGGAGAACATGGAACCAGCGGGAAAAGACCAGAGAGAGGAACAGACACAGCCGGAGACTGGCTGCCCCAAGGAAGCAACAGAAGGAAGCAGAAAAAAAAGACCCCAGAGACAAAGCCAACGAGGCACCGGGGAACAGAGCAGCGCAGGCTACCCCAAAACCCCGGGCACCAGGGACAACACTCGGGCCACCAGGATGAAAACCAACCCGGCCCAGTAACAGAAACAAAAAGGTAGAACCTGCAGCCGGGCGAGACCAGACCACACCAGGGGCACCAAGACACCATGAAACCAGAACACAGTGTCGACCGCCCCAAACTGAGCGTACCGTAGTCGAAAAAAAAGCAATGACCAGCCAGGCAACCAGTCGAAATCCCTAACCCCCAGGAAGAAGAGACAGGGGCCGGAACCACACATGAGGGAAAAAGGGAACAGCCATCATAACTCCACCTTAGGCCAGAAAACACCAGAACGACCAACTCCAGAAAGAGAAGGGAACATCCCAACCCCTCCAGTCCCAGAGAAGGAGGGACAGAAAAGAACGCCCTGTCGACCAGAAGCCACGGGAGTCCATAAACCAAGGCCCACTGCAAAACGTCCAACACCGGACAAGGACAGCAAACCGCCCGCCCACCGTGGAGACCAGCCAGGTGTATGGGTGGAACGAGAGGCGGCAGCCGCATGCCAAATCCCAGAAACGTCGGGAGCAGGGCCCCCCGCAAAGCTAGAAGCACCGAAAGCACTCACAGAGGCAAGAAAACAACGGTCTCAGAACAACCCAGGGACCAATAGCACGCGAAACACAGCCGCCCGCACAAACATGACCACCAAGGGGAAGGGGGCGTGGGGCAAACAACCCAACCCCAGAGAAAGAAAAAGGGCACCAACAAAGCCACCGGACAGCAAACCACCATGACAACAACCAACACAGGTGCAAGACTGTCATGGATGATCCAGCAGAAGAAGCAACCGAACCCAGGGAGGCCAGTAATGCCAGGCTACCCCCCAACCCCCCAAACTGTCGCACAACATAGCCAGGGCAAAAGAGAAGCCCATACCTGGCACAAACAGGACCGTCAGAGACAGGAGAAGTACCGCAGCGACACAAGGGAAGAAGAAGAAGAGGGTTGCCGCTCAAACGACAAAAAGGGGAACCGACACACCTCCAGGACCCAACAGGGTTCGTGGGAACAGTGACCACAGAAACAGACACCACGGCCATCCACCACCAACAACACCACAGCTCCATGGGGACAAAGGAAAGGAGCGGCAGGGGCAAAGGCACACAACACAGGCAACAGGAAAGAAACCCGAAACACCTGCGAAAGCACAGCCAGAAAGGTCATGCCCAGCCCAATGGGACTGATGAGCACAGTAAAAATAGGACCTTGCACCCAACCAGCAACGAAGGGACTGCACAGGAGTAACCCCATCAGCCCCAAAAGCAACCAACAAAAATGCCACTGCAAGACACACAGAGAGCATTATAAGGAAACGAACAAGCGACCTGGGAGGACCGTGCCACCAGAGACACAAGCTGGAGCCATGGGGACACAGCCCCAGCAACAGAGAGCCCCAGCGCCCCAAGGAGAGTCAGCCACACAACAGAGGGCGCAAACTGACACACACAAGAAGATCCGAAAGGACCGGCACAAGCAGAGGGTCCATAGACAATCAACAAGTGCACAACCATCCAACGGACATGGGACAAGGCAGGCAGCCGGAACTAGCACAAATCCGAGCGCCCTGCAGTGAAAGCCAAGAGCAGGACAACGAAAGGCCGGAACCGACGTAAGCACCCAGGAACCGTACAGCAGGACCCCAAACATGGAAAGGGACAGCACAGATGGCAGAACCCCTAGAGCCAAAGAAAGTGCCCCGCGACTGCCACAAAACACGTGCCAAGTCCTACACAGCAGGACTTCCAGGCAAGGCTGCATAGAATGGCCAGTTGGAACCAAAACATGCGGGGCAAAGGCAACAGGACAAAAGGTGGCACGAAAAACTCCAAAGAACTGTCAAGGAAGGAAGAGGCTCCGACGGCCCCACTTCCACCCCGAGATGTGATGATCCGAGGGCCGTGCCAACCGATTTTAGCCCACAGCACCCGGCATGCCCAGGCAGATAGCCACCCAGGCACTAACCAGGCCCGAAGCAGCTGAACTTCAGAGATCAGACGAGAACAGGCGCTCACAGGGTGGAAATGGTGGAAGGAACCATGCTATAGCACACCACACCACCGCAGTAATCACAGGAACAAACACCATTTGAAATGGCAAACACTCGACTCAAAAAACGTCGAGGAGGTCAGTGAAATACACCCACCATTCACCGCAGTGGCCACCGGCACACTCCAAGCGTGCATGCCACTCGCAAACAAGAAACATACCCCCAGGGTCGCCCGTGAACGGGAACCCTCGCCCGCAACAAGCCTTGCCCACACGCCACCAACAGGAAGCTGAGGGGCGAAAAGACGAGGGCGGACCGCGCCGACCCCGCAAGGCATGAGGGAGCACCACTAAGAAAGGTGAGACAATGTCAGAAAATAGATGAGAACAGGCGCCAACAGGGTGGTACGTCCACAGGCTCAGCACCCAAGAGAAAGACCGTGACTCACCGTCAAGTCTGCTTAAGTAGGACAAGACCGGCAGAGCGCGTGTCAGTCAATGCCCAGCAGTCGGCCTCAGAGAAAAGCCGAAACCTCCCACCCCAGGGTTCCGCTAAAGCAGGACAGGGGTAACAGGAAAGACAGTGCACAATCAGAAGAAGAGGTCACCCCTGCATGCCCAGCACACCTCGAGCCCTGTGATACCAGAGTCCGCTAGAGCAGGACCTCGATCCCACTTACCTCACAAACAGGAAACAGCACTCGGAGCAGTGCAGAAACGAAAAAACAGGATGCGATGTGGGTTGTCTTCCTCTTTATAGGAGGAAGAGGATGTCGGCCATGTTGGAAGGATGGGAGACTAGTAAGCTGACTTTATTTTGCTTGGAGTTTCTATGGGAGCCTAAAGCTCATTATGTAATTACTGTGGCGAGGAAGACTGACGAGGAGGTAATGCCTCAGTATGTCAGCCACAGCATGGGTTGCTTGTAAGTGACTTTGTGGAAATGTTGCTGGTTTTTAGCTCATCATAGATTCCGTAATAATAGTGAACACATTAACTCAGTGGTTCCCAATCTGTGCGCCACGGCACCCTGGTGCGCCATCAAAACTAGCCAGGGGCGCCGTGAACACAATTTGGGAACCACTGTCAAGGCCTTTGACCTCTTCTTCAGAACTGTACAGCTCTGCTACCAAAGCTGCGAGATAATGACTTCGAGAGAAACATCAGAAACACCCAATAAATAACTTTTCATGCACTGCCAAAAGGCACACCACGGGCTGCAAAGCGTTATTGCTAAAAGGGGAAAACAATCGGAGCTGCGCACAGAGCAGCAGATGATGTGTCCTAACCCTGCCACCTTCACCCCTGTATCAGAACTGAGCAGGCAGGAATATTTGGAAACCCTCTGTTCATCTTTCTGCATTCTTTTTCTCTCTCCACGAACAAGAGGCTGAATAGCTCCAACTGCCTGAGACGTGCATCTTGCAGCAAAACTTTTACGATGCAGACTTTCCCCCCCAATTCTTTTAATAACTTCCTGGCTGCATCAATTGTTTTGAACCAATATTTGCACTATCTAGTTCCAAAAGGTACGTTGTTTTTCCCTCACAGTACAGGCCTGTCATAAACACGTTTTAAAAAAAAATAAGACCAGTTTGTAGATATGTTTTTGGCAGAGCCCTCGCTTTCTGTCACAGCCCTGAAGACCAGGTATATCAAGTTGCTGCTGCAGCCAAGCAATTTAGCGAGTTAAAAACCCGACCTTGCAGGCCAATCAGGAAATGTTCCACGTCGGACTCAAAAACCACTTTATTATAACTTAAAATAATTCTAAACTCTCTCAATTAAACACATTTACACGGAGCGGTTTAAAGATAGGATCTCAAAGGAAGCAGAAATACTTTTGCACTTATAATGGCAAGATTCGAATCTGTTTGAAAACAATCACAATTCTGATATTTAGGCCAGTGGTTCCCAAACTTAAATTTTAGGCAATTATTCCTATTTTCGTGCAAATTCGTATTCAGGCATAAACTCCCCAGCGCCTGAATCTCGTATTAAAGTGGTGTGGTATAAGTGCATGCGGGGGTATACTTCTCTGTACAGTTTTCATCAGTTAAACTGTCCCATTCCAAAATGGTGCAGAGAGAAGCTTTACATGGCAACTTCTTATTCCAGGAGGCATTTGGGGAAGCTCTGTATTTTCAATTACAATTCTGTGCATATTTGAACATAGCTCATAAACACAGAAATCATGGTCACTTTGAACAGGAGGTCTGCATTTTTACAACATAAAGATGACAGAAATCTCAGGTGATTGATGTGAGCGATCTGAGCTGATTAGGATAAAAAAACCTCAAGGCTCAAATATTGAACATATTCCTAAATAATTGCTGAAATGTGAATATCTTAACATAACTGGAAACTAGTCCCACCATATTCAGAGCATGCAAGAGATCACTGCGCTTTTTCCCTGTCTGGAGCAATGTCGGGAAAAGATCAACTACATTTGTGCCGAATGTAAAATATCTTATTCTTAACAGAAATCTGTAGGAAATTTTGAGTTGAACACAAAATGCAGTTTATTCCAAAAATTAAATATTTCTAGTAAACTAATTCAAAATGTGGGGGTCCAACTGTTCCAAGTGGTGGAAAATTAAATCTAAGAGTTGCAAGTGGGGTCCAGAAGTAGTGTGGAAGATTTTCAGATCTTTTTCTCTTTTTTACCTTCAATGTTTAGGCAATTTTGAGGAATGACATGCATAGTTATCCACTATACATGTCATTCCTCAAACTTCTTTGACACTAGAATGCAGTACAATTTTAAGAGGTCATTGACATGACTTTCCTCAACATCTTTTGGATTTAGGTAGCCTCAGTCTTGAACTTTACCAGTTAACTACAAATATTTAATATGGTTACAAAAGAGTTCAGGTTAATTGCCTACTAATCATGAACAGTCAGGGTCATACACTGTCTATTATTGAGCCACCTGTTGGGGGCATTCATCACAATACATTGCCTGCACTGGCCTGTAAGGTTAACTTTGTTTTGAATGCACTGTGACTAAACCCCAAAAATATTTTATTAAACAGCTGTTATATATTTATTTAATTGCATCTATGATTATAATACCTTCATGGCAATTATTTTCAGGGAGAAAAATTGAAGTTCTACCGAGGTAGGGTTGACATCCCCTCACCCACTAAAAAAAGTAACATAATGGGGAGCCACGGCTTATGGCCAATAGGTCAAGGGAGCCGTGGATCGAAAAAGTTTGGGAACCACTGCATTAACTAATGACAGCTATTATCAGCAATCACTATTACCCAACTCACTTGTGCTCATGTTGCCTGCCATGAAAAGACAAAGTGCATCTAGCAAGAGTGGACCCTCTGACCCACAGACTGCACACAGAGTCATACACTGGGCACCAACAGAACCGAAATACATTTCAGGACATGTCAGGATAACCCACTGAGTTAATATAAAAGCAGAAATTATAAAACAAAAAATCTAGATTTTAAAAAGCATCTGGTCGTTATTTAATGGCTCAGGTAACCTTCTTTTGTTGATGTGGCTTCAGAAGCAGCGCTGTGTATTGTGGCCGTAATGGTGTTTTACAGACTCCAAATCTATCCCCTGCTAGAAAGAATAGTGAGCTGTTGTGTACCAGGCTCTGGATCTGAGGCACTCTCTTCTTGTATATCTGTTGTCTACACCTGTTGACATTTTAGCCTCACTGCTCAGTAAGCCTTGAGGATAAAGCAGTGTTGATCAAAGCAAAGCCTTTCTGCCGATCTGCAGGTCCTAGCTTGTGACATTTTTTAACTTCTGTCGGATCTGTTTTGTTTTCTCAGGAAAAAAATGCTCCTCTTTTCACCTAGTTTTATTTAATGCCACATATCTTACAGCCTCTGTGAAAGGGGATTATACAGCCCTCGAATGGAGACCGTGCTTTATTTGTAAAGTGCCGCAGAGGAATGCCAGCCTGCTGAATACCAAGGCTACCTTGGTTTGATTCCATCTCATGCCTCTTTCCTCCACCACCATGCACTTGCTGGCTCCTTTTTGCACTCTTGTGACTCTTTCATTACTGCTTTCTTGATTTGTAGGTTTTCCCTGTCTTTCTCGTACTCCCCTTTGTGCCTTATCTCTCTTGCTCTGGGTCAAAGTCTAATGATGACAAATAAGTGCTGATCACCCAAAATGAGTGCTGGTGCCCACTGCCTGCAACCACCGGTACAAATTATGCACCATGTGGGTGTATCTTCCACTGACACTTATGAACAATTTACAATTAGGGCGTACGATCTGATTAACCTGTCATATGTATATCATTTGCTTTACAAAATGCCATTGAAAAGGAAGAAAAAAATGTCAAAGAACAAACTAAGGAAAGTAGCTCAAATAGTTATGTCAAGCTGTAGTCCATGGTTCATCCTTGGGCTATTAACCACTTAATGACTTCTGCCTTGCAGTGGAATTTGTATTGTATCTAATATGCTGTATCGAGAACATACATTGGCAATGAACAGTTTGAAATATTTAGGGCCAACCTACAACTTCTTTTATTGCACTTCTTTGCCCCTGTTAAATTAATTCATGAATTTTGTTTTTTTGTTTATTTATTCACAGAACTCCTTTGCTAGCCCACTAGGTTCACGTTTCACACATATTAAATACCCAAATAAATGTATTTCATTGCCTGGAAAAGCATTGGCTTGTGGGAGGAAACAGCTTTGTAAACTGATGCCAGTGTTTGAGGGAGTTCTTAAGGTGATCTCACCAGGTCCGGACCAGGAACCCAAAGCAGCCCTGGCAATTTTGTCAGACCAGACCCCGGGTGTGGTGGAGGGGGCGCAAGTGAATTTTCATATAGCACGAACTCGACCCGAAGGTATCAGAGCGCTTCACATGAGCACCAGTTGCATAACAGACAGACACATTCATTTTGTTAGGCACGGGGAGATTAAGTGATTTGCCCAGAATCACAGGATGTTGAGCGTCCCTGCCAAGACAAGAACCCGGTTCCCCAGCTTCGAGGTCGACCACTCTAGCCGTTAGGCCACATCCTCTATTACCTGTTTACTGTGCATTTCATTTTTTTTCAACTGTATTTTGAGATATTTTTCAAGTTTCGTGTCTTTGCACATACTCACAACTTTGGCTAGACAGTCACATCTTTATTTCAGCTTTTGAGAAACTCACAACTCAACCTCATAGCACTTTACTTGAATTAAGCCTTGACTGTTTGTCAACCGCTTCCCAGAGAGTCAGAGGCTTGGAAGGCCAGCTTACCTCTACAGACCAGGAACCCAGTAGCCCAGTTAAAGGTGAAATCCAGCAGTTTCACATTTAATATTGCTGGATGTTTCACTATGATTGCTAGGACTGGGAAAACAGCCTGACACTGCTCTTTGAAACTTTGACTGGCCTAAGTGAGATTAAGTGGTGAGTTTTGATGTGAAGTCATCCAGCCACGAAGATGATTGTCATTAAGCCACTAAAATTGGCGTACACAGAAAATAAACCATGTCTCAAATCTGAAGTTCTCTGGTCACGATGGATTTACAGTGTGAGTCGGTGCTAATTACCAGCGCGGTCAGAACTGATGTACCTTCTAAGCTGACTGATGTGTGCAGCACAGTATGGATCGGGCATTGTAGGCGTCATACTGAGGAAACCAAAGCATACTGTTTTGTGGGTCATGTGGACTTGGGTCCTGGTTAGTAGGCCTCTGCCCACAGCAGGGATCAAAACAGCCAGAGCTGGAAAACTGAAACCAGCAATAGCAACTTCATGAGAGTAGATGTGTTCGCCGAGAGCCACACCTAACGTACCATCTTCTAATGATACAGTATGCACTTTATTGATCATCTTCTAGTAACACAGTAAATGCATTTAGCTATTGCTTTAATGCAGCCAATGGAAAACAATTATAAATAATAAAGGAAATCCGTGCATTCTTTCCAGTTTTACACTGACCGTCCATGTATAGTAAAACGTAACACCAGTTTCAGATAAATCTTTGCAAGACCCATCATAATCATGTTAAGCAATACCTAAATTTCCTTCTATGCAAGTTAAGTAAATTCTGCACAGTATATTGCCGTGTCTTACGATTTTCTTTGGAAAAGCAGTCGTTGATTTACTTCGAGGTATGAGCTCTTGATTTGCTAATAGCAGAGAGGAGTGCACAGTCCATACTCTAGATATCTTGAGGGAAGCTTAAAGTATCTTCGGTATTTAGAAAGAATGCATTTCTTGGTTTTTAATTGGAACTAAGTTCAAACTGCAAACTCATGCGTGAGATGTCCTCTGGCTGAACCCACCTAGATAAGATAAATCTACGAATGGCCAGAGGGTGGAAATTAATTGGCAAAGCTACCTTATCATGAATACCTGCTCCCACTTTATTTCCAAATATGTATTAGTCAGACGTGCAACTTGGTAACTATCCAAGTGATAGCTTATATTAAGTGATAGCAAATATTGATCGTTAATAGAGGCATTACTGCTGATGCAACAAAGTCGTAATGTGTGCTTTTGAAAAGATAATTTGATGATATAGAGGCAAATCCCTGCAATGGAATAGCTGAGGTTAATTAAGCACAGGTCCAGGAAAGAACATGTCAATCAAATCCACTATCTGTCCCCTGACAGTTCCCAAGCGAACCTGGATGTTTTCATTAAGGGAATAATGCCAATTATCCTCTGAATGTAGCGCCCACCTTTATCATTTCGTGGCTAAACAGACATTTTCACCTTATTTCACATTTGAGTGACACTTATATTTTCACGGGCAGTGCCAATTTTCTGACGTATACACCCTTGTTGGTACTACTTATATTATTCTACTTATATGTGCAAAATATTCTGTAAAGTGAGATAGATCCCCAATATTTAATGACTTTGTGAAAAAGTTCTTTTTACCTTTTTTACGGAAAATCCATTCCTTTACAAAAAGCACTAACAGAATTTAAGTAGAATTCTCAAACTCAAATAAATGAATTTCTGTAATAACATTTTAACCATAAAATATAAAAATACAATTCCTTGTTTTTTAAAGAGGTAGGAAGGGCTGGCCTCTTAATGTAATTGTTTTATTGTTAGCATATCAGTGATTTCAATATTATACTACCGAATTCCTAGCATTTTCGGCTCAAACTTGAAAAAATATATATTCCCCTTTTTTGTTTCATTCCCTTGTGAGTTGGGCCGATTTTTGACCCTGATGCGCTACTGCACTTATTTGAATGACTTTGTGAGTGTCTCTAAATGTCAGCCTTGTGACTTAGACATTACATTCAAGTTTACACTTCTGACCCTTTCAAAATCCTCTGATTTTACTTTTTAAGAAAGCAAAATGTTCGATTTTTTAAAATGGCTTTAAGAACTCATTTGAAATGCTGCACATAGTGTTATAATATCAGACAGCTCTTTTTTGTGCTTCAGGAAGCATGCCAACAATCCTGTTTTTAAATTGATGAAAGTCTCAATGCTCTGAGATGTGCCAGAGTGGTGTGCCCATGATTATAGTGATAAGGTTTGAATCATGCGTGACAGCAAGGTCCAGGCAGCTTCCACTGACAGGCACCCGCCATAATGAAAATCTGTTCATCTAAGCAGTGCTGTGGTACAGGTCAGGCCGCCAGCCAGAGGGTTGAGCTTTTTATCTCTTGATATCCCTTAGACTTTACTAGTACATGTGCATCCACATATCTTTAAAGAAAGCAGTTCTTTTTAGTGTTTTTGGATGTTGATAGAATCGCAGTTAGAAACTTCAGATCTTTGCCCAATCTGTTATTATTCTGAAAATATAAATATTCGTCCCCTTGTTCAGGGAAAAAACAATAGCTGAGTTAGAGTTTGAAAATTGATTTTCCTTCCGCCTGTCAATAAGCCACGCATGACAAAACATTGGCGGGAGGGGGGATATCTGATTCCTGTCTGTCTTTTGCAGACACGCTTAAATTAAAACTGCATGCGCAGTTTCTTGAATTAGCATTCTATTCTGTACAGTGAAAACTGAAATATTTAAGTATGGTGTCAAAATTGTAGTGAATTGGTGCTGCATGAGGGAGTGTTGGCCGCTTGCTGCAACAGAACACTCCAACCAAGAGAGACAAACCCTGGTAGTCATTACCAGTGGCGGCTCCTCCGCTAAGGCGGAGGAGCGTTGCCCCACTACCTCAGAGCAGCAAAAGAAAGGAAGAAATAAAATAATAACTGATGTTATCATTTTATTTTGTCCTCCTGCTGCAGCAGCTTGCATGAGGGAGCGGGGCAGGGCTGAAGAGCAGGGGAGGAGTGGTACAACCTAACTAAGGGGGTCATTACAATGATGGGCGGATCGCCACCACCCGTATGGCAGTGGCGATCCGCCCGCCATTTCCCACCGCCCGCATGCCATTTTCCCCCGCCATATTACGATGGCGGGGGAGCCCGGCGGACGGAAAGACCGTCCGCCGGTTTTCCGCCGGTCCCACAGGGGACCAGGCGGCAAAGGACCCTAATATGGTGGCGGTGTCTGCAAGACACCGCCATCCATATTAGGATGTCGGCGGAAAGCAGCCTTTCCATGGCGGTGTTGCCGCCATGGAAAGGCATGTGGTCTTTGCTTCTGGGGGCCCGTTGCGGGCCCCCAGGATTAGGGGGGGTGCACATGGGGGGTACCTATGGTACTCCCTACATTTGAATGCACAAGGTGGCAGGCACCGCGCGGTGCCTGTCACGTTGTGCATTCAAATGCACAACATGCGTTTTTCGCATTGCGGCAGGTGCTGGTGACAGCACCACCCGCCGCAATGCGAACAATACGGGATGCAACCGCCACCGTGGCGGTGGCATCCTAATACCCATGGCAGGACCGCTGCAACCCTTGCGGACGGTCCCGCATTCCGTTGCGGTGGCGGGCGGACTTTGTCCGCCCGCCATCGTAATGTGCCCCTAAGTGTGCAATGACTGTTTGGTCGGCCCTCTCGGGCCGCTCAAACCAGTCATGCCCACTTTCACCCTTCTCCGTGCAGGCTGCATTACAGCCTGCATGGAGAACATGCCCACCCCTACAGCCCCTGGCTGAGCACCATGTCACAGCACTCAGACCAATCACAACGCTGCATTGCAGCGTTGTTATTGGCTGCGGGAAGCGTGGGAGCCCTGGTGCTTCCTGTTTCTCACAAGAGCCAGGAAGAGGACGCAGGAGAGGCTGCGGAGGTCGGCCAGCCGGCCGGGATGTAAGTGATTTTTTTTTATAGTGATTCCCCCGCCCTTTGTCCCCCATCCGCCCTACTGCTGCTTCCAGGTAGCAGCCGCGACTGGTCATTACCATCCCCTTTCTGCTCAATTATTATTGAATTGAATTGAAATTTGTTTTCTAAAGCGCAACTAATGCCCAGAAGCGTCTTGGCGCTATAAACAAACTGAGAACAAAAGGAACCATAGTGCAGGCGGTGATCAGGTAAATTCCTTCAGGTGGTCTGTGTGAAAAGCCACGTTTTCAGACCTTTCCTGAAGCTCATCAAGGAGGGTGCTGTTTTTAGGGTAATGGGTAATGTATTCCACAGCATTGCTGCTGATCTGAAAAGGCTCTTACCTCCCCATGTGGCCTTCTTGAAGGGGGTGGTTGCCATATTCCTGGCCATTCCTGACCGTAAGGTTCTGTTGGGGACATACCATTTTAGTTTGTTCCTGAATTGTATTGGTCCTTGGTCATGTAGTGATTTAAAAGCCAGGCATAGGACTTTAAATTTGCATCTCTGCCTGACTGGAAGCCAGTGTAATTTTTTTATGGCTTCTTTCGCTGATACATTTTTGGGGATTTTTAAGATGAGACGTGCTGCCGCGTTTTGTACTATCTGAAGCCTGTTAATCAGGCCTGAATTAATGGTGAGATAGAGACTATTGCAGTAATCTAAACGGGAGAGGACCAAAGCCAGAGTCACTGTTTTTAGAAGTTCCTCTGGTATGTATTTCTTAATTTTGTTGATTAATCTTATAGCACAAAAGGAAATGGATGTGACTTTACTGACTTGGTCCTTGAATTTGAGTTCTTTGTCAATGATGATGCCCAGATCCTTAGTTTTAGTGGAGGGTACAGGCAGCGCATCAAGTACTGGTGGCCACCAGTCAGGTGTCCAGAGGGAGGGTTTATTACCAAAAATGATAACCTCCGTCTTAGATGCGTTCAACTTCGAACAGTTGCCATCCATCCAGTCACTCACATTCTTCATACAGGTCTTAAAGGCCTCGCCCGGGTGCTTTTCTCCATTTGTTAAAGACACCACAATCTGTGTGTCATCAGCATAGGAAGCTAGGGCGAATCCTGCTTCTTTAATTATCAAGGCTAACGGCGCTACATATAGATAAAAAAGTGTGGGGCTCAGGGCAGAGCCCTGAGGAACTCCACATGGCAGGGAGAACTGTTTAGAGGTTGCTGACCCCATTGCTACATTTAATTGCCGGTTGGTTAGGAATGATTTTAAGAGTTTAAGTGCGGTGCCTTTTATTCCTGCTTCCTGCAGACGGTCAGCCAAGATCTCATGGCTGACCGTATCAAAGGCCGCCGAGAGGTCAAGCAGCACCAGCGCGGCCGTTCCTCCTCCGTCTAGGATTACACGGATATCTTCTGTGGCTGTGATTAAGGCCGACTCAGTGCTATGATGCTTCCTGAAGCCGTGTTGTGTTTCATCTAATAGTGAATTAGATTCAATATGTTCAGTGATTTTGTTTGTTCATTGATTTTTCAATGCATTTGGCAGCGAAAGGGAGTCTTGCGATAGGGCGATAGTTACCGGGTTCTGAGCTATCAAGATTGTCTTTTTTTAAGAGGGGGAGAATGGAGGTGCGTTTCCATTGAGCGGGAAAAATTCCGCTGGCGAATACTGTGTTAATGATAAAGCCCAGATATACTGCCAGTTGTGTGGGTATCAAGTGCATTATATTGGGCGGGCAGGGGTCGTATGGAGAACCAGACTTAATTGATAAAATGAGGTCTATTAGTTGGTCGTCGGAAGGATTCCTGAATTCGAGAAGGCTGGTTATATCTTTCTTGAGGTTGGGTGTATGCTTGCTCTGGATGTTAATGCTTGCAAATTTATCGTAGATGTTAATCACCTTCTTTTGAAAGGAGTTCGCTAGTAGGTTGCAGAAGTCCTGGTTTGATTCCATATGACTGACCTTATTATTTTGACCAGCTTGTTGATAAACGAAAATAGGGTTTTATTGGTGTCACAAGCATTTTTTATATGTTCGGTAAAGTAGTCTGTTTTGGCTTTTATGATGTCTTTTTTATGTTTTGCAAGTTTAACTTTATATGCGATTTTCTCCTCTGCCATATAATTTCTTCTCCATCTTTGTTCCTGTTGTTCCTCCCATAAGCTGTTAATCATTAACTTTGACCATTTATGGATATGAAGGGGATCCTTGGTGTAGCAGCGCAGGATATGACTATGCCTGTTTGCAAAAGAAATGGTGCCTTCCACAGCCTCTACTGTGCCCCTACTTAATTTAGGGTGGAGCCTGGAAATATGAATGTTGGGCCACATGATGGTGCATGACCTTGGTTACATCACTTCCTTTCCTGTAATATGCAATTGAGAACTGAACATCAACATGCAGGGATGAAGTAACACCAACGGATGAATCTTGATTTTTGGCCCTGACGTGAGTTGTGGACCTATTTTTGAACAAGTCATGCTTAGTGCATACAATAAGTCACTGCTTCTAATCTTTCGCAGTTCAGAAACCTGGATTAGCAGCCATGCTCTATTTTTCTAAGCTGTGCAGTCTTCAGTTCATCCAGAAACTTACAGATTTGCACAGTTAGTGCATGCGCACTGGACAGCACAATTTCTAATAAAATGGGCACATGGCTATCTTCTGCACTGTAGATTGGGACCAGGATATGACTCAAGCGGCTCAAACTCCTACTAACGAATCCCCCACATCAGAGGCATAAACAAATTAAAAGAATGACTCCAATCTGACTGTACTCGTACTAATACTCCACCCTCTTTAACCTGCACTTACTGTTACTGTCTGAGGTGCAATAGGAAGTGCGCTGTGGCCTCTAATGCAGGCAAGGAAAAGGGCCGCTGGACGGATTGGGTAGTAACAGAAAACTATATTTTAGGTGCAATAGGGCCCTAACACTCCTGTGTCCCAGTGCCACTGTCCACACCATCTGCACTTGAGCCTTGCTTCAATTTGTTTGTCATTCCCAGTGCATTCCTGTACAATATTTCTTGCGCAGATAGTGCTCTGAAGTTGCTGCAGGTGACATATTTGCCGGTGTAGACATCTCTGCACATAAATAAATGAATTTGGACTTAGAAAGTGGATCAACGCACAGAGCTTTTCTTAACAGTCAAAATTGCTGGTCACACAGTAATCTCTGCTGCACCCGTCTTAAACCTGTAAGATATTTTAAAAATTGACCTCTTTGTTACCAATTAAGTAATCTAGAACCGATTTACTCTCACATTTGTCCTTGTCGTCAATTTCTTTGCAGTAGGTTTTAAAAAAAAAAACATATGCATAAATTGATTGTCAGGTGTTGCTTTTCAAGCTCTGCCCCTCGTGACCCCCCCATTCCTCTGCCACACTTTGACCGTAATTTGTAGTTTCCCAGAGTAAATGTTTTCCAATTCCAACATTGCTTCCACGTTTCTGAGTTTGCTAAACCTAATACCATTATAATGGGTAGTCATTATAGTAGTCCATTTTTACAGTGCTTAGAAGTGACAGAAGTGCTACTTACAAAACAAGTTAATACATAAATACTGACATGAAATTAAACAGAGTGATGCTTGACGCTACTTATAGAAGATAATATGGCGCCTATTTAGCTGCAATGAAGCGAAAGCTGCTGAGTCCCAAAATCTTTATTATATCAAATGCAGACTGAACTTGATATAGATCTTCAAAACGTTTTGCTTATAACATATGTTAGTATTTAGTAATTTACTAGCACTCAATTTACCGATTTCAAAAGGATGGAAGGATGAAACTGCCTTGCAGGGATTCAAACTTGTGACTTTCAGATTACTGCATGTGTATGAGGCGAACACTAACACGCTGAGCCACCTTGCCAGTGTGTGATGGTTTTCCTTCTCAAGCAAATGTTCAGAACTTATTGGTCTATGTGTGACTCTCTGAGAGGCTCTGTTCATTGCAGTTTGTCTCATGTAGACCCTAATCTCAGGAAGTGCTGGATCTTGCTTTATCACCATTATATGTTTTCTACTTATACCAGGAGTCTTTTTTTGTGAGCCTGTCATTCTTCCCAGAGCCATTACTTGTATTGTTGAAGCAGCTCTGATGCCATTGATCTGCTACCTGGAAGTATGTCAGCACGAGCGTCATGGAGCGCGTGCTGTACACAGGCGATGATGGATTCACGGAGGGCACCTTGTCATTTGGTAATTTCCTCTCTGATTGTAAGAGCTTTTTTGCTCTTGACTACTTTTCTGGGCTGACAGTCTCACACAAAGAGAGTGGGTGCAGTTACTAGCACTCCAGCTTCCATCAGATCCGCGCCTGTTGACGCCGGCAGTGCGTTGACAGCTCAGGCAAGACCCCCCATGGCTCCTCTCTCCGTTGTTAGGTAGGTCAGTGGGAACTTTAGCATTGAAATCATAACTAGGATCTGTTTCCACAGTGAATATCCATTTCATTGTGAAATGTTTCTACCAATTTCATGCCTATTCTGAGCAGCAAATCTGGAAAGATGAAAGGCCTCATACAGAGAAGAGGTGTATCCCTGTGTATGGTCGAACATTCTGAGTTTCGGAGAAGGCATAACCAGTGAACTAGGAGAGCGTACACATCATTCAGTGATCCCTCTAAATGTCTGCTTATTCTAATCAACAGGGCAATTCAAATAAGATCATGTCACTTTGTTTTGATCAACTATATGTGCATTGGGAGGCTAGTTCTTAGGCAGACGTTTGAGGGTTGCCGGGAAATCTGGTCTCTCACTCCCCTGTTCTAGGAGCGGCAACGAAGAGGGTCGGCTAATGTCCCAGATCACACAGCAGGAAGAAGCCAGAAGGAAAACCGCATTATTTCCAGTCTGGATGCTATCTGCTGTTCTTTTAATTAAATGTTACCACTTTTTGTACTGGAGCTCCTTGAAGTCGCTCTAAGGTGACATGAGCACTATGAAAAATAGCAGTAAGAAAATAAATCAGTCTGAACAAACCAGACAGAATGTTAGTAGACACGGACTCTTCGGGCCTATTCACAAACTGCATTTTGTAGTACATTTAGTAGTATTACAATAGTAATGCTAACATATTGCAAAACGCTCCAATATTTTTCTGTGCTCTTCATCTCAACCGTGCAGCCTCCAAACGCATAAGTATATTTTTTAGTAGTAAATGTGGGAGGTACATGTCTGAGTGGGTAGAAAAAGGTGAACAATTACTTCTACAGTGGAGCGGTTACGGGAGGAGTAAGGCAGGGTTAATGGAGGGCTGGAGAGTGGATCTGAAAGAGACACGTTAGTGACAGATTCCTTACCTTAGAATATCCCCAGGCGTCAGGCTGGATCCGGAAAGTTTTTTGCGTAGCAGTACCCTTGCGCGTCGGTAGGCGGCGTCGTGCGGCTCCGCGTCCGTCGTCGGCGTCGTGATCGCCGGGATGACGTCGCGGGCAGTACTTAGGCGCCGCCCCTGCGCGCTGACGTCAGTTCTTCTTTTTCCGCGCCAGCAAGCGCAGATCCGGGAAGAGCAGTGCCCTGGTCATTTTTTGACCATACTTTTTGGTGAATTTTTCACTGTTTTCTCAAGGTGTCGTAGGGATGCCCGGTTTCAAACGTTGCGGCGCCTGTGCGCGGATGATGTCCGTCACCGACCCGCATTGGGAGTGTCTCTTCTGCCTCGGCCGAGGCCACGACACGGAGTCATGTACCGACTGCCAGGCCCTTAACCCGAAAGCTTTGCGAGAGCGGTCTCGAAAGCTCCTCGAGGCCCGGCACTCGGCTCCGCGGAAGCCCCGGTCGCGTGAGAGGTCCAGGGGTCGATTGCGGAGTCCACACCGGTCGTCGGCGTCGAAGTCTTCTTCGTCCGGTAAGTCGAAACACAAGAAGTCCAAAAGCATCATCGCTCTAGGACTTCGCCTCGCCGGTCTCGCGACTCGGCTGAGGCCCCTCCCGGCACCGTCCCCGCCCCGCGGCCCCGGACATGCCTGTGGAGTCGCCCCCGCCATACCCGCCCTTCCCGGGTTCGGGGCGGATCCGGCCAAAGTGCAGGAATTCCTGTCGGCCATGGCCCGCCTCTTCGGTCCTTCAGGCCCCTCCGGTGCGCCTTCGGGCCCCGCGGGCCCTGATGGGGTTGCTCCGGCGTCGCCGACGGCTCCGGCCCCGGCGTCGCCCGTGCCTCCAGCCTCGATCCCGGCTCCACAACCCCCATCGACGCCGGTCGACCTAACGACACCTCCACCGGCGCCGATGTCTCCGGTGCCGTTCTCGACGCCGCCTTGGGCTCCGGGCGGCGTCGTCCCCAGTTCCTTCCGGCTCCGGACATGGCTCCGGACCGACGTCGCTCGACGCCGGCTCCGGCGCCGATGGGACCTTGGGTCCCAACTGTCCCTCCTCCTCCTTATTTTGAACCAGAGGAGGACCAGGAGGACTGGGAGGGGTCTGATGACCCTCTGACACGACACTGTCAGTACGATGAGGACTGGACAGAGAGTCTAGGGGAGGCCAGTGGTCTGGATACTTCCCCTGACATTGGCATGCTGTCTCCTCCCGTGGCTACGGAGGAGGGAGCCAATTTTGGTACGGTGTTGCGTAGGGCAGCTGGGGCCTTACGTCTCCAACTCCCTACTTTGACGGTCAAGCCTAACATCTTGACAGAGGTGCTTCAGCCGGCAGCCTCCTCTGCGGAGACTGTGCTGCCGTTTAACGACGCCCTCACTGACGTTCTCTTGGGCGCCTGGTCCAAGCCCAACACAGGGGCTCCTGTGGATCGGAACGTGTCACGACGCCATCGCCCAGCTCCGGGCGACCCCTGTTTCTCTCTGTCCACCCCACTCCTGAGAGCTTGGTTGTCCAAGCCTCCGCTTCCCAAACCGCCTTCCCTACCGCCCCTCCGGATAGGGAATCCAAACGCCTGGATCAGTTTGGGAAGAAAGGTTTTCTTCCTCCAGTGCTGGCTTGCGGTCCGTTAACACCGCTTGTCTTTTGGGCCGATATACCCACTCCCTGTGGGATTCGGTGGCGGATGTTTTGCCCCAGTGTCCTGAGGAGGTCCAGACACTGCTTTCCCGCGCCATTGCGGAAGGAAGGGATGCGGCTAAATACACTATACGTTGTGGCCTTGACACCGCCGACTCGCTGGGCAGGTCTATTGCAACGACGGTGGCGCTCCGACGCCACGCCTGGCTGAGAACCACTGGTTTTTCAGGGGATGTGCAGAATACTCTCATGGACATGCCCTTTGATGGAGTCGGTCTTTTTGGGTCCAAAGCAGACCATGCGTTGGAGCGCTTTAAGGACTCACGGGCTACTGCCAAGTCCCTGGGCCTTTCTGCTACACGCCCTCCGCTGACTTCTGCTTTTCGCCCCTATCGTGGCCACGGTAGGGGCGCCCTTCACGTCAGCAGCCCAGCCACCGGCCCGCGCAGCAGGCGTCTTCGCGTGGCCGAGGACGTGGATTCCGCCGTGGCGGATCGGGCAACCAGCGTGCGGGTCAGGCCACCAACTCCAACCCGT
Organism: Calotriton arnoldi; assembly: GCA_963921515.1. NCBI lineage: Eukaryota > Metazoa > Chordata > Amphibia > Caudata > Salamandridae > Calotriton > Calotriton arnoldi. Next base: position 506,501 of record CAWUFW010003044.1, on the reverse strand, counting down.
CCGCGGCCTCCAAGCCCTCCTAGTCCCTCCTTTCAGGTGCACAGCACGCCAGTAGGGGCAGGGTCCGCCATCACCTTCCCCACTGGCGCACCATCACCTCGGACAGGTGGGTCTTGGACATTGTCCGAAGGGGCTACTCCCTCCCCTTCGAGACCACCCCCCAGCCATGCCACCTCAATTCCACCGCATGTCAGGGGATCACTTGGTGCTTCTACAGAAGGAAGTCACGGCCCTCTTGACCAAGAGGGCCATCGAGCATGTTCCGACCCCAGAAGTAGGGCGTGGTTGCTACTCCCACTACTTTCTGGTGCCCAAAAGGACAAGGAGGACATGCGTCCTATCTTGGACCTCCGGAACGTCAATCGCTTCCTCCGGAAGGAGAAGTTCAAGATGCTCACCCTAGCTCAGGTCTTGACTGCCCTCGACCCTGGAGACTGGTTGGTAGCGTTGGACTTGCAGGACGCATATTTCCACATCCCCGTCCTGCCGGCCCACCGGCGTTACCTTCGGTTCACGGTAGGCCCCGAGCATTTTCAGTTCACCGTGCTCCCCTTTGGCCTTACAAGTGCCCCTCGGGTGTTCACGAAAGTGATGGCGGTGGTCGCAGCTCATCTGCGCCGGGCAGGGGTTTCAGTCTTCCCTACCTCGACGACTGGCTGCTGAAGGCGGGCTCGTCCCAGGCAGTCGTCTCCCACCTCCAGACTACGGCCGAACTCCTGCACTCGCTGGGGTTCTCCATCAATGTGCCGAAGTCGCATCTGATTCCTTCTCCACAGCTCCTTTTCATCGGAGCGGTTCTGGACACGACGCAGTTTCGGGCCTATCCTCCCGAACGGCGAGTCCGGGATATTCAGGCTATGATTCCGATCTTTCAGCCTTTATCCTGGGTTTCGGTACGGATGACCCTGAGGCTGCTGGGCCTCATGGCCTCCTGCATCCTGCTGGTCAATCATGCCAGATGGCATATGCGGGCTCTGCAGTGGGACCTGAAGTTCCAGTGGGCGCAGCACCAGGGCAACCTGTCCGATCACGTCCAGATCTCGGAGGGGACTGCAAGACAGTTGCAGTGGTGGCTCTCGAACCGGCAATGGGTCATGGGCAGATCCCTCTCCCTTCCCCAGCCAGAGCACACAGTTGTGATGGACGCGTCCCTTCTGGGATGGGGCGGTCACATGGGAGAGGCGGAGATCAGAGGCCTCTGGTCTCCGGCGGAGTCCCGGCTCCATATCAACCTTCTGGAGCTCCGGGCGATCCGACTTGCACTGAAGGCATTCCTTCCCTCTGTCAAAGGGAAGGTAGTGCAGGTGTTCACAGACAACACCACCGCCATGTGGTACTGCAACAAACAGGGCGGGGTGGGGTCTTGGACCCTTTGTCAGGAGGCTCTGCGCCTCTGGACATGGCTGGAACATCAGGGCATGTTCCTGATGGTTCAACACCTGGCAGGTTCCCTGAACGCCAGGGCGGACGAACTCAGCCGCAGGTGCATGATGGATCACGAATGGCGTCTTCACTCGGAAGTGGCGCAAGGACTCTTTCTACAGTGGGAGAGCCTTGGTTAGATCTATTCGCCACCGAAGAGAACGCGCAATGTCATCAGTTCTGCGCGTTGGAATTTCCAAGGCGGCACTCGCTCGGCGACGCTTTTCGTTGCGAGTGGAGTTGCGGTCTGTTGTACGCCTTTCCGCCTATACCACTTCTACCCAGAGTGTTGAAGAAGATTCGGCACGACCGGGCCCAAGTCATTCTTGTGGCTCCGGACTGGGCTCGAAGAGTTTGGTATCCCGAGCTACTCAATATGAGCGTCAATCCCCCGATCCGTCTGCCTCTTCGGGAGGATCTTCTGTCGCAGCAGCAGGGGACGGTCCTCCACCCGAACCTGTCCAGTCTACACCTGCTTGCGTGGAGATTGAGCGGCGGCAGTTGATTCCTTTCGACTTGCCTCCCGAAGTTTGTGATGTGATTCTGGCAGCCAGGCGTCCCTCCACTAAGGTGGTATACGCCTGCAGGTGGAACAAATTTGTGGCATGGTGCACAGCAAAGGCTGTGAATCCCCTTTCTGCCCCTCTTTCTGAGGTCCTTCTGTTCCTTCTCTCTTTGGCCCAACAGGGTTCTGCCCTGGGTACCATCAAGGGTTATCTTTGTGCTATCTCGGCCTTTCTCAGGCTCCCTGATCAGCCCTCCCTTTTCAAGTCCCCTGTTGTTAACAGGTTCTTAAAAGGCATTACTCACCTCTTCCCTCCTGTTCCGTTTGTGATGCCTCAGTGGGACTTGAACTTGGTTCTTACCTTTTTAATGTGCGCTCCCTTTGAGCCTCTACATAACTGTCCTCTTCGTCTTCTGACTCTGAAGACAGCCTTTCTGGTGGCCATCACCTCCGCTCGGCGGGTGAGTGAGCTCCAGGCTCTATCTTGCAAACCTCCCTTTCTGTCTGTTCATCCAGACAAGGTTGTTCTTCGGACGCGTCCGTCCTTCTTGCCAAAGGTGGTTACTGCTTTCCACATTGGGCAGACCATCACTTTGCCCACCTTCTTTCCGCCTCCGCATCCTTCCAGAGAGGAAGAGAGGCTCCACCGTCTGGACCCAAAACGTGCGCTCTCCTTCTATATTGACCGCACAAAACACTTCCGGGTGGATGACCAGCTCTTTGTTGGCTACGTGGGCGCCAAAAAGGTCGGGCGGTGCACAAGAGGACCATCTCCCGCTGGGTTACCTTGTGCATCAAGACCTGCTATTCTTTGGCTAAGAAGGAGCCTCCTGTTGGGCTGCGTGCCCATTCCACCAGGGCAACGGCTGCTACCACGGCCTTGGGCCGCGGTGTTCCGCTGCCGGTTATCTGTCAGGCAGCTACGTGGGCCTCGCTGCACACGTTTACAAAGCATTACTGCCTTGACAGTCAGGTCCGGAGGGACGGCTTCTTTGGCCGTTCTGTCCTCCAGGACTTCCTTGTCTGATCTTTGTTCGCAGACCCACCACCGGGGTTGGTATTGCTGGGGTATCTATTCTAAGGTAAGGAATCTGTCACTAACGTGTCTCTTTCAGATGCACAAGTTACTAACTTGTGTAACGATATATCTGTAAGAGACAGTAGTTAGTGACAGATTCCTACCGCCCACCCATCCTCCCCGTTCTGCGAACTGATTTCTAGGGTTAAGGACATCCCTTTCAGGGCCCTAGTATTTTTCAGACACCTATGTCAGCTTCTTGCATGGCTCTGCGTTCCTGGCGCGGAAAGTCGTGTACAGAACTGACGTCAGCGCGCAGGGCGGCGCCTAAGTACTGCCCGCGACGTCATCCCGGCGATCACGACGCCGACGACGGACGCGGAGCCGCACGACGCCGCCTACCGACGCGCAAGGGTACTGCTACGCAAAAACTTTCCGGATCCAGCCTGACGCCTGGGGATATTCTAAGGTAAGGAATCTGTCACTAACTACTGTCTCTTACAGATATATCGTTACACAAGTTAGTAACTTGTGCTTTAGGGAGGGTCCTGCACCCAACCACAAAAGTGTAAGCCCATTCATATTCAAAAACTGCACTTCAAAAATTACTACAGCTAAAAAGGACCAAAAACAGTCACAAATGTACTCCAATTCAGAGCTGGAGTGTGTCCAGACCACACGTGGCCAACCACTTTTATTGTAACATCCTCCTGAAGAAAATGGAGGTAGGGATTTAAACCCCCAAAGGAAATAATGTCAAGTTAAATTACATTTTTTTTTAAATAGTTAAAAATATAAATATATTCACAATTTAATTTTTTATCTAAAAATGAAACTTTTTACATTTTATTTTAATGTTAATTAACAAGTTTTGAATTAAAAAATTAATGTCACATTTAGTTATTATTAAAATAAAATTAAATTACTTTTAATTTTATTCACTACTTCTATTAATTATTATTACATAATAAAAATATTTTAGCACTATAGTCTGGAATAGTTTTTCAAAATTTTAATTTCTGAAAATTTGTATTTAATAAATTCAAAATTATTTCATTTTCAAATTACATTAAGTTAATAGTGCTACAACGTTTTTAAATTGTGTGCTACATTTAAAATAAATATAAAAAACGTATTCAACATAAAATTATTTTTGCTATTGTTTTCAACTTTAATGCACTTTTTAAATGTTCCCAATACTTTACAGTAGGAAGATCTCAGAGGCTTGACCTTGCTGCCTCTGAATGGCATAAGGTGAAAGGCTCGTTATAAGAAATTTGGTCAAAGGACTCCTGAAGAAGCATCACCCTTGGTTGCAAGGGTCCCCGGCCCTCTGCAAAGCTTTGGTTTTTATTTTAAAAAGTTGTCAGCTGCCTCTTTGGTGGACTCTTGCTTGCTGAAGCAAGGCCCAAACATTTTGACTAACCAAATAAGTTCATATATGTATTCCTAGGGGACCTAGTTTTCTTTAATATTCGTTGCATTTGGTTGCAAAATATTTGAAGGGAAGGAATACCAAAGCAAAATAAAAAGCTTCTATGGAATCTGTAGTCTCTAGAAACACATTACTACTTAGCTTAGGAATTCCCAAATTTAAGAAAAATATGATTCTGATGTGCTCCTTGTCATGAAGGGCCCCTAAGGTTTAGAATTTCTCTCAACTGATATCAATCTATCAGGATCTCTGAACAAATTAAAAAGAGGTTTACAAAGACACATATTGATCAAACACCAATGATGCTTGGAGGACATGTGAAAACAATAACATACTTTCCATATTCTGCATAGCATTATAGGTTTAATGTTACTACTATATGTATATAATGAAGTTCACATTAACTTCTTGCATGGTCTTTATTATAGTGAAAAGAAGATTTTGTATTCTTTAGTCTGTTATTCTTGACACTTTATCATATGATTTGTTGGTTCCTGGTGTATGTTGTGTTGCCTATTTGACCGTGTATGCAAAGTGCTTTGCTATCCCAGTCGTGATAAAAGAATACACTGTCTTAAAACATTCAAAAAGATATGTAAATATAAATGTTGTCAAATCTCTAAGCTCCTTCTTAGGTCGAGGACTTTTACAGCACAACTATCTAACAGACCTGTTGCTAACAATATACATATAGTGGAGTACACCTCTTTCAACGTAGGTTTTCTTTGCTCACTCTTTCAGCCATTGGCTTGAGACTTTGTCAGTCACGTTTGGCTCTGCCCAGTGGTGTATTCATTCCTCACCTAATGGTGTTGGCTCCTGGGGTGTATGCTTCTGCATCATGTGCTTGCATTGAAGTGTGTGAGGGACTACTTTGCAGCCATTGCCCTTTCTGTCTGTTCCTGCAACTCCCTTCTGTCTCTCCCATTAATATACTAACACTGTTCGCATTAGCACATTAAGCAGACCTATTGGCTTTGCTTCTACTTGCGCTAGTCTGTGGAGATAGAGGGCGAGGATCACGCATCCTTACTTCAAACAAGATATAATATGCAGGAGCCAGGATGGAAGATGCAAGCCATTAGAGACAAGTTGTAATTGTTGTAAAAGGCTTCCTTGGGGAACTAGCCTGCATACATCAAGAGATGTTCGTGTTTCCCTCTGAGAAAGTTCTCTTTGTGTAGTAGAGAAATGTCTGATAATAAAGAACTTGTTTTCATGCACTAGATGTCTTTCATTTGGCTGGCTCGATTCTAGTGTACTGCTTTGCATCATCAGATCTAATTCATCCTTTTGTTTTGTTTTTTACAGATCTTAACAGAACAAGTCTGCACGCAAGTTGTCCACAAACCTCATCCTGAGCCAGATTCTACAGTAAAAATCCAAAATCCAAGTAAGAAGTGGTTTGACTTCCCAATATAACTGCACCACGTGTAGGATAACTAAGTGAAGTGCTGTTGATCTTTTGGACATTTTTGTTTTTTTGTTTTTATTTGGCACCAAATGTGATTTTTACCTTGATATTGTTGTTTCTTTTTTTTTTTTACTTCTACAAGTGATCTTGAAGGTGGTTGCAACGCTATTGAAAAACTCCACTCCTAGTGCGGAACTCATGGAAGTCAGACGCCTGTTTCTGTCCGATATGATCAAACTTTTCAGCAATAGCCGGGAGAACCGAAGGTAGGAGGCAGTACATGCTCCAGAATACACTTCTGATTGAAGGAAGTGCTGCACGATTACATGGAGTGATAAATGTAGCAAAATGAGGCTCTCTAAAATTTAAGTCATTGACTATGAAACAATTTAAAGTTGAGGCTTAATTTATAGCTCCCTAAGGCTCTACTATAAATAGGGAGTAACAATGGTGTAATCTAGTTATTTAGAAGGGTTCAAAGTCAGGGAGTGATTCAATATAAAATAACAAATATGGGGCTGTTGCATATTCTCTTTCTTTCTTTAGAGTATTGTTGCTTTGGAAACCTTTGTTTCATGATCTGCAAAATTAAAAGCAAAAAAATCAAGTGCTGGGCAGATAAAAGCTGACTCTGAATAGCAAATATGTTAAATACCTCACCATTAATAGAACCTTGATTAATCTTTCACTTCAAAATATTTTGTGAATGTCAATTAGAAGACAGATTTAGGATTTGGAAATTTCAAAGGCTGGCCATGAATTCTTAGCATCTGTAGATTGGCCCTTCCATCTAGAATTTTCCAGTCAACACTCATTTCTGGGAGGACCGAGTGCATTTTCCTGATCAGGAGATGAGCACAAATCAGGTAGTGGAAGCAGCACCAAAGCCTTGAGGCTTGGATAATGTATGTGCCGCGCTGACACTCCACTACATTTACCTTTTGGTAAACTATTGTCTGGGCTGTAGCATATAGCATCTAGGTGTCTTAAAGTTTGTATTTTTAACAATTGCATTTTTATTATGTGTTCTCACTTCTTTCTCTGTGTTGTTAATTTAGCCACCAATTTACAGGTATAAGCCACATATCTAGTGTACCTTTGAACATCCCAGAAGTAGGCAATTCTTGAAAGCCAGCTAAAGACAAGAGAGCACTCCAGTTCTCATTGAGCAGACTTAAAGATTTCTCGCTAGAATGTGTTCTGTATCTAGTTTAGACGTAGCTGAAAAAAACCTGGATCCTGCCATGGTCATGAATTTAGGATGCATCCTGAGGGTGGCCCTTATGAAATCACATATTACACCCAAACTTCTGGGCATTTCTATGGTAATAGTTTTTGTATAAATTGCAGTTTATTGGAGTCAAATTCTTTAAACCTGAAATTGGGCTTTGATAATGAAAGTAGAATTTGTATGAATGAATCATTTTGAATTTGCATTTTTTCAATTTTCTGATCCTGTTAAAAATGTAATAGAATCCCGGACTTCCCTAAATGATAAACTTCCCCTTTGCCTCTAACCTATCGTTCTTCATTTCCAGTATAGGAAGGCAAAACAAACCTTTATAAAAGTATATTTTATGTGCTGACATAGGAACTTTAAACATTATTCATTGATTATAAGATTTTGCTAAATTATTATTCAAAAGACCTCTTGATTATTCCTTCCCTAAATTTCTGTGTGAGTACTTTGTTACTAAACACAGGTGCTAGTTTTCAGGTAAAAAGGGATTGAAATTGGAGACATTTTACATGAACAAAGTGGGAAATTGCACCAGGCTTCACTTTCCAAGGGGCCCATGGTAAATGATAACATCAGTGCTATTATTTTACGGTTACATCAAGAAGAACTAGCTGTGATGTGAGATTTATTTGTGATTAGGAATATCCAGTAATTAAAGCTACAACTTCAAGGGCTATGTGCATATCTTCTGTTCTAATATTATGTACTAGTCCCCTAAACATTCACCTAGTTGCACTTACTGTCTTTTCTACAATGGAAAGAACAGTCTGGTTAGACACAGAATGACACACAAATTGTTGTTAGTTCAAGACAAAAAATAAACCTTAAAGCAAAAAGAAACCGCTTGAATGCTTGCTCAAGTTTTGTTTTGATACTAATTGGATGGCAGGCACTGGGCACCTTAAGCTTTGGGTTTTTTGCTTGTTCCTAGTTATGAAAGTTTATATTAGAATGTAATATTATTTGACATCAAGATGCCATGAATTAGCTTAAAATGCATAATAGATTAAAGTTGTTCCAAAAAGGGGCTCCCAAAATGTCTTGCCCAGGACCCCAAAAAAACTCAAGATGGCATTGGTTGAAATGTCATACATATTTTTTTCTTTTGAAGTTTTCAATTAGAACTCTTCAGAAGATTAACACTATAGAATGGCCACAAAGAACTGAAATACTTTGCCTACTCATGGCAAATTGACCACATTGCAAAAGGTTAGACAAAATCTTGTGTGTCTAAAATAAATTTATTCGGAAATTACTGCACTCTCTTGTCCAAGATATGTTACAGTTGCCAACCAGCCAGCCCCCATGAATGCACACAAGCACATTTCCCTCCCCTTCACATCTCTATTTTTCTTCTTTTTTTGTTGATCTGCCCTCCCCCCCCCCCCCCTCTTTCTCTGGTCATTCTTTCTCCTCTGTATTCTCTTCCTATTGACCTCCTGTAAGCCATCTGGCCATGTGCATTCTCTGAAAGCTGTGCAATGGGATGAAGAAATGGAGTTGGGGCTCTGGCTTAGGAAGTCAATAGATGCACAGCTTCATCACCATTTCAAGGCAATGAGCATAATTGACTTTTGAGAGACAAAGAACTGACAGAAATAAGAGTGATTTTAGGTCCCCTACTTTCCTTCTTCCCTATAAAGGAGGGTGCTTGAAAGTAAGTTGCCAGTAATATTTTCCTTAACGAGGCAATGTTATCAAGATTGCAAGTTAAATGAAACCTATAAGCAAAGTTTTTGCTTTGAAAGATGGGCTCAACCTTCATAACCTACTCTGGGTCTGCCTTATAAAAATATTGTAGGATCAGGACATAAGCTATATCCTTAAAATGATACCAAATTTCCCTGAAGAAGTGGGTAAGGTGTTATGGCTCTCACAAACATTAATAAACAACGATTGAATGAGCTTCCTGCCTCCAGTTATCCATCACACCTTACTTGAGCCCATTTGCCCTCCTTAAAATGTCTTCCTGCAACATGAGCTCTGAACACTTGCTGCCTGCCTGGCTGCTGGAGGAGGAGGAGGGGGACAAAGACTCCAAGTCCCAGCCCCACTCGCGGCCGCTGCTGTTGCCGCCATTGTTTCGCGCCCGGAGGCGCTTTAAACATCGCTGCGGGCTCCCGCAGCGCGGGACGCGCGCAGGCAAAGCCCGGGCCAAGGGCGGGCCCGTCTGCACCCGTCCGCGCCCGGAAGAGGCTGGGCTGGGCCAACCCCCTTAGTCGTCCGTGCAAAAGCACCACCAGCCTACGAAGCCACGTTCGAAGTTGGAACCTAAGGTGGATGCTTTTACACCACAATTGCCCTACCTTCTGTTTTAAGCCAGGCCAGTGACTTCTGCTATTCCCCTCCCTTTCTTTCTGCGTGGGAGCCCCGTGCTGTGTGTAACCTTGTAGCCGCCCGGACCTTTCTCTGTATCCCAAGGCCACCGATAAGGCAGACCCCATTCTCGCTAACTAGTCAAAATGGGGAGACGCACCTGCACAGGGAAAAAACAAACATTAACCATGCAATCACCAACAAGCCACCAGCCTACCTCTATCAACAAGATGCTTCAGAGGGCTATAGGGGCAGTATCAACCGAAATTGAACTGACTGAAAGACGGCTATCAATAACACCGGACCTAGTGCCTCTCCTGTCTACCCCTGATATACAATCTGCCCCGCTAACTGTCGATTCCGTCTCCTCCAGGTCCCAGTCCAGGACATGTGCCCTGGTGCACGATACACCTACCTCGGACTTGCAGACTGAGGATCCCCCTTCTGGTCCAGGAAAGAGAGGGAATGCCAAAGCTACCATGAAGGCTGCGAGAAATCGGAAGAAGGGTGCCATGGAACTTGTTGAGAATGGTGTCTTGGGGAAGGGAGGGTTGGGCGGTCATGTGAATGAAGGCACAGAAAAGCCACCATGGGTGTCAAATTTGGTAATGGATTTGCAGTCACAAATAAGAAAAATCGTCAGGGAGGAGTTAAACTCCTTGACCTCCTGGGTAGACAAACTTACAACCTTGTTAGAAACTTATGTTAGTAAGGTAGATGTTAACCATAGGGTGGATGAAACCCCCCCAGCAGCGTGTATCCCAAACCCGTCCCGTCCATTCGAGTGTAGACCGCGCTCCGGAAACCAACCTGAGTTCGCCCCCGCAAATTCAGAGTGGCAAGGAGGATGCAATTAAACATGCGATTATTCCTAGTAAGCCAAGAGATTCCACTAGTACACAAAGCCAGGAGCCCAGAAGCGGTTGGGAGATTGGTAAGAAGCAAAGACCCTGCCCAGAAATGCTTACAGTTGAAGCCAATGCGCAGCAGTTGGGGCCAAAGTATAGAGCAAAGGAGGGGCAAGACACACGAATAGAAGTAGTTGAGGGAAGATCAGCCCCACCTTGTATCAATTTCCCCCCGGACTGCACACCGTATGTTATGATTTTAACTAGAGTCCCAGAATTAAACAGGGGACAAAGAGAATCATTATGATCTAAAAAATAAATGTATTTTTTGGCTGTCAAAACAACTTCAATTTTCGTACAAGGATGCTAGTGAAATCCTATTTACACGCAGGGTGGGATGGGTGGGCCAGAGGCCGAAAGATATACCTGGCGATACCATTGTGATTAATTTTAGAAATCCTGAGGTTGTAAGGTCTCTTCTAATGCGAAACCAGCAAAGGCAGGAAGGGGGTATTAGGCCTCTCCCGCTGGGGTACTTTTACCCCCCGGGACTTGTCCCAGAAAATAGTCTGCAGCCAGCTTATGGAGTAGGGTCTAGGCACCAGTACCAGCAAAGTACCTCTTTGGGGCAGGATCAACCAAGCCCTCTGTTTTTTAATCTTCCACTTACAAATAGATTTGCGTCCCTAGAAGCAGTAGACTGACTAAATTTAGTACAGCCACTAGAAATGGAACCAAATTCACAGAGGGATTATTGGAGGGACCTCCCTGAATGGAGGGAGTTGTGTAAGAATACTGTTACTTCTAGACGGAAAGCTTATTGGGTCAGCAAGAGGGTTGCTGGCGAGGGAAGAGTTCAAAGCGAGGGAGTGGAAGGGGCCCTTACCAATTGTACTGCAATAGGTACAATACCGAGCTCCCCAAAGACATCCATAGGCCATCAGCGGGTGATAATAGAAACCACACCCCCCAGAACTGACTGCCCCACTATTGGGAACGGCTCTTGGTCGATCGCAGAGGAATCTAGTACTCCAAAACAGCCATCAAACGTCACACCCAAGTTTCATGTTCTATCCTGGAACTGAGGGCCTCACTTCTAAACTAGAAAATCCGGAGTGGGGAGCTTTCATTCAAGAAAATGACATTTGAATGTTCCAGGAAACCTGGGCCAGGGAGGACACCCACAGACTGGGCTATGCGACCTTTTGCCTAGCAGCTACAAGTGGGGGAAGAGGAAGACCCGCAGGGGGACTTTGTACTGGATTGCCGTACACCTGGGGTGCAAGGCAAAACAAGTTGAGGCACTGTTAGAAATGGGATCTCTAGTTGGCAAGGGGTTGCACCTTTGTCCAAGTAGGGACCTTTCTTCCTAGTCAGGGTAAGGGTTGTTACACTCGTGAAGTAACCCCTGCTCACCCTCGTGGTAGCTTGGCACGAGCAGTCAGGCTTAATTCAGAGGCAGTGTGTAAAGCATTTGCACATAACCAACAGTAATCCAGTGTAAGCACTACAAACGGACACCACACCAGTTTAGAAAAATAACCAATATTTTATATACTTAAGACAAGACCAATTACGACAAAAATCCACAATACTATACTTTAAAAATGAATGCTTGATACGGTAACTTCTTCTTTGCAGGAATAGCACAAAAGCAAAGTTCGTACGAGTCGGTAGCTCCGTCCGAGCCTACCGTGATGCTGAAAACCACAGAGTCTAACAGTTCCAGCCGACCGCGTCGATACGGGCCAGCAGAGTCGTGAACAGACTCGGTTACAGTACCTTTCTCGTTGTGGCTGGTACGGAGTGTACGAGCCGGTCGGCGTTCGTCGCGGTTGCGGTGCAAGACGGAGCGATGCAAGGTGCGGTGTCCCTCGATGCGGTGCAGGCAGCGGCTCGATGAGCGTCGTGCAGACGGAGTCGGTGAGTCCAAGGCGTGCGATGCAGGGTGAGACGATGCTCGATGCGGTGCTGACAGGTTGCAATGCAGGCGACCTAGCCGGAGTGCGGGAGCTGGCGTCGGACAGCGGTGCGAGTCGGAGCGGTGCGTCGCAGACGTGCGAGCGGTGCCCCAAATGCGGTGCGGTCTCGACTCTTGAGCCAGTTGCAGCGACAGTGTCGGTCTGGTCCGGCTGGCCCAGTGAAGCGATGCGATGCGAACTGCGGTGCCCACAGGTCACGGTGCAAGCAGCGGCTCGATGTTGGCGGCGTCGGACGTCGCCCACGGTGAGACCAGGGTTGCGATGCGAAGCGGGGCGATGCGGTCTGCGGTGCAAACAGGTCACCGGCCAGGGATGGATTCGGTTGACGGAGTCGGTTGCGGTTCCCTTCCTCTGTGGCAACTGAAACAGCGTTCCAGAAGCGGTACCCAGAGGCTTGTGAAGTCTTTGTAGTCCCTGAGACTTCTTAACAGGAGGCCAGCTCGGTTCCTGGCCCTTGGAGATACTCAGCACAAGTTTGTAGAAAGTTCAGTCCAGTCCTTTCACTGCCCAAGGCAGAAGCAGCAGCTGCAGGCCAGCCCAACAAAGCAACAACACAGCAAAGGGGCAGTACTCCTCCTGGCAGCTCTTCCAGCTCTTCGTCTTGGCAGGTTCCTTGATTCCAGCGAGATCTAAATTCATGGGGTCAGGGCCCCAATATTTATATCCCAAATTCCTTTGTTCTCTGAAGGCAGAGAGGCCTTCGCCTAGTCCAAACCAGTTCTGGAGCACTTTGTTGACAAGTCTCCGTCCCTTCTTTCAGTGAGTAGGCCAGGGACATCAGACGCACCACAGGAGGTGGAGCCAGCATTGTGGAGGGAAGGCACTGTCCTATTCAGGGCCCAGGTGCGACCCCTCCCACCCATCTACAGGTCGATCTGGCTATTCAGCCCTGCGCTGACTCACCCTGTCTCCTGGCATCCCCCAGCCCCTGTCACTCACATTCCAGACAAGGAATACACAATCTCGCAGAGGCAGGCTTGGATGGTTAGACAAGAAAATACCCACTTTCTAAAAGTGGTATTTTCAAACACAGAATGTTAAAACCAACCTTACTAAAAGCTGCATTTTATCATTCTGAGTCCAGGCATACTAAACTCGAATTTCTACCATGTTCCCGGGGTCAGTTAGGATTATAAGCTGTAATAATCAAAACTGCCCGTTCTGGCCTAGGGGGAACAGGTAGCCTTGCAATAGTGAAAAACGAACTAGGCTGTAATTCACTATCAGGACATGCCGCACACACCCGGGCATGTCCTACCTTTCGCGTACAACGCACCCTGCCCACAGGGGTACCTTGGGCCTCCCTTAGGGGTGACTAACATGTAGCAAAGGGAAGGTTTAGGGACTTGCAAGTGTGTGCACTTGCCAAGTCGACATGGCAGCCCCAGGCTGCGCACAGGCTCTGCGATGGCAGGCCCGAGTTACACTTTACGGGCTGTTTGCGTGGGTGGCACAATCCAGTGCTGCAGCCCACCAACAGCATTTGGTCTATAGGCCCTGGCATTCGCAGTGCACTTTACAAGGGACTGACACATAAACCAAATAGGCCAATCATGGAAACACCAATCCATAACACATTTTATACAGGAGCACTTGCACTTTCCCACTGGACCGCAGTGAGGAAAGTGCGCAGAATCATCACACCAGCAAAAACAGAGTCAAAACCGGGAGGTCAGAAAGCAAAAGTCAGGGGAAACACGCCAAAAGATGCCAAGTCTAACACATGTCCCCTCCAGCTGAAAGTAGGGAGAACTACCCAACCCCATTGGAGTTCTCTTCACTAAGGCGGAAGAACCTGGACAGACCATCTGCGTTGGCGTGTTCTGTACCAGGACGGTGCTCCACCGTAAAGTCCATTCCCTGTAGGGAGATGGACCACCTCAGCAGTTTTGGATTCTCACCCCTCATTTGCATCAACCATCTGAGGGGCCTGTGGTCTGTCTGAACCCGGAAGTGAGTCCCAAACAGGTAGGGTCTCAACTTCTTCAGCGCCCAGACCACAGCAAAAGCTTCCCTTTCTATGGCACTCCACCTCTGTTCCCTGGGAAGTAGTCTCCTGCTAAGGAAGACTACAGGCTGATCCAGGCCCTCTTCGTTCAGTTGTGAGAGCACCGCTCCCACACCATGCTCTGAAGCGTCAGTCTGCACGACGAATTCCTTGGAGAAGTCAGGTGCCTTGAGCACGGGCGCCGTGCACATGGCTGCCTTCAGGGCATCAAAAGCTTTCTGGCAGGACTCAGTCCAGATCACTTTCCTGGGCTGCCTCTTAGAGGTCAGCTCTGTTAAGGGGGCAACGATGGTGCCATAGCCCTTAACAAATCTCCTATAATAACCGGTGAGACCTAAGAAGGCTCTCACCTCTGTCTGGGTCTTGGGGGCTCCCAAGCCAGAATGGTGTCAATCTTGGGTTGTAGGGGCGCCACCTGGCCGCTTCCTACCTGGTGTCCCAAGTACACCACAGAACCCTGCCCGATCTGGCACTTACTGGCCTTGATCGTGAGGCCTGCACCTTGCAGAGCCCTCAACACTTTCTCAAGGTGCTGTAAATGTTCTTCCCAGCTGGAACTGAACACCGCAATGTCATCCAGGTAGGCGGCACTGAAATCCTCCAGCCCAGCCAACACCTGATTGACCAACCTCTGAAAGGTGGCAGGGGCATTCTTCAACCCAAAGGGCATCACCCGGAATTGGTAATGACCTTCTGGGGTTGAGAATGCTGATCTCTCCTTGGCCCCATCGGTTAAGGCAATCTGCCAGTACCCAGACGTCAAATCAAACGTGCTGAGGAACCGGGCAGCTCCCAACCGATCAATGAGCTCATCAGCTCTGGGGATGGGGTGCGCGTCAGTCCTGGTGACGGCATTGAGCCCACGGTAGTCCACACAAAACCGGAGTTCTGGAGTGGCACCGGGCGCCGCAGCCTTTGGGACCAAGACCACTGGGCTGGCCCAAGGACTGTGGGAGGGCTCAATCACCCCTAACGCCAACATCTTAGAGACCTCCTCCTTGATGCTGGCTCTGACCCGGTCAGTCAACCTGTAAATCTTGTGCTTCACAGGATGGCTGTCACCGGTGTCCACGTCATGGGTACACCAGTGAGTAACACCGGGGGTCAGAGAGAACAGTGGGGCGAACTGTCCCAACAACTGGCGACAGTCCCCCTGCTGCTCCTGAGTCAGAGTAGGGGAGAGGATCACACCCTCTACTGACCCATCATGCTTCTTGGTAGACAGGAGGTCCGGGAGAGGCTCACTCTCCTCTTCCACCCCATCATCTGTCGCCAAGAGCATACTCACTTCGGACCTCTCGAAGTGGGGCTTGAGGCGGTTCACGTGAAGGACCCTCAAAGGGTTCCTTGGAGCCTGCAAATCCACCAGGTAGGTGACGTCACTTTTGCGCTCCTTTACCTCATATGGCCCAGTCCACTTGTCCTGCAAGGCACAAGGTGCCACTGGGGCCATTACCCACACTTTTGCCCAGGTTGAAATTCGACCAGAGTGGCGTTCTGGTCATACCATCTCTTCATTTCTTCCTGGCTTGCTTCTAGTTTCGCCTGAGCGAGTTTCCTGAAGCGGGCAGTTTGGTTTCTAAAGGCCAGCATGTAGCTAAATACATCCTGGGGAGTTTTCCTGGGAGCCGCCTCCCAGCCTTCCTTCACCAAACTCAGAGGTCCTCTGACAGGGTGGCCATACAGGAGCTCAAAGGGGCTGTACCCAAGAGACTTCTGAGGCACCTCCCTGTACGCAAAGAGTAGGCATGGCAAGAGGACGTCCCACTTACGCCTCATGGGTTCTGTTAGACCCTTGATCATGCCTTTCAAGGTCTGGTTGAATCTCTCCACCAGACCGTTTCCTTGTGGGTGGTAAGGAGTGGTGAACTTGTAGGTTACCCCACACTCCTTCCACAGGGATGTCATATACTTCGATATGAAATTGGTCCCCCTATCAGAAACCACCTCTCGGGAAAAGATCCCCATTAACGCCCGGCCCACCACGGGCGCCGTCGTTGTCCTGAGAGGGATTGCCTCCGGGTACCGGGTGGCATGGTCCACCAAGACCAGGATGTACCTGTTGCCCATGGCTGTCTTGGGATCCAGTGGCCCCACAATATCCATCCCTACCCTTTCAAAGGGTGTTCCAACAACCGGAAAAGGTTGGAGAGGAGCTTTGACCTTCCTCCCACTCTTACCACTTGCCTGGCAAGTTTGGCAAGACCTACAGTGTGCATCTGACTGCCTTCGCATTTGGGGCCAAAAGAAGTGGGTGACAAGCCTGTCAAAGGTCTTGTCCTGCCCCAAATGTCCTGCCAAAGGCACGTCATGAGCCAGACCCAGTAGGAAGGTCCTGAAGCGCTGGGGTACCACCAGCACACGGGCTGACCCAGGCTCAGCAACCTTAGGCTCACTGTATAGGAGACCACTCTCCCAGTAGATCAGATGTGACCCGGACTGATTACCAGCTGCCTGGTCTGCAGCCTGCCGCCGCAGACCCTCCAGAGTAGGGCACTCGTTCTGCTCCCTGCAGAACTCCTCCCTGGTGGGACCCCCTTCTTGCTGCCAATGGGTCAGCTCAGAGATGTCTCCCAGTTCGGCTACTTGCTCCCCTGTAGGCACCGGGGCGTCCCCTCGAGGTCCGCCTCCTCCCGGTCCGTGGGAACTTCGGGGCCGGTTTCCCGCGCCCCCTGCCCTTTCTCTTGGCAGGGACTTGGGCCACTGTTTCAGGCTCCAAGTCCTCTTGATCACCCTTTCTGGCCGCCATTGACCGAGTAGACACGCATGCCCACTCTGGCAACCCAAGCATCTCCAAGTGAGACCTGAGCTCAACCTCCTTCCATGAGGACTGCTCCAGGTCGTTTCCCTAGCAGACAATCTACAGGCATGGTAGGGCTCACAACCACCCTTAAGGGACCTGAGACCCCCCCATTCAAAGGGAACCTGCGCCACCATACATTGGCGCTCTGAGTTGTCGACAGCAACTACTTGGTGGAATGCTCCTGGGACTACTTGCTTCTCAGACACCAGGTGACACCGGACTGAGGTCACACTGGCTCCAGTATCTCTGAGAGCCTCTACCCTGTTCCCATTGATGGTCACCCAGGTGCTATATTTCTTTGTGTTAGGGGGCACCTGGTTTCCTGGGACCATCTCACTGTCCCCGAGTGAGACAAGGGTCATTTCTGCGGGATCCCCACCCTCCTGTGGGCACCCCTCCTCCCCAAGCGCTACACTAGCCAACACTTTGGACTGTCCACCGGTGGGTGGCTGTGTCCCCTTCGGGCACTTGGGGTCCCCCTTAAAGTGACCTACCTGGTCACATGCATAACACTTGCGGGGGCCGGTCTCAACAGGCTTCCCTGTAGAGACCCCTTTCTTCTTATCACCGGGGGCTGGGAACCTTTACCCTGGGTACTAGTTTGGGGCCCTTTAGAGAACTCCTGTGCTTTACCCTTGTCCCCCCACCTTTCTGCTGGGGACCCTGCCCACCTTTGGCTGAGTCTCCCCCAAACGCTTTCTTGTGGACCCTGGTACTCACCCAGCGGTCCGCTTCCATAGCAAGCTTCCTGGGGTCAGTTAGCTTACTATCAACTAGGTGCTGGCGCAGATCTGCAAAACATAGACTAGACAAGTGCTCCCATGCAATCAAGTTGTAGAGCCCCTGAAAATCTGTTACACTACTGCCCTTCACCCAACCATCCAGAGACCTGCAGAACACATCCACACATTCCAACCAAGTGTTGGCATCAGACTTCTTACTGGACCTGAACTGATCCCTGTACTTTTCAGGAGTAAGACCATACTTCGTGAGAAGGGCATCCTTCATGTCAGCATAGGTGAGGTGATACCCCTTACCCAAAGCTATCAGAGCATCCCTTGCTTCTTCAGGAAAAAGTGGCCACAATCCTGCTCCCCAATTCTCCTCAGGGACCCCATTCATGTGTATGGCTGCCTCATAACCCTGAAACCACCTTTGTATGTCATCCCCCTTCTTGAACTCCTTGCCTACGTTCTTGGGAATGTGCACAATCCTGTCTGCCTTTCTGGACGAATTGCTGCCACCATCTGAGCCTGACTTACTCCTAAGTTCTAGCTCCTTTAGTTCTCTCTCATGCTCTAAGAGCATCTTCCTCTCCTCTATGGCCAATCTCTTCTCCTCCCGCTCACTCTCCAGCCTGAGCTTCTGCAGCTCAAACTGCCTTGCCTCCCGCCTGTCCTCCAGCTCCTCTGGGGACAGACTGCTGCTGCCTGACCTGGCGGGTTCCCCCCTACCCAAAAGCACATCCACCCTGGAAATAGGCTCCTCCGCCTCCTCACTGAGATTACCAGGCTGCCCATTGGCATGTCTGGCTGCTACCCAGGCCCTCAGCGCCTTCTGTAGCTCCTCCTTCCTTGTGAGGCCTTTAATTTGGACTTTCAGGTTTTTACAAATCGCCCGTAGCTCCTTTACGGCGTAGGATTCCAACCTGTCCTCCTCAAAGATAGCTTCCAGAGATGCAACGGATGATGCAATTGATTCAGGCATGACAAAAGTAGTGAGTTGAAAACTGGCAAGATCAAAAATAGGCCAAAAGAAAAAGAACCAGTATGTGGTACGTAATGGTCTGCGATATGGTAGTAGTGCACACCAATCACTGTAAGTCAAGTGCAAACACAAGTCCTATCCTCACCGCTGACAACCAATGTTAGAAATGGGATCTCTAGTTGGCAAGGGCTTGCACCTTTGTCCAAGTAGGGACCCTTCTTCCTAGTCAGGGTAAGGGTTGTTACACTCGTGAAGTAACCCCTGCTCACCCTCGTGGTAGCTTGGCACGAGCAGTCAGGCTTAATTCAGAGGCAGTGTGTAAAGCATTTGCACATGACCAACAGTAATACAGTGTAAGCACTACAAACGGACACCACACCAGTTTAGAAAAATAACCAATATTTTATATACTTAAGACAAGACCAATTACGACAAAAATCCACAATACTATACTTTAAAAATGAATGCTTGATACGGTAACTTCTTCTTTGCAGGAATAGCACAAAAGCAAAGTTCGTACGAGTCGGTAGCTCCGTCCGAGCCTACCGTGATGCTGAAAACCACAGAGTCTAACAGTTCCAGCCGACCGCGTCGATACGGGCCAGCAGAGTCGTGAACAGACTCGGTTACAGTACCTTTCTCGTTGTGGCTGGTACGGAGTGTACGAGCCGGTCGGCGTTCGTCGCGGTTGCGGTGCAAGATGGAGCGATGCAAGGTGCGGTGTCCCTCGATGCGGTGCAGGCAGCGGCTCGATGAGCGTCGTGCAGACGGAGTCGGTGAGTCCAAGGCGTGCGATGCAGGGTGAGACGATGCTCGATGCGGTGCTGACAGGTTGCAATGCAGGCGACCTAGCCGGAGTGCGGGAGCTGGCGTCGGACAGCGGTGCGAGTCGGAGCGGTGCGTCGCAGACGTGCGAGCGGTGCCCCAAATGCGGTGCGGTCTCGACTCTTGAGCCAGTTGCAGCGACAGTGTCGGTCTGGTCCGGCTGGCCCAGTGAAGCGATGCGATGCGAACTGCGGTGCCCACAGGTCACGGTGCAAGCAGCGGCTCGATGTTGGCGGCGTCGGACGTCGCCCACGGTGAGACCAGGGTTGCGATGCGAAGCGGGGCGATGCGGTCTGCGGTGCAAACAGGTCACCGGCCAGGGATGGATTCGGTTGACGGAGTCGGTTGCGGTTCCCTTCCTCTGTGGCAACTGAAACAGCGTTCCAGAAGCGGTACCCAGAGGCTTGTGAAGTCTTTGTAGTCCCTGAGACTTCTTAACAGGAGGCCAGCTCGGTTCCTGGCCCTTGGAGATACTCAGCACAAGTTTGTAGAAAGTTCAGTCCAGTCCTTTCACTGCCCAAGGCAGAAGCAGCAGCTGCAGGCCAGCCCAACAAAGCAACAACACAGCAAAGGGGCAGTACTCCTCCTGGCAGCTCTTCCAGCTCTTCGTCTTGGCAGGTTCCTTGATTCCAGCGAGATCTAAATTCATGGGGTCAGGGCCCCAATATTTATATCCCAAATTCCTTTGTTCTCTGAAGGCAGAGAGGCCTTCGCCTAGTCCAAACCAGTTCTGGAGCACTTTGTTGACAAGTCTCCGTCCCTTCTTTCAGTGAGTAGGCCAGGGACATCAGACGCACCACAGGAGGTGGAGCCAGCATTGTGGAGGGAAGGCACTGTCCTATTCAGGGCCCAGGTGCGACCCCTCCCACCCATCTACAGGTCGATCTGGCTATTCAGCCCTGCGCTGACTCACCCTGTCTCCTGGCATCCCCCAGCCCCTGTCACTCACATTCCAGACAAGGAATACACAATCTCGCAGAGGCAGGCTTGGATGGTTAGACAAGAAAATACCCACTTTCTAAAAGTGGTATTTTCAAACACAGAATGTTAAAACCAACCTTACTAAAAGCTGCATTTTATCATTCTGAGTCCAGGCATACTAAACTCGAATTTCTACCATGTTCCCGGGGTCAGTTAGGATTATAAGCTGTAATAATCAAAACTGCCCGTTCTGGCCTAGGGGGAACAGGTAGCCTTGCAATAGTGAAAAACGAACTAGGCTGTAATTCACTATCAGGACATGCCGCACACACCCGGGCATGTCCTACCTTTCGCGTACAACGCACCCTGCCCACAGGGGTACCTTGGGCCTACCTTAGGAGTGACTAACATGTAGCAAAGGGAAGGTTTAGGGACTTGCAAGTGTGTGCACTTGCCAAGTCGACATGGCAGCCCCAGGCTGCGCACAGGCTCTGCGATGGCAGGCCCGAGTTACACTTTACGGGCTGTTTGCGTGGGTGGCACAATCCAGTGCTGCAGCCCACCAACAGCATTTGGTCTATAGGCCCTGGCACTCGCAGTGCACTTTACAAGGGACTGACACATAAACCAAATAGGCCAATCATGGAAACACCAATCCATAACACATTTTATACAGGAGCACTTGCACTTTCCCACTGGACCGCAGTGAGGAAAGTGCGCAGAATCATCACACCAGCAAAAACAGAGTCAAAACCGGGAGGTCAGAAAGCAAAAAGTCAGGGGAAACACGCCAAAAGATGCCAAGTCTAACAGGCACCCTCCCGAGATATACTTTGCGTTATTCTGAGCTTCCCCGCCAAGATTAGAATAGCTGTAATCAATGTCTATTCCCGCCCAGTTAGCCATGGTCAGGAGTCCACAACCCTATGGCATCTGACAACTTTTTTACATACCATTCCTGATAACATTCTGGTGATCCTAGCTGGTGACTTTAATTGTCAGTTCGAACCTCTGAAAGACCTGATTGTGGGTGACGCCAGTGAGGAGGACCAACACTGGGCCATCCCAGAGTCGAATGCCCCGGCAATCCGGGCCTGGACCCCATTGGTACTCCAAATGAACACCCTCACAATGAACCACTCCCTTAGGGCCTGTAATGGGCGTACAAAATCTGATTCCCAGGCGAATTACACGTACAAGAGACCGGGAAGTTCTTCCATTTTAGATTATATCCTGGTGGACACCAAATCTTGGCACCGGGTGATTGATTTCAGGGTTGTGCCCCGATATGACAGTGACCACAATGCCTTGATTCTCGAGATGGTACCGCTGTGCCCCAGGGACATTCACACAGGCCAACCTCCAACCGGCCCTAGGTTAATATTAACTAGTTGCAGGAGGAGAGTTAAATGGGGGGCATTTTGTAAATCTCAGGAAAAGCTAGCCTCCCTTTACCATACTGCCATCCCATATCTCGAGGCTGCAAATCATCTTAGTGAAACTGCCGTCTCCACCACTGCCCTACTTGAAATTGCGAACAACCACCAAGGTTTAGTATCTGATTTGGCAAATATTTTTCTTCCCATCATAAAATCAAGGGAAAAGGAGCCCCAGGGTCACCCTTGGTACAATGGCGATTGCCGTAAGGCTAAGCAAGCACTAGTCTTAGCTATTAAATCCAAAGACAGACTCCTAATAAAAGACAAGCCGATAGTCCACAAAAACATAATCAATGTGGCAAAGAAACAATGGGAGGGAGATAAATGGGAGAGTCTGAAAGTGCCTTATGTTCTAGGGACATGAGGACTTTTTGGAACTTAGTAAATACTGGCTGCACAGAGGGTAAACTGGCAATAGAACCAAACCTGGGGGCAGAAGCTTGGAAGGCCCATTTTGAGCCCTTATATGCAAGGGTAGAGGGTGAAGTGGGACAGGCCACAAATGAACCCCCCCACTTGCAGTCGCCCGCTCTTGATGCTTCACTAATTTCTTTAAAAGAGATAATGGATGCCTTAAGTAGGGTAACCCCCTCTAAGGCACCGGGACTAGACAAGATCCCAGGCGACTTTTTCCGCGATGAGCCTAACATTTGGGCCCCATATCTATGGACCCTGTTTAATGCTATCATGCAGGGAATGCCGATTCCTCTGACATGGTTGGGGGCGGAAATTATTCCAATTTATAAAAAGGGCTCACCACTCCTTCCCGCTAACTACCGCCCAATCAGCCTCATAGATGTCACCCAGAAGATATACGCAAGAGTGCTGTTGGGCCGACTAGAGAGCTGGATGGAGGAGTATTCTATACTTAGCCCCTACCAGGCAGGTTTTAGAGCCAGAATGTCCACAATAGATCAAATTCTTAGGCTGCAACTACTATACTGGAAGACAGTGCTTCTGGAGGGTGGCATCCTTTATTTGATCTTTGTGGACCTAAAATCGGCTTTCGACCTGGTCCCCAGGGACAAATTGTGGTCCATTCTATTAAATTTAGGGGCCCCTCTGTACCTTTGCAACCAGATGAAACGGCTTCATGAATGTAATTATGCACGAATCAGGCATGGGAAAAATGGTGAGCTCACTAACCCCATATCTACAGATAGAGGGGTACGACAAGGGTGTGTGTTGGCCCCGACCCTTTTCTGCTTATTTATTAATGGCTTAGTGGAGGCCCTGATTGCTGGGAGGGACATAGATGCTCCTACGTTGGCGGACCTCAAGGTTCCTGCCTTGATGTTCGCCGACGATACCCTCCTACTATCTAAGTCCCCTATGGGAATACAGAGGGCCCTAGATATCTTCCATACATTTTGTAAAAGTAGGGGTTTAGAAATAAATTCACAGAAAACCAAATACATGGCTTTTAATGCAGGAAACACCACACGATCAAATCCTCAGCTAGACGGGAAACCACTAGAGAAAGTGACTGTCTTTGAATACTTAGGAATAACACTCACTGAGAAAATGGACTGGAGCGCACAAATTAAGAAGGCTAGCCTAAAGTTGGCCCAGACAACGGGAGGGTTAGCAAAGATGCTTAGGAAGTGCACTCATAAAATGGTTGGACCGGTGATGGAAATTTATAAAGCCCAAGCAAGGGGGGCGGCCTTGTACGGGGCAGAAATCTGGGGCCATCGGCCATCCGACCCCCTTTCCAAGAACGAGAATTCCTTTGCCAGGCAACTCCTAGGTCTTCCCAAAAGTACACCACGTACGCCACTTCGAATGAATCTTGGGGTTGGCCCAATTGCAGAGGAAGTTGCCCTTAGACCCCTCTTACATTGGCGACGTTTATGGAGTACCCCAGAATTAGTAGTTTTTAGAGAAGAGCTGAAGGAAGTGTTAAACTTACAGGGAGCTAGTAAAATCCCATGGCTGGCCTATATCAAAAACTCTTTAGAAGCTATGGGGATGGGCGACCTATGGGCTAACGCTGAAGGAAGCTGCTTGTCATTATCCAGGAAGGCCCTGTCAAAGACCTTTAGGGAATACAAACTTAATCAAATAAAGAGGAACCCAGCGACTGGTATATTGACTGCATCCTTCCTAGAGGTTAAAGAGCTATATAGGCTAGAACCTGCTCTTGACGTCATCCAGCCTCCCTTGCTAAAAAGCTCTATCTACAATTTAGACACGGAGTATTGCCATTTCGTGCATTTACAAACAACTGGGGGGGCACTCTGACTCAGGGTTGTCCGGTCTGCAATAACATATCGGAGACGCACCAACACGTACTATTTTTTTGCCCGGCATACAAGAAGGCTAGACACCGATGGTTACTACAGGTATGTAGAAACCTTGGAACAAAACAATGTGCGGAGGCTTACAGGATAGTAAAATATGATACTAGCATGCCTATCGTGTACTCAGTTTCTCGATATTTATTCTCCATGTGGTGTGTACGCCGAGCCATTTTAAAATTAGGCCCCACCTAATTCGATCATCTTATCTCATTTCTGTGATTACAAACTTTTATCAACCCCATCTTTTTCATATCTTAAATGTCACAAATGTGTATTTTTATGTATTTTATACTTTTTAAAATTGTTATTCGGAATTCCTTGACATTGTAATGCACATGCACTTTACCTTTGGGAAATTTTAATGTATGATTTGTGTCGTACCTTTTATTTGTGCTTTTATGGCCCTAAAGGCCGAAATAAAGAATTCTTGAATTGAATTGAAACCTATAAGCAAAGTTTTTGCTTTGAAAGATGGGCTCAACCTTCATATCCTACTCTGGGTCTGCCTTACAAAAATATTGTAGGATCAGGACATAAGCTATATCCTTAAAATGATACCAAATTTCCCTGAAGAAGTGGGTAAGGTGTTATGGCTCTCACAAACATTAATAAACAACGATTGAATGAGCTTCCTGCCTCCAGTTATCCATCACACCTTACTTGAGCCCATTTGCCCTCCTTAAAATGTCTTCCTGCAACATGAGCTATAGTAAATCTCCCATGGTGACACTAACATATCTCTCTAGGACATCTTGTAGCTTCTTCTATTCTTCCTTATTGCTCCCAACAGGCCTCTAAATGAGATTCCCATGGCCCTCCTCACAACTTTCAGGTAGACGAACCCACAACTTTCCACTTAGTTCTTCCACCTAGTAAAATCATAAGATAACCCGCAAAGCTCCCAATCCGAAAAAAGCAATCTGATGAAAAGATCCCCCCCCCTCCCAACAAACAATGGAAAACAATGAGTCCTACTGTTGGCCAAAAATAGTGTGGCCCATTCTTTAGCCCATCTAAATGTTTTTTCTTCAGAAATATCCATGTTTTGTGGCACATTTCAGTGTTTTATATCGCTGTAGTCATACACAGTAAACATGCCTCCAATGCTTTTGGTCGTGTTCCTTAGTCTTAAGCAGAATGTTAATGTTTTGTGGTACATTGATGGCGTTGTTGTGACACAATCCACGACACAGCTATCAGATGTCAGTTGAAAAAAATGGTGACTAGAGAAACGATGAGACTGTACCATTGCGACTTGCACCACAGCTTCTCATGCATCACTTGGGAAGAACCTATATAGTCCAGGGCAAATGTTCATGCTCATCACAACAAAACAGGTTCACCACTGGTTCTTTGGGATTTCTCAGTTGCCCTTATTGTGGTGAACCACAGTATTCTAGTACCCCTGCTCATGAGCTATGCAGAGGTGAACGGATGAACGCCCATCAGGTTTTCATAATTTCTTAGAGACTGAGATCAGAGGATTAAGTTAGCATAGATTTTCTAGGCTCTGTCTTTGCTAGCTTGCAGTGTCACAGGTTGAGTCCTTGATCCACCTGTCTCCGGGTTTGTTTAACATGAATGTGATTCTGCACATTATTTGGATTCACAACGTAGTCTATCAGTTGTATATGAATGACATAAATATTTAATTTGCGATCTGACCATTTTAGCAACTTTTCTGGATTACTCGTTGAGACTGAGCTGCTAATTAACCATAATTGGCTCGATTTAAGTGGAGGAAAAACATAAGGCCCAATTCACAAAGATTTTCCTAGGAGTAACTGCCACTTACTCTTGTAGTACTTCTGATTTCAATTAGTGTGAAGTGAGTACTCTTGGTTTACTCTTTGAATTCTGATATATCCCAGGAGTACTGCAATAGAAAGTCACAGCAAAACTTTGTGAATTAGGCCTGTTATCTGTAGTGTTCTAGAAATGAACCATGCTTGACTAACAGCTGGCAAGGAGTACACTACCTAAGGTTTCTGGTCAAAATGTATTTGCAACCTGGAGGTTGATGGCACTCGGATGAGCGCAGATGTAGATGTTACTAAAACCATTATGTTCCACCTTACCTGTCTTAAAATCATTATTAAGGTTGCACCCTTTCCTCTACAAGCTAGTCTAGTTAGGCGCGATCGGCCTCATCGTGCTAATGTGCCCTATTTCAGAATTCCTAACACACTCTTTGTCAAATTAGGGAAAACACAGATTGCTGGGGTGCGCATTAATACAGGGTTTAGAAGAAGACTTAATATTTCACGTCCCAGCCCTTCACTGCCTTGGCTTCTTGTTGAAGCCAATGTACATTTGTGGTGATGCTCAGAATCTGGTTAATTCATTTGGAATCTTGAAGGTTTAGAGTGGATCAGAATGTGTATCTTTCAGATATGGAGTCTAGTAAGTGACTGGAGCTGCATGGAGGGATTAAACTCCGGTTATGGCATCATATCTGTTTTTGCGTAATTCCTACTTCATAATAATTAACGTTTTCAAAAGCATCAAAGTTTAGCTCCTTGTTACCTACAAAAAAAACGAACTCCTTGCCTGGCATTGGGGATCTTATTTTCTCAAGAGAGAAGCCAAATGTCTTGGATCTCAAGCTCTTTCATCTAAATCTCTCTGCAAACTTTGGTCAGAAAATGACTGGGCAGGAGGACCGATGCTTTTTGGTCAAATTGCATGGCACACCTGTTCTATTCCCCTCCAGGGTTTCACCGTCAGATGAATCGGGGAGAGGATGTGTCGGTACGACCAAAGCTGCCGACTTTAGAACTGGGGCGCCAGGTTCGAGTCTCAGCGTTGGCTCAGCTTCCTGTGGTTCTAGGCAAATCACTTAATCTCCCTGTGCCTAAAAGATCACAGTTACCTTGTGTCATGTAACTGGTGCTTATGTAAGGCACTCCAATGCTTTCGGGAAACTGCTGAAAAAACAAACAAACAAAAAAGCCCTGAGTATGGAATACTGTGTATGTGTTCTCCTTCCTGGCTTCTTGCTTGTATGAATAGATGGCTGAACCTATTGACTTTGTCAATTTGTTTCTGTTTATATGGCTTTGTAAGCCCTTCCTTCTTACAGAAGTATCTGAATGGAATGTACTAGAATGTCTCTTCCTCATATGTTACTTGGTGGAACACTTGATAGGGTAATGTGTGCAGCAGTTCACAGAAAGGACAACATTTATTTTTGTCTGTAAAACTCCCGGAGGCACATAGAGACCACATCTTAGCTAACAATTGTTTCTGAAGATGGAGTTCACTGAACTGTTTTCTGACTGACTTGACTAACAAAGGTTTTCTGAAGTTAGTGATTTTTAAAAGAATCATTTGTAACCACAAATTCATGGGGGGATTGATATTACGGATGAAAAGTCATTCTTCCTAAAAAACCTAGTCTAATTCTAATAATGTGTTATAAATTGTACATTTGAGTCTCATTGTCTTCAAGAAATACTGACACACGATGCCTTTACGAAAGCTTATTGCATTAGTGTCTGTTTGTTGTGTCTTTGTGTTGAAATGATGACTGCATGGTGCTGATCACGAGTAGTGTATCTGGGGGTGAGATATTCACCACACCCAGTAAAGACCGCCACCGCAGGGTGAGGTATTTACTGGGTATAGTAAGTACCTCCAGTTTTGAGTTTTCTCTTGGAAAATAGAGCATCACGTGCGAAATTTGTGTAAGTATTTACTGGGCATTTTCCCACAGTTAATTTCAGCAGATTTGGCCTGCCAAAATTTGTGAGGCCAACATTACATATAGAAAGTACAGTAATGACAGCGAGACTCAGAATTTTGATACGTGCAGTAACAGAAATTACCACACAATCTGAAATTTATAGGGCCACTTGTTATGAGGGCACATGTCTTTTTTGTTTGCACAAAGAAATGTTGCCCTGAGGGACAGTTACTAGTTTTAGAGCGCTAACTCCTTCCCGTACCAGTGTTACGCATTTGTTACATGGGTATTCTCCCTCATCAGGACCTATTCAGGTGTGGCTTTGCAGCACAGTTGTCTGCAAGAGGTGTTGTAAAAATTGCTTTAAAATATACATTAAGTGGACTTTGGCTCCACCCAAAGGAGTATTAATTACTCAGCTCATGCTATTGGCTGTTTTGTGTATCATTCCAGCTTCTATGGAGATCATGCATTGTAATGCGTAGGAGACTATTTTACATCTGAAAAATTCTCCATCATCACACATTCAGTTATTCATGTCCTATAGGCATTGTGTAAGAAAGCAAGACTTTTTTGTATTTTTTTAATGCAGTTGGCTTTTTTTTATATTTTTGTCAGAAGATGAGAGAAAGCCATTAGCACCACCACCTTTACTATAATCTTAACTACCACTTCATTCCCATCACTATACCTTTACTACCATCATCACGACCACCACCATTACCAACATCCGCATTAGAAACACCACCATTTCCATTACGACCCCCACCGTTATCACCACCACACCATTTGTGCATACCCATGTTGTCATGCTGTAACATAAGAAAACCAGGCGTATTGGCTGTGCCAGTGCTTGTTTCAACTTTTTGTGGTCCTGGAAAATAGAATTGTACCTGCAGTACATACAGTGGTGTAGGGAATCGGCTTAAGGAGGGCTGGGCCTTGGCCCAAAGCGGCCCACTTCGATATTTATTCTTTGTTTATGGGCCTATCAGGTCTTCAGACAAAAAATTCATAAATAGCATGAAAGAGGGATCTGTGGCATGGGCTTACATGTACAATGAAAGAAACAGAAAAATAGAACTAATGACAAAAGTTAAAAGCCTAGACAAAGGGACAAATAAAAAAGTGAGCATGAGAGAGAAAGGTAACAGAGCAAAAGTAAGAATGAGAGAATAAAGTAGGGCAAATAGGAAGGGAAAGGAGTAGAGAGAAAGGGTCAGAAGAAAGAAAGAAACATCAAAGGAAATCAGGACGAAAAGGAGAAAGTTTGGACCTAAGGGTCAAATAATGAGCAAATGGAAGGCTGAAAGGATGGAAGAGTGAAAGCATCAAGAGGTGAAAGGGTGAGTGGATGGAAGGATGGCAGAATTAAGAGATGGAGAAAAGTGAAAGGATGAATGGATGAGAGGGCAGATAGATGGATGCGTAAACATATTGGTAAAAGGATGATATATGTGCAAGGCCATCGTTTCATAAATTACATAGTAAACAGGAAGCGGCACACCAATTCAAGTATTTTCACAATTTAATTGTGCTCAGAAACGATGCGTTTCGGCTTCACAAAAGCCTTTCTGTTCACTTATTTGGACAGAGGCCATGGAATGTTGCGAGCACCAGCAACGCCAGGCAGTTTGTCAGCTTGACCGCAGCCATTGCTTTCTGCATATTCTGCATATACACACACACATATATATATAGTAGAAGGCATACTGCCGAAAGGCGTTGGCCTGTTCTAGTATGGAGCGAGAAATTGTGTAATGCCTTGCATATGGTGCAAGTCCTCTGACCTTCTGGTCTTAGAACTGCTCTTCTCCCCAGCAGCTCCCCCAGCAACTCCGCTGGTTGCGTGCACCCCGTTCACCTCCTCCTGGTAGGTCCTCGAGGCTGCCCAGGTCCGCTTTTGTGCCTGCTTCGCTCTGCCCTGCCCTTGTTCTCCTGGCGTGCCTGACCCTGCTCTGGTGTGTTTTTTGTTCTTTTGTATAATTAATTCTTGCCATTTCTCTTGCTTTTCATACTGTTGTAATTGTATTGTTTTTTGCCCGTGTCTCCTCTGGTGTGATTGTTTTTGTTTTTGGCCCGTGTTCCTCCCGCCGCTGCTTCCCCTGCGGCCGCTGCCCCCTGCCGGTTCCCGCCTCCCAGCTGCACGTCCCTCCCCTATTTATGGCAGCCGCTGCGCGGTCGCGCCGGAGGTGTGCCAAAGGCAAGCCCGTCTTCGCCCGTCTTCGCCCGTCCGCAACCCTGCCGCGACCAGCGCCAGGGACCCTGGATCTCGAGCCATCCACCGCTACGACGCCACCACCCTCCTCGCACTCAACCCAGGACGCAACAACAACTGCCAGCAGGCCACGCCGAGCAAGACCCACGGCCAGTTCTCCTGCTGCAACTGCCGCCAGACCTTCACCACCCCTCCGGCTGCCTACACCGCCAAAACCAACACCACCGACGCCCTCAGATTCATCCTCCTTAACGTGCGCTCCATGCACAGACACGCCACAGAAATCTGGAGCCTCCTTGACTCGCTCTCACCCGATGTCGCCTTCTTCACAGAAACCTGGACCAACGCCTCCTCGGCCCCCGACATCACCATCGCCATTCCGGATGGGTACAAGATCCAGAGAAAGGACCGCCCCAACCACCCGGGAGGAAGCATCGTCATCGCACACAAACTCCCTCCGCCTCACCACATCCAGCGAAAACTTCCCCGCCGCCGAACACCTACACTTCCAGGTCCAGACCAGCCCTAACTCCACACTCCGCGGCACCCTCACCTACAGACCCCCTGGCCCCCGAGCACTCTTCGCCGATACCATCACGACCTCATCGCACCCCATGCCATCGCCGCCACAGACTACATACTTATCGGAGACCTGAACTTTCACCTCGACAACCTCAGCAACCCCAACTCCGCCGCCCTCCGCGACAACCTCGCCAACATCGAACTGAAACAGCTGGTCACCACACTGACACACAAGCCAGGACACACTCTCGACCCCATCTTCGATGGAGGCAGCAGCATTCACTTCAGCCACACCACGCAGTCCCCTTGGACTGACCACCACTGTGTACACTTCCTCGTCAACAAACCCAAGCCACCCGAACCTGCTCCATGCCCCCGCGTAGGAACTGGAGCAGAGTCACCTAACAACAACTCAACTCCACCCTCAACGGCAACACCCCCTCCGCTGCAACCGACGCCAAACTCGCAGCCACGGAATTCCACACTTGGATCGCCAACTGCGCAGACAAGCTCGCCCCGCTGCGCAAACCGGACAAGCACCGCCCCAGGAAAGCCGCCTGGTTCACCACCGAGCTCCAAGAAGCCAGACGCACCTGCAGACGCCTGGAGAAGAACTGGAGAAACAGCAAGACACCCGAAAACTACACCACCTACAAGGACGCCACGACGGATTACCACCAACTTATCAGAACCACCAAAAGAACCTTCATCCTCAACAGAATCCTCGCCAACTCCAGCAACTCCAAGGAACTTTTCTGTGTCATCCAGGAATTCGCCAAGCCCCATAGCGAAGCAACGGCTATCACCCCCTCCCAGGACCTCTGCGAGAAACTTGGCTCCTACTTCCACCTGAAGATAAAGAACCTCTACAACAACTTCAACGACCACACACCCGTCCCCGCAGTCAGCCCACCCTGCGGCAACACCAGCCAGACCACCATCTCCGCCTGGACACCGATCGAGACCGAGGAGACCGCCTCAACGATGAAGGGTATCCACTCCGGGGCCCCCACAGACCCCTGCCCACCTCACATATACCACAGAGCCGCCGCCACCATTGCACCCATATTACAACGCACCATCAACACCACCTTCGAGACCGGCTCCTTCCCCGACGACTGGAAACACGCAGAAGTCAGGCCCCTGCTCAAGAAGCCCTCAGCAGACCCGACGGACCTCAAAAACTACCGGCCCATCTCGCTCCTCCCTTTTGCAGTGAAAGTCGCAGAGAAGACCGTCAACGCAGAGCTGACAAGGTTCATCGAAGACCACGCCATCCTCGACCCTTCCCATTCCAGATTCTGAAGCAACCACAGCACCGAGACCACCCTACTCGCCGCCACCGACGACATCCGCACCCTCCTCGACCAAGGCCACACCGCAGCCCTGATTCTACTCGACCTGTCTGCAGCTTTCGACACCATATCCCACCGCACACTAACAGCAAGACTACACGACGCTGGAATACAAGGCACCGCCCTTGACTGGATCAGATCTTTTCTCACCGGCAGGAGCCAAAGGATCAGGCTGCCACCCTTCCTCTCCGAATCCATGGAAATCAACTGCGGAGTCCCACAGGGATCATCACTCAGCCCAACCCTCTTCAACTCTACATGGCTCCCCTCGCCGCCATCGTCCGACAACACGGCCTCAGCCTAATCTCCTATGCTGACGACACCCATCTCATCCTCTCCCTCACCAAGGACCCCACCACCACCAGACTCCACTTCCAGGAAGGAATGCAGGACGTCGCAGCCTGGATGAGCAACAGCTGCCTTAAACTCAACTCGGACAAGACAGAAGTCCTCGTCCTCTGAACCACCCCTTCAGCATGGAACAACACCTGGTGGCCCACTGCCCTCGGCACCCCCCGACCCCCACAGACCGCGCCAAGAAACTCAGCATCGTACTCGACTCCTCCCTCTCCATGAATCGACACCTCCAGCTGCTTCAACACCCTCCGCATCCTCCGTAAGACGTTCAAATGGATCCCCCCCGAGGCAAGGAAGACAGTCACCCACGCACTCATTACCAGCAGACTGGACTACGGAAACGCCCTATACGCCGGCATCAACAAGTCTCTACTACGCAAGCTCCAGACTATTCAGAACACCGGCGCCAGACTCGTCCTCGGGGTCCCTCGACACAAACACATAAGCCAACACCTACGCAAGCTCCACTGGCTCCCCGTCGAGAAAAGAGTCACTTTCAAGATACTCACCTATGTCTACACAACACCGGACCCCAATACCTCAACGACAGAATCACCCTCCACGTACTCAAACTAAACCTCCGCTCCACCAACCTCCTCCTCGCCAAAACCCTGTGCATCCGCAGAGCCAGAGCAGGGGGAAGATCCCTCTCCTACATCGCGGCCAAGACCTGGAATGAGCTCCCCACCAACATCAGACGTGCCCCCTCCCTGAACACGGCTCTGAATTCCTGGCTCTTCGACTGAAATGGACCTGCTGACCCCCCCAGCGCCTTGAGACCCTCACGGGTGAGTAATGCGCTTATAATCACCTGATTGATTGATGGAGATAATGAAAATAAAGTACTGAAGACTTTACTTGGATGCGCATTGTTGTCGTTCGACTGTGTGCCGCTGCATAAGGTACTCGCGAGCAGGACGCCTAGGAAAAAACATATATATATACACACATATATATATATATATACATATATATATATACAGCAATCCTGTTATGTACGAAATAAATAGGCACCGACACGCTGAAGTTTTAAATCACGGTTTTACTACAACAGAAGGCTCTGAGACGTGTTTCGGTGGACAGACCACCTTGTTCACACAGGTCAGCACCATTAGAGAAAGTGTTTATAAAGCGTTGCCATGGACACCATGTCAATGACATGGACATAAAAGAAATACCAAATAAAATTATACAAGCATGTTAACAGCACATTGCCCATAAAATTGAAATTAAAAATGTATACATGTGTATCTTAAAACAAATATGGCATTGGGAATAGAATTCAAAATTTAAAGGTTGTACTCTGCATAATAAGTTTCAAACGTAGTACAGATCATATGTTAATCATAAATGAGAAAAGGTGTATGTGGTTCACAGTGTGCTCATTTGAGATTCATATATATATATATATATATATATATATATATATATATATATATATATATATATATATATATATATATATATTCCACCAAATGCCACAATCGCTGCCGAACAACTCGCGGGCGGGTGCCTCCATCGGGACTGGGGCAGTCACAAAAACATTAACCACCAAAATCCCAAACCAGGAAATCACGGAGCACTCTGCGGTTCACAGTCTTCACTTTAATTTGGCAGACTCGTTTCAGCAATTATGCCTTTCTCAATGCCATAATGTTCCCATTAATCATTTCACCACATTTAAAACACTCCTGACTCCTCTTCATTGGACAGGAAAAAGTGCTGTTAGAGAAAACGGACTGCATTATGCTCCATGTTATCCATTTACTCAGTCCGCCATTATGACATGCATAGTTCCTTCATAATCTCTCAGTGAGATAAGTCTAGCAAAGATTGTTTTATGGGTATGTTTATGTAAAAGCGAAATTTAATTACATTTTGTTTTACAAAAAAGACATGTATTTGTATTTTAAAAAACTGGTTTCGAATAATGTTTCTCATGAATCGATTATGCATCACGATCCATGATTTATTTCTCAAGGCATTCCAAACCTTTCGCCCTTCTTCTGGAGTTCCATAGATTTGTTAATCTATACATAAACATAAAGTGATCCAGTACAAATACATTCATCCACACATTCAATAATCTACCCTAAGATCATGCCATATCTAGGTCATAGAAATAACCTCTCACTTTGTAGCGTCTGTATTCTCAAATCTAAACCATCATTAGTTGTTTCTCCTTCCCGTCCTCCTGTTCTATTTCGTACTAACTCTCTTCAACCCTCCACTTGTCATAACTCGTGGTCCTTTCAAGTTCTTTTCTTCTGTCTATTGTAGTTTTCTGTCTCTCTTGTAGTTAGACAAATAATTCAAAATACTTAATAATTCAATTAAATTATGATTAAGATCGCCTTGTTCACCCTACCTGCATCGTGAAAGACAAGCAAAATAACGGACTCAGACAAGAATTTAAAGCTACTAATGCTAAACATAATACGATGTCGAGCCATGCTGAAAATTTGCATATTGATGCATTCTGGGAATTGTGGTCGGAAGTAAGGGCCACATGACCACTGGGACATTAATTCAACTCACCTGTGAACAAGGCGCTCTTGCGCCGAAACGCGTAAGGTCTTAATGAGTTGTTCACGCTGCCACGTATTTTAGACACAATAAAGATGTCAGCTTGAAAGGATATCGAAGCTGTGGGCTCTTCCTTTTTTCGTGATATATATATATATATATATATATATATATATATATATATATATATATATATTATCTACTGGCGGTCGCCAGTAGATAGTTATAGTTAAAACCTATTATCCATAGGAAATCCGCGACATTCTATTTGAAATAACGTTGGCGCCGGTTGACGAATCTTAGCGAAAGTTTCCAACTTGTTGGGGCGCTCCGGTCCGCTCCTATCCTGAAAGTCTCGGGGTGATACGTCAAGCGGGGGCCGAGAAAAAGGGGGTCCCAAAATGCGTTTTCCCCATTCATTTTTCCATAGGAACCTTTAGTCGCAGCTACAGCCCGAACTGCTGAACGGAATTACACCAAATTTGGCAAAGAGGTAGCCCTTGGTTCAGTGTCGTGCCTTTTGCTTAAATGGTGTAAATCCGTTCAGTAGTTCCTGAGAAAATCAAAAGTAAAGTCACATATATATCTGGGCGGAGCCTAACCACACATGTCATCGTGAGATCTGATTGGCTGTCAGCACTTCATCCTGGAATTGCTGGCAGCCATCTTGGGACCAATATAAATGATAGTACCTCATTGAAATGCATTGTAGTGAATAGAAGATTTTGAGGGTCACCAAAAGGAGAACTATAAAGGGTGATAACAGGCTTTAGTTACATTAGAATTTATTTGTTGATGGTACCATACTAATTTTAGGAATTGTGGTGTATTCTAAGGTGATTTTACCATGTGAAAAACCTTCTGCTGGGATATCATGAATCATGTTTGAGAGAACACTATTTTCTCATGCTTGTCCCATGGAGGTTTGGAAGGTGCTCCAGAAGCTAAAATGAGAGCATATTTTCTGTAAATTCACATTATCTTTCTCACTCATGTGAGAATGAAGTCTGACATTCTCAGTAAAACATGTACATCCAACAAGGGCAGAGACTGTCAGTTGATTCCTTTGTGTTCTACTGCAGCTTCCCAGAGTGTTCTAAAGAACAACTAGAGTGCTAACAGCCTTACTTATGACAAAAGTATGGCACACCTGAAGCCATCTTGATTGGAATAAACTGGTAACACTTAAACAATTTAATTTAAAAAGGAACAAAATGATGGGGTTCATTTTGTCATAGAAATTATGGTTAGTGCTGTAGAAAGAAAAATTAGGACATGTTTCAAGTGTGATCTCAAATATCTTCCTGTTATATTTCAACAGGAGCAGCCTGCCAGTTGATGCCTTTGTGTTCTACTGCAGCTTCCTAGAGTGTTCTAAAGAACAACTAGAGCGCTAACAGCCTTACTTATGACAAAAGTATGGCACACCTGAAGCCATCTTGATTGGAATAAACCAGTAACACTTAAAACATTTAATTTAAAAAGGAACAAAATGAGGGGTTCTTTTTGAAATAGAAATTATGGTTAGTGCTGCAGAAAGAAAAATTAGGGCATGTTTTAAGTGAGATCTCAAATCCTCTTCTATTTCATTAGAAAATTCTGACATGCAGACTGAAACAATCACTTTCAATACCAGCAGCAGACTACCAGTTAACTCCCTGGTGAGCAGTAGCTTTACTCCAGTGATCTAATGAGCAACTAGAGTGCTAACATTCTGAATTTATGGCAGATGTGAGACATCTGAATGCCTTCTTGATGGAATCAATGTAAAAAACTGAAAGCATTTCCTACTGAGGAGACTGCAGTAAATGAAGAAATTAGGAAACTTCATAACAAAGAAGTCTTCCAAGATGGCCACCAGTGAAAAAAGAGCCCAAATGTAGCACAAATATTACCCAGATGTAGCCCACATATAGCCCAATGACAAAAGTGTGCAAAACACTTTTTATTTTTAGTTTTTTTGCAGTTTTATGTAGTGCAGACTGGTCAAGTATTGGAGCATTGCATCTTAAAACATGACCCCCTACACTACAAAAACACCACTGCACTACCTTAAACCCTAAAACACTACCCCCAGCACGACCCCCTACACTACACAAGCACCACTGCACTATCCTAAACCCTAAAACACTACCCCCAGCACGACCCCCTACACTACCCAAACACCACTGCACTAACCTAAATCCTAAAACACTACCACCAGCACGACCCCCTACACTACCCAAACACCACTGCACTACCCTAAAACATGACCCCCTACACTACACAAACACCACTGCACTACCCTAAAACACTACCCCCAGCACGACCCCCTACACTACACAAGCACCACTGCACTACCCTAAACCCTAAAACACTACCCCCAGCACGACCCCCTACACTGCCCGAACACCACTGCACTGCCCTAAACCCTGAAACACCAGCCCCTGCATGACCCCCTACACTGCCTGAGCACCACTGCACTGCCCTAAACCCTGAAACACCAGCCTCAGCATGACCCCCTACACTGCCCGAACACCACTGCACTGCCCTAAACCCTGAAACACCAGCCCTAGCACGACCGCCTACACTGCCCGAACACCACTGCACTGCCCTAAACCCTGAAACACCAGCCCCAGCACGACCCCCTACACTGCCCGAACACCACTGCACTGCCCTAAACCGTGAAACACCAGCCTCAGCACGACCCCCTACACTGCCTGAACACCACTGCACTGCCCTCAACCCTGAAACACCAGCCCCAGCACAACACCCTACACTGCCCGAACACCACTGCACTGCCCTAAACCCTGAAACACCTCCCCGTGCATGACCCCCTACACTGCCCAAACACCACTGCACTGCCCTAAACCCTGAAACACCACCCCCAGCGCGACCCCCTACACTGCCCGAACACCACTGCACTAAACCCTGAAACACCACCCCTGCACAACCCCCTACACTGCTCGAACACTACTGCACTGCCCTAAACCCAGAAACACCATCCCCAGCACGACCCCCTATACTGCACGAACACCACTGCACTGCCCTAAACCCTGAAACACTACCCCCAGCAAGACCCCCTACACTGCCCGAACACCACTGCACTGCCCTAAACCCTGAAACATCACCCCCAGCAAGGCCCCCTACACTGCCCGAACACAACTGCCCTAAACCCTGAAACACCACCCCCAGCAAGACCCCCTACACTGCCCGAACACCACTGCACTGCCCTAAACCCTGAAACACCAGCCCCAGCACGACCCCCTACACTGCCCGAACACCACTGCACTGCCCTAAACCCTGAAACACCACCCCCTGCACGACCCCCTACACTGCCCGAACACCACTGTACTGCCCTAAACCCTGAAACCCCACCCCCAGCATGACCCCCTACACTGCCCGAACACTACTGCACTGCCCTAAACCCTGAAACACCACCCCCAGCACGACCCCCTACACTGCACGAACACCACTGCACCGCCCTAAACCCTGACACACTACCCCCAGCAAGACCCCCTACACTGCCCGAACACCACTGCACTGCCCTAAACCCTGAAACATCACCCCCAGCAAGACCCCCTACACTGCCCGAACACCACTGCCCTAAACCCTGAAACACCACCCCCAGCAAGACCCCCTACACTGCCCGAACACCACTGCACTGCCCTAAACCCTGAAACACCACCCCCAGCAAGACCCCCTACACTGCCCGAACACCACTGCACTGCCCTAAACCCTGAAACACCACCCCCAGCACGACCCCCTACACTGCCCGAACACCACTGCTCTGCCCAAAACCCTGAAACACCAGC
The DNA here is from genome assembly GCA_963921515.1 of Calotriton arnoldi. Taxonomy (NCBI): domain Eukaryota; kingdom Metazoa; phylum Chordata; class Amphibia; order Caudata; family Salamandridae; genus Calotriton; species Calotriton arnoldi. The sequence continues at coordinate 467,858 of CAWUFW010003044.1, read as the reverse complement.
CCCAGCACGACCCCCTACACTTTCCGAACACCACTGCACTGCCCTAAACCCTGAAACACCACCCTCAGCATGACCCCCTACACTGCCCGAACACCACTGCACTGCCCTAAACCCTGAAACACCAGCCCCAGCACGACCCCGTACACTGCCCGCACACCACTGCACTGCCCTAAACCCTGAAACACCAGCCCCAGCACAACCCCGTACACTGCCCGAACACCACTGCACTGCCCTAAACCCTGAAACACCACCCCCAGCAAGACTACCTACACTGGCCGAACACCACTGCACTGCCCTAAACCCTGAAACACCACCGCCTGCACGACCCCCTACACTGCCCAAACACTACTGCACTGCCCTAAACCCTGAAACACCACCCCTCAGCACGACACCCTACACTGCCCGAACACCACTGCACTGCCCTAAACCCTGAAACACCACCCCAGCACGACCCCCTACACTGCCCGAACACCACTGCACTAAACCCTGAAACACCACCCCCTGCACGACCCCCTACACTGCCGGAACACCACTGCACTGCCCTAAACCCTGAAACACCACCCCCAGCACGACCCCCTACACTGCCCTAACACCACTGCACTGCCCTAAACCCTGAAACATCACCCCCAGCACAACCCCCTACACTGCCTGAGCACCATTGCTCTGCCCTAAACCCTGAAACACTAGCCCCAGCACGACCCCCTACACTGCCCGAACACCACTGCACTGCCCTAAACCCTGAAACACCACCCCCAGCACGACCCCCTACACTGCCCGAACACCACTGCACTGCCCTAAACCCTGAAACACCAGCCCCAGCAAGACCACCTACACTGCCCGAACACCACTGCATTGCTCTAGACTCTGAAACACCAGCCCCAGCAAGACCCCCTACACTGCCCGAACACCACTGCACTGCCCTAAACCCTGAAACACCAGCCCCAGCACAACCCCCTACACTGCCCGAACACCACTGCACTGCCCTAAACCCTGAAACACCAGCCCCAGCACGACCCCCTACACTGCCCGAACACCACTGCACTGCCCTAAACCCTGAAACACCAGCCCCAGCACCACCCCCTACAATACCCGAACACCACTGTACTGCCCTAAACCCTGAAACACCACCCCCTGCACCGCCCCCTACACTGCCCGAACACCACTGCACTGCCCTAAACCCTGAAACACCACCCCCTGCACGACCCCCTACACTGCCCGAACACCTCTGCACTGCCCTAAACCCTGAAACACCACCCCCTGCACCACCCCCTACACTGCCCGAACACCACTGCACTGCCCTAAACCCTGAAACAACACCCCCTGCACCGCCCCTACACTGCCCGAACACCACTGCACTGCCCTAAACCCTGAAACACCACCCCCAGCATGACCCCCTTTACTGCTCGAACACCACTGCACTGCCCCAAACCCTGAAACACCACCCCCAGCATGACCCCCTACACTGCCTGAACACCACTGCCCTAAACCCTGAAACACCACCCCTGCACGACCCCCTACACTGCCCGAACACCACTGCACTGCCCTAAACCCTGAAACACCACCCCCTGCACGACCCCCTACACGCCCGAAAACCACTGCACTGCCCTAAACCCTGAAACACCACCCCCAGCAAGACCCCTACACTGCCCGAACACCACTGCACTGCCCTAAACCCTAGAACACTACCCCCAGCATGACCCCCTACACTACCCGAACACCACTGCACTACCCTAAACCCTAAAATACTCCCCCCAGCACGACCCCCTACACTACCCGAACACGACTGCACTGCCCTAAACCCTAAAACACTCCCCCAGCACGACCCCCTACACTACCCGAACACCACTGCACTGCCCTAAACCCTAAAACACTCCCCCAGCATGACCCCCTACACTACCTAAACACCACTGCACTGCCCTAAACCCTAAAACACTACCCCCCGCATGACCCCCTACACTACCCAAATACCAATGCACTACCCTAATCCCTAAAACACTACCCCCGCACAACCCCTACACTACCCAAAGACCACTGCACTACCCTAAACTCTAAAGCAAAACCCCCGCACGACTCCCTACACTACCCAAAGACCACTGCACTACCCTAAACCCTAAAACACGACCTCCTACACTACACAAACACCACTGCACTACCCTAAACCCTAAAAAACTACCCCCAGCACGAACCCCTACACTACCCAAACACCACTGCACTACCCTAAACCATAAAACACTACCCTCAGCAGTACCCCCTACGCTACCCAAACACCACTGCACTACCCTAAACCCTAAAACACTACCCCCAGCAGTACCCCCTACACTACCCAAACACCATTGCACTACCCTAAACCCTAAAACACTACCCCCAGCAGTATCCCCTACACTACCCAAACACCACTGCACTACCCTAAACCCTAAAACCCTAAAACACTAACCCCAGCACGACCCCCTACACTACCCAAACACCACTGTACTACCCTAAACCACTCCCCCCAGCACGACTCCCTACACTACCCAAACACCACTGCACTACCCTAAACCCTAAATCTACCCCCAGCATGACCCCCTACACTACACAAACACCACTGCACTACCCTAAACCCTAAAACACTACCCCCAGCACGACCCTCTTCACTACCTAAACACAACTGCACAATTTGTTACAGGCGTTGCAACGCAGGCCTGTGGTGCTTACTGGAAGTACCTGGTGGGCTGGTTGGGCCCCAGGGACTCTCAGGATTCAAGGTGACCTAATCCCCCAACTTAAAACGCGCCACGGGGCGCGTTTGCACAGTGGTGAAGGGAGGGGCGTGGCCTCAGGTGACATGTGCGCAAACACGCCATGTGGTGCGTTTTAAGTTGGGGAGTTAATTCCCTTTGAATCCTGGGGGCCAACTAGCCCACCAGGTACCTTCAGTAAGCACAACAGAGGTGCGTTGCAGAGAGGTGAAAAAGGTGTGTGGCCTCGGAATGCCTCTCTGCAACTCAGCTCTGTGGTCCTAACTGTAGGTACCTGGGGGGCTAGTTGGACCCCAGGGACCCTCAGGATTCAAGGGGACTTAATCCCGCAACTTAAAACGCGCCACGGGGCGCGTTTGCACACATGTCACCTCAGGCCCCCCCTCCCTTCACCACTGTGCAAACGTGCACTGGCTCTGGTTAGTCAGAGTCAGTTACCACCAGTACCCGTCTGAAAAAGTTGTGGGCACAGGATGATTTTGCAACAAGGCCTCTTTCTGCTCCTCTGTTGGTTCTTTCTGCACATCTTTTGCTTCTTTCTGTGCGTTTTTCTTCTTTCTTCACATGTCCTACCTCTGTTGGCATAGTTAGAAACTAGCATTTAAAAACCTTTTAAATTCACTGAAAAAACCATAGGTTTCAGGCACGTTATAGTTAGAAATTAGCATTTAAAAAACCTTTGAAATTCACTGAAAAAACCATAGGTTTCAGACACGTTATAGTTAGAAATTAGCATTTAAAAAACCTTTGAAATTCACTGAAAAAACCATAGGTTTTAGGGACAGTTATAGTTAGTTGGACATTGCACTCGTACAAAACCCGTGAAATTCCCCTGTTATAGTTAGTTCAGCTAACTATAACTCGCGCCCCGCAATGCACTGCTGATGACGTCACATATTACATCACTCATGACATGGTCAGTGACATCACTGATGACATCACTCATGATATCTCAAATGACATCACTGATGACATCATCCATGTGATAATTTCATGCATCTTCTCACACCCTAATATAACTTTTGATACACCCACTCTAAATTACAGACTGCCATTCTCAAAACCATAGACACTCCAACAGCAATAACTACATACCCACTCACTGAATCTTAGGTCTACACACACATCCACTCACTCACCTGTACAGTCACTCATACTTACAGTCACTCAGTACAGGACTATCATATGCACTCATACACCTATATAAACACTCACACACCGCCACTCATCCATAGAGGTACTCACACACCTAGTCAGTCATGCAAAAAATTAATCACACACCCATTTACTCACCTATACAGTTATACACACACCAGCTCACTTACTCATACAAATACTAGCACATTCTTACGCTCTTATACAATCACTGATACAAGCACACACGCATCCATACAGCCACTCTCACAATAACACACTCTCACTTATAGCCATTTAAATACTCTAACACACATATATACTGCCTTTTACATATGTAGTTACTCGCACATGTACCACTGAGATATACATTCACTCACTAACACACCCATACACACACTCACCCACCCAAGCAGTCCATCACAGATGCACTCTTGAAATCATGCACCCAGTGAATCACCCACTCACACATCTATGTATAGAGTCACACACACCCCACCCACACAAACACTCAGGCAGCCATACAGATACTCAGAGAACCAATCAATAACCCATATAGACACTCATGTAGCTATTCGCAAATCCATGCATCCACTTACACACCAACAAACAGACGGATACAGACATTCACACAGTTTAGTCACTAACCCATGCATTCAGTAAGATACGTTTAATCACTCACTTGTAGAGTCAGTCACTCACGTACTAAATCATCCATTCAGACACTTATACACCCACTCATTCTTCAATACGCCTTTCCCTATATATATTAAACATATTTAAACTTTACAGAAACACACAGTCACTGGATGATGTCATCAGTGATGTCATCAGTGATGTCATTTGAGATGTCATCAGTGATGTCATCAGTGATGTCACTGACCATGTCATGAGTGATGTAATATGTGACGTCATCAGCAGTGCATTGCGGGGCGCGAGTTATAGTTAGCTGAACTAACTATAACAGGGGAATTTCACGGGTTTTGTACGAGTGCAATGTCCAACTAACTATAACTGTCCCTAAAACCTATGGTTTTTTCAGTGAATATATATATATATATATGTATATGTATGTACTTCGAAGATGTATGTATCTTTAAGGTACGTAGTTGTGGAGTTAGGAATAGTACATCTACCTCTATATGCTTTTACCTTTTGAGCTTCAATAGTTTGTTCACACTATTCTTCTATCACCATATTCATGTTCTCGATATTGAGTAGTGCAATCGTATAGAGCGCAGACCCACTTTTCGCTTCTCTGCAGCGTTATGTCTTTGGCATTATAACATTGTTTGCTTCACACAGGGTTAGGCTTAGGGAGTGGCTCATCTTCATTTTTTGTGTTTTGTATTTATGAATACAATACTTTTTGTTGGTTTGCAGGTGTCTGCTCCAGTGCTCGGTTTGGCAAGACTGGATGTTTTCCCTTGGCTACATCAACCCTAAAAACTCCGAAGAGCAGAAGATCGCCGAGATGGTCTACAACATCTTCCGGATCCTCCTGTACCACGCCATCAAGTATGAGTGGGGCGGCTGGCGAGTCTGGGTGGACACGCTCTCCATCGCCCACTCCAAGGTAGCTATGGGTGCTTGCATGGATCCTACGAGATGGAGTGCAAGATTGAATGCATGGGTGCCTGGGATACTGTGCCTTGTCACGAACGAGCCCTGTGTCTGTCATTCAATGCCATGTGTTAAATGCAGGATTTCATTGCCAGACCCTGATGAAAAGCGTTATTTCTGCACAAATTACTGCTTGTATTTCCAACGTGCTTTGCATTTTCCTACAGATAAATTTTGCCTCGTTTAGCCGGTGGAAAAAGTTAAACAAACACCTGAAGGTGCACTCTGCACCTCCAGTAATCCTAACTCGGCAGGTAATCCGAGCTAATATTACAGACACCGTTTGAATCACGGCTCCCTCATGACTCTTACTGAGGATGGCATGTACTCGCAGCTGAGTCAACCGGATGCTCATTTAGGAGTAACGTTGCAAAAAAAAAATGTTGCTTAAAGATTCTGTTTTTTTTTCTTCAACCTCTGTCTGAAAAATCTCACTTGGCGTTAAGACAACCGCGTCAAGTTTCTCTTGTTGTGCCCGCAAGAAAAATATCTCTACAAATGCCAGTCCCTTTTCTGCCAGGTTCATACGCTGCTTGGTACGTACTTTGCGCGCTCTCTGTTCAGCAAAGGAATTAAGCACTTGCCCTTGAAAATGTGACAACGATATTTAACATTATTTTACTGTGGAGGGACGAGAAGCATTTTGCCAAATTTTAATGTCAATACTAAAATGATTTAAATTTAGCAGTACTTGAATTGCATTTAATTGACGATAGTCATCGTGTAGCGCCATCTTGTGGAAGGAAAAGCAAGCGACCGTGTGTTACACGCCTTGTAAACCTCAGCATTGTGTAACAGAATTGGCAGGAACCAAGAAATGGGTAGAGGCGGTGTTCATCTAGATTCTCATTCACATTCTATGGGGTTTACTGTTTTTTCGGCACCAATCTCCTATAAAGCACGACTTATGCACTTGTACCACTATGCAAACAAATGCAATCGCCGATCTTCCTTCCTAAACAGTGGGGTAAGTTTACCTAGTACGAGATGCACTGAATTGTCCCATAAACAACCCTCATGGTTGTGATGTGAAAGGCATCTCTCCCTATGGTCTTCAACCACCCCATTAGCTAATGTCCTCCTGCCAGGGCTGTAAGCGGGGCGGGTCCTGCCGGTGCTCAGCACCCGTAGCAGAGAGGAGAGGTTGTGGCGTTAGGTCAGAGCTGCTGAATTTGTAATTGGAGAAGCAGGTGCCAGTTTCGGCGTGCCCTGCCATTGTGGGCAAATCCCTTAATCTCCCCATGCCTACAAAATGTGACCTATTATAATGTAACCGGTTCCCATGTAAAGCGCGCTAATATCGAGTTTGTGCTATCTAAACAAGCATTGACAAAGCCAATAGGTCTCGCCTTTGGGATCTTATCAGTGGCGGCTGGTGACATTTGAAAGTGGTGAGACGTAAAAGTTCGTGATGCGTGACCTGTGGCGAGCAAGCGCAGCGAGTGAGCCAGACTGTCATAAGAGGGATGTGGGGAGGAAGGGGTTCTTCCCCTGAAAACATTTTGAAAAAAAAGAGCGGCAAGTGCTGCATTTTCAAGAATATTTGAGAAAGCAAGAAGGTTAATGACGCTATTGTGAAAGTGCAGTTATGACATCAATAAAGAGATTTCAGATGATAATGACGTACTTAGCTGCTTATTCAGCAGAACCACAGAACTGGATAACAGACTTTGAGTTAACAAGGCTGAGTACCTCACAGATTTCCTTATTTATTGATATACCTTTACAAGTGAAATCTACTGAGGAAATACAAGTTGGCACATGCCCAGTTTGATTGTGAGTGTCCTAGAGGCTGTCCTTGGCACATGCACTAGAAGGTTGGCAGCCTCGGTGATTCAGGTTTACAGATCTTCAGCAGAATGTCTAGAAGTCAAACACAGCGAAACAACTTCGTTTCCCGATGGCCTTTCCTTTGTGTTCTGAAAGAAATGGTTCCCAAGCACATAGAGCCTTGAGATACTTTTACACACAAGGCTGCGCTAGTGACAGCTGACACTCAAAGGCTTTTAAATTGCTTGTGTTATTTTATATATATGGCAACGGCATCTGTTCTTCCTGCCTCCGCACCCTTGGTCGCTGCAGGTCTCTTCTGTGTACACAGCACAGAAAAGGAGCACAATTATACCTCAACTAGCGGTGGTTCATGTTTGGAGTGCCATAGCTTTAACGATTCAGCAGCCTGTGTGTTTGCACAGTCTCGTGGGGGGAAACAACACAGGCCCATGATGAGGCAGGATAGAATCTCTCTCACGTTAATCTCTACCTGATCCTCCTGTGCTTTTTGGTCTCCAAAACACGAACCTGATCAGAGAGCGCTTTGAGTTTGTTGTAACTGCAGACATGTTCCTATGACCTGCAGGGTACAGGTTTCAGTAGCGTAAGGGACATTAATCCTTCCTAGCAAGATAAATTCAGTTTTGTTAAGTAAGAGTAACAGTTATTTACAGTGCTTAGAAATGGCGTGGTGGGTGGAAGCAAAATGATCACAGTAGAATGCTGATTCCAAACCCCAGTATGTATGCCTGTAGGGGGAAGAGTGTGCTTGGCTACCAGATGGTTGCATGTTAACTGGGACACCAGGTTCCAGTCGCAAGTGTTCATTTAGCAGCTCCAATGCATTCTTTGTGTGGTGGCCCTGAAATGTTAAACAAAAAGCCAGGCTGTTGGAGGCCAAAGTGGAGAAAAGAGTACACTGGTGGAGTAAGTCAGTGCGGGACCCCATCTTTCCCCCGAATGTTGTATTATTATTTGAGCATTTGTGTGTTGCGCACTTTGAATATTTCTGTTATGGGCTGATTAATTATTAACATTAATACGCCAGAACACAATCCATGTATTCTTTTGGAAGAGCACATGCCGAGGTATTCTGATTGTGCTATCACGGAAAAAAGCAGAAACCCCACACAAAACAGAATGAGCTCATTGCAGGAAACAGACTAGGGGAAAAACCCCGCAATCTTTCCTACTCGGTGTTCACAGCGTGGCTAGATTTGTGTAATGTAATGGCACATGAGGTCACGTTTTAGCACAACCAGCCTAAAGTAAGACCGCAAAGGTTTGGTGAGACTTAGATTATACAAGCAGCTAGTGGCAAAAATTCAAGCTAACATAACTAGGCAAAAACAACGCAATCGAAATACTAGTAAGCAGAGTTTTATTCAGAGAGCCACACGATCAGCAGAGCTCATGTAGCCAATCAAAGGCGTAGCTTTCACTAGGGCAGAAGTTGCAGTGACACTGGGGTCCAGCCCAGTGGATCAGACAGTTACAGGGCTCGGCTTAGAGTATGTTAGCCATGGTTGTTTGCTAAATATTTTATCTTGGTCACTACTTTTTACCTCCCTGTGCTGTTCAGAAGTAGAGCTTGAGAGCTTGAGAATTCTTATTTAATGAGCAACAAAATAATGAACACACTGGATGGATATGGCTGCTCTCAAATTACACACATTAATGTTTGAAGATGTGAGGGTTAAACTAGATTTAATAAAGCAAAGCAAGCAATGCAACTTTATTTCTACTAATGATGATTTCCTTGATGCATTGCTCATGACATGCCCGCCTGCCCTTCATTATAATTATTTCTCAACAATGGCCCACCTGGAGAAGGAAGGATGCAGCCTCTCTCTGTTATTGGTTCTCAGGATTGCTCCGGGCCCCTGCTGACATGTACAGATTCAGGGCCTGTGAATTGGATAGTGGAGATTTGGTTGCTGTGGCGCGGAGAGGGTAATAACTGCTGCGTGGAGGGCTGGTGGAGGCAGGTTGGGATCGGGGATTCAAAAGTGACAGAGCGTAAAGTGGTGTGAAGTCGGGTGCATGTGGACAGAGCGTGAGAGAGCATGGGGCATGTGCAGTGTGAGGAGGCCTGGAGAGAGGCTGCGAGGAGCATGTGCATGTAGAGGGGCAGTGTACGAGAGTGGGAGCTAGGAGCACTCAGGTAGACCATGTCAGGACTGGGAGAATATTCACATGCAGTGTTAGGAGCCCGCAATGGCATTAGGCTTTTAGCCTTCAGACCGCAAACATCAATTTCGTGGGGACCATGAAGCAAATGCGTTTAAAGAGGGCGCTACAGTCTATCCGTACCCTCTCAAGCTCGATAGATCCGTGAAAATACTAATTGTCAATGTCACTGCATATTGAAACGAACATAGTCGATATGAAATAAAGTTATCATAATAAAACTACACATCAGGGTTTTGCAGCATAAATGTGTTGAGTACAGGGAGGTGTGAGAGGATCGGTTCTCCTGGTGGGCGACATGTCTGGTGCAGGCGACATGGTGGTCAAGGTGCTGGAGAGCATTTGTGAGAGGTGCACCAGGGGTCTAATTACGGCTGTACTAGGAGGGGTCTCCACTCCGCATTATTGGCACATCTGGGATGGGAGAAGGTTGGGGTTTGCGGTGTCAGGCACTGGGGCGCTACACCCTTTGCTGGGGGTGGAAAAAGTTAGGCCTCAAGTGAACCTACGGTCGGGTGGGGGTTGTTGTGTAATGCCCACCACCTGCAAGGACCGGTTTCTTCCAAGCACTGGCGGGGTTTTTAAGGCCACCTACCTTGAGACACGATTCCTCTGTGTGTGGGATGCACAAGGGAGGCTGTAATTTAAAAGCAGTGTTTGAAAAACTGAGACTTGACCCTATCTCCGCCATTTCGAATGCACCCAGCCTCGCAAGGAATGTCCCTATTTCACTGTAGACCTCCCGGTTATTGGTGGTCGTCGTGTATGTGCGTATTTGGGGTAGCAGTGACAACCCACACCAGTCGTGGCAGGCATGACTCCGGGGGGGGGGAGAGGGGGTACGCGCGGGGATGGGGGGGCGAAAATGAAAACAAATAAACTTACCAGGATGAGGCATCTCCTCCGCCGGTCCCGCGTCGCATCACATCTCCGAGTCCTCTCACAGACGTTGGCAAATCATAAGACTGGATGCGACTGGGGGCAGCTACTCGGCTGTATCCTGCCATTTGACAGGGCATGGGGCGACTGTACGTCACCGCCCGAGCAGGATCCTATCTTGACACTCCTGCACTACACTAGGCATGCGCAGCATACCTAATGTATTGTCAATGGAGTGGGGTGCTGAAATAAAAAGTGCCCTTCTCGCAGATGCGCAGTCGAGTCCAGTTCTGGACTCCTGCTGCTCTCGCGTGCGTGCGTGCGTTTACTGTTGACTATGACTCATGCGCACTTGAGGCTGTGAAGCAGGCAGCTGCCAGCATAGGCCGGAAATGTAAACAGACGAATTGCGTCTGCCGTCTGCTTACATTTCTTGCTGCCCGTGAGCAGTTTTTCTTGTTGATTCTGCCTAGTGGGGCGCTGCCCCGGCGCCCCTATGGACCAGCCGCCGCTGGATCTTATAAGTGTTTAGCCAGAGCTATTGGCTTTGCTAATGTGTTTAAGCTATATTGGGGAGTACTGTGGCTTGTGTTCAGCATGTTGTAAAGTTTTAATAAAAAAAAGTTGGTGGTGAGTGGCCCTGCAAAAAAATTAATGTGGGATGGATGCTGCTGCAGGAGAATGTGTATTATGTGGATTTTATCATAGGATGACGTTCATTTAGGATAAATTGTCTTATGGGTGTTGTAGGCATAGAAGGACTGTTTGAGGGTGGTGTGCTTCTAAGAGGGTCGATTCTATAGGGAGCTTAGTTTTATAGGGTACGATGTTATTACTGTATTGTGCTTTTCAGTGAATGTTGGGGGAAGTGTTTTAAAAGGGGAATCTTTCCCATACGAAAAATAGTTCGGGGGAGGGGAGGATTGTAATTGTGAAGGTAAATTTGAAGAGAGAAGCAGCAAAACATGAAATGTGAACTTTATTGGCTGCAATACCGGGAAACTTACCCTAAAAATTTAAGTTTGCATTCACAGTGAAGGGTTAATTAGGAGGGTTATTTGGCGCTGTACTGGTGTTAATTTAGGGTGGGGGGGCTTTGTCGCTTCTTTACTAGCTCTGCCGCTAGCATCCTCCCCTTCCCTCTCTTCAGGAAGTCCTGGGCCAGGCTAAACCCCCCAGAGTGCCGTGGGCGTCAGCTGCATCACCTAGTCCCTCGTACATCTCCCCAACAGAATTCTGGGCACAGGCTGGGGGGGCTGCGAAATTGGTGGTCCAGCTGCAGAGAGAACTGGAATGTCCCAGGACACACAGCACAGTCAGGGAAGAGATGCAGAGAGTTCTCAGGAAGAGGAAGTAGGAAAGGGGGTGGGAGCGAGGAAAGGAAGGCAGGGGAGGGGAGGAAAAGGAGAGGAGAGAAAGGACCAGAAGAGGGAAGAGGTGGGGCACTGAGAGTGAAATGGTGGTAAGGGATATTTAGAGCAGGAATGGGGAGAGGGGGTGAGTGAGTGTACGAGCATAGAAAGAATGAGAACAGAAGTAGATATTACTAGAGAGGGGGGTGAAAGGCGGTGGAGAGGAAGAGATAGCAAAAATAATGAATGGGGAACTCATACTGATGGTGAAATGGGGTGAAAGTAAAAGAAAGCCGAGAACGAATGAGTAAAGAGAGAAGGATGAGCGGAGTGCGAAGAAATAAACTAGAGCGAGAAAGAAAGTGGGGCAGAAGCAGGGTAGGGGATGGGACATGCAGGAGCTAGTAAAGTACGAGGTAAGAGAGGAGTGTGGAGAGAAAACAAATGTTCCTCACCAATGTGATGTGTAATTGTAAAGCACATGTTCACCCCTTGGGGTATCTTTGTGCTTAAAAGATAGGAATTCATTGAAACATACCTCAATGTTCGTCTTTTTATCGACCTCAGAAGGATGAAAGACTCCGCAATCAGACCAAGATGTGAATCTGTGGCCATGGGATAAAAACAAATTCTTGAGTTTGAACATTAGTCTCCTGAGCCATTAGACGCCGGCGAAAGATATACTTTGAATACTAATTTCACACAAGCAAGACAGGGTGACCACCAAACACGTCACTGAAAGACTACCATCACCAAACTCCTCCAGCAAGGACACATGAGGTCACTCACGAGCGCTAAGAGTGACAGCGCAGACTGACACTTAGTGAAACTCGTCCTGCTCTCTGGTGCATGAGTGCTAGTCACAAGCTGACACTTCACAGACTCCACAGCAAGAACAAAATTATTGTCGGAGAGGGCAGAGGCATTACAAGAGAATAAATTGCCTTCGATAGAGGCAAAGGTGTCAGGAAGCGGTAAGCAGTGAAAGTTCACTGAATCTGCAAAGAAAAGCACACATAACGGGAGGGCGGTGGAGGAGGGGTGGCAGCTGCTCCTGTGCTGCACACGTGGGGTGGACTATTCACCAATGCACGCAAAGCGCAAGACGAGTGAGTGTGACAGGGGCTTGGGGAGGGGTGGGGTGTTGTTTGGTGCAGGCTAGCAGGAGAACCTGGGAACTGAGCGTCCTACAGGCTCACTCCAAAGAAAGCGTGTGAACTGCTGTTCTGCTTTCGTGAGCAGGTGCTATTTCTTCGTGTCCACTCGGCCGCTGGGGGTGGGGAGGCTCTTACCGTGCTTGCTATTAGAATTTTCAGTGACAACCGGGACTGAGGAAAGACGCGGATGGGGTGAGGAGGGTAAACGGGAAGGAGTAAACAGACTATGTGTACTTGTGGTGGTGAGACTTGCTTATCGGACTAAGCGGGGTTATTGTTACTGGCTGCTTTGTTTTTTTATTAATTTAAAATGGCGCTGATGTCCGACCCCGATAGGTATGCGCGATGGCTGGCGGCCGTGAAGAAAGTTGAAGAGGCGCATGTATGAACAGAGGCAGGCAAACAACAAGAAATGGCACGGGACCATTCAATGAAACAAGCATTTGCAATGCCATAGTACTCACATTTACGCGAGACCTATTGCATATTGCATCACGGACAATGGGGGGGAGGGCACGGACAAGGCAGTGCCGGCAGGGGGAGAAGTGGGCACAAAAGAGTGCTCACAGTCCACGTACGGTGTTATACTCGAAGTAAAGGGGCCAGTAGCTATGGGAGGTGACAAATGACGACATAGCTGTCATAAGGAGGGACTAACAAGCCTTGAAATGAATCAGAAGACAGCATTTACGGAGGACAAAGACACAAGCCAATGGGCGGAGAGTGGGCGGAGCTTCCTCGAAGCTTCCACTCCGTACTGAATAGTGCATACCTCGCAAAGCGAGCAGCGCATGCGCGCTGCCGCTATAGGCTCAACCTAAAAACTGCATAAAATACAAATAAATAAAAATTAAAAAAAGGAAACTGGCCCCTACCAGGCCCTGTATTCACATTTTTTAATTTAAACCAAGAACAGTGTTTTTTTCACATGACAATGTTCACAAGAAACCTTAAGCTAACATAAGTCAGGAGCTCTAGCAGGTGTGTCATCATGTGATAGCAGCTTAAAGATATCTGAAAGCAGTTTCTTGTTGTCTCCTGCCAGTGTCACCCACTGTTCAAATTTAGTAATGCGACTCCTGGCCAGAGGCCTAATGGAGGAATTCAAAGCCCAATGCCAAGCCTGGGTATAGCAGAATGTTCAGACTCTTGATATAATTGGAAGCGGACGTTCAAGAAAGTCTAGAGTTCTGGGCCAACATGTCTCCAAGTCTCTTGCACCCTATTTGTCTCCAGATATCAAAACTCCAGTCCCTGAGAGCAGGGGTGAATGCTGGGTTTCTCAAGAGTAGGGTCAGAGGCAAACTAAATGCCTATAGGTGTAGCTGGTACAATTCCTCAGGATTGTGTGACATGTGCCAGGCAGGGACCAGTTCCGAAGACATATATTCACTAGTTGCCATGCAGTACCGACAGCACACCACCGATATATAACTCCGTTATATTTTAATTTCAGTGTAACAAGTACAGAGGAAAGGTTACATTTTATAAGGTCTCCCGCAAATGAATTTGAGTGTTATAATGTACATACATTTTTTTAAATCTTTTCTGAAATTGTTTTAAATATCCTATGTATGTGTACAATTGGTTTTAGAGTATAATTCCGGACGTTTTATTCTATATTGTAGATTCCTGCAGGGGTCATTATCAGTAAACTTTTTGACTGAGGCAAGGGGGAAGTAGTAAGTGCTTCTTTCTCTGCTTATCTATCACAAACCAGAAGTGTCACCCTTGTGATTGGAGAGGAATACAGCCTTATTTGTGCTGAAAAGTAACCACTTTGCACTACATTGCATCAAGGGGGCTTGCTGCCACAATAGCTGTTGATGCACAGCCCTAGCTACTAAAATTGTTAGACAGAGCTTTGCACAAAAAACAATGTTTCCTTAAGGCAGGCACTAAACAGGAGAAATCTTTTAATTTGTTCTACCTTTTCCCACATTGTATGTGTGCTGCACTGTACAGCACATATCCAGTGTGTAAAAAGTTTAAAAGTTTGCCTAGACATACTATTTTGTACTGGAAGGGTACCTTTCCAGTACAAAACCTATGCTACACACAGGGCCGGACTGGGAACCCGAAACCGGCCCTGGCAAACTGCTCGGCCGGCCCCCCTGGGGGGGGCTGAGGGGGTTCGGCCGAGCTGTTTGCAAGGGCCGGTTTCGGCCGATTTTGTTACCGGGCCGATATTGCAGGCCCCCGGTAGCAAAACCGGCCCCCAAGGGCCCAAAACCGGCCCCCACCCTGGCGGCCCACCGGGAAACGCCCGGTGCCCGCTACGGCCAGTCCGGCCCTGGCTACACATTACTGGGCTTTGTGCCTGTTCAGCAGTGAAACTGAGCTGTCCACAGTATCCGACCTGATTCAATAACTCTACTAGCTGTTGCATGTGCTGCAGACAGCCCTGCTTGGAAGTAGGGAGTGGATCCACAGCTCCATGATACTCAAGGTTTTTTGTGTGTAAGGGAAGATGAATAGGGGAGACCTAGCACTACACTGCATCAGGATTGTCTAATTTCTTACGATACCTAAGAGATAGACCATCCTGCCTGGTCCTCACTTACTTTGTATTATAATTCTATGGATACTGAGCTCCTCGCTGGCTTGATTTATAAAAAGGAAAAAGGGATGGGTGGAATGCTTACCTTCATCTCAGCCACTACTCAGGGCCGCATTCCAGTTGATCTTTTTTGCCCACTATGCCACACTAAGAAGAGACAGGCAATATGCAAATTATTCTTGGTCCTGATAGAATAGGAACATTCCAGCCCAAACTGCCACGTCAGGTCCTCTCCAGATGGGACCACTAGCAACCTGTGACCTATTTCAACCTTTTAGTCCTCGTCCGAATTGAGCAGCTTGAGTCCAGTGGCACAGTGAGCAAGAGACCTACGCCTGAGAGTAGCCATTGCACTTAGAGTGTCTCATTCAGAAAACAAAGAAGTTGAAATGCTTGAATTGATCTCAGCCATTGGTAATTGCACAGGCCTCATTCCTGGCCATCATTTTTTTGTATTTGCAGATGTTTCACCCATCACTTTCTTGTATTTACCCCTTGCTAGTTTGATGATAAGCACCTTCCATTTCAAGAGAATGTTACCTTTGTAAATGATGATTTCTATTGTGTAAAGCCATTTATTTCTCCTTATGTTTTGTTTTAGGTCACATATGAAGCTCACAAGGAATACCTTGCAAAAATGTATGAAGAATATCAACGACAAGAGGAGGAGAACATCAAGAAGGGAAAGAAAGGGAATGTGAGCACCATCTCAGGCCTCTCAGCTCAGGCGACAGTATCCAAAGGTGGAATAGAAATACGGGAAATTGAGGATCTTTCTCAGAGTCAGAGCCCAGAGAGTGAAACAGATTATCCTGTGACCACCGACACCAGGGACTTGCTGCTGGCAACAAAGATTTCAGATGAGACCCTAGGGGGATCGGACAGACCAGCCGGAGGTGTGCGTGTTGAAGTTCACGATTTGTTGGTCGACATTAAAGCTGAGAAGGTGGAAGCCACAGAAGTAAAGCTCGATGATTTGGATTTATCACCGGAGACATTGGTCTCTGGCGAGAATGGAGCTCTTGTAGAAGTTGAATCTCTCCTAGACAACGTGTATAGTGCAGCTGTTGAGAAACTCCAAAATAATGTGCATGGAAGTGTGGGCATCATTAAGGAAAGTGAGGAGAAGGACAACGGACCTTTGATAACACTGGCCGATGAGAAGGATGTGCTTGCTGCCAATAGTACCTCATTCCTTTTTGATAAAATGTCACTTCAGGATGATAAACTCTTGCCAGAGCTGTCCAGTAGTAACCATATTACAATCCCAAATCTGCAGGAGGCACATGTGCACATGGGAGTGAGTGACGATCTTGGGCTGCTCGCTCACATGACGGGCAGTGTGGACATCACTTGTGCTTCGAGTGTGATGGAGGACAAGGAGTTTAAGATCCACACGACATCTGATGGAATGAGCAATGTCACGGATAGGGACATGTCCACAGCTTCCAAAGTTCTAGAGTACGCTGAGATGACTGCTAGAACGCTTGAATCTGAGTCTTCCAGCAGCAAAACCTTGGTAAATATTGATGCCAGCAGTACGATCTCTGACACGGAAAGGTCGGACGATGGGAGAGAATCGGGGAAGGAGATTAAGAAGATCCAAACTACTACTACAACCCAGGTAGGTGTGATTGTGTCACCTGTCTCTGGTTCCCGAGTTACTAAGGCCCACCTTCCAATGTATGTAACATTGCAACATTACAGTCACTTATGCTCCGTTTCGATAGAGAAGTAAATCACTAACAAATGACCATGAATAATACAGTCACCGGGGACTTGCAGGATAAGATGGCGGTGCCCAGTTTCTCTATTCCTTCGAATGGGCTATAAATCCGGTCTCACTAAACAAGTGGTACTTGCTATAGTTTACAAGAAAACATATTTTACCCCTTGATTTAAGCATATTCACAGCCTTTAGCACAGTGTGTTCTTTGTTTTTCAGAATGCCATAAAATTCTAATTCAATTCTCGGTTTTAAAGATTGCAGAAGTTAATTACATTTGATTTAAATGTTCGTCCATACATCTTGACACACAATGCAAATTTTCTGTACTCTGAAAATTAGAAGTTAACATTTTTCCCTTAAACCTAGTCATCTTGAGTACATGTAATTTGGATGGAGATGAAATGGCTGCTTTGATCGTTTTGGGCCATCTTAGTCTTTTGTCAAGACTTGGCGCCCTGCGAATCAAGAGACACGGCCATAAACCTGGAGCCTATTTTTTTAAGCCTGCCAACAAGCGGAGACAATAACCTATTTACATGAGTTCCCTCCATCTTGTCATTCAGTGGTTCATCAATAATTCCAGCTGCTCCTAATGTGCATGTAATGTCATTGGCTTACCTGATAAAATCATATGACTTTATAGTTCATGGATTTGCTGATGATACCCAATTGGAACGTCTAATAACCTTGCTAAATATTGCATGGTGAACAGCACATAGCAGATGACCACAAATGCTTGGAAATATACAACAAATGAAACAATTGTACAACCATTTAATCCTTTTATGATGCATTAAAGCTTCCTTCCACAGCCCCTCCCCCTCTAACACCTGCTCTCATCCTCTCCCATCTTGATGGAGGCTTGGCCTTTCTGACAAGCTTAACTCCACACCCCTTATAGACATCCTCCAGGCAGCGGTTCGTCAATTAGAGCATCACCTTGACCCAAAAATAACAGTCACAGACCCTCTCACGCGTATATGAGATACAAATCCCTTTGGAAACGTACGAAGCAATTCATGCCATCAAACGGAACTGTCTGCATAAAAAATAACTGCAACTATACCACACACTGCACAAACCTGATGAAGATGAGAAGGCTGAAGAAAATTTGGTGAAACAAGCCTTCTCCTTTTAAGCCCCATCATCTAGAACAAACGGCCCGTTCATCTCAGATCGGTCCCTATACACAGCTTTCCTTTAGGGGAGAACTGAAGATCTTCCTGTTCTTAAAACAGGCTACTTATGTTATGTATCTAGTACTATCTCTTATGTGTATAGTGCTAGGTAAATAATAGAAGGACTAACTTCTGCTGTGCCAAAGATTCCTTGTTTCTTTAATGGTATAAACCTAATGGGGCTTCCTCCTGCAAACCTGATGATTGTCGATGCATAAAATAGATTATGCACATTTCTGCGGTTGGTTGTCCTCCACACTGGACTTTTGCAACAAATATTTGGGCAAAGTCCCTTTCTGATATTCTGGTTCTAAAACGATCCGCTAATATTTGTTGGTCATACTAAGGTTTTAAAAGATGTCTGTGGGACAGGTGACCAGCGCCGACTGCCACACAACCCTTGTTCTATATAAAGCTTTCTGCTACCCCTCGGTGTTAAGTTTGCGCTATATGATTATACCCCAATCATAATCTATACCAAAAATCAATGTTGTGTCTAGTCAGTTGGTTTACTTTTAAATATTGAACCCGTGGTCATGTATACATAAATATTTTATTCAGATCAGTGTTCAATATTTTCTATGCATGAGCAAGCAAGAATCTGTATTGTGCCAGAATAAGGGTTTTCAAATATAGGAACATTAATCCCTATTATTTGTACCAATTTGATCGTGGATTAGTGCATTCACCCACAGCTTGGTAGCGTTATAGGTTAAAGGTCAACTTGATTTGAAGGGACTGCATCTTACCTG
Source organism: Calotriton arnoldi (assembly GCA_963921515.1). NCBI lineage: Eukaryota > Metazoa > Chordata > Amphibia > Caudata > Salamandridae > Calotriton > Calotriton arnoldi. Next base: position 448,793 of record CAWUFW010003044.1, on the reverse strand, counting down.
TTAAGACACTGCATGGGTCCTGTTTGGGTTTCAGCACCAGGCAGGGAGTTAACATTAAGCTGCATTTGGGAAACAGCTGAGCAATTGCCTTCCACTTTGGATCAATTTGTTTTCCAATTTGCTGACATTTATGTTGGCATTGCAGTGTTTGTTACTTTGACGCTTATTTTAAATTCTCTGCCAGGGCCGATCTTCCCTGTTTTGGATCGTGTATAGAGGCAATGTAGACATGGTAGACGTAAATAGGATTAAATTAAAGCAGCAGTAATAAGGCCCATTTATTTTCAACATGTAAGTAACATTGCAAACGCAGTAGCATAGAAGTCCTGCTTCCTTTTCCTGATCTGTCTATATACTGGTCCTTATATAGGTTCCTTGTGGATATTGGGGGGGAGGAGGGGGTTCCTTGTTTCTGGTCCCAGTATCCTAGATCAAAAGTCTGCTCGGACACTGACCGCACCTGAAAGTTTGCTGCAGAGAGTTTTTAAATGCCGAAACTGTGATGAATATACGCAGCACAGCTGACATTCTCCCAAAAATAAACCATCCGAAACAAACGGTGACTAAAAAAATGACGCAGGAAAACCACTGTGACACAATTCACAAAATCGACCCAGTAGGTCTGTTTGGAAAACTGTTCTGTCTTCAGAAAGAATTCCCAGAGTATTTCTGGGACAGCAGAACAGTGCTCACACGTGTAACCATTTCTGAATATGGACATGGATCAGGAGTAAATGTTTACACATGGAGTTGTGTAAACTTGTAAACTTTTTTGTTTCGACACAGCAAAATATTTACTATTGTATTGAAACTCCTTCCCTTGCACTCCCATGCATTTTGGAGGTGTTCCTTTTCGATAGCCACCTTTAAAATACATTTCCTCCTAGATGCCCCTGGGGCAAATAGTGCCCCGGTGGCAGTGGCGGCTCCACCGCTATGGCGGAGTTGCGTCGCCTCACTGCTTTGAGCAATGTAAAGGAAAGGAAATATAAAAGATAATAACTTTTAGTTATTATCATGTTATGTTTCCTTCCTTTACTGGCCGGCGGGTGAGTGGGCTCCTCTGCTCACGCGGAGCAGGGCAGGAGAGGAGACACTCCTAGGTTCCTAAGTGTGCATGACTGTTTGGTCGGCCCTCTCGGGCCGTCCAAACCAGTCATGCGCACTTTCCCCGTTCTCCATGCAGGCTGCATTACAGCCTGCATGGAGAAGAAGCCCAGGCTCCCACTCCCTGGTTGAGCGTCCCACCAGGACGCTCAAAACCAATCACAACGCTGCATTGCAATTGCGATTGGTCAGGGGAGCCAGGCTTCCTGTCCCACGACCAGAGCAGGAGGAAGGAGGAGAGACCCGGCGGCAAGTTAAGTGTTGTAATTTTTTTAAATATTTTTTTTTTGTTTTTCATTGCTCTACCCTACAGTCTGTAGAGAATAGATTTTTGAACAGTCTCTTAGGTTTACCCAGATCTACTACGAGCCTTATCCCCTACAATGAAGTAGGGAAAGGTTTTTTTTTTAGAAGATCTAGTACGACTGACTCCCATCTTGTTAAGGGTCAAAATCTGGGTAACACGCAGCATAGGGGAAGATTGCTTGATTCCAAGTAATGCTCAAGCCATCCCCTGGATTAGTTATGTAAAAAAACACCCTACGATACATAGGCTTGAGTAATCTTTGGGAAAACACAAAAAATATCAGCTCCCACTCTAAGGTGCTGGTCAAGAAAAAAATACTTAGACTATAAAGAAAACCTGAGACTTGGGAAGCACTTGACATGGTAACAGTCCAATCTCACATTCCACTTTCAACTAGCAATGACATGGAGCCCTGTCTAATATGGGTCAGAACGCTGCTGGAAGGCTTCTTAATATTCCTTGCCAGCATCCCATCTCAGGCCACTCCACTGACCTGATTTTAAGACCCTGTGTTTAATTTGCCACCACGCCATTTAGAATACAGGCCACAAGTACATATGCATTTTAATCAGTCCCTTTTTCCTTCCTGCAGCTTTCGCGCTGCTAACGAAGGTCCATCCATAATCCCAGTCATTAGGAAAGTCAGATTAGCTCGCTCTTCTCTTAACCTCCTTGCATTCACTCTCTGAAATAAACAAGACCTGACCCTTTACCCAGGAGTTACGTTTTCCCGTCCTTCAGGGCAATCCAGCAGAATAGCGCCTTGACGGCCCACTATGGGCGACAGCATGCTGTGTAAAATCCTAAACATAAAGATCTTGTTCACCCAAGTCTTATGACACAAGTTAACCCCGACATATTCTTTTTTTGCATTTTGGTACTTGCCTTGTTCTGATTTTTGCATTATAAATGCAGGATTACAAATATTATACAGCAAAGAAAGACTATAATACAAAACAAAATTCTTGAGATGATTAAATGTACAAATATTAGAAAGCTCAGATGTGTCCAGTATTCCTTTCTCATGTGTGTGTGTCTCCCCCCTGACAAGCGGCATTCCTCAATCCCAAGTCTCTTAGCTTGTCCTTTTACTTCCTATGGTCCAGAAAGTGCTTGCCTGTTAAGCGTGCAGTTCTGCGCAATGCCTGATGCAGCGCGTTGTTATGCATAGTGATTTGGACAGTATGTAGTCTTAGGCGTTCATGGTCTTTGGGCATGCCGATTAAGTCGATGCCATGTTCGAAATGGAGTTAGCAGCATAGTAATGTTTTAAAAGAAGAAAACAGCATCACTCAGAAGTCTAGTTTAGCTTCTGTCTCTCTGGATGAAGGCACCAGATGATCAGCCACCTGCGGGATAGGGACCTACTGTCTTTGAGATGTAACTGTGAGTGTCCCAGTGTTAATGATTCTGACGTTAACTCAAGTGACTGGAAACTGCATCACTAATTCCCGCCTTCCCAATCATAGCTCAAACATAGACTACCTTGCCCTGAAACTACCCTAAAAACCTGATTCTAATAGATGGAAGAGTGGAGTCTGGGGAGAGGGAGAAGAACATTGGAGGATGAGAAGAAAGGAATTCTGGGAAATCCAAGGGAAACAACAGCAGTTCTCGTTGATGGCAGATAGATACTGCTCTGTCACCAGCTCTGTTTGCCCCTCTGTTCCTCAGCACTAGAAGGCTGCCACCCAGCCTGCCGATACAGAAAAGGCTAGTAGGATTGCGTTTGAGAGTATCGCAGTCGGTATTAACCCATAAATGCTTAGTGAATACCTACAACTTGTGAATTGTGGATGTTCAAACTTTGCTAGTGAACCTGATCCAGCGCAATATTAGCCAACAACATTCATACACCATATAATCTTTTGGGCCCATACATTCACACTAGACTAATACTTACGCTGGGTGTCAGATGTACTCTTTTATCAAAATCCCTGCTACCAATTACCTTCTGATTGAAGAGTAATAACTTACCAATGGATCCTTTGCTAATTGGGAAGTTTAAAATGAGTGACATTCATTATAGTACATAATCCTGAAATAACTACTGAGTCAGGAAGTTTTAAAAATGTTTATCTAAAGTTTTAGCAGAGTAAAATACAGAAAACACGGTACTTGATTGAAATACCCAAGAAAAAGCATAGAAATGATTTTGCTAATAAATGACGGTGTTTAAGGAAGAAGAGAAGATAGAGACAGCAGCGCAACTAAAGGTTGCAGTATAGTTACCTAAATGCGAGAACCAAGCCCCTTGGCCTAGGAGTTGGAAAAGATAGGACCCAGGAAGGATGAAGAGCAAAGACTTCTTCCAGGATTTGGACAGGACCGGTGACCTCTCTACAACGACGCCTGCGCCGTTCCCCTCTCTGATACTCGACTTCTCTCGATTCTCCCGTGCCTTCCTTCTAATGGACTCCGCCGCCCCCTCCTCAGGACCTCTTCCGGACAGGAATTCAGTCAGCAACCGATCAGCTGGGCAGTCTGGAGTTGAGAGCGCTCTGGCAGTATGGACGCCTGTTCTTCGTGAACGCATGCTCTGACTAATTAACTAATGCTATATTCTATTATACCCTTCTACGCCCATATACCTCCCCTTAATGTTGCTAAAATATGGGACCACTACTTCTGATTGGACAGGGACAGGGGGTGGATTCTCGCACCATATCGATTTGGCCTAAATTGTAAAGCCTATTGTCTTTACGTTCCTCCCCTTCAAATTAATACATTCGCTTTATTTCCCACCCGTCTCACGACAAATGTTATACATTTTACAGGAGAAAAGTAACAATTTGTCCGCCGGAAACATTGGGTACATCATCTTCGGCCAATAGGTCGTGGCCTTGGGAGACGTCCAAGTTGACTTCACTTGGCAGGCATACAGGACACATGCGCAGAACCCTCTGTTTCTCAAGTTTCAAGACACCAACCCAGGCCCAAGTTTACGAATTACTAAAAGTGCAAGAAGAAAATATTAAAATCACAAATAAAATGTTTCACTGTATACCCACTTTCCCTACTCTATTCCCATTTAATCATAATACTATTCTGCATTAGTAGCGTTAAGAAAACGACAATTTAATAATGATATGAGAGCAAGCTTAAGCATGTGAAAACATTTAGCGGCCATTTTAATGCACACTGCGCAGAAGCAGAAGTTTCCCACCAAGCAAAGAAAGACGTCACACCATGTGATCAAGTTGCGACATGCGCATTGAGGTTCCCGCGCTTTAGCGGCCATCTTGGTTTATAGACAAGCGTTATTCATTAGTAAAACACATAGGCAAGCGTCTATCCCTTCTGTGTTTGTGAATGCAAAGATTAGTATTGACAGTACAAATTTAATAAATTAATACTATGAGGAGGATTGCATACAAGCAAGTTTCATTTTTGAAACCTTGCTCCATCAAACCCACCCAGCAAAGTTCTCAAACCTGCCCCTTCAGCTTCATTTTCTCACGCAATCCACCATGCTGATGGAATTTATAGACGTAGAAATCCCTTTTGAGTGCAAAATCCCACCATGTGAATCAGAAATTAGATTTTGCCCTTAGAGATGCATTTAATTACATACCTCCCTTGAATTTAGGTTTGCTCATACGTTTGTTAATTGGACCCTGTAATTATAAAATGAATGACCAGAACCAGGGAAGAGGGAGTGATGTTTTTCCATCTATTTCTGGTAATATTCCTGCTTTAAATAGACCTCACCACTGAGTGAAAGCCTTCATACCATAGGATACCAGTGGGCCTCGAATGACCCTAAACCCCATTGGACTAGTCACAGTATGCTAATTCAGATTGCCCCATTTGTTTGGGGAGTGGTCCTCAACGTTTGCGGCTCATAGTTTTCACTACAGTTCACTAACCTTTCCTCAGCAGACATATCAATAGAACACTTGTCTGCTTGTTTCTTAATGCCCAATCTCTCTCACCCAGTGTTTTGCAGTCATTCTGCTTCCCTCTGCTGTTCATTTTTTTTAGGAATAACCCGAGGTTTCATTCTTGAAGTTTGCTGTGTTCTCGGTTTAAAACACGGTGTTATTTGTGGTTGATGGCTCCTGTTGAATGGGTTTTTCGTTTGCACATCCCTTTCAGAATGTTTACATTCATGGCCTGGTTCTGTATTTGTGTGTATCTAGGGAGCCCAGTTCAACATTTTCATACTTGAATCACATCTACAGTTAGACCTTTCCACTGATTTATGGACTCTTCTGGCACTTTTTCAGCATGTCACCTTGAGAAGTATCTATTATTTTTGTTTTAATGAGGTTGAGAGTGCCCTTTTTTGACAATTGATGAATGCAGGAATATATTTATTTAATGTTGGAAGTTTAATAGGATGCAAACTAAAATCAGTTATACTTTTTAGAGGAGTACCAATGCACTAGTTCATCATTTTATGGAGCTTGTATTGAATGTTGACCAAATTAGGACAGGAAACAGTTGTGTTGCACACTTTCTAAAATGTTTCTGAATACAGCAGCGTGCCCGGGTTGCAGGTTATATTATTTAAATGCCCGCAGCGGTTGCACATTATATAAAATACTTAATTCCCATTTGCACTGGTTGCATTTTGATGGTATTATTTACACCACTGTGTTTTTGGATTCTTAGGTGTGACCAGCGCAATGTGAGGCGGTGAGATTTTGTGTACTATTAGGAGGAGTTCTCAGAAGACCAGTGGTTACTGAAGGAAAGGAATATATTTCGTTTTTCCAGTACCATAAGAATGCAGATTTTCCAAGTGTTTAATGTAGGAAAGTCCTAATTTTACTAAAGACAATATTATGCATTCTTTCTTGCTATTTATTTCTCACAGCAGCCAGATTTAAAAAGCAGGACCAAAAACATACACTTTAACAAGAACACTACAACATCCACCAGCCCCTAGGGCCGAAATACTAAAGTACTTTACACAGGTGTATGAGTACTCTACTAATAATGAGTAAGTAAAAAAAAAATGTAAGTCCGTTTTTATATAGCGCAGCTACTCACCCTTACGGGTCTCAAGGCGCTGAGGGCCGTCGTGGAAATTAAGTGAGCTATTGCCCAGAGTCACATGGTGCTGAGCTAAGCTGCCGCCGGAGCCGGGGATCGAACTGTGAACCCTGTGCTCCGAAGTCAGCTGCCCTGGCCGCTGCACCACACCTCTCCAGCACCAAGATTAGTCCCTATTGTTTCTTGATGTGAATCTTTACAATCCAGTTTGTGCAGGCTCAGAAACATGATGAAGAGAGCACGGAAGAAGAAAAGCTAAAAGACAACAATCCATTCTTTATCTTCTGGATAGTAACCAGGTAGATTGAGGAATTCTTGTTTGCCACTAAAATACATGGATAAGAATAAAGACATGTTAAGTTCACCTGAAGTGAATTGTTAACACGTGGACTTCTAATAAGCAATACAGAGGTGAGATAATGCTCACCTCTGTGTCTTTAATAAAATTAGGATGGAAAATCTGTGTTTTATATCAAGACCAGAGTGTTGTGTTAACGCATGTTCAAAGCATATTAACTATAGAAAAAATGTTTGAGAAACAGGTTTACAATAAAAAGTTTAAAAGTTGTAACTGAGGACCAATCTGTGGCTCTTAGAATTTCTTCTATTCTAGCTTTAACCCAAAGGCTTTGGATGCCATGGTCCCTTTGGATGAATGGCCTCGAAACGCATATATGTACACCCCAGCGTGACACCAAGATAAAAAGGCGGAGGAAACAGGAGAATGAGATTGTCTGAATTTAATAAGGAGCTGAGCAGAAGGTATTCCATCAGAGGCAGTATCCAGATCATATTCCTTAAGGCGCCACTCTAGAAAAGTTGTGAATGGTCGGGAAAGGTAGACTATTCTACAGCTGAAGATGGGCTATTAACTCTCCTGCACATAGATCAAAAGACTCTAAATGACATAACCTGACTAGCTAACAAATCCACAACTCTGTCATCAAAGACTCATTTAAAAGAAACCAAACACAACAATATTGTAAGTTTACCTGAAAGAGATTTTAAGGAAATGATTATTAGGTCATGAATGGAATAGGCTGAATATCATATTAACATCTCATGAGGAGATTTATTTGGTGAAAGGAGGAATACTGATCCAAAATCATCGAGGGAATCTGTAGATCAGCGGATGTTCTCTAATCGATTTTCCCAAGATGTATTTATGGTTTAGCATTATAGTCAACCTGTGAGTATTGACAGTTCTGAAGAACTAACTTAAACTCAACAGATGTTATGTTATGTTACCAGGGTATTTGTAGAGCACACAGCTACTCGACAGAGTGTCCCGGCGCTAGTTCAGTGTGGCAGGCTGAAGTGAGTAAGACAACGTAAAGGCTATTGTTGGAACAACCAAGTTTTTAGGGACTTCCTAAAGGAGAGAAGATCGTGCATCTGTCTTAAAGTTGGCGGCATACAATTCCACAGTTTGGCGGCTTGCACCTGAAAAGATCGACCTCCTATTCGAGAGCGGAGGAACACCGGGGTGCATGCCAGCGACAAGGACGCGGAGCGCAGGGAGCGCCGAGGATGGTAGAATTGGACTCTTTTCCTAATATAAGGGGCTCCAGTATCATGTAGGGCCTTAAAGGCCAGGACAAGGGCTTTGAAATGGATCCTCTTACGGATCGGGAGCCAATGAAGGGATTTAAGGTGGGGAGTCATCCGCGTCCTCGGGCCGAGTAAAAGTATCGCCCTGGCTGCAGCGTTTTGGACCACCTGTAGGCGGGTAAGTAAATATTCTGGTAGTCCAAGATATAGGATGTTAACATAGTCCAGCCTGGATCCGATCAAGGCCTGGACCACTGTTTTCCTATGGACGTCAGAAAGAAGGGGTAGAAACTGTTTCAGCATTTTCAGGAGGCCGAAGCATTGTCCGGCTACCCCTTGAATCTGAGATTTCATATTTAGAGTGTCCTCCATTTTCACCCCCAAGTTTTTAACTGACCTGACCGAGGTTGAAGGTGGATGCATGTCCTGTGGCCACCAGCTGCGCCACATATTGTTAGGGGGCAGACCAAAGAAAATAATTTCCGATTTTTCGGAGTTACATTTCAGTTGATTCTGCTGGAGCCAGGCAAACACCTCAGATAAACAGGAGTTGATCACTTCACCTTTGAAATCAGTGTCCTTATCGCAGGTAAAGAGCAACTGCGTGTCGTCAGCGTACAACACTATTTTTGCTCCATGAGTCTCAGCCAAGTTTGCTAGGGGAGACATGCAGTGGCGGCTCCTCCATAGGGGCATTTGGGCGTCGCCCACTGCTTTCTCGCAGTGCGAGAAGGAGAAACATAAAATGGTAAAACTACCATTTTATGTTTCTGCTTCTCGCACTGCGAGAAAGCAGAAGTGCCTGGTTGGGGGCGGGAGGGTGGGCGGTCGTGCTCGAGGGCAGGGGGAGTGGCTACCCACTGTTGTGGGTACTGACTGTTTGGTCGGCTCCAGGGGCCGACCAAACAGTCAGTACCCACAACAGTGGGTAAGCCACTCCCCCGCACTCGAGCACGACCGCCCATTCTCCCTTTTCTCTATGCAAGAGAAAATGGCGCGGCTGGGGCGCTCTCCCCTACGCCTCACCAATCAGCAGCGTTGTGATTAGCTCCCGTGTAAAGTCGCGGCCGGCGGCATCTTGAGTCCACCGACCGCGACTGATAGATATGGTGAGAATATCCTTTCCTCAGGTCACACGTAGAGTCAGCAGCAGAGCCGGGAGTTAGGTAGATGTGCTGTGATCATCCTTTCCTCAGGTCACACGGCGAGCCCGCGGCAGAGCCGAGAGCCGCACATAGGCTGAAGATTGTACTTTCAATGGCCCAGAACAGCACGCTAGTTGTCTCACCCTGAACGGAGCATTTTGGATTACTGCCCGGGCCTTCCAAGCTCTGTCCTGCCAGCCTCGAACCGAAGTGCCGGCCTGAACCGCTCTGCCCCACAGATTAGAGAGAGTAACGGTCCGGGCCTTCCGAGTTCAAAGAAGACAAGCCACGGAGCCAGTGCAGCTAAAATGCACCTCTAGCCGACCCCTCTGACTCCTCCTGCAAATAAAAGTAAGTAGGTTTTATTAGTTACGGAACGTTTATTGTGCTGCATAATTTGTTTTAAATAAAGGAGTGTGCAGAGTTTGAGTAAATGAAAGTTAATTGAATGTTCATGTTATTTCTACATAGCCTCCTTTCAAGGGTAAGTCGCCTCTCCTGTCCTACCAGCCAGCCTTTTCCCAGGTGATTAGTCTCTTCTATGGCCTCTGCTACCTCCAGCAGAGGTCATCGCATAATACAGAGAAGGAAAATGGGCTAATTAAAATAAATGAATGGGCCTGGTCAGCGCGAAAAATAGATGCATTATTCTTTTAAAACCAAAGGAAACAGGAATCCCATATTTAAATAAACATAAGTAAGCACTTGGCGTGTGTATTGTGTAATAAGATAAGAAGCGTAAGTAAGTGGCTGAGGTTTTTAACTCATCGGGTTTATGGTAATTGAACAGGAAGGAGCCCATCTACTACTACGAGTCTGTGAGCTAGTGTCGTGATTTAGGTGAGCACGACCTGTCCAGTATAGATTTGTGCCTGACGCAGTATTTTGAGCTTGGTATGCGAGTATGCAACATGTTTGAAATGCGTGCAAAGAAAGCTTTATGTGTATGTACATGTAGTGGGATTTGCTATGTGTGTGTCTGTGTGAGTTTCGGCTGGCACAATGCATAAACATTTGAATTTATTCGACTGTATATAAATACAGTCGAATTCGGTGACATTCTCTTGTTAATGAGAAAATAGTGTACTTTAACATTATATTTCGGCATCTCTGTGATGTAAATTAATATCGGCGTCATGGCTATTGGTTGTTATGCACTGTTGAAAGCATGCTCAAAACTGTATGTTAATGAGAGAGGTGAAAAATCAGCTGCAATTCCAAAGTACTTCTTTATTGGTTCAAAGGCTTCAGAAACCTTTTGTTTGTAGGATTGCAGCATGTGGCTCAGAACCTTTTGATGGCAAGTCTTGTCGTGTGTGCATTTGATTTCTCGGTCTTGTTTCGGCTTCAGTGTGCGTGCATCGTGACTTGCGCACAGGTATCCGCATTAGGAATTTTGCTTCATTATTATCATATTTTGCACAGGCCGAGTGAGGACACTGCGAGCAATATATCCCAGCAGTCTTGTCTTCCTACTCCCCTCTTTGTGCACATGATGACCGCCAAACGTTGTTTGCACAACGGTGCAAACTGCTAAAGGCAGGGGGAATCTGAAAGGCACAACCGTCCCATTTGAAATTCTTCAGCTGCAGTGTAAGGCAGGGAGTCTCCCTCTGCCTTGAAACCGAGGGACGACAGACAACTAAAACAAGCCTTCTTGCCAGTTTGCTTGCTTCCCAGAAAGAAATGTAAATGTGCGCAACTGGTCAATATGCAAATGTAAAGGGTGCCTGGAAGGTATTGACTTTAATTGATGGAATAAATTGAAGCTTCCTAATACACCTTCATTCTTTTTGAGTGGTATTGTAAGGCGCTACCAGTACCAACTAAACTGTGAAGTGTGTGCTTTTAAAAGACCGTTAAAAAAAAAAACTGCACTACGTATTATCTGCAAAAAAAATCTATATTTTGGTAACACTTTTTATCTTAAACATTTTTGTGCATTTTGTAGCAGTCTATTTTATACTGAGTGTAATGCAAGTTTAAAATAATGACTTGCATGGTCACAGTGCTTACTGTTGCAGACTGGAACCTTGTACCACTGAACATATACAAGTCACTATTCTCCACAGCACCAACCAGAACTCCTCTTATGCCGATCAGGCTCACTCGCTGCGCTCGCTCGCCACTGTTCACTCATCGCTACTTTTGCACCCCACCACTTTCAAATGTCACCAGCCACCACTGGAGACATGTAAATGTTAAACAGTGTAGGGCTGAGAATAGAGCCCTGCGGGACTCCCACCTTTAAGGGGGGAATGGGGGCCGAGAAAGGCAGAGCCCGGACTGTTTGTTGGCGATCCAACAAAAAAGAGGCAAACCACTTGAGTACTGTCCCTCTGAACCCGGACTCCTGGAGCCTCAACAGGAGACGGTCGTGAGGGACGGTATCAGATAGCTTAAAGATTTGCTGTAGGTGAATATGCTGTAAGGTATTAAACAAAACAGGATCTGTGTTTGATTCCAGGCACAAACAAGACCATGATAATCAGGCTGATTTATATCATGATGTCCCTGGAACCCAGGAATCCTCAATAAGTTTGCCAGACTGTGTCGAAGGACCCTGTAAATCCAGACTGGTGGGAAACTTTCCAAGCCAATAATTGGAGGTTGCTTGATGTGACAGGGTCATAAAGTTGCCCTGAAGGATTGAGTAGTAGAAGTTTGAAACCGGGTAGAAGGATTGGAATCTCCACAGACAGTTACAGAAGAGATGGACGCCACATTTGGGATGGCCATAACAGTTTTGTTATTTATAAAGAACTCTGTTTTTTCCTGATTTTGGACATGCAGCAAGATGTCATTAAGCATGTTGGAAAAAGCATAAGGAATATCCAGGTTCCATGGTTGAAGGAACACAACTGTTTCAGCAGCTAACAGATCTGGTCTACAACTGGTGAAGATGGGTGTTGAGCCTGGAAGCAGAAGGGTCCACTGACAGAAGACACCGGGTGATACGTAGGTGTTAAAAATTGGAGCATCCTGTCCCAGTAGTCTTTTAAGTGATACCAATCTGAGACTGAATTTAGTTGACCTGGCACATATCCCACCATCACTGAAATGTGATGTTGGAGACAACAGTCCCAACTTTTTTTGGACAGATCTGAAAGTTCTTTTTAGTGACTGCCCCCTAAACGGTTGATATATCTTACTGAGAAGAACAAAACAGTGGGCATAGTTTTTGGTGAAAATCTGTATTGTAAAAGAGCCTGCACAAAGTTCTAAATAATTTATGCACATAGAGGACTACTTTTATGACCATCAGTCATCAGTGCAGCACTGGCCATAGTGAGCACCCAACCACGAAATACTTGCTTTGAATTCTTATAAAAGATCCACGCTGAAATTTAAAATGGCTCTTCCATTCCAAGCATGTAGATTCTCCAAACACCAATTGGCTTCCTCTTTTGTCTCTTGATCTAATGGAATCAAGTATGACTAATTAAGGCACCTTATGAAATGGCAAAACTTTAGTTTCTGGAGGGATTGATAATGAGGTGAGCCTGGCATCCCTGCTTGATAGAGTATGGCAAAAGGCCTCCAACCCTTTCCAGATGGTGATGAACTATGAATTAGGGTTAACTAATGAGATTATTCTTTCTGGATAATGGTTACCTTTGACTCTGGAAGTTGTATGGAACATATCCACTGGATGAATAACAACTGCAGGCCAGTGTCACCATGAAGCACCAAGAACACAAGTAATCGACAGTTTGTGCATTTTATAAACAACGAGCAACATACCAAATCTCGATTTTAGTGATAGAATAAAAGGCAGCTCATGGATCCCTGAAGCAAACAAAAAGTAACCTACATAGAAATAACTTTTTTAGAAATATTATGCTGCCACACAATAGACTGATTATAAAAGCTTTAATTTCCATGGAAACCACATCTCCAAAGCACGGTTAGCTATTTTTCACGAGTTAAGACAAATTTGCAGGGAGGTGCAGCAAATTAATGGAACCTTTATATGACTGCTCATCATTGTCGCCTCTTTGTGGCTTCTGTAGGTGATATCACGTTGCCGCTCAACTCAGTAGGCAATAGATTCTCGATGTGCGGTTGGTAAATCTTCGTTATCTACTCTTTTTGTAGGGAGGTGTCAAGATTTTTTTTCCCCGCTGGGGAAGTTTTCTGAAACCCTGTAAATTTCCAAACCCTCCAGATTTAGCTTTTTCTTGATACTACACATTTCTGATCTTTGAGAGAGAATTTTCACTCTAATCAAACCCACACAAGAAGGAAGAAGTATGGAGACTTTGCCTTTTTTAAGAGATTCTTTTTGCACAATGGCAAATGTTTGCAGAAATTTGCATTCAAGTTTACCCTTTTGTGAGATAAATTGTTACAAAAGTCATGATTTATATCTAATATGTGGCAGAAGGTTAAATCTTCACAACCTTCCTGAAGTTGTGAATTTTTTGCAGAGAACGTAGCAAATGTTGAAAAAAAGAGCAACTTCTCACATCTCTAGTTGTTAATGTGCCAGAAAACAAAGCAACTGAGTTGTTTGTTTTTATCAGTGTGGCAGTTTGTGTCCTGGTTAGATATACTATCACCAGCCCACAGAAGGCATTTACGGCAGGTCGCAAACGCACGCACCACTAAATAAATGATAAACCATTAAATATAGATACAAATCACTACTATATAGGAAATTTGCTTTTCTTATACATAAGGAGTAGGATTCATGTTTTCCTTCCTTGCGTACCAGGCATTGTTACTGTATTTCTTTACCATTTACAGTGATCACATGTTTGTTATTGTAATATCCCGGTGCGTACATTGGTTTTTTAGTTTTTTTTAGTAAAAGTATTTTTTTTAATATTCTGCTTAATTTAATACTACATCAAATCAGTTGGGAAATGGATCTCGGCTCTGTTGAAGAAATGTGTGCAAACTCACAAGTGAAATGAAAATGTTGCACAATAAATGTCCACTGCACACAGCCAAATAAAATGATGAAAATGTAAGCCTTTTACTCCTAATACTGGCAGAATACTACCAGGGAGTAGTTTCATTCCAGGGATATATATTGTTTGTTTGATCACAACCTGTGTTACCAGCAAGACTGATGCGTCGAAGGCAGGACAAAGAAAAGAGTGCAGGAGGCGGAGGGAGTGACCAACTCTCTTACTGTGCCTGATGTGACAAAGTTCACATGCTCAGGAGTAGAAGCAGGTAATGAGAAGTGTGCCTATTTCAAGGAGTAACCCAGAGAGGAGGTTGGTGAGAAGTCCCTTTCTGCCAGGGATAGAAGAGGCGTCCGGCCTTTGCTTTGTAAACTAAGAGAAGAGTTGTTTACTAAGGGGGTAGCTGACACTGAGCAACACTGTGTAGGGATGTGGGTAGCAGCTGCTGACTGATCAGAAGCTGCAGTTCTCTGAAGCTGTTATCACTCTTCGTGGAAGTGGGCAGAGCTCAAAGATCATGGTCCCTAAAACTGGCTGATACATTTGTTATTTTCCCTGAAAAAAGGGGACCGTATATTGAGCAACAGTCATAGTGAAGTGGCATTGCCCATTCCACTTTTTCATTTTTGAAAGTGAGCCTGGCCCAGATTCAGAAAGTGCAGCTTGAATCGCTTCCCCCACCACTGCAAGCTGACAGGCGTGCATTATTTGTTTATCTGTGTAATTATTTTGCGCTGGGCTAATGTGTCACTTTTCCACGTCGGCAGGGTTGGTCTCGTGTCTATATGCAGAAGAACACGATTAGCAGACCGCAGATGCTATGCTTAATTTGTAAAAATAATGTGTGAAAAAAAGTTTGGGTAAGCCCTGCTCAGAAGCACACGGCCGGCGCAATTAAATGTCAGCGTGCCCAGTACCAAGGCTGCATAGTCTTGAATCCACCTCATGTTTCTTAGATCCACTCCTAGACTCTCCCTGCCCCTTCATCTCGCTCTTGTAGTTTCCTGCTTTCTCCTTTTGTGACACTTTTTCTGCCTTTCTCGTTCTCCTTCTTTCCCCTTTGTCTGTTTTCCCCTCTCTTGCTCCCGGGTCCCCCACCGGCAATTACCGGCTCAAATTGGGGAGAGAATGTGGCCTAACGGCTAGGACGGTCGACCTCGGAGCCAGGGAACCGGGTTCGAGTCTCAGCAGGGACGCTCAACATTCTGTGATTCGGGGCAAACCATAATCTCCCAGTGCCTAACAAAAAAAAAAAAATGAATGTGTCCGTCTGTAACGTAACTGGTGCTCATGTAAAGCGCTCTGATACCTTCGGGTCTAGTTCGCGCTATATAAAACTCCACAATAAAAAATAAACACTGGACGCAGGTGAAATACTATGGTGGTAATGGAGAGGAATACAGGCATTAATTGGAGGTTAGATTGCCTAATGATGTCCAGTCCCAGACCAACCTGGGCGATAGCTGCACCTGTTATCAAAAACAATTTTTCACCCTGAACAGTGTGAATGTCATTGACCTGAGTTTTTAATTTAGACACCAAAGCTTTATCATTCTTTAGTGATACTGAGCAAATATTAATAAGTCTTTACTGTGCTCGCATCATCTATACTTACATTTTACATAATACTGTTGAGAGTAGAACCCTCCCTACTTCAGTCTATTCTGCGCCCACAGCGTGATACATATTATCGTGTAGAGTGCCTAGCAAGGGCTCTAGCTCACAGAAGCACCACTGTGCTATGTCGAAAAAAAGACTCCAGTTTCCTGCCAAACAACTTGTGCTTGTAACATAAGTAGTTGAAATGTACAAAAATATATCAAAACAACAAAAAAGTGCATCAAAAATGGCTCAAGTTCTAATCTATAGAATATATTTTTAAAGAGTCTGGAAGTAACTGATTTTAGCCAGTCACAGAAAAGGTGAAGTAAGAGGTAAGCTAAAAAAAAAAAAATACAGTGAAACAAGCAATGGCAAAGCCAATAAATCTTGCCTTTAACAGGCTAGTGCTGACATATTGCCTTTGCTAATGCTCTTTATTTTACTGTTATAATATTGCTGTTAGCAATGACTGAATGGTAAAATAATTTAAAAAAATTAAAAAAGCCAAAATGCCCCTCAGTCCAAGCTTAAGCATTGTGAAACTTTTTGATTTTGGACACATTATGACTGATGATGTCATCCTCAGGTTCACATGTCTAACTTATGGGTGAAATCCGAATCATCAGAGTAGTCAAGTCTTATTCCAATATGAACAGAAATAAAAAGATTGCTGCCTCTGAGGACGTTAACTAATGGGCTAAAGATGTTTAAAGATGGCTGACGGGTTGGATCAGCAGGTGACAACACTTGTAAAGATAGTCCCTGTATTATTCTATTTTCTAAATGAATGTCATGTTATTATCACTTATCTGTTCTCAGCCAAGTGATATTTCAGCTTTCAAATAACCTGAAATAGATCAAAATATATTATATCTATATTTTCAGAGATTTAGGCATGAAGAGAAGAGAATTAGCTCATTATCTTTGGTGCAAAAATTGTGTTTCTTTTTATAGCAAAAGCCAGTTATCTCCTTATCATCAAATAATCATGCAAGCAAATACCGAAAGATAAATCTAGAAAAAAGAAGAGTGATTGAACGTAACTGTGTATGCGTAGGAGGTGTATCTTCATCAAGAATGTCCAAGATGGATGTCCAGCCATCGAGGAGTGCCGTCTCCCAACATGTTAAATCTAGAAACCAATAGTAAATCACCTGAGATTCCAGGAAAGCTTATAGCTGGCTAGGACCAGTCTCACGGGTCTTCAGTAATAAGAGAACATGGGGGATTTGTAATTAGGTGTTGTAGATAAAATGATCTGTAGAGGCATTCTTCATAGGGTGTGCGTAAGTGAGTCTGGATAAAAGGAGCCAGTCCTGAAAGGTGCATTTTTTAAACTGGTTATTATTTGCAATCATTTATCTAAGTATTTTTAAACTCTGTTGCTGTCCTACTGACGATATAAAACTCAGTAGTGGTCTCCACTCTGCAGTTATATGTTAAGTCACAGTTTCCATAAGAAGAGCATTTTTTGATTTGTTAACAACTTTGGCGCAGTTAGAAGAATCTTCACAAAACTTTCCAAAAAAATGTTTATTTACTACAGCTTCTTACTGGACAGTTTTGGGCTGACCTATAAAGCGAAGCTGAGAAAATGAGGGGTCCCAAAACATCTTTTTCTCATGTTGATTCCCATAGGAATTTTGGGAAGCGATACAGAAAAACAGCTGAACAGAATTACACCAAATTTCCATAAAGTTAGATCTTTACTCATAAAAAACATTCTTTTTGAGATTTGGTGTAAGATTGTTTTGCAGTTTTTGAGAAATTAGGGTTTTAATTATTATAATCTCTGGTCGGTTGGTCCTAAGGGAGTGCCACGGTACTCCTGTGGTTCCACAATCTTTTTTAAAAAGAGGGAATTTTGATTGGCCAAGAAGGTTTTTTTTTCCATGTCACCTCTTTTGGTTCCATAGAACTGAGCAATCTGATTGACTGGCCACAACATGAAGAAAAATGTTGCAGCCACCATTACAGGCCAGGGGGACTCCCTGAAGTTACACTTGAGAACAGGTGTCACAGAGTCAAACTTACACGGTCTCGCAGGGTGCCTCTTCATGTGTGGTACCACAGCTCCGCAATTATATTGAGCGCTTTTATTATATCCCTGGTTTCTTAAATTGGCCCATCTCTGAGCTGCAACAAATCATTCTGGTGTTGATATTGCCAATTATTTGTCTGTTTAAAATAATTATGGTTTGGAGGTTATAGTGGCCCTTCCTCTCATGTTATTTGGTAACGCTGGAACTTCTGTTGACAAACAAAAGAGCAAACACATCTGTTCCAAACAATTGTCTCAGTGCTAGGCTGGTATATATATTTGTACATATCCAAACCCAAATGTTAGTTCTTTCCATCTAAGGTCTTCATTATGAGGACCAATGAAATCCTGGTTACCGGTCTAATCGGGATGGCAAATTATGAGGGAACACATATGCTTGAGAACTTTGCTCCGAGTAGATTTCACTGGGAAAAACCCAGTTTAGTGTCTCTATTTAAAGTGCCTGGAATGAGGGAAAACATGCATGAATCGGTGTGCAAATACTGGTTCTCATGGTCATTCCCCATGCATCGGGGGAAGATTCTGAATATTACAGTGATACTGCGCCCTAAAACTATGGCACCGCTCATTTTTGGTAATTCCAGTACGGTATTACCCATGTGATTTTCCCATACAACATGCAAGTATTTTGTAATTACAATAAAAAGACGGGCGGACGGATGCACACTGTCACCCCGCCCTCTTCATTCATTGGTCTGTTGTTGTGTCATTACGTTTTTTCTTCTGCCCACTATAGCCTGGGGCATTGGGTTAGCCCACATTAGCCATTGGCTGACGTACCATTTGAGGTTTGGCATTCTGCTATTTCACAAGAGCACATTCTCACACAAAGTAGTTTCTATCTGTACTAAGGACAAAATAGCAATGGGTGCCTTTTGAGACCAGAAAATATTATGCAAGCGTACAATTACTAACTCTCTCACAGGGTTGTACCTCATTGAAGTTTACATAAGTATCACCAGGCTTTTTAGAAACTGCAGCGATGACCCTGGCTTGGGCAAGGAAGAGGTGTGGACTCGGTTGAAGACCCATTCTTTGGTCTGAAGAGTCACTGATCTGAAACGTACCTGCAAAGGCAGGATTTGGGTTTCCTAAATTCCAGTAGGCATTCAGCTGCTCTGGTAGAAGCTGTAATTGAGTTGGATAGGCACACAGGATGATGCAAAGTGTGCATCTTTTGTCTAATCTAGGGCTCACTTGCTGGATGGTTATCACGGTCTCGGAAGTTAAATTCATTCTCCAAGGAACAGGGGCGGCTCCTCTGTAATGGCAGAGGAGCGTCGCCCCAGTCGTCAGTCAGTAACAGTAAAATAAAATGATAATGAAACAATATCATTTTATATTTCTGTGACTGGCTCTGACATCCGTGCAGGGCGGGCCGGGCCATGATAGGCAGGTGGTGGGCACTTAGAAGTGCCCATGTGTGTTTGGCCGTCCGTCCTAGGCCAGCCAAACAGACATGCTCACTTCTATTTCTCCAACCCAACTGTGTGCACAGCCGGGTTGGAGAAAAGCCACAGGCTACACAGCAGTGTCTGAGACTGCTGGGAGAGCTCCAAGGTGGCCGTCGGCGTCAGAGGCAGCAGCAAAAGGTACGTTTTAAAAAATTATATTTTCTCCCCCCGCCCAACCACCCCCCACCTTCCTGTTGTGGCGGCCACCACTGCAAAGGAATCCGCTTCTTACCCACATGTGCAGCCTTTTGTGTTGCGTGGCCCGCAGCACATTGATGTTTCTCATAAATATGGTATTTAATCGAGAGCCAGAGCATTTGATGCACCTTTGTTGATGATAAACGTTTTTCTCAACATGATTGACTGGAACCCATGAACCATATGCAAGTTGTAATTGGATGAAATGTTCTGCAACCAACATGTGGTGTAGAACAAACGTAAATGGCAAGAAATCCCAGCTTGTTGCAGTATAAACTTTCACAGGATAGACACGCCTGAACTCCTGTGTTCAACCTAGTACCCTGGCAGCCTGCAATCTAACTTCCACCCCACGACTGCCCCCACCGCCCAACCTTATCTCCACTCATTCTTGCAAACACCACTTCCCTTTCTAATTTTGAAGCCTGCCCTCTCCATTGAACCGCCACTCATGATGATTTTTAACCCTTCATTGCTTTGTAGCTAGGCTTGTGCCCGTTAAGTCGTCATTCATCTATACTCCAGAATTCCGATATTCCGGAGTGTGTGGTTCACTAAGTGGTGCTGGTGGTGTCGCAATGTTCTCCTTTCTGCCTTCAATCGGAGCACACACAGGCTGCCTATTAGGATGTGTTGGGATCTCTGATAGCCAGCTCCTCCGAGCAGTTCAAAAGGAAAACATTATTATCATTTTATTTTTCCTACTGCAGTGGCTCAGTTTCATGCGGGCGGGTCTGGCCAGAGCAGGGGGGATGAATGGTGGCACTCTCTAAGTGTGCATGACCGCTTGGCCAGCTGTCTTAGGCTGGCCAAACCGTCATGCACACTTTGCATGTTCTCCACCGGCTGGGTGGAGAACATGCACAGGCTCCCAGTCCCCATCTGAGTGTCGAACCACGGCTCTTAGACCAATCACGACGCTGCCGCCATAGTGACAGCAGCGTCGTGATTGGCTTAGGGGAGCCTGGGAGCCCGGGTGCTTCCTGCTACCGGGACTCCAGACAGGAAGATGAAGAGGACGGAGGAGAGGCGGCTGCCGACCGTGCCCAGGTAAGTGCTTTTTTGGGTTGTTTTTTTTCATTTCCCTACCTCCCCTGCTCTACCCGCTCCACCACACCCGTCCGGTAACAGCCTCTACTGCTGATAGCACGAAAAATATTATTGTACGGTCTAAACATATTGATATAGAGTTATTCTGTTTTACTTTATGTGCCTGTTAACATTAAGGAAATGTGTAGAGCACTTGTATACCCAGAGTTTTCATAGCGCCACCTTGACGTCATTTGTACTTCTTTAAACTGATGCGTCTACCTAGTACCTGACTTTCCATGCTTCTAAGATACTCTGCATAATTCTGCTTCAGCTGCTAAAGGAATAATGTAGATCATGGACCTTTAATGGAGAGATGTCTGTTCACACCAAAGGACCCCCATGTTGTTCTTTCTTGCAGGCGGTACAAGGCCGCTCCAGCGCGCAGCATGACCGAGACCTGAGGGTGGACTTGGGGTTCCGTGGGATGCCAATGACCGAGGAGCAGCGTCGCCAGTTCAGCCCGGGTCCGCGGACAACCATGTTCCGCATCCCAGAGTTCAAGTGGTCGCCCATGCATCAGAGGCTCCTGACTGACTTGTTATTCGCTCTGGAAACAGATGTGCATGTTTGGCGAAGGTAGGTACCGCTATCTATATATAACCTGGTTGTACTGTTTTTTTCCCCTGGTTTTGTTTCCATTGCTTTCCTTAAATTGAGAGTTCTTTTATGCTTTGGTCTTTGGACCAGGAATAGTCACTTTATTAATTCAAAGTTATTAAGGGAAATTTGTATATTATATAGAGGTGTCTTCATTTCCACTCTGCTTCTTAAGCTCACCGTTCTGTCAGACGCGCTCTCAGCCAATGTGAGAGCGTGCATGACTTTTCCATCACCAATGAGAAGAGGCAGGCATGGATGAGAGAGGACATGTCTACTGAATATATATATATATATATATATATATATATATATATATATATATATATATATATATATATATATCCACAAGAAAGGTGCTCCAAAATTGAGGCGCCACTCACAGCGTACTTCTTCTCCTTTATTGGCGGACTTTAAAGGGTTTCAGCATCATTCTCCAAGCATTAAAACAGCATTAGTCCATTAAAATCCTGCGATTTCACCAAACGCGTTTCGGCTCTCAGTAGCCCTTGCTCACTGGCATTGGACATGGGAGACTGCAACAAACATTTCTGGCACACCTGCACCACTTTATATCTCACGCCTTGTGGGCGTATGCTCAACATTGCATCATGGTAGTTGGAGTTCAACAAACGATCTTACCCCCAGTGGGTGCAGTGAATCCCATAATAATGCATAATTCAAAAAACCGCAATGCCAGTGAGCAAGGGCTACTGAGAGCCCGAAACGCGTTTGGTGAAATCGGAGGATTTTAATGGACTAATGCTGTTTTAATGCTTGGAGAATGATGCTGAAACCCTTTAAAGTCCGCCAATAAAGGAGAAGAAGTACGCTGTGAGTGGCGCCTCAATTTTGGAGCACCTTTCTTGTGGATTTGTTTACGGCCTGCTCAGGTCGTGAGGCGCCCCGCTGCAGATCGAGCGGGTCCCGCAGCGCTAGGGAAGTGAAGCGCTAAAGGAACGGCGTCACTGTTGGTGGGACAAATCAAAAGAAAGGGCGACAGCATCGGCTGTCTAAGCAGCCCACTGCGGTTTTTTGAATTATGCATTATTATGGGATTCACTGCACCCACTGGGGGTAAGATCGTTTGTTGAACTCCAACTACCATGATGCAATGTTGAGCATACGCCCACAAGGCGTGAGATATAAAGTGGTGCAGGTGTGCCAGAAATGTTTGTTGCAGTCTCCCACGTCCAATGCCAGTGAGCAAGGGCTACTGAGAGCCCGAAACGCGTTTGGTGAAATCGGAGGATTTTAATGGACTAATGCTGTTTTAATGCTTGGAGAATGATGCTGAAACCCTTTAAAGTCCGCCAATAAAGGAGAAGAAGTACGCTGTGAGTGGCGCCTCAATTTTGGAGCACCTT
The DNA here is from genome assembly GCA_963921515.1 of Calotriton arnoldi. Classification (NCBI taxonomy): domain Eukaryota; kingdom Metazoa; phylum Chordata; class Amphibia; order Caudata; family Salamandridae; genus Calotriton; species Calotriton arnoldi. The sequence goes on along the minus strand of CAWUFW010003044.1, from coordinate 426,394 downwards.
TCTTGTGGATATATATATATATATATATATATATATATATATATATATATATATATATATATATATATATATATTTTTTTTCTTCAAGGGTATACTGAAAGCTGGCATGGATCTGGTCGTCCTGAACCTACCTGGGACACCACTGATATATATAACAGTGGTGTCCCAGGTAGGTTCAGGACGACCAGATCCATGCCAGCTTTTCAGTATACCCTTGACTTTCTGAACAGTTTCCATTTAGATGAGCTGTACTACTGTTAATCTTATGGGAATATGGATCTGATAATCCAACTTTAGTTGTGCACCCTTGGTGTAGTTTGTTTTCATTTGTATGCGTTATTCAAATAGAAATTATTTAGAAAACCAGTGGTTTCGTGCAGTGCTTTAAATGGGCTGGTACTCACCGGTACTGAGTACCGGCACTTCTTAGATTCATCACTCTGAGTACCGGCACTTCTCTACTGCCGAGGAGAGTACCGGTACTCATGAAACGCTGGTGCTGGCGGCCTTTCTCTGACAGTCAAGGCACTTCTGTAGACTTGAGCCGAGCCCCCGCTGAACTATTCAGCGTGGGCTCATTTGCATACCGTCCGGGTGTTCACCATCCTGCTGTGTTGCAAACACAGAAATCGAGGCATCCAGGTGACAGCGCAATTAAGAAAGCAGTGGAGGTAACCAGGTTCAAATGGCTTTAATCCCACCTGATTCTTTTGTGTAAGTGTCTGCTTATGTTTGTCTGATTGCCTGTGATTGTTTTTGTGTGAGAGAAAAACGAGAGAAAGGGGGAGAGAATAGAGACACTCTTGGAAGTTATATTAAAGGAAATGTGTGGAATGCTTTGTGTGTTGCTTGTCTGCTTGTTTCTTTCTGTGTCACTTGAGAATATATAGAATTGTGCCAAGCAACAGCAATTAACAGTATTGATGTTGCAAATATTACAAAACAAGGAAATGTTAAAATATCGCTGCGTTTGGCTTTCGTTTTGTGTAATGAGTAAACAAACCTGCTTTGTTTATTGAAAGACATTTCTCATGTGTTTTGGTATGTGCTGCAAGTAGTATAGAAGTCAATAAGTGTCGGCATGTCTTGCCCTAAGCCCCGCCCCCAAGCCCCGCCCACTCGCCACATTTAAATGAGTACCTGCACTATTTCCCCCCCATTTAAAGCACTGGTTTCGTGAAAACGTGGCATGGATCTGGCCCTCCTGTGTCGCCCACGATTGGGGATTAATAAACTATTTTTGACTGTGTGTGGGCGTTTTACGGAATATGGCAGCAATGTTGTTTCAGTGCAGTCACATCCTCGCACGCTTACTGAAAATTACACTCTAAAATAAAAAATCCGATTTTCATAGTATTTATTTATTTGCCTTTTTTGGGGGGAAACTCGCTTTCGTCTGCCGTCAGGCGTGACAGTTACACCGGTAATTAACTATGTGTTCCCATTTATTTCCAGCCATTCCACAAAGTCAGTGATGGATTTTGTCAATAGCAATGAAAATATTATTTTTGTACACAATACAATTCACCTCATATCCCAGATGGTTGACAACATCATTATTGCTTGTGGAGGGATCCTGCCCTTGTTATCGGCGGCCACATCACCCACTGTAAGTACAGCACTGCCACCTAGCGGCGATTTCAATAATTGTACACTGTAAAACAATATAACGCAACTATAACTATATACTGACCTTGTTTTTGAATAGATAAAAAAAATCACTTCAATAAGAAAAAGAGCAGTTTTACTTTCACTATTTGTATGTACTACGATTATAGTAGTAGTTATTGATATGTTTTTTTCAATTCCAATGTCTCTTTCCAGTTCTTAATTGATAGCTTTTATTTTTTCAAAAATGCTCATGTCGAATTTGTCCGTGTATAACTTTCAACAAAGAAACACACCATCAGTCGGCTTTAGGGAATGAGAGGAAACTATATAAAAGTGTGATAAATTGATAGCATTGCGACAGTAAATCCCTCTTTGTTAGTCGAAGGCAGGACAGTCTCAAAGGCTTTCCGTGACACAACAATTTTGCACTTTATGGGACTCGACAATTAGTTGACAAACTGTGAGACTAATGACGCTCGAGGGTTTACAAACGTACGAAAGGTGAAAGCTGTCTTGGGTAAAGTAAAGATGGGGCGCAATGAGGGCACCTATTGCAAATTGCAGTAGATAACAATTGTATCCTAGATAAACAGATTTATATTTCAAATATGCAGTTCTCATTTCAGTAACGGATATATTTATTCCACTGGGAAGAGAAGAGCGTAGCTATCAATTGTGCAGCCGTGTCAGTGTCACAGGGGACCAGAGGTGAGAGGGGGGGCCCACCTTGCCCAATGTCCGACTGGGACTGAAAATAGGCCTGGGCACCAAGATAAGTGACCCCCCATTCAGGACTTTAAGTAGGCCGGGACCTGCCTGTGCTCATCACCGTCAGAGTAAGTCTGGGCGGTGAACTCCGCTCCGCTCACGGAGTTTGCAGAGTTTTCCGCACTCCGCGTTACGCGGAGCTCGCGGAGTTCCGAAAAACTCACGGAGCAGAGGTTTTTTTTCCTTGTTCGCGCTCGTCAACGGCAAGTTGGCGAGCGTGAACGAGGAAAATCCACCTCCCGGCGAGATTTTTCCTCGTTTGCGATTGTCAACGTCAAGTTGGCGAGCGTGAGTGTGGACATTCAACCTCCCGAACGGCATTTATCTAACTCACTCCGCCACTTGCGGAGCTCTGCGTAGCGCTGCAGTTTTTTTTACTCGGAACTCCGTGAACTTCGCCCAGGCTTAGTACTGAGACTGGTCCCTATCGCGCTCTCCATTTTTGCCCTCACCCTCAGGATGGAAAAAAAAATCTTAGCTCTGCAGCAGCACCACCCTTCACTGCCTCTGATGTAACTTCAAAGAGACTTGTTATAGTTCTTTCAAAGTCTCATCATTTCAGAACTGAAGCATTTTCAATATTCTATACAACGAAGCCATAGTTGTTGCCTATTTATCTTATGTAACTAACAACCATTGGCAGCCCCAATAGTCCTGACTTGTTGTAGGTGAAATGTTACTTGTTGTAATATATATCTGGATGCAATAACAGAAACAGCAAATTACCAGTTTGGGCGGCACCCCATGCTAAGCACAGATTTTTAGCTTACATGTTTTAAGCCACGCACTAATTATATCGACCACACCCCTTTTCAGAGACTCCCCAGTTTTTTCATCCCACTTAAAGCTCTGCCACCATTAGTGAATGAAATACCTAAAAAGTGTTCTGTGTTTCAAAATTGGGGAAGTTTTGAACTTGTGATTTTACACTGTACAAGTGTTTTGCAAGGGCCTTGTGACGAGAAGGAGATACGATTAAGGCCACACCTCTTTTAGAGACACCCCATTTTTTCATCCCACTTAAAGCCCTGTGTAAGTTATGAACGACTGCATGGATTTGAGCTTCCTACAGCAGGCAACGTTTGTTTTAATATCGGAGAAATCAACTTTAAAAACCGACCCACAGACCAGCCCTTCGGGCACTCCTGGACTGCATTATAGGCCAGTTCGACCGCTGTAGATATTTTAAAAGCTGACACTCAGAATTATTTGAACACATAGCCTGCCTAGGGCTTTCTCTGTGTTTACTCCTTGGGAAAGAGGACGGAGAACAGAGAGGAAAGAGGTGAAGGATAAGGAGAGGGTGAGCATCGGCGTGGAAAATATGATAGACTAAAAGGAGTGGATAATGATGAAAGAGAAGAGAGATAAGGACAAGCCAAAGGGACCAGGGATGTAAAAAAGGCCAGAGAGAAGGAGATAAGGAAGGCAAGGGACTGAAGAGGGGAAGAGAAAGACTGAGGAAGGGGAGAGGAAGAGAGAGTGAAAGGGAAGAACGAACTGAGAGGTGAGAGGAATGGAGATAGAGAAGGAAAGGCTGAGTGAGGAACTTGGAGACCATGGGCAGGGGGTGTAACCCTATGGTCTGGGGATGTGAGTAGGCTCTGCTTCATAATCATGTCTATACACCCAGGCTACGCCACTGCATTAGAGGCTTGAATGATTGTCCTGAAGAGAGCGTAATGATTTAAGATGATTCCCTGCAGTGTGTTTAGTGCTCCTCTTTAATGGTCCAGAAGAGAGACTAATTTTGACCCTTTCACAGTAAGATCGACCCATGAAGGTGCGTTTTAACAGTAAAGCATAGTAATCACAGTGAGTGTGTCACTCAGCGCAGGTGAAGTGAAAGATGCCTGAGTTCATTTGTGCTGCTCTCCTACATGAAGTGAGTTATGGGAATTGAGTATAGCCCTGGGATCACATTTATAAATATGTTGAGTTGATTGAAAGCTGAAAACATGCTTAACATGGTGTAGCGTGTTTAGAGCAGATATATGTGAGTTCAATTTATAGACTGAAACTAAAGAACATTTCCTGAGTTCTGTGAAAACTGGTAAGGTTAAGTCAGGGTTAGAACTAAATAAATAAAAGTATGAAAATCTGCATAATCAGAGGCCTTTGTTTGTCAAACACACAAAAGATGATGAGAGAAATGCTTAATATAAGTCTAACCATTGGCAATCGCTCGGGGTAGCCTTAAGCATTCCTCCCATCACCTTTTGTGTGCTTAATGTGTTTGCCACTGTTTGAAAACTTTGTATTTGACTATTTTGTCTTACTTTTGAAACAAAGTTTTTAAAGCTAAAATGAACAATAAAGGTGAAATAGAACACCCTTGTCTAACCCCTCTGTTTAACTTAAAGTATGAAGAAATTAAACTATTGACAAAAATGGCAGCCTAAGGTGATGAATATAATAAATACATTATATTAATTATTTTAGAACCAAAGCCTTATCATTTGTGAGTTTCAAAAATAAAAGACCAATTCACATGATCAAAAGATTTAGCTGGTAATATATATATATATATATAGCCATTTAATCTTCTTAAGAAATAAAACAAAACTTATATTGTCCAAGATATATTGTCCTTTGACAATAACTGATTATTCTTGCTTTATTACATTTGGAGTAATTGGGTGTAAATGTGAAGTAATCATTTTTGCAAAACTGATATAATTTGTATTGACTAGCGAAAGAGGTCTATAGTTTTAGCATAGCTTAGAATCTCTACCTTCTTTGGAGATTAACCAGATTAACATATCTTTGAGAGTTCTTTTGCAATTTAGGTAAATCAGAAAGCAATATGTTGGAAAAGTAAGAATAACAGTTAATAGTGAATCCATCTTGACCCACAGTTTTATCTCCTGTAATTGAATTTATTGCTTTTGTTATAACTTCTAAAGAAATGTAGTCTTCCAAAGAAGAAAAATCAATATTTGTTCCAGGACTATTTCTGTTTTTAAATACTGTATAATAAGTTCCTTTTGAGGTATTAATTCTTGCACATAAGTATTTTTACAGTTTTGTGCAAATTCATTAAAAATTTCATAATCCGTGTAGATGGCATCGTGATTTTTTTGGGAAAAGAGTAGAAATTGTATAAAAATGAAATTTGGATTTAATTAATTCATCTAAACAAACTTGGGATTTGAGTAATATATTCAAGTTTCTTAATATTAGTAGGTTTTTAAAGAATTTTCATGCTCCAATCTCTTTTTCTTTGATGAGAAAGTAATCTCCGGCGGTTGTTTTAACAGTCTCAAATCATATTCGTAGATGAGCTATCAGCTGTATTGAACTGAAAAAATCAGTAGTAAAGTTTTAAAAGTGATGGAATGGGAATCAGTTCACAATTAAAGTTCCTCGGTTTACCATCATCCTGGCTAATTCCCACTCTGTATTTACTCTCTGTTGTCGAGGCAAATGGACCTGTGCCATTTTTTTAGAAAAGATCAGGAGCAATACATCACTTAAATTAAAATCACAATTTTGATTCTATTTTTCAGTCAATAATAAGAGTTTCGTATGACTTAAAGGGTTTTATTATAAATCTTTTAGTAAGTCATCTTTATTAAATCTCAAGTTAAATCCATACATTTTAGTCATTAGAATCTTATTAAAAATCAATAAGCAAACAATATCTATTAATAAAATACAATAAGAAGCATTACGCGCGTTCCATAAAGGAAAGAATCCCTATTCTAGGAATCGAGAGATAATGGTGTCAGATAATGGTGTCAGTCATAACCCATTAGTATAACATTTCGGCATACAAAAGCAGTTCAATAAATCAAAAATCAATCAAAGCAGAGCTTCCCATGATGAGAGTTTAAGAAACTCACTAGAGTCCCAAAGTAACATTGAAGTGGGTCTGGGTAAGAAAAGGTCTGGAAAGTGGTAAAGTCTGGTAACCTACTCTAGGAATACGCAATATTATAGACGACACATACTGAAGCTTGTGCAAAATGTTGCTTCTTCCATCTCCAGTCAGCCGGTCCACTTTTGATGCTCTCCCGGGAAGAGGATCACTCCTCCTCTTTTCATAGGAATACAATAGTCCACAGACAGCAATATTAGACTTGCAATTAAGTTGCATCATTTCCAAGTTCATGTGGGTCATTTTCGCATTCAAGACGACTTTCCCACATATAAAACTACATTTTCTAACCTTCCAATACATCAAGTTTGTACATTTGCTAACAATGGTCTTTGTGGAAGTTGAAACTTCTAAATAACGAAAAGAAAACATTTAGCACAGCAACCATTCATTTTCTTTAGAAATGCTGCATCTTCATGTGAGTTTCTTCATTACCTCACTTAAGTTACAAAAACTAATCATGAGTTGACAGATCTTTGTGTAAGTAGATACATTTTACAGAGGTATATAAAAACAGTTATGATACTATTATTCATTATGAAAAAAATGTTCATGCAGAAGTCAAGCCAAGAAATATACATTTTATGCACATTTAGCATTCCTAGTCATGTCAGCTTTTTAGGCAATGTTTCTTTAGCCATTTGAGGCCAAGTATGAGAATACAATTTTTGCATTTAAAAGCATTTTACTTTTCATTAAAGTATTCATGTTAATTCTGCACGTTTATTATAAACTATGTTATTTTCTAAATATTATTGAACACACATCTACAAAAGCAAGAGTAAAATCATTACCTATGAAGAGAACATTGTTAAATTGCCACCTCCTATTGCCTTTAGATTTAGATATCAAATCCAGATCTGAAATGACAAGGGCATGGTCAGATATTAAAAAGTTACCAATTTTCACAGAAATTGAGCTTTGGCAAATACTGTTGGAAACACAAATCTTTATCTTTTCTAGATTGTGTATAATGAGCAGGGGAGAAATGCATTTATTCTGTTAAAGTAGGGTTGCAAAGTCAAATAGTGATCTTTACATTGTTGTATGAACAAATTGTTTTTGAAATGTGTTGGGAGTCTAAGTCATTTTGGGATTTCTGTCTATGAAGTTTCAAACACCTGAATACAATCTCCTTTGATAATCAGATTTTCCTCTGGATATCAATATTCCATTCATTTGTTGGTGAGAACATCCCAAAATGTATTATCAACATGAGTAGGAACATATATGTTAAAGATGGTTAAATAGACCTTACTAACAATTAACCTCACAATAACCCATCTTCTTTTGTTATAAATCTCGAGATAGAAGTTTCACATTGAGAAATTTCCCTCAAAGAACTAAAACGCCATTCTTCTTCTCTGAACCTGGAGAGATAAATAGATTACCAACCCAACATTTTTTAAGCTTCAGTGTTTGAGTCTATGACGCAAATTTCCTGCAGCAATGCAAGTTGAGATAAGTGTGTCAAGACTCTTTTTCTTCTCATTGGGGACCCTAACTTCTTAATATTACAAATACCCACTCTGAGAACAAATTTATTAAAGTATTAGTAACATAAAAGATCAACACATTAAAATAAATTATACGAGGTAAATTTCCACATCAAAAGGATTTATTGCTGGAAATAAGAAACCGTACATGCAATCATTAATAATAGTTACTTTAAAAATGAGCTAAGAAGAGAGAGAAATATCTGCTCGCCAAAGTGAGAATTCAGAAAAGAGAAACAGTAAAATAAAGAAAGAACAGAAAGAACAAAACACGTAAAAGAGACATTCATGAGAAACGAAAGGTCGAGGGGTGATGACGCTTCAAAGTGAAGATGACGCATCTGCTCTCTGGGATGGATCGGTGAAAGGTTTAGACAGTACGCACAAATTTATACAGTGACATACTTGGTAGTAAAAATCTTCAAAGAAAAAGGAGATTAGCGAATGCCATTGAACAATTGCAATATACAATGAAGTTGACAACATTAAAGAGAGTACAAGAAATAACCAATTCCAAACATAGGATTAAATATTAGCTGGCCTGTATGCTTCTATTTCTTCTTCTCTACAGTAGGTCTTCGTAAGATGTTGTGTTTTTTAAATAGATTACCTGGAAGAGGCAAGTGTGGAAGAGTCTGAATCCTGCAATTTGATGCTCGGTGACTTGGTTGCATACCCAACAATGTGTTTCAGCAGTGGCTTTTGCAAGGTCTTGGTAGAAAAAATATGTTGTGACCAGATCAAGACATTTTCTTTTTAGCTTTAGCACCCATGATGACCTTTTACAAATCTGTATTTTCTAGAAATAAATAGATGGCACCTCCAGGCTTAGGAAGAGTATTGGAGAAGCTTGACTTGTGACCTACTCTATGTACCCCTTGGATGATTAATGGTCCATCTGTCTGTTCCAAACTTTTTAGACTAAAAGCTTGGCAGAATCCCTTACAATCTTCCAGTGAACCATAAATTCTGAGGTTGTTTCTCCTATTCCTAAGTCCTCCGTCTATTTTTTAAGCAAAGTGATGTTTGGAAATTCTACAATTTGCTCCCTCGCTGTTCCTTTCTGACACTCTGTTGTCGAAATGAGATCATTTGTCTCTTATTGACAACCTCTATTTATGGTCTCGAAGCCCTAATCTCCTCTAGGATTAATTCCACAGAGATAAAGGGACTGAATTTAACTGGTGAAGGAGGATCAATTTTAGGTCTTTTATTGATGGAATTATTAAAATAGTAATTTTAGAAATAAGACTGGCTGTCATAGTGTTTGCAGAAGATGCCTTTGCTGAACTATTGGTGTCTTGTTTGATATCACAACCCTCCTCCATAATGTCGGAGTATGGATCATGGCTGCTAGGAGAATACGATTTCCTGTTAGAATAAAGACTGACTCATTTTAGTTTTCTTATTCTGCCTATATAGATGAGTGGATTGAATTTCTTTCAGAGTAGAGGATGAAGCATACATTAGGAGACTTGGGCTTGATTTATATCTTGGCGATATTGGTACTCCATCACAATGGCAACAGAGTATCCATACCGCCATGATTGTGGTCTGCCCGTTAATCACGGTGGAGACTACTCCGTCTCCACCATGTTAAATCCCTCTGATGGCCGGACAGAGTAAGGGCCATCAGAGGTTGACCTCTAACTCCACCCACCTAATTTAGATGGGTGGAATTAAAGGGAAGTTTTCACTGCTCATCACCGCCAGGAAACCCCTGGCGGTAAGGGGCAGTGAAAACTACAAAATGCTCCCCTTGCCATGGAAAGGACTCCCATGGTGAGCAGAGCATTGTCATTTTCATTTTCAAAAACAAAATCTCTTTGGGATTTTTTTTTTAAGATAGAAAAAAAAAAAAAGTTTGTTGTACGGCTCCGTCATGCTTGAAAAAACCATGCATCCCACTGCAAAAAGCATTGACAGAAACCGATGTGACCATATTTCCTGGCAATGCTTTAAGAATTGACTGCTGGCTTGGTGTCATTTTATAATTTGGCTGGCGGAGGTGCAGTGACGGCGTTTGAGTAAATTACTTGGTCATCCTAACTGCCAAACCTCCATCCACCAAATTATAAATCGGCCCCTTAGACTAGTATGGTTCTTACAATATTGACATAGAACAGATATGGTGTATAAACATGTCATCATGTCAAAGAATAATAAAAAAACAATTAGTTTACAAACTAGTCTCGTCCTCAAATATTATGCAGGCAAAAGAGTGAGGTAGTGCACACTCTGGTGCTTAGTCATAGGATAACATGCTGAATAAATTGCTGATTTCAACCACTATATTAATTATAGTAGCTGGTGGCATATTGCATGCATATGTCTACGCCATTTTGACATATAAGTCAATGCAAGGTCATCATCAGGCCAGAACTCCAAACAGGAGCACTGCAGTGACTGCAGATGGAAAAAGAGAACTAATCGGAATATGTCAGGGGTTAGTCAAAAGAGATCGATCAGGGGTAGAAATTAAAGAGAAAAAGCAACACTTCAGTAACTGGCCACTAACAGGCCCTTGGGCACGGGTTATAGCAAGAGTCCAGATCATCAGTTGAGCACAAAGGTTACTCTCTGGTCATAAAAATCAATGGTCGTGACTTACTAAAACACGTGTAGTGAAAAGCTTAGTAAAAAAAAATAAGCGTCAAAAGTCATGGCAGAAAACATGACTGAACACATACATTTTTTCTCACAAAATGCACCAAGAGAATCACATTTGCTGCCTAAAAAAGATAGATATGTGCACAGGTGCACAATCTGGATAGGAAGTTGTTCACAAAATCATCTAGATCAAACATAATATGGAACTCTCCCCACAGTGGCATTTCTGCATTTACCTAATCAGTAGAAGTGGCACTCCACATGTCACTGTCTGCCATCACTTTCCTCCTCCATGAGTCAGAAGAGCACCCCTGATGCACCCTGTTTGATAATGGTGCCACATACACGTGAAGTACAAGATCTCAACAGCATAGTGACTTGGTTAAGATGCACATTTTCATTGTGCATCCAAGTCCAATCGAGAAGTCGTCAACAGTCAGAAAGCTGGTGATTCAAGGAGCAGTATTTACTGCACGAGCAATCCAAGGGCTAGTGAGACAGGAGTCAGTAGTCCCTGCCCTTTTCTGTGAGTGAGGTATTATGGATAACAGAATGCCTCCTCTACCTGGTTTCATCACAACTGGTATAACAAGGGAAAGTTTAGGGATTTTTGCTCTGCTTTTATTAAGAGGGTTCAGGGTAAATCCTGCAAGGGTAGGACCTGGCAACTGCTGGCATTATAAAGATCTCATCAAAGGCTTGTGGGAACCTGTAGGTTTCATGTGGTCCTGGTGACTCCTGGCTTTGAATGTGACAGCTTCCCATATTACTCCTTGTATTTGTTTAAAAACAAGGAAAGAAGGAATACTGGACAGTATGGGCACAGATCTGACTTTTTGCTCCGAGAGTCTACCACTACAATGCTTTCCTTTTTTTTTTTTTTTTTACTTCCACGCATATTTTCCATATTTCCTCTTCTAAAAGTGGTACTAAGATTGTGGTAATGTACAAAGAGATAACGTAACTATCACTGGTTGTTCAATTAAATCATGTGTCATTCTTGCATGGTGTTCTAGAAGACAGGAGACTCGTATGGATAAAAATCCCATTTACTAATCAGTTGACAGAGACTTTGTTGTTCACCTTTGTATGGTTCTACATTCCTGAAGAACATTACAAAGACCAGTATTTTGCCCATGTAGTAGTAAATGGCTATACCATGACACCAGCTCAGACATAAAGGTTAATGCCCCAGTTTAGTGTACTATTAATCAGAAATGATGGCAGAGTGCCAAGTAAAACTCTGAATATGTGATTGTCAGGCACATTTTTGACAATACAATCAATGTTGTAGACCAGATTCCTTTTCATTATTTTAGCAACATTATTTAAGCTTTCTTGACACATCCAGAAATGTAAATGTGAGATGAAAGAGGTAGTTACAGGAACCATGTGACAACAAAAGTATCCCTGTCTTTGCCTAACTGCATTGTGGCCATACCTAGCCTAGACTTCAGCTAGTGATGAGTTTGGTCGTATTTGAGGTGCTCTTATTTTTGATGATGAGTACTTCAACTTTTAGACATTTTTACAAATAACAGGAAAGTCAGCTGTACCACACTTAAGGCTGGTGCTTATATTAGAAATGGTGGTATGCTGGCCATATTCTATTGTACATTGGGAGATTGGTTTTCATAAGCAGGATCATTCTGGAATGGGGAATGTCTTATTTGCAGTCATATTTTGCATTGGGTATAAAATTACCATATTTTCCAGAACAAGGCCACTGACTTAAAAACTGACTATGCTACTTAGACTCAAATGCAACAATTACAACAAAAGTTTCTTATTTTGGCGGGTGCTCCTTTACAAACATCTTCACCATAAAAACTGGGAGCGTGCCAGTGGGCACTACTATTTATTGTGCTGCCTAATTGTCAATATCATAACTTGTTTTTCTTCAGCCTGACTCCATACCAATGTGGGTTCATTTTACAAACCTAGTAACTAGCCATTGAAATTAGACGAATGTGCAGTTTCTGTTGCTTTGTTTCTCAATCTTGCATTGTACTTTCTTTTGATTGTAACGCCTTTCTTTTTCTTGTACTGTTGTGATCTGTTGTTTGTTCTGTCTATTGCATGTCCAGGGGTCTAAGGTTAGTATTACTGCTGTAAGTTTCATTTTATTTTAACTCTATCATTTTTTCTCATTTAAGCTTTTTTGATGTGTCACAATGTAGGTTGCAGAATTGTACTATGCATGTGTTTTGTAATCTTTTTTTTTATTTTTTTTAAATCACATTGCCTTAATATTCCTGTTTGATCAGGAAATCATTAACATTTAGAAGTGATTTCCTTTCTATAGAAAGATAGCTACATTTTGTATGAAAAAGAATGAGAATAATTTACTGTCCTTTTTATGTATCAGAGCGTCTACATTTGCTAGCATAGAAATAGGTTACAATTAATCTACATTTGTAATGGGCCTATATAAAAAGTTCTGGGCATGATTATAATGGAAATGGTAGGAGGCATAGAGTTGTAAAAGGTAATGACTAGCTGCCAATAAAATAAGTTGGTAAAAGGGAAAAAGAGATCACTTAAGGAGAAAGTGGTTGTCTATTTTTCTTCCGTGGTGGTCATTCTTTTCGCTTAATGCAATTCTGTACATAATCTGTGACCTTCTCCCTCTTGTGCCCTTTTGCTTCCCTTTTACTTCATCAGTTAAATTGCTGTCCCTTCCACGTTGTTTGTTTCTGCTAATCCAAGCAATGTGATATTCAATTTTCGTAGTCACTGGGCTTAAATTAAAAATATGTCTGCCTTATCAAGTACCTATTGAAATAAAAATTGGTCTAAGATGAGTATGCTTGCTTTCTACTGTTGCCTTCTAATCTTTGATCAATATTAAAATTCTTTTTTTTCTTCAAAACTGGGTACTACTTCAAAAAACATGACTTGATGGATATCTGATGTATGCTTTATGTCACAGTCCCATATCTGATCATCATTTATTTCTGGTGCAGATATTTCTATGTTATCATCCAGATGCCCCTAAAATATATCAACTAGCCACTGTGGGTATCCACTATGGTTTTTAGTATCTCTTCAAGGATAGAATAATAAATTACAGACATTGGTGTCATTGGAAAGTGACTTTTAAGTTTGCAGATCCCTCACCTCATAACTGGCTGTAATCTTCCACCACCATAAAAGTGCTTCCAGTAACTACAGGCGCTCCCCTCAACAAACTGTTGGGCAGACGTGACCAGATGATCAAGCATGTGTCCTACGTTGGTAGGTGAGGGTTTGTCATAATTTCTCATAAGAATTCAGAAAGATTAACAGTTTGAACCACCGGCACCCAATCCCAGATATTCTCCTTGGTCTGTGCCAGTATCCCAGGTAGCTTTTGTTTTTTGTGCTTATGTTTGGGAGTATGCTATCCTGGGTAGACCCAACCTCTCTTTACCCTTTTTAGTGTTATGGACCCCCAAAGTATAACTCCACATTTAATGAAAATTTGCATGAAGTACTTTATTTTCCATGTAAAACCACCTCCCAGGTTGATTTGAGACCAGAATTCTAGGGGCTAACTTTTCTAGCAACCCCCATCTCATTAACCTGACTCCTGAATACAACATCCTCAAAGTTCTACCTGGAACTGACAGAAAGCAGCTGTCCTTGTTCAACTCTGCTTCTGGAAGATGTAGTTGAATTTTCCCTCCTTTTTGTTCTTGGGGTCTCTTCAAGCTAAGTTCATAGATAGGACAACCTGATCACTTCTCACATGAATAATGGATTACACATTATGCACAGGAAAGGATTCAATCACTACCTTTCTTTTTTCAAAATGACTAAACTGACTGTATGGTATTATTAGTAGTGCATCAACTGAACCTAAAATTAAATTATATTTTATCCATGTAGCACCATGTTAATTATTTCCTTCTGAAAAGTAGCATACTTCAGCAGAAGGGTCAAAGTAAATCAAATTCAGCATATATTTAATAATGTATAATTTCCTGAACATTATGGTGATGTCATTTGACATAGCAAAATTAGTACCAGGATCACTATACCACCCCCTATCCCTTGCTTCCTAAATCGACAAGGGAACATTTTTTCTTGATCTCCTCAAAAGATAAAACATGCAATAAAAGGATACCCATTTCCCATCTATTCAAATCACTTGTGTGCCATATGGTGATAGCCCTTGCTACGTTAGCCTCACATTTTAGACTGCAAGGGGAACTAATTTAGTGATTTCTCATTTACAGGGTTATCTTTTGTGAAGAATACATCTTATAGTCAATGACTGGTTCATTTTGAAAATAGTCTGGTGTTTGGATAGTAGCAGATGCTCTGCTGATCATTGCACCCAGATTATGCATCATAAAACCCCTTTTCACCTTCAACACATTTTATTTCTGAGCCCTGGACAATCCTTTAAAGAATTACAATTCAAGGGATTAAACCAGCCTGCTACATGGCTAAGCCAAGACACCCTCCGTGCATTCCTTATTTTTTTTTTTTTAATAGAGTTTTATATAGCACGAACTAGACCCGAAGATATCAGGTATTAGAGCGCTTTTACATGAGCACCAGTTTCGTTACAGATGGACACATTTATTTTTGTTAGGCACGGAGAGATTAAGTGATTTGCCCAGAATCATAGGATGTTGAGCGTCGTTGGCGAGACTCTAACCCGGTTCCCCAGCTTCGAGGTCGACCGCCCTAGCCGTAAGGCTATATCCTCTCCCCAATTTGGCAATTGGCAATTCTCACAGCTGCGGAAAACAACTGCTAATGGTTTACTCCACAGCCTTAAGTGGAAAAAGAGAAGAGTTTTAAAGACCATATGATATGCAGGTATGTCCCCATTCCCCAGATGAGGCTTACAATTTTATACGCCTCAAGAGACATAAGAAGCAGAGCACTGTACAGCTTGGAGTCTCTCCCTCCAAAATATTTGGTGCACAGACACATCATTATCTCAATCTGCAACCTCTGTTTGGAACTCTCTTTACTCTGCTACTAGAACTGTGCCCCCCTTGCCACATTCAGCAGATATTTAAATTCCTACCTGCATTTCAAGCAGTCCGAGTTTCCCCTTTCTCTGTCATTTTGGATCATTTGTTTACCAAGTTGTTATATTTTGTTCAAAGTTATCCCTCTCTTATGTTAATTGCATTCTCAACCATGTTCTTTGTTATCCAGGTTTGATATTTATTGTATCCTCAACCATGATGCTTGTAAAGCACTCCTATACCCCTGTTGGTACAGGTATTTTGTATACATCTGTGACATAATTGAAGATAGTTTCCACAGAAATCCCTGGGTTGGATTAAGGACTATTCGATGTCTTTCTGGTTACAGATTTTGCGGGTATAGGAGTTAGTGTACCCAAAACAACGCAAACATTTTATCATTGACAGTGCATTGAGACAAGAATATTTTCTCGTGCAAACAGCTTCTGTCTTCAGTATAGCAGAATAACTGTATAATAATATTTAGAGATGTTTACTTGAAAGAAAGCATCATATAATTATGACTAAATTGAATGCTGCTGCTAAAAATGACCTGATGTTTATGATAGCTTATTGGGGTACTTGTTGGCTAGTCTGTGTTATCTGCATTCACTAACTCCTAATCTTGTTACAATGAACTTTGTCCTGTACAGAACTTTGCTTTCATTCAAAATAATCATTTAATACTGGTAGACAGTGCATGTCTGTGCCAATTCTCTAATTCCCTATTATCGGAACGCAGTTGTCAGAGCTGCAGACCAGTAATAGACCCATCATGGACTTCTAATTCTCTGCAGTATCTGTCTTGCTGTTCAGTAAATGCTGTTTTGCCTGAGGACTTACCATCAGCATTTGGCCAGTATTCCAGAAGGGTTACAATTAATAATCACAGCATGATAGCTCTCCAATCCCTTATTTGTTTCAGCGTGGATAGTTAACAGATGAAACGATGGATTGCTCTTTATGCATTCTTTTTTTACAACAGCAGATGGAGGAGCAATGAGCCTTCAAAAGCACTCTAAGTAGGCAACCCCAAAGAATGCACCTTAAACATCCAAACAATGGCAAGAGGCACAATAGTGATGGTGATATTGTGACCTATTCGATGTCTCCACTATTACTTCTTTGGAATGGAAATATTGATTTTTCGCCCCAACTGTTAAGGTTCTCTCTATATTCTATTGTATGATGAAGACAGAGAAACAGTGTACCTAATACATTTTCCCCCTATAGACTAGCCATCCTCCTCTGCCAATAATTTCCCTTTTATTTCCTTTTTGTTTTTTACATCTCAATTACTCTTTCTTCTGAAATAGTGAAACTATGCTCAAAAGGTATCAAGTAGTTGCCTTGGCTGCAATTCTTGTGTCAAAGTCCCTTTCAAAGTGCTCTAGATTGAATCTAACCAAGAGGTAGAATATTTTAAGACCTCTTCCTAGCAATGATTGTTACATTCATGAGGAAGCAAGAATGAGTGATCAGTTATTACAGAAAGACTATTCAAAGCTTCTCACTATTGTGACATAATGATTTTCACAGGCCATTCGAACAATACATTCTGGTGTAAACATAATTCATCATGTTAATTCTGTGATATGCTGTGCATCAAGGGCACTTAATACCTCATACAGGGTTTTTCTTTAAGTCCTCCCTGTAAACTAAAGTTCAAAAGAGCAAATGGCGCAGAGTCAGTGCGTGATACTCGCTCTATTATCCTCACTATAGGCACTTAACTGAAATTGTGCAAGTGTGGTTTTGATTCTCGAGCATTAGGTTCTTTAAAGCAGCAGATACTGCTGGGAGCTACTTGTAACACTGGAATTACTGGAACTTGCCCCATTGTCTGCTAATCTCTTCATAAGGACTACTGAATCATCGAAGAAAAATGAGTGCTATGAGATTAAACACAGTACTGATCTTTTTACCGCTTTGAGCCCTATCTATGATGAATTCATTTTCAACCGTGAGATTACATTTATCGATTATGTTCTATTTGAAATGTGGAAGTGAAGATGTCCAGGATTTTCTTTCTATTGTGGTTGCTATCCCTTACTTTGAGTGCAGCACATCTCTTTAATAACGACTATTGAACATTATAGGAATGAGCAGTTACCTGCTAGGCAAGCAAACATTTGCTGCGATCCTCATACGTTTGGTGTTCTGTGTGAGAATTAATGCTAAACTAGGCATTTGTGAGATGGAGTAGATTTTTCTGGGCTGCACTAGAAAATATATGCAACACTCTCATCCATTGTTTGGCCTATTTTTGCAGGATTTTGCTAAATGTAAGCAGGAGTATATCAGTTCTGATTATGAGCAAATGGAACCAAACAATAATTGAGCTAAAAGTTTCAATGTTTGATTGACCAATATTCATCCAAATTGCCTGGGGGTAAAGGCAATTTCCATTTGAGTAAACTGAAATTGAATGAAAAGGTCTCCCCAGTGCAAATACCAGCATAATCTTTTCTGTTGTAGCACCAATTTTGTGTATTTCCTACCAGAGTATCAGGCACGTTTGATGAATTTACATAATGCTGATCACATGCGTGTTTTCCGGTTCCAGTAGTAATTTAGTCCTGGACCAGGAAAAGCAGAACTCTGCAAGCCAATCTGTTCTCTTTTGGAAGTAAAATCTAAATGTCAGAACCTCAAACTGGTTCATGTATGTGTCTAAAAGGCACGTTGTTCTTGGCAGAACCAGCCAAGCCACTTGAACCTAAAGCAGGGATACTAGGATAGATCTGTTTAAAAAAACTGGTAATGTCATGTTAGCTGACAGATAAATGGATGATCTATTGCTTACCTTTTTATATTGTAACTCATCTAAAACATCAATGAATATTAGCAATGTAAATTGTTTGAACACCACAAAGTAAAGTTGTGGCTCACCTTAAGCGGTGCTGCAATGGATGGTAGGAGCAGCTTGTCACATTGTACAAAATCGATCTTTTAACTGATTTGATCAGTATTCTTGAAACATCACAAAGAGTAATTATTTGGAATGATCAGAAGCAGACCACTTTAGTGGGAGATTAATTGATCTGAAAAGATTGCAGATTGAAGATTCGCCTGTCTCTTCTTGTTATCACTGTTATATAACATTCAATATTTTTCAAGTGTTTATTTTAGGTTTTCATCATGAATTTATATTAATGGTTATTTACTTGATAATAGCAGTTAAAATCACTAGAATTGCATGTGCACCAATATTTTTATCTTACCATTTGCATTTTTAATAGTATTTATAAGTCTAAATTTAAATATTAGAAGACCAAAAATAGGAATCGTTCAAATGCCATAATTTGTTTTCTTGCACTGCAAGGATAAAGTTACACACTGTCTGATATCATACCCTGTGTTGGAGCATCGTACATAAATTAAAAAGAAAAAATCCTTATGTAAAACCATAGATAACCACTCTTCCCCCTTCTTGCAAGTGCTTTCTTAAATTTCTGTTTACAGAAAGCCTCATCTGCGTTCCATATTGTCTGTAGGTGAACAGGAATCTTAAAACTTATTTTTGGTCCATTGGGAAATCTTTTTCTGAAGAGTGATTTAATTAATAATGTGCAATGTCAAAAACTTTTCATTGATCAACCAACCACAACAAATCTCATCATTGCTGGCATGGTGATTTTCTTTCTTACAACTTTTTCTACAAAAATAGAATCATGGTGGCTATTGATGTTGCTCTGGGCTGTAGACACTTACATCAGTGCCCTTCGCCTTAAGGCACACAAACTGTGTCTGTCAACTCTTGACTAGTGGGCATCTTCACAATGCTTGCACTCATAGAAATATTTTGTATAATTAGGTCCTTCTTTAGGATTGGCCTTTGACAATCTCAGAGCTTACAGTGGGTGAGTTGTAGGAAAGACCTTTTCAAGGCAGAGTGAGCACAAGTTCCAAAAGGTTGTAAGTGTGAGGAAGAACACCTTGAAATCCATTTCTTACCCCATTGATAACCAATAGAGTTTCAGAAGTTCTCAGAAGATGGAGTCCAAGTTCTTAAATCGCAAACTCAAACTTACACTGTATTTTGAATAGTGTGGGGACTTCCACTGTCATACACTGAAGTCCAATATAGTTCATATGAGTGGCACTTATTTAATGTTTAATGGCAGGCCCAAAGAGAGGTGTTCTAGTTCAGGAAATTGTAAATGCTTTTAATAACTTCTGTTCTTTTCTGTTTGAAGGTCAAACAACTTTTTAACTAAACCACCTGGACATTTGATTACATGGGGCATGAGGGTTTGAAGGCTAAGTAGATTCAGCCACTGATAGGTTAGGACAGATAGCTTGGACGACCCGATTGCCAACACCTCATCCTTTTCCCCAGTGAGAACCATTTTATTCATCCACAGCCAGATGTTGGTACCCCAAGCAAGTCAGCAAGTTGACTCTCTTATCAAATCCAGTCATTGGTTGTAGAGCCACCAACGATTAAACTTGACCATTATTAAGTGGAGGAATTTTTCTTAGGGCGTTAAGGGAAAGTTACAATCCTTTACTTGGGGGGGGGAGGAGGGCAGTAATTTAAGTCTCTTAGAGTATCAAAACAGTTGTTCGTGGCAGTTACTTTTTAGTTTAATGGACATGAAAGATCTTTTTACAGCTGATGTAGGCTACTTAATTTGCATAGCTTCATTCAGCATCCAGTTGCAATGTAGCATGGTGTCATCCCTTACTTTCATCAAGCACTGTCTTTATCACGACTATTTCTTCTGCAAAGAGAGTAAGTGAACTGCAACCTGTAGTTCATGTAACTTTGCACATTCTCCCCCCGGAATTTCATGCAACAAATGATTTTAAGCCCCTTAAATCTTGTGCTGGATGCAGGGAAGTATTCCAGGGGTAGCCGGCACAGGTAAGAGAGGTGGTGGTGGGGGGGACTGGCGAGTCAGTAGATGGCGGGATAGATAGAATTAAATTTTTAAAAAAATTTAAAACACATACCGTGCGCTCGCCGCATTGCCGACTCGGCCATGCGGCGAGCGCAAAGTAGTGGTTTTATTTATTTTATTTTACCTATTCTGTCGACTTTCCCCCCGCCCCCTCACCTCCGCATCACCGCTCTTACCTGTGCCGGCCGCACCTGAAGTATTCAAAGCTTAATGTCATCCAGTATCATATTTTCAAGTTGATGTCATCCTATTTTCCTTTCTGAGTTGCTAAAGAAAAGTATTTCTGAAAATATCAAGCCATGCTCAGCTTCAGTGTAGTGGAATTTCCCCGATATTTGAATCAGTCTTACAGAGTCTTTATGTATTGATTATTGATAATGAGTCATGACCGGAAGCTTAACCTAGACAGGCAATATTGTTGCACTCATGTGAGAAAGCATGGCACAGTGTTGGGCTTCTCCAGCACAGTATTGTTGCCCTACTGTTTGGTAATGATGTTGAAGAAGCTACACCTATTGAAGGCAGAGACAATGAAAGCAGCAAGTTTTTGTAAAACAGTCATATATGCATTTGTGCGGCATTTGACCCGATTCATGAAGAAAAGTGTAAAAGTACTGGCGAAGTTCTACGCCTGAATGTATTTTATAGTTTTTTCACTTCACAAAACAAGGGTAACAGTACTCCTGGAAAGGCACACTATTTGCTGAGTTCTAGGCGTACTATTATTGGACCTATTGTGATTGTATTTTTTATTTTTTTGAGGCTGTCCGTTCTAGCTGTACAGACTTATACAGTAGAAAGGCTGCTGAATGTGTAAAAACACATTTTGTTTTCTCTTTCATCCACAGAGAACAATTTTCCCCCATGTCTTACACCCCCACCAAATCTGATGGTGATCCATTCCAATCCTGGGTGTTACTCCAGCAGTTGGCTGGAGTAAATCTCTGACCATTTCCAGGATGGAAAAAGGTCAGATTTCAGTTTGTGGATGTCCACAAATGTACATGTTTGTGGGCATTCACAAACTTACAAGACGTAACCACGCCTTGTAACGTCCACTTCCACCTCTTGCATGAGATTTGAAATTGTGGGTTTCTCCACACTCATGGTGAGAAAATCTGCAGTAGTAAATCCATTTATGGCTGCCATGAATTCTTTTGTCTATTCCTGGCCAGCATAAATAGAGGGATTTTCATCCTCAGATGTACTGCTGAAAATAACTTGTGAATCTGTCCCTTTGTGAGATTTCTTAAATTTTAAAGGTTCCTGCATAATGTTGACAGTAATTCAGAGTTTTGAACAATGATTTCCACTTCTAAGGATGATCCGAAATGCAAGACTAGTCTCATTTTATTTCTTTTCGTTTTCAATTGTGTTTTCTACCTGCCATTTGTCACAGATAAGACGTACCACGTACTCATCCCAATGCATCACCATTGTGTATCTTTTCGTGTCGTGTACTGCTGTTTAAAAGTGCTCCACATGCACATATGTCTCTTCCGTGGCATGCTAATTGGACCTCATTGTTTTGCAGTTGCATCCTCTCTCTTGTGCAATTTCCAGTTTCCAACAGGGTTTCTCTAACCTAAATCCCTTTTTTCTTCAAAGACTGAATTGGAAAACATTGAAGTGACGCAAGGGATGTCAGCTGAGACCGCCGTCACCTTCCTCAGCCGTCTGATGGCCATGGTTGATGTCCTGGTCTTTGCCAGCTCTCTGAATTTTAGTGAGATCGAAGCGGAGAAAAACATGTCTTCTGGAGGCTTGATGCGCCAGTGCCTGCGGCTAGGTATATTTAATAATACATAACAGCGCAGGCAGGGCCCATGGACTAATTACAGCTCACTGCACAGGCACTGATGAGTTAGAAGCATGCAGATTGTGACCTAGTTCCTGTTTTGACAGGAGATCTGTGCTATTCCCCCCCCTCCCCCCCCCCCCCCCCATTTGCTTGATATCCAACAGATCACAACTTTCAGCCAAATTGTGAGCATAGGAAAAAATACACAAATGTTGGCATGGAGAAAAGTAACTTGTGGGACATGAGCATTTGCAAACGTATTCCGTCTGATCTATGCAAACGCATTTCAAGCTATTCATGAAGTTAAATGAAAAATGCATGCATACGTCACACACACACACACACACACACACACACACTCTCACTCTCACTTTTCACCAATCAGGAGTCACTTCACCATACTGTTATAGTTGCAAGTGCCTTTAAATCGTTTCTATTATAAGACAACAGTCTTTTCTTGACAGAATATATACCGCCTGTGTATTAAAACAGCATAAATCAGTAATAGACTATAAATTACACATTTATTATTTGTTACATTCGTTATATTATGGGCATTTTAATTAATTTCCACATTTTGAGATTTAAATATGAAACTATGTTATTCACAAGTGCTGTCTGGGATTCATTTGAAAATCTTGAGTAGCATTCGCAGGCTGTGGAAGCATGATGAGAAGACAGAATTGATCTGTCTGCTCATGGAGCGGTTGGTGTCCAGGATGATTCCAAGGTTCTTGGCATGGTCCGCAGGAGTGGGTGGGGGGGCCAAGTTCAGATGGCCACCAAGAGGTGTCCCAGGTGGAGTGGTTGCTGCCGAAGATTAGGACTTCGGTTTGTCTTTGTTGAGCTGGAGGCAGTTGTTTTTCATCCAAGCAGCGACGTTTCTCATGCAGTTGGTGAAGTTCGCTTTTGCAGTGCTGGTTCAGTTGGTAAGGGAGATGATGAGCTGTGTCATCTGCATAAAATACTATGTTGATGATGTGGGCTTTGACGATGTCCACAAGGGGTGTCAGGTAGACATTGAAGAGTGTTGGGAAGAGCGACAATCCTTGACAGAATTCGCAGATGAGTTTCTAGGGTTCTGAGGCTCAGGGGAGATGTCTATTTGAGTTCTGTCCATTACGAAGGAGGAACTTAAGGGCCAGTCCGCAGACACCCAAGTGCTGAAGCTTTCTGATGAGTGACTAGTGGGAGACTGTATCGAAAGCTGCAGAGTGGTCGAGAAGGATAAGTGCAGCTGTTTCTCCTCAGTCACGGATGCTTCTGATTTCATCGGTGGCAACAATGAGGGCTGTCTCTGTGCTGTTATTGGTGCAAAAGCCTGATTGAGAACTGTATAGGAGTTGATGGAGTTTTAGGTGGTCTGCGGGTTGACTATTGATGTTTTCTCAAAGACTTTGGCTGCAAAAGGCAGGAGCGGATGTGTCTGTAGCTGCTGAGGGTGTTGGGGGTCCGCTGTTAGTTTCTTCAATAGGGCATTGACTTCTGCATTTTTCCAGCAAGACGGGAAGGTGGTTATGGAGGTGTTAATGATAGCGGTGAGGGCGGGGGACATGATGGTTCTTCCACGGTTGTATATGAAGCTGGGCCATGGGCCTGAGGGGGCTCCTGAGTGAATGGTATTCATCAGGGTGGTGGTTTGTTCGTTCAAGAGGGGCTTCTAGTTGCTTAGTTGCTGTTTGGCAATGAAAGAGGTGTCCATCTGGTTGGGGTAGTTCGTATCAGTATGCTGTGGTCGAAGGTGTTCAAAATTCTGTTATGTGGTGAGCCTCTCTAATGGATTCCCACCCTCTGTAAGCAATCTTTAAACTGCTACAACCTATACTGCCCAGCTTTTAGTAAAAGGCCACCTATGGTAAAGGTCTATATTTAGGTTAAAGGGGACATTTAAGGAGAGAGTGTGCGTGTACTGTATATTTTGCAAAGTTAGATTACAGTCAGCATAGAATATACCTGAAGTACTTTACTGTATGGTAATATCAATCCATTTTGGATTACCTGTGTGTGAATCGTACATAACATGACATCTGAAAGAAACACATAGTGATAGATTCCTTACCTTAGAATATCCCCAGGCATCAGACTGGATCCGGAAAGTTTTCGTCAGCAGTACCCCTGCGCATCGGTAGGGGCGTCGTGCAGCTCCGCGTCCGACGTTGGCGTTGTGGTCGCCGAGATGACGTTGCGCGCTGACGTCAGTTATTTATTTTTCCGCGCCAGCAAGCTCCGATCCGGAGAGAGCGGTACCCCTAGTCTTTTTTGACTGTTTTTTTAGATCTTTTTCTCACCCTTTTCGAGTCGATATCGACTCCTGGTGCAGTTAGGGATGCCGGTTTTAAGTCCTGCGAGGACTGTCATCGGATGATGTCGGTGACCGACCTGCACCGCGTGTGTCTCTTCTGCCTGGGGCGCGACCACGACCCCAAGTCGTGCCCCGACTGCCGGTCCATGGCGCCGAAGTCTTTGCGGGAGCGGTCCCGAAAGCTGCTTGAAGCCCAGCAGTCGGCTCCGCGCCGTGAGAAGTCCCGGTCCAGAGGGAGGTCGAGGGACCGTGCGCGGAGTCATCATCAGCGATCGTCGGGATCGAAGTCTTCGCACTCGGGGTCAGGTAAGACGAATCACAAGAAGTCGAAGAAGCGTCATCGCTCTCCGACTTCCCCTCGCCGGTCGCGCGACGCGGCTGAGGATCCGGGTGGTGCCACCCCCGTGGCTCCGGCGGAGTCCACGGAGTCGCCGCCCGATTTCCCGCCCTTCCCGGGGTCGTCGGCGACTCTGGCCCAGATACAGGACTTCCTGTCGGCCATGGCTCGCCTCTTTGGGCCGTCGGGTCCCGCCGGTGGGCCTTCGGGCCCCGCGGTCCCGCATGGGTGTCCTCGGGTTTCCTCGCCGGCGGCTCCGGCCCCGGCGTCGCTGTCGGCTCCGGCCCTGGCGCCGCAGGACACCCTTGGATCCAGGCCTGGATCCCGGTCGACGCCGGTTGACCTCGTTACACCTCCACCGACGTCGACTCCACCGGCACCAATACTGACGCCGCCCGCTCCTCGGGACGAGGTCGACCTCAGGTTCAGCCCCGAAGTGGACGCGGCGTCGGCACGGCGTCGGTCGATGCCGTTCTCGACGCCGTTTGGGGATTAATATCCCCATGTCCCTACTCCTTATTTTAGGCCTGTTGAACAGCCTGAGGAGCAAGGGGAGGACTGGGAGGGGTCTGAGGACCCTCTCGCTGCAGCCTGCGAGTCAGAACAGGACTGGGCTGAGGAATTGGGGGACGGCAGTGGTCTGGATACCTCACCAGACCTTGGCATGCTGTCTCCTCCTACCGTAGCTACGGAGGAGGGAGCCAGTTATGCAGTGGTGTTGCGTAAGGCGGCGGAGGCCCTACACCTCCAGCTCCCTACTGTGGCCGTCAGGACTAACCTCCTGAAAGAGGTGCTTCAGCCAGCAGCTACTTCTGCGGAGCCGCTGCTGCCCTTTAATGAAGCCCTTTCGGACGTTCTTTTGGGCACTTGGTCCAGGCCCTCCACACGGTCTCCTGTGGATAGGAACGTGGCCCGACGCCATCGCCCGGCTCCGGGTGACCCCATTTTCCTCTCCCAACATCCCACCCCCGAGAGCTTGGTTGTCCAAGCCTCTGCTTCCCCAACCACCTTCCCTTCCGCACCACCGGATAGGGAATCCAAGAAGCTGGATCAGTTTGGGAAGAAGATTTTCTCTTCCACCAGCTCTGTGCTGCGGTTCGTGAACACCGCATGCCTCTTGGGCCGTTATTCCCACTGTCTGTGGGATACGGTGGCGAACGTGCTGCCTCAGTGTCTGGAGGAGGCCCGGCCTGCTCTCGCCCAGGCTGTTGCAGAGGGGAGAGTCGCAGCCAGGTTCATGATCCGTTGTGGTCTAGACACCGCCGACTCACTGGGCAGATCCATTGCAACGACGGTGGCGGTTCACCATCACGCCTGGTTGAGAACCACTGGATTTTCAGGGGATGTCCAAAACACCCTTATGGACATGCCCTTTGATGACCGTCGCCTCTTCGGCGACAAGGCGGACAGCGCGTTGGAGAGGTTTAAGGACTCGCGGGCAACGGCCAAGTCCTTGGGACTCTCGGCAGTCCGCCCTCCTCCGCCTTCCGCTTATCGCTCCTTTCGTGGCACAGGAAGGGGCGCCCCGCAGCGTTCGCAACAGAGCCACAGGCCGGCGCAGCAATCATCCCAGCGCGGACGCGGATTCCGCCGTGGCGGACAAAAGGGCCAGCGGGCGGGTCAGTCCACTGCCACCACTGCCTCCAAACCTTCCTAGTCCGAACTTTCAGGCCCATCAAACGCCAGTGGGCGGCAGGCTCCGCCATCACCTCCCCCACTGGCGCACCATCACTTCGGACAGGTGGGTTTTAGAGATAGTCCGGAGGGGCTACTCCCTCCCCTTCGAGACTACCCCCCAGCCATGCCACCTCAATACCACCGCATGTCGGGGGATCACTGGTGCTTCTTCAGGAGGAAGTTGCGGCCCTCTTGGCCAAGGGGGCCATCGAGCGCTTTCCGACGCCCGAAGTAGGTCGTGGTTGTTATTCCCACTACTTCGTGGTGCCCAAGAAGGACAAAGGCCTGCGTCCTATCTTAGACCTCCGGAACGTCAATCGCTTCCTCCGCAAAGAGAAGTTCAAGATGCTCACTCTTGCTCAGGTCTTGTCTGCTCTCGACCCACAAGACTGGATGGTGGCGCTGGACTTGCAGGCCTATTTCCACATCCCAGTCCTGCCAGCCCACAGGCGTTACCTACGGTTCATGGTAGGCCACGAGCACTTTCAGTTCACCGTGCTCCCCTTTGGCCTTACCAGCGCCCCTCGGGTGTTCACCAAAGTGATGGCGGTGGTCGCAGCTCATCTGCGCAGATCAGGGGTCTCGGTCTTCCCCTATCTCGACGACTGGTTGTTGAAGGCGGGCTCGCCCCAGACAGTCGTCTCCCACCTCCAGACTACGGCTGACCTCCTGCACTTGCTGGGGTTCTCCATCAATGTGCCGAAGTCACACCTGATTCCTTCTCAGAAGCTCCTCTTCATCGGAGCGGTTCTGGACACGGCGCAGTTTCGGGTCTATCCTCCCGAACAGCGAGTCCGGGATATTCAAGCTCTGATTCCCATCTTTCAGCCCTTGTCCCGGGTTTCGGTCAGAGTGACTCTGAGGCTGCTGGGCCTCATGGCTTCCTGCATCCTGCTGGTCAATCATGCCAGATGGCATATGCAGGGTCTGCAGTGGGACCTGAAGTTCCAGTGGGCGCAGCATCAGGGGAACCTGTCCGATCACGTTCAGATCTCGGAGGGCACTGCACAACAGTTGCAGTGGTGGCTCACGAACCGGCATTGGGTCGGCAGCAGATCCCTCTCCCTTCCCCAACCGGAGCACACAGTGGTGACGGATGCGTCCCTCCTGGGATGGGGCGGCCACATGGGAGAGGCAGAGATCAGAGGCCTCTGGTCTCCGGCGGAGTCCCGGCTCCATATCAACCTTCTGGAGCTGCGGGCGATCAGGCTTGCACTGAAAGCATTCCTTCCCTCTGTCAAGGGGAGAGTAGTGCAGGTGTTCACAGACAACACCACCGCCATGTGGTACTGCAACAAACAAGGCGGGGTGGGGTCGTGGACCCTCTGTCAGGAGGCTCTGCGTCTCTGGACATGGCTAGAACATCAGGGCATGTCCCTGGTTGGTGGTTCAGCACCTGGCAGGTTCTCTGAACGCCAGGGTGGACGAACTCAGCCGCCGGTGCATGCTCGATCACGAATGGCGTCTTCACTCGGAAGTGGTGCAAGGTCTCTTTCATCAGTGGGGAGAGCCTTGGTTAGATCTATTCGCCACCGAAGAGAACGCGCAATGTCATCAGTTCTGCGCGTTGGAATTTCCAAGGCGGCACTCGCTCGGTGACGCTTTTTGTCGCGAGTGGAGTTGCGGTCTGTTGTACGCCTTTCTGCCTATACCATTTCTGCCCAGAGTACTGAAGAAGATCAGGCGCGACCGGGCCCAAGTCATTCTTGTGGCTCCGGACTGGGCTCGAAGAGTATGGTATCCCGAGCTACTCAGTATGAGCATCGATCCCCCGATCAGACTGCCTCTTCGGGAGGATCTTCTGTCGCAGCAGCAGGGGACGGTCCTCCACCCGAACCTGTCCAGCCTCCACCTCTTTGCGTGGAGATTGAGCGGCGGCAGTTGATTCCTTTCGACTTGCCTCCTGAAGTTTGTGACATTATTCTGGCAGCCAGGCGTCCCTCTACTAAAGTGGTATACGCCTGCAGGTGGAACAAGTTTGTGGCATGGTGCACAGCAAAGGCAGTGGATCCCCTTTCTGCCCCTCTTTCTGAAGTTATACTGTTCCTTCTTTCTTTGGCCCGGCAGGGCTCTGCTCTGGGCACTATCAAGGGCTATCTTTCTGCTATTTCGGCCTTTCTCAGGCTCCCTGATCAGCCCTCTCTTTTCAAGTCCCCTGTTGTAAATAGATTTCTTAAAGGCATTACACACCTTTTTCCTCCTATTCCTTTCGTGATGCCTCAGTGGGACTTGAATCTGGTTCTGACATACTTGATGTGCGCTCCCTTTGAGCCCCTTCACAACTGTCCTCTTCATCTTTTGACGTTAAAGACTGCCTTCCTGGTGGCCATCACTTCCGCCAGGCGAGTGAGTGAGCTCCAGGCTCTTTCCTGTAAGCCTCCTTTCCTTTCAGTCCATCCGGACAAGGTTGTGCTCAGGCCCCGTCCTTCCTTTTTGCCAAAAGTGGTTACGGCCTTTCACATTGGTCAGACTATTACCTTGCCCACCTTTTTTCCGCATCCTTCCAGAAAGGAAGAGAGGCTCCACCGTCTGGACCCAAAACGTGCACTTTCTTTTTATCTCAACCGCACACAGCAGTTCCGGGTAGATGACTAGCTTTTTGTTGGCTACGTTGGCACCAAGAAAGGTCGGACGGTCCATAAGAGAACCATCTCCCACTGGGTTGTCTTATGTATCAAGGCCTGTTACTCTTTGGCTAAAAAAGAACCTACGGTGGGGCTGCGTGCTCATTCCACCAGAGCTACTGCAGCCACTACTGCATTGGGACGTGGTGTCCCCCTGCAAGACATCTGTCAGGCAGCCACGCAGGCCTCGCTGCACACGTTTACCAAACATTATTGCCTGGACAGCCAAGTCCGGAGAGACGGCTTCTTTGGCCGTTCTGTTCTCCGTGACTTTCTGGTGTGATCTTAGTTCGCAGACCCACCACCGGGGTTGGTATTGCTGGGGTATCTATTCTAAGGTAAGGAATCTATCACTATGTGTTTCTTTCAGATGCACAAGTTACTTACCTTCGGTAACGATATATCTGTAAGAAACATTAGTAGTGATAGATTCCTTACCGCCCCACCCATCCTCCCCGTTCTGCGAACTGATTTCTAGGGTTAAGGTCATCCCTTTCAGGGCCCTAGTTTCAATGCACCAGTGGTCAGTATCTTGCATGGCTCTGCGTTCCTGGCGCAGAAAGTCGTGTACAGAACTGACATCAGCGCACGTGGGTGGCGTCTTAAGTATCGCCCGCGACGTCATCTCGGCGACCACGACGCCAACGACGGACTCTGAGCCGCACGACGCCCCTACCGACGCGCAGGGGTACTGCTGACGATAACTTTCCGGATCCAGTCTGACGCCTGGGGATATTCTAAGGTAAGGAATCTATCACTACTAATGTTTCTTACAGATATATCGTTACCGAAGGTAAGTAACTTGTGCGTTTGGAGCGAGCCTGCCAGACAGCAACGTGGATTGCAGGAACTTCCCCCAAAGCCTTTCTGAAGTCCACTGAAGTGGACCAGGCCTTTGGGTGTGGGAGAGCTGGAAACGGAGGTCCCATTTGAAGTAGGGGCACAGTTTTTGCCCCCTTCAGACTCCATTCTTCCCCCAGACATGTTACCCCCAACAGGTTGCAAGATAGTGGATTGATAAAGTCTCTGCCTATTTTATGACTTTTTTGGGTCCCCCTGATGGAGCGTCATGCTGTGCCACTTCATCCTGCTGATGCTAGAGGATAAAGACTGTGCCTTGATTAGTCTTGGAGGAAAACACAAAATTCAAGGAAGTGCCAGAACTGGACCTGGTGAATAACAATATTTGCATTTAAACTTGGTATAGGTACAGGGCTGAAATCTCTAATTAGTGTGCCATTAGTCTTATGGACCAGAGACAGGATCCCACTAGCAGATTATATTGAAATTACTTGAGATCCAGAGCAAGCATCTGAGTGCTGGCTCCTTCCAGTTAGACCCGTGCCATGAGAGCTGGAATAAGAAGGAACTGCATTCTCCAGAGGAGACGCCTCATTGTGACCTATCAGATGATAAGCAACACTTTATAAATCCTGATTGATCAATTTACTCTATAAAATCATATGGCTTTTAAACGTCTGGCTGAGGTATGCGACTGTCCAGTATTGAGATTTGCTTCTTGACCTTGAATCAGTGGACCAGGGATATAAGTTCAATGACACTATCAATAAAATATATTTCCTATGTGTTATAGTGTAAGAACTGACATGACTATTCAATGCGCTTTAGTGTGTGGCTTATCTCTTTTTTTTAGTCTTTAATAGGCCTCTTACAATACACTTCATAATAAGTACGGAGAATCTAGTCGCTATAGGGACTGCGGTTTTCTTCACTTTTCTCTGCTGCGGTCATCAGTTTGTCATCTTAAAGTTTCCCCGGATTTTTAAACCACTATTGAGCGTCTAGTGCTTCATTGCTAGAGAGACATAGGGAGGGTTTATGAATGGTGATGTGACGGTGTTAAGACTGGTTGGCCTGCCCTCTTGTTAATAATTAACCTTTGCACCACCCGACTAAAAGAGCGTACAGGTGCTGCTAGACATGAGTGCTTTAACAATTCCTCCACCAGAGGAGTGCCTAAGCTCCTTCTCTTGTGGTTTTGTCCTCCTTTCTCTCTTTGTAGCTTTTGTTTCTGTTTACAGCCCATCCAGGAAAGAAGAACTTGACCCAGACCATGGTCCATAGCTTGGGCCATGGTAACAATTAATGCACCACAAGGCCATTTCTGGCAGCTTGTTGATGCACTGAAAGATCTCTACTGAGAACAGGGATTTCTTGTGTACTGTTGGCTCTCGCTAGTCAGCTGGTTTCCTCCTCTACATATGGCTTCTCCCACCTGGGGCCATGTTACATAAAGTGCCTTGGAGGCGCAACAGACATTTGGGCCTGCTTTGTGTGACCCCGGGGCACTTTGGTATCACAGAAGGGGGCGCAGACACTTGTGCGGCCCCATCTGTAACACCAATAGCGCTAGCGCACATAATGCGCCTGCGCTATCTGCAAGGGGCGTTCCCTCATTTGCATGGGGGCGTGCCCCATGCAAATGAGGGAAGCCCTTTGCCTCTGCACCTGTTCTGTATTATAGACATGGGTGCAGAGGCAAAGAAGCCCTCAGGAGGCGGACTGAGAGTGTGCCATCTAAAAGGTGGCGCACTGTCAGTGTGCCCCCTTATAACAGCCCTCTGGAGGGGGGAAAGAGGGTGCCATGGACCCCCTGGACATCCCCTTGCAGGTGGGTGCAGTCACTGACTGCATCCACCTGCAAGGGAATCTGTAATCCCCTTCAAAAGTGCACGCGGGTTGCCGCCTGCACTGTGAAAACACGGAGCTGCTGTAAAGCAGCTGTTCCATTTTTCACAGGAATGCGCTACGCCCAGGGCAGCACGCGTTCGCAGCTACCCTGGGAGCAGCGCTTTCATGGTAATAGGGAGAATTTCCACTGTGTGTGCCTGGCGCACCTTTTTAAAGGTGCGCCGGCACAAGCAAAAAAAATTCACTTTTACCATAACACCGCCACTAGTGTCCTCTGACATACGTTGATCAGTCTGCATAGCTACTGAGTCCTTAGTGGCCTGGTATCTTTCTTGCCAGCGCCCCTGCCTCATCTCTCTTAATATGATGTAGGCCATTCTCTTCCATGGTTTAGCCTGTGATGCCTCTCTCAGTAGAGTATGGCACCAGAATATCCTAACCAAAATATTGTCTGGTAGATAGACTGTGTCCTAAATATAATTTTCAAAGCTGTCACCCATTGGAGTTAATATTAGAAAATCTAGACACAAAAGGATCATTTTTGTAAATTATATTTTGGTGACATCATTTCGGTCAGATGATATTTATGCTAAAGATATTCTGACCTACAACCTCCTGAAGTAGGCACCCTTGATTGCTTTTGATGCTCATTTGAGTCTGAAGCATGGATGATGAATCTACCTTGGATGTATGACATATTCATGCATGCTTTTACAACGTATGCCTTTACAATGCAGGCAATACAACGAACGCGTCACTTCCACGCGTTCCGTTACAGCGCAAGTCGGTACAACTACTTGCCTTAGGGAAGCGCTGGACTTTGGAACAGTATATTTTACTATTCCAACTCCAGTCTGTGCAACAGTAGGGAAGGTGTTGGATTTAAAATCCAACAATGTGTTCCCTAAAGCAAGTCGTTGTAATGGAACGCGTGGTAGCGACACGTTCATTGTAGTGTCTGCGTTGTAATGGCAGTAAGCCCGGGCGGGTACTCCGGCCCCCAGCGGAGTTTACGGAGTTTTGCCTACTCCGTGCTCCATTGCGAACGCGGAGTTTAGGCAAAACTCCGACTCCGTGGCAAAGCGGAGTTAGCCGGCCCCTCCACTCTCCCTAATAAATTATAATTTAAAAAAAGAAGGCACTTACCTGCTGTGGCGAAGAGGCAGCTACAGCAGGTAAGTGCCTTTTTTAATTATAATGAATTAGGGAGGGGGGAGGGAGCAGAGTGGAGTTCCACAGAGGTTTTTTCCCACTCAGTGGAACTCCGCGTAGAGGCACTACGCCAGCTCCGCTGGGGGTTAAATGGCACTGCGTAGTTCTGTCTGCGTTGTAAACGCTGTTTCCCAGCTGCCTTTCCTCCCTGTGAAGTTTAGTTTCGCTCCTGTTGCAGCCTCAGATGGCATGTGTCAGATTCCTGTGAAGGTGACAATGAGTCACAGTGTGACACAAAAGTATTTGCTATTTGAATTGGATCATTTTGAGAGAAGAAGCTTTCCTCAATATTGCCTGGTGCAGGTTTTGTTCTGAGACATAGAAAGGGCCTTGTTTGGCCTGTCTACACATAAGAAGTTGTGCTGAGTATGTTGAATTGATGTTGAAGCCATCTCTCATGTCTTCTTCATTTCCAAAACTTGCTCTGATTTTTCCATCTGTTGCTCCTTGAATTCAGACTAAAGAAACTCAATGCTTTTTTGAACCACACTAATAATTCATGTTTTTATGCTGCTGTATTTACATTTGTTATTTAGTGTGCTGCGTCGCTGTGAGAAATTGCTTGGAATGTCGACAAAGGCAGAGAGAAAGAGGCACCAAATCTTCGCTCTCCAGCAGCAAAACGCAGGAGAATTTACAAAACGTCACCACAGCGGCGTCCTCTAAGGTACGGGCGATGACTGTAAACTCTAAGCTCATACGGAAGTGCAGTACCCAGAATGCAGCACTGGTTGCTTTCGAGATATTTTCACTATATTTGCTTTGTTAGCCAAGCCCTCCCCCTAATTTCCTCCATTAATTAATTTCTCACCCACTGTGATTCTTCCGTCCGTTTTAATTTTTTCTCCACTCAGTCTTCTTAGCCCTGTGCACATTTGATTGGTACTCTTGGTCAGGCTCTCAGTGACCATACAGCCAAGTGTTTACACAACCACTTCCACATACAACTTTAACTATCATCTTGTTGGTCAACCGAACCTGAACTTGGCCTATTCCTGTAGGGAATCTCAAACTCAAGGGAGTGCTGGGGTGCTTTTTTGGTTAAAGCACTCCTAAATTTGTAAGAGCCTCTTGACTCTTGAAACCATGTGGGAAAGACCCACTTTGGCTGTCAAAGTTACACCTGATGTTTGGATAAATAGAGACCGTGTTTTACTTGTATTGACTTGTATGCACAGTGTGCTATCTTATTGACACTGAAATCCACATAGCTATAGAATTTATAGAATTTTGGTATATTAATAATGTTTAATTGAGCACCGCTCTGCAGGATAGTCATTGTGGTGGTGTAAAAACCCCTGTGTTTGTGCATTTTCTGGTGAGAGTTATTCAGAGGTAGGATACCTGCATCTATAGAAAGGGCATAGCATGTCTTAATACTTTTATCTTAGAACAGATAGGTTAATCAATTTTACCATGCAATCCTATCAGGAAGCAGCCCTACTGACCACTAATGATGGGCAGCATGAGTGTACACAGTATCTTTCTAAAGTATTATAATTTATGTATGACCTGTAAGGGCATGCTTGCTTTCTTCTCACTGCTCACAAATATTTATTTGTGTTGCTGAGACACAGTTACAATAGATGCCTGTGTTCCCCATCTCTCAGCCTATCAAACACCACCACTAGCTAAACAAGGGTTATTGTATAACCTAGAAGTTTGTATTTATTCCCATTTTGGCTCCTTACTATTCTCGCCTTGCTCAGTCTCTGGTCTTAGCCAGGTGTCCACTGTGCTACTGCACCCCTGGGTCTCTTCCAGTTGTTCACTTCATATTGTAATAGTGTGTTTGTCCCCTGACACCTATCAGTCTATGAAGACATTCTGAGTCACCCCAGAATCTTATTTTGACATACTCAGCAGCATTTTGCAAATGGTTCTCGAATGGTATAAAGTCCAAGCAGCATCATACATTTCTTTCAATTCCCATCACTGAGAAATCTTACCAGGTCTGTCCTAGAGACAGCTGCAGCTGTCATGCTAGCTTCCTGTAATAAAAAGTCATAAATTAAAAACACATTCATATGTACCTACACATAGTGGATTGGGATAAGCACTGTTGATCCTCTGGTCTGTTCAATTATCATTCACATTTTGCTTAAGGCCCCTTCAGCAAATAGCATAGGGCAGTGGGCCAGACCACTTTAACCACTGGATCCGTTGCACTAAAGAATCATGACACAGTGCCTGGTGTAAAGTGCTCACCACCTAAAAACAAGGGCACTTCAGTGCCAGGGTCTTACATTTTGCCAGTGTTTTCCAATTTTCATCGTCTTCATATTTTTCAAGATATTTTTATGTGTCTGCACTATATCTTCACGTCACAGGAATTGAAGGCTATGGTACATTTTCTATGCACCCATAGAAATTATATTTCCCCGTGCTATGCATTAAAACTAAAAAGTGTTCCTTTACTTCCTGTGCGTGCACCTGCCAGCTTGAGAGCACCCACGCTGCCCTGTTAAAATTATATGATCGGATTCGTTTATTTTGAAATTTACGTTTTTTTATTGCAAGCAAATGACTGTCATGTTTAGGCAGTTGCATGTCCTCTTCTTTTTATTGTCGTGGCTTATGTTTTCGGTAAAAAAATAACCACTACACCAGTTTGCCAAGGCTGGTCCTATTGGCTGTGCCAGTGTTTGTGTACTGTTGCTGCTTAGTCCCTACTGGTCGTCATCCACTTTCCTCCATTCACTGCACAATTAGTGTGTCAAATTAATGTGAATTTTCATTCAAAGTTTAATCAACGTATACAAATTAATTCATCACTGTAATTTGTAACACTCATAGGTGTTAGATGCATTGCAATACAACATGTTAATATATATTGTACATTATAAAAAAAGACTACCTCTTGCTAGTGTACATTTGGAATCATATGAACTCTCGCTACGGATTATTTACCAAGCTGCAGGCAAAGTTGCCTTATTTATCACGTGGATTTAGCTGCTATAAAATAGTTAGAAAATGTGTTGGTATAATTGCATGTGACGCAACAGAAGTGATTTTTTAATCAGTGTTTAACAGCTAGTCTAATTTCATGACTTTTTTTTCCTCAGTCTCCCGTTGAAAATGTCCCTGGGAATATATCTCCAATCAAGGATCCTGACCGACTCCTCCAGGATGTTGACATTAATCGACTACGTGCTGTTGTCTTTCGAGATGTGGTGAGTGAAAGATTTGTCTCTTATGCCTGCGCTCAAAATGGTTCCCATTTTTCTGCATTAGATTCTCTGCACAGATGTTGACTTCTGGTGACAACGCAAGATTAGACCGCTTCACTCTGTGTGTTGTGTTCCTCGTTGCGCTATATTGTGTAATGTACAAACTTGAAAAGAAGAAATCAACACTCCTTCCTCAAGCCCATTCATTGTTGTCAGTTTGTGTAAATTAATATTTCTGCTGGAACTTCCCTGCCTTAGCATTACACCCCAGCATTGTGCCTTGGGGATTTCTTGAGTCAGTAAGCCCCAAAAGCCAGGCGAGACTTTGGCTGCAATACTCTGCAATAAGTAGATAAATAAAACATTATCTTGTGTATTACTTTTTATTTGTCTTAGAGAAGATACATAAAAGTAGTTATAAGAATGAGGCTTCTAGTTTTTAATTTGGTCTTTCACCGCATTATTTGTGGTTGTTCCGGAGGTCAGAAGTCTCCCTCCTGGGCAATGGACGTCTAACTGTTCAAACAAGTGAAAAGCTGTAATACCAAGACTTTTATCATAGTCCAGCTGAGCTCTTTACTTGTCACAGCCAATGGGATTCATTCCATTTGGCTTTAGTGGTCTACGATGAGAATGAAAAAATCTTTAAAACTCTCTTTCCAACGAAGACTTGTGTTTGATTCATGAACCGTTCCTGACATAACCATTCTGTTCCACTGTTACATCGTCCTAGAGCTCTGACACGCCCTTATTTTGGCAACGTGGCCCTGTGTATTTTGTGTCATTGTTTAATGTACAATTTCCGCAGTGACAAATTAGCCTCTTCCATCCATCCAAACAGTAGTGTTGGACTGGAATGATACCCTCCCCGCTCATTATACTTGAAATAGCAAAAGGATGCTCTGCAGCTCTCCAAGGTGATGTTAGCCAGATCAGCCATCTGTTCCTTGCTTACTACAGATACCGCTGTCATTTTCCAAGAATGACGGGCCGTAATTGCAGGGCCTACAAACCGGGAAACTGCTCGTATCTCTTATGTGATTGGTCTGTTATTTGCTCTCTGATGAAGTTCATTTTTATCCCTAGATGCACACGCAGGTCTTCGTCGATACGTAGAGTACATCCTTTTCTTGCAAACTAGATTAGATCTATTGTGATTTTTTTAATGTGAGGAAACGTAACTTCTGATGATTCACAAGAAATCGGCAGGAGTTGGTCTTGCAGAAACTATGCAGTTTAGTCTCTGACTGTTACACAATTGGCATCTTTAAAAGACCATTTTACTAATCATCCTGCCTTTAACTCCAGTGCTGCTGTTGCCATAGCCTGGTAGCAGAATTACCTCTCACAGGCTGACATCGGCCACATGTAAGGATACACCTGAGACTTCCACAATCCATACTGAGGCATCAGGAGCACCTGTCTATCCTTACTGCGTCTGTGATTCTGTCCTGCTCTCACTGCTGGTTCGGTGCACCCTATTGCAAGATAATGCTGCTAGATGCAAAGACATCACTAGGCAGATAGAAGGAACGAAAACACTGCTACCCTTCCTTCATCACCCAGGCGTGCCGGGGGATTGGTGCATGCATGATTTCTGTTGGTTGCTTGGTACTGATGTACAGAAAGGCTTTCAACAGTGTAATGGTCATTGCTGCCAGCCAAGTACAAATAATCAAATGTGAGTGGTACAGAGTCTCAAATAGCCACTGTCCCAACGTGAGATGCTAATTGGATTGTTAGTGTGATCTGCACTATAAGATCTGTGGTGGTGAGACATGAGCGGATCAACTCCGCGAGGTTACCAAATGTTGTATGCTGAAGAGCTATGTAGGAATCATATGAAACCTATCTGTCTGTCTCTCTCTCTCTCTCTCAATATATATATATATATATTTTTTTATTTTTTTATTTTTTTTTAAATCTCAGTGGCTTAATTCATCATTCTAGTCACCGAGAATATATTATCTATTCATATATTCCTCTTTAACCTATTCATGCATTTTAATTACCAATTTTCAGAACTTTAACACAACTGAGCCTTGATCAATGCACCGTGATCTGCTTTGAATCACAACAGTCCCTGTCTTCCAGTTTATTCATTTTTATTGTGTTGGAAAAGGGCAGTATAAGGGATAAAGTACCCCCTGCCATGCATTATAAGGATATTGCAAGTCATTGAAGAGTTCCATAACCATTTAGAGGAACGTGACCAAAGGCTGAGTTACTTTATAAGGTTATGGAACTCCAAGGTGACTTGCAATATCCTTGTCATGTACAGCAGGGGGTACTTTATCCCGTATAATATATGGTTACACCATCCTCTTTTCCACAAGCCACTTAAAACCTTGGTGCATAGCTCTTTCATATGAAAGAGAGAGCAGGTTTGCAAACATGAAGAATAAAAATAGAACCTCTGGAACAAAATTAAACACATCAAAAAGCTGTTAGATATTTGTTGCAAAAATATTACTTATTACAGTTGAGTTCTGACATCTTTTCTTTATAATCGGTGACTGGGTGCGTCACACATCGCCAATTATAAAGAAATTAGAGACGGGCGTTTATACAGGGATTGTGGAATCTCATGTACTATATAAGAAATTATTAAAAATAATGTACTTCATAATGCCTTGTGACAGTTGTTTCAATAGGATTCATTTTCTGAAAAGTGAGCCCTGGTACACTCACCTTTTATGTTTAAAAATGTTAATATCCCATTCCTCGTATTGCATAATATCCAATGGCACTTGTATTATAGCAGCTGGAATATCTGTCAATTTTGTGACAGAGTAGCCCATCTGCCGAAACTAGTCACACCCACACTTTCTAAATTTAAAAAAAGAAATATTCAGCTGCCTCAATTCTTGACTGTTTTTTTATGATGATGCAATATATTTTATCCAAGTTACACATCCTGACAGGTAGTTGTTAGGCCTGCCAGCCTTTGGGTGGTCTTCCCCCAAACATTTTGCCTTCACCCCTCCTATATGTTTTGCTGAATTCGTTTTTGTTGGCCTTAGGACTCTATGCACTGTGCCCCTGCTAACCAGTGCTAAAGTGCTTGTATTCTCTCTTTAGACATAGTAAAATTGGCTTACACCTGATTGGCATATTTAATTTACTTATAAGTCCCTTGAGTGGTATACCATTTACCTAGGGCCTGTAAATTAAATGCTACTAGTGGGCCTGCAGCAATTATTGTGCCACCCACTTAAGTAGCCCCTTAAAACATGCCCAAGGCCTGCCATTGCAGCCTGAATGCAGTTTTAAACTGCCAATTAGACGTGACAATATAACCCCTTGCCTAGCCTTGAAGTCCCCTTTTATCGCAAATAGGTCACCCCTAAGGTAGGCCCTAGGTAGCCCATAGGGCAGGGTGCCTTGTAATAAAAGGATGGACATGTATTTTTAAGTTTTACATGTCCTGGTAGTGAAAAACTCTTAAATTTGTTTTTCACTACTGTGAGGCCTACATCTCCCATAGGATAACTTTGGGTTGCCTTATTACATTTAATAAGTGCTAACGTTTGATTGGTGTCTGAGAAATTGCAATTAAATATCCTCTTTAATTGTAAAGTTGTATTTTAAGTTACTATTTTGAAAATGCCACTTTTAGAAAGTTGGCATTTTCCTGCCCCAAACTATTTGGTGCCTGTAGCCTATCCTGGGTGACATGACTGGGAGTAGTTGGCAATTGAACTTTATTCCTCTCAGACATTCACAATATGAAGGATTAGGTGTGCCTATATGAACCATCAGCTGGCTGCATTGGGGGGTGGTGGTGGAGCTGGACATAGCCCCACTTGCAGCTGCTTTCACACAAAGGACTTGCCACCCCTGCATTGTTCAGGCAGCCAACTTGGAGACAGGACAGGGGAGTCGGGAAACTTCAAGCACTTCAAAGGGAATTCTCTAGAAACTTCTACTTTAAAGAAGGTGCCATGTATAAAAATGGGACCCGCAGACCCACTCTTCAGTTCACTTTATGGACCTGCAGAAGGACTCTCAGAGGACTGCCTACTGATGTGGCCTACTGTGTACTCCACAAGAATGTTTTGCTGCACCTGGAAGGATTGCTTTGCTGCCTGGAGCCTACCTTGAATCCTCAAAGGCCTGTCCTTCTGCTTGAGTCTTGTTTCATCACCTGAACCCAGGACCTCCAGAGTTACTCCAAAGGCTAGTTAGCTGGCCTGCTGTTCAGAGCCTCAGTAACAGAAAAGGCTCCCACCATCTCAAACCCGCACTTGAACCCGGCCTGAGTGAGTCCTAACCCCCCCCCCCCCCCAGGTGGTGCCCCTCCAGTCATGCACCCTTGGTGGGGGTGTAAAAGGTGCACTGACTGACAAAATCAAAAACTTGGGACTTGGAAAATGTTTGGCTAAAAACTGGTCTAAGAACCAAGAGAAGACCGGAACCAACCTGCTCTTCTATCTGCCCAAGGTGCATCGCCAGTCAACCTGACTTCGCGGCAGCTCAAAAACAAATAGTTTTGGACCAAATAACTTTATTATGAATAAATATACATTTAAATCAATTCTTGGTCTTTTGCTTTTCCACTCTCTTTTTCTAAGTTTACCTCACTTATTTGTTTTACTCATTGTCTTTCTTGCACTCTTAGCCTTTCTCTTTTCCACTTGTGCCCCTTTCTCCCCTGAACTGCTCTCCTATTCTTTATATCTAAGAAATAAATACAATTACTAGTTCATACATTTTCTGTGGAAGGTTGAGTTTGCTGCTGCTCATTGTTGGGTTAAGGTGATTTGAAATATCAAAAGCACCCTATCTCCACCCCAGTTGGCACACACAATTTGGAATCCGGGGTGGGGGGGGGGGGATAGCGAGGGCCAGGTCAGGGTTAGATCCCTCCCTCAACCATGTTTCCCAAGCATTGTCTGTTAGAGATAGCTTGATGTCATCTGCGTGTTGCGGCAGAGACCTGCAAATGATAAGGCAGTCTCTGACATTATTACATTTTAAGTTAGGGGAAACAGTGGACACTACATTTCCCCCTCCGACCCTAAGTGCACATTAAATTTGAAATTACAGACCTTGCAGCGGTACTCAGTGCATCCCACTACACGGTCAATGCTGGGGTTACCTGAGCATAGGTCACCTTTCAAGGCCATGAGTGAATCTCTGGACCATTTAGCGGCCTTACCGCTTACATTTTGAGCAGCATGGCTGCCGCTGGCCGCGGTCCGGACGCGGACGGGCACAGATGGGCTTGCCTTTACTGCGCACTTGGTGTGCCCGCTGCACGCGTCCACGTTGTGGCTTGCATTAATTAGATGCCGGGAAGCAGGTCAGTAACTAGACCGCTCACCCAACAAAATGGCGTCTAATAATGGCCTCACCGAGCAGAGGAAAGATAGCGCTATGCTCGGGACCAAGAAGCAAAAATTGCACAGGACTCGCGCCCTCTCGGCTGAGGTACGTGAGATAACTTCAAAATGTAAAAGTTAAAATGGTACTAGTAACACAAGCTATGGCTACAGTTAAAACAAATAGCAGTAACCCAAATGCCCCTTACAGCGCACCCTGAAACACGCAGAGGTGCACCCCAACAATGCACCACACACAGTTATGCAGACAGTCGATTCGTTAAAAAAGGTGCAGTAACACGTGCTTACTAACACTAAAGTCCCGTTCT
Source organism: Calotriton arnoldi (assembly GCA_963921515.1). Lineage (NCBI taxonomy): Eukaryota > Metazoa > Chordata > Amphibia > Caudata > Salamandridae > Calotriton > Calotriton arnoldi. The sequence goes on along the minus strand of CAWUFW010003044.1, from coordinate 384,724 downwards.
TCTAAACTGCCATTGACTCTATCACTATTTTCGGTCCCTCCCTGAAAATGACTCTGCCGTTCCATGCTTCTGCATTCCTGAGCCACCACAGCAGGTCCTTCCTTTACCCCTGATCTAAGGACAACATTTGGGAGTACATGCAAATGGTCTGTAAGCATTTTGTTTTGAGCCTTTGGAGGGCCCAGTAGTACAAGGGGCCTGGGAATATTCCTGAATCATTGAAGATAACAGGCCCAGAATCCTTGCCAAAACCTTCAGCGGCATCTCTTTCTTCCTAACACTTTCCTTAATTCCTTGCGTGGATTTTTTAGTTTTTCCTTGGGTAACTTCAGCTCCGCCTGGACTGTCTCTACCAGAAAGCCTAGAAACTTTGTCCCTGACTTGGGACCAGGCAAGACTTATTTTTGTTTATTACAAAGCCCAGGTGTTCTAGTAGTACGGTTATTTCTGTATGTTTTGAGACCGCCTTCTTGGACTGGCCCATTATTAGAATATCGTCCAGGTAAATAATTAGCCTCACACCTCTTGTCTGGAGCCAAGCTTCTACTGGACAAAGAACTTTGGTAAAGCACCAGGGTGCTGAGGAGAAGCTAAACGGGAGACTGCAGAATTCTCAAAGGTTGCCCTTACAGGTGAATTGAAGATATTTCTGATGAGTAGGCCAGATCGGAATAGTCAAATACGCATCTTTGAGACCCAGCCTTGTTAGCCAGTCTCCCTTTCTCAGGACGTCCCTTAACAGGTACATAGCCTCCATTTTGAAGTAGTGGTAGACCACCCAATAATTTAGTTCTTTCAAGTTTATCACTGGTCTCATACCTTTGTCTTTCTTTTCGACCAGAAAAATAATGCTGACAAAAACCTATCTTGGAGTTTGATGCCTCCTGAATAGCCCCTTTGGCCAACAAGTCTACTCCTTCTTGCGTCACCAACTTTGAATCTTCCCCTGAGAATTTTATTTTCTGAGGTGTCCTCACCTGAACTGGGGAGTCTATAAACTCCAGTTTGTATCCCCTGACAGTGTCCATGACCCAGGGATCCTGCATCACCAGCCTTCAATTCCCAGAAAATTGTGCCAACGTGCCTCCCACCTAGGGGTATCTGAAGGGTCTTTCGAAACTCTTACCTGCGGGAAATCCTGGCGCGACTGCGCAGCACTAGCAGTCAGGAAATCCGTTAGGAAGGGTTACTGATTGTGTTTTGTATATATACGATATTGCATGTTTTTTATGTGATGAATTTGAATCTGCAATGTTTTAATCGGTTTAATCGGGTAATGCTAATGTTTTTAAACGGCTTATCCCTAATGTTTAATTGGGAGGCTGTTGTGTTTGGGGGGGTTTTACTTTTTACTCACCCGTGCCGGTTCCTCTGCTTCCTCTTGGGTTGCGCTGCCCTCTCTAGATTTCTGATGGATCCCGCTAATTAGAGAGGGCCCACCATCTTTGGCCGGTCCCGGTCTAGTCGCGCAGGCTATAAAAGCAGGCGCCTGGCACGAGCGTGCAGTGGATGCGCGCAGCACCTAAGGCAAGCTTGTCTACGCCCATCCAGGCCCCCAGCCAATTTCAGCTCAGCTATGGTACGTTACTCTCCAGAGAAGCTTCGATGCCTGGACCATGGGATTAAACCTATCTGCCATCACTCAGTAAAGGTAGGCATGGGACAGGCTGCCTACCTTGGGTGTCCGTTTGAGCTTTCCTCGAGGTGCTCAGGAGGGGGGGCGCTCAGATAGGCACTCTTCTAGTAGCTCAGAGATTTTATTAAATTGCCGGTCCCTCTCTAAACATAAATTTGAAATTGACAATCTTATATCGGCTCAGCAGAGGACCGCCCTTTTTTGGTGGAAACTTGGTTGTACACTCAGTCTGCTCCGGATATTTTAGACGCAATTCCGGCAGGCTATGCAATCATTAGATTGGACTGGCTAAAGGGGACGGGAGGTGGCCTGGTGGTGATATACAATTGACAGCTGAATTGCAGCTTGTCTGAAGTACAGATCAGTGGCTATGAAGCTGCTTTTTTCTCACTCTTTCTCATGGGCCGGAGTTCTTTGGTTGGTTTCTTGATCTATCGGCCTCCTGGGTCTGCCACATCATTCATTACGGCTCTATTGGATATTATACCTGCATTTGCAGTGCAACATTCCAACTTCCTAATTGTAGGGGATTTAAATATACATTTTGATGATCCTCTAGCACACACTGGTACAGGCCTATTGGAGGACTTAAAGTCGCTTCACCTTCAACAGTTAGTTCAGAAACCTGCATACGTCCTGGGGCATATTCTGGACCCCATCTTTGCCAATTTGTCTGCAGTGAAAGTACCCCACCCCCCAGTCCCTATTGTCTGGTCTGACCACTGTCTTATTCTGTTTCAGATTCTTGACATCTTTTCCCGGCCGAAATTGCCATCTGCTCTTTTTATTAAGACTCGGAATTGGACCAGGGTCTGCCATGTGGCGTTTTCATCGGCCTTGAAGAGAGCATCTCCATGCCTAGAACTTTGCCCCCAGGCTGCCAATTTGCAGGTCTCGGTCTGGATTGAGAAAGCTTTCGTTGTTATAGCCCCCTGGAAAAAGCAGACTATTTCTCGTTCTAGACCCTACGCAGAGTGGTTTACGGAGGATCTCCGGCAGACCAAAAAGTCATGCAAGCACCTGGAACGCAATGGGCGTAAGAGTTACTGTACACAAGATAAAGTGATCTACCAACTGGCATTAAATGAATATCATAAGCAGATCAGACTGGCTCGGACTCTTTTCTCTACACATACGATAAACGAGGCAAAAAACACTTCTTGTGAGATTTTCAAAATTGTGAAATCTCTAATATCTCTGGACGCAGTTTCAGCTATTAGAGCACCTAGTCCAAGTAGTTGCAATGAGATTACCCACTTTTTTGTGGACAAAGTTTCATCTCTCTATGCCTCTTTTCCTGATTATGCCAAAAATTAAGGGCTTTCTCCGCCAGTAAGGACCAAGGACACCTCCCCAGAAAGTTGCGATTAAGAGCATCTCAGATGAAAACATATGCTCCCTGGCTGCTAAAATCAAATCTGGCTCTTCGTTAGACCCGGCGCCCCTGGCTATTGTGCTACGTGGGCTAACTGCCCTGGCTCCCACTTTATGTACCGTGCTTAATCTATCATTTGAAGCCGGGCGACTCCCAGTTCAGAGGAAGCACGCAATGATGATTCACCTTTTGAAACAACCAACCCTAGACCCTTCTAAACCGGAGAACTTCTGCCCAATCTCCTTGTTCCCATTCATGGCGAAATTGGCTAAAAAGTATGTGAATTTGCAGCTTATGGAATTCATTGGGGAGAATGCATGAGACTCAATCGGGTTTCAGGCCACATCATAGCACAGAATCCACTTTGCTTTAAGCCACGGAGACACTACGAAGAGTGACAGATGAAGGGAGAATGGATGCCTTCATAATGCTAGACCTAAGTGCAGCATTTGACAAGGTTTCGCATGGTGTGCTTTTGGAACGGCTGTGGGCACAGGACATAGTTGGTAGAGCTCTTGAGTGGTTTGCGGACTTCCTTTATAAACACTCTTTCCAGGTGTTTCAGAAGCACTATACTTCTGACATTATGCCCCTCCAGCAGGGAGTGCCGCAGGGCTCGGCACTGAGTCCTACTCTCTTGAATTTGTATCTCCGTCCCCTGGTAGACGTAATCGAACGCCATGGCGTGAGTATGGTGTCATCTGCTGACGACACTCAGCTAATCATCACACTGGCGCAAGAAGATGGCAGTGCAGCAGCAAACTTTAAATCCTATTTGGGTGACCTGGATGCAGATGAGTTGTCTGAAATTAAACGCAGACAAGACCGAGATCATGGTGATGGGGAGGCAACCCTCAATTTGGTCCTCCGCATGGTGGCCTTGTGCTCTGGGCTCTATGCTGATCCCGAAACCCAAAGTGAAAAATCTCGGCATCCTGTTTGATGAACAGCTATCTTTTGATAATCAGATCAAGGCTACAGTGTGCTTGTGCTTTGGGGTGCTGAGGCTTCTGCTGAAGGTTCTAGTGCTCACACCGGATTCAGCTAAAAAAAACAGTAACACAAGCTCTTCTAGTGCCCAGGCTTGACTACTGCAATGTGCTCTATCTGAGGGTCTCCAAAGGCAGACTGGGAATGCTTCAGAGAGTACAGAATGCAGCAGCCTGGATGTTATTACGTTTTCCGAAATGGCATACCATCAGTCCAGGTCTGGCGGAACTACACTGGCTCCCCATTAAGCACAGGATCTCCTTTAAAGCCCTCTGTTTCACGCACAGGATACTGAATCGGAAGGGTCCAAGTTACCTCTTTCCTCTGATTCAATCCTATACGCCCTCCAGACATCTTAGATCCAGTGAAGCAGCTCTGGCAGTGACAGAGTAATTACAAATTGACTCACAAGGTTTTCTAACTGCAAGACGAAAAACGTAGTCTATGCAATTATATGCCCTTGTCGTAAAATATACACCGGAAAAATGAATCAAGAGGTTAAGCAACGCATTGTTCAGCATCGCTCCCGAATCAAAACAAAGGTTGCCACAGCTCCTATGGTCAGTCACTTTATGGAAGCAAACCATAGCGAAAAAGACCTGAAATGGACGTTATTGTGTGCAATTAAACCAAGCCCTAGAGGAGGTGACGTGGAGGCGACGTTGCTACAAAAGGAAGCATATTTGATCTTGAAGTTTAATAGTGCCGTGACAGGTCTTAATGAAATGTCAGAAATTTGTCGAGCCTAACCGCAAATAACTCCATCCTGAAGTTATAAGGCCAATATACGATCCTGTCCTTCATTGACTACAAAGGCCATAATGCATTGCTCTAGGTCCATTTGAATGCGATTTAAACACCCGACAACCAGAAGTCATCAAGACCGATTCAGTCAGAGCAAAACGCCAGAACTATGTAGACGGAAGAATTGCCGAAGAAGTAAGTGCCCACGCTAGCTTCGAGTGGCTTTGTGACTACATGAACCGCATATACAATCTTACTCCTTTTGCTATTGTGCGGAGAATGATTGTCGCTCGCTGTTACTTATTTCAGAATTCGAACCTGTCACGGAGAAAAAAATCTTTGTACGGGGAGGAGTCACCCTCATTTTTCTGTGAGAGAGCACTGGAAAGTAAGTCGTCCAATACTGCTTTCTCGCTAACAAATTCTGATTTCAATTCAAAACGGTGAACATTAGCTACATAAATGGTGTACGTTTGTGTTACAGACCGGATTTTCTACCGATTAAAGGAAGATGTTCGCATGACACATTTAGCAGGTACCGTAGTTAACACAGCAGCAAATACTTTTGACAAAAATGCAGAATTCGAGAAAGGGGCACCATTGAGTTAAAATCTCATATCGTTTTATTTTATTTGATTCGTAGATTACATCCAGTCTTAGCCCTGAGGAAAGTCCCAAGAATCAAGTTGGGATTCGAAATGCGTCGGCACGCTTTACCATTGAGGAAACATTAGTATGGAAATAGGAATTGCTCTAAGGGGATTTTTTTGAAAGTTTGTATACCAGATGAGCTTGAACTCTTGTTCCCTCTGGTGAGCAACCTACAGATAAATTGTTAATCCAATTACAAATCGAGGTCAATGTTGCTGTGAAAATATTGACTGGTTGAATACTTTATTTATTTTTCAATTAATTTGTGTGTTACATTTGTAATGTTTATTTAGATTTTTGTGTGAGGTTGTTTATATGTTCAATGTCAAAGCAAATAGTGTGGTTCCTAACTCTGTTTTTTCAAAAAAGCTAAATGAAATGGTTTTTCTAAAAACAGTACCAAAAAAGATAATGTAATAAATTATGGAGACCAATACAATCAGAGTTTTGTCATAGTCTGTTGTAGTAGAAAACAGCATTGTAATTCGTCAGCTAGATACTTTGTTCTTCTATATGTATAGTACCTATCTAGCTGTATGTATTAGGGCCAACCCCTTTCAAGAAGTAAAACTTTTAGAAAGTAGGCATTTTCTTGTTTAACAATTCTGTGTGCCTCTGCTGTTTTGTGTATTGACTGTCTGGTTTTGGAGTGACTGGGATTGGGGATGTGCATTCACTGTAGACAGCCACCAGGGGGTTGCGGTGTCTCCTGCCTTTCCTGGGTGACTTATAGTTGGGCTGAATAGACCCTGGCTACATTCAGAGTGGTGGGAGGAGTTTTTACTAGCACCTGAATAGGCAATGTCTCCTTTGCACAATGCTGTCTCCACCTCCTGTAGTGAACCTGGGCCAGAGAGGGCAGAACTGGTTTGGACTGGGCTCAGAGACCCTTGCCACAAAGAGAGCAAAGAGAAAATGGGGTATAAGTATTGGAACTTAAACCCCAGAGAATTAGATCACTTCTGGACTCAAGAGGAACCTCTGCCAAGGAGAAGAGCTGTAAGGAGGAGTACTGCCTCTTTGCTGTGTGTGCTTTGTTGGGTTGGGCTGCAGTTGCTGCTTCTGCCAAGGAGAGGACAAAGACTGGAAGTTTGCTGTGAACCTGCTTGAAGAAGAATCTCCAATAGCCTGTGTGTGCTGGCCTCCTGTTCTGAAGTCTCAGGGACACAAAGACTTCACCTGAAACCCACTGACCAGCACCTGGACTCCTCTGTGGACTCCTGTATTCAAACGGGCGCCAGTTCCTGGGCCCTGAGAATTGTGTGGTTGGTGCTTCAAAGCAAGAAAAACAACTCTGATGCCGTCAGCGACGCCTCCAGTGATGCTGCGTCCCGCACCAAGGCCGGAGGCACCGCTCGTGAAGTGCACGACGCCAGCACTCGCACCGACGCCATCACCGCCAGCATCCTGTTATCGCGGACCGATAACCGACGAGGGTGACTTCACAAACTCTTTGACTTCTCCTTGCCTCACCGGAACAGATGCCTCACTACCGACGCCGCCTAACTTCCCCTGTCTTGGACGTGATGACCACCTCCTCACGGACACGATGCCTCACTTCCCCCATGGCAACCAGGGAACCGGCCTTGACCATGGCACTGATGCCGCACCTCCATGAAGCCATGCATCATCTATAGACTTTGTTTCCAAGATACTGATGGTTGGGGGTCATGACTCCATGCCCGACGCCACACACCTTGCGGTCGGCTCCATACTTTGGATTTATGCCTGTCACAACGTCGTAATTGCCACAGGTGGGGCTATTTGTGTCTGCTATTGCAATTTTTGAGATAACTGTTCTAAAAGTCATATTTTGATACATGTATGCTGGATTTTTGTTGTTTTGGTCTTGTTTGGTTAAGATAAAGATACTTTATTTTTCTAAACTAGTGTAGTGTCCATTTGTAGTGTTTTCACTGTGTTACTGTGTGTTTGGGTACAAATACTTTACACATTGCCTTTGGGATAAGCCTGTCTGTTCGTGCAAAGCTACCAAGGGGGTAAGCAGGGGTTATCTAAAGGGTGTAACTCCCTTACCCTGACTATGAATTAATAAATAATTTATTAGTCAATTAAAACCATAAACATGACTCAAATCATACAGTGCGAAACATTTAGCTGAAAAAGAAAATATCTAAAACGTATTAACATCAGCTGCAACCATTGCACATCTAATTGGTAAACATTCTCATCATATGCTGCCCATCATAAATATATGAGTAAAAATGCCAGTGTACAAATGATAAAAGGCGGTTGGGTGAACGAGCCAGCCCAACCCCTTCCTACGACTCAAGTTGACTGGTCACAAACCGACCTTTTCCCTGATTGGTTAGCGTGTGTGTTCTTTACGATGCGGCCAGTTGTAAGTCTACCGATAAAATACCAGTGATCAAGACTATAAGCGATTAAAGTGCCCGTGTGCGGGTCTACGGAGCGGGTAAAGTATATGTGCTTTACTAAGCGGCCAGTAGTAACTCTACCGATAAAGTGCCAGAGTGCAAGACTATATATGGTTAAAGTGCCCGTGTGCAGGAAATAACTACTTGTTCTATGATTATTGCTATAGCATGACGGTATAGGGAGCGGCTACTGTCGTTTTCCCTAGCAGCCCGTCCTTGCATATCGATTTTACCCCCTCATGAATGTTTACATAACTTGACGGGATTGGCAGAACCTTATATCAGTTTCTCTGGCAACCCTTACCAACAGACCCTGGAACCTACCAGGAGCTTATCCATTCTCTTGTCCCCCCTCAGGTTCACCCAGCACCCGACCTATGCGCCAATCAGGTTTTTGAAGATAGCCAGGAACTGCACTAAACAAATGTTCAACATTGTATTGCTGGGATCCAACGACTCCACCAGTGCGGTCCTGCAGGACCCGATTTTCCAAACAGTGAACTCTCGTCTGCTTCTTCGTCGGTTGACCAGAACTGGGCCGATGCATATAATGTGGAGCAAAGGTCTCTACTTGGACAAAGGTGCATACCACTGCCAATTAGAGACCCCATTTCTAACTAAATAATAAAACCTTTCATGCGTTTTGTTATTAATACAGCTTCTCAAACACACCAAATCGGACACAAAAAATTTGGCATGGTTGAGCAGAGCTGGTTAGCGCAAGGAATTTTCAGATTTAGCGCTAATGCACCTTGGAATTGTTTACCCAGAGGATTTGAAGATCCAGTTTAATAAAATGCTTTTGTGTTTGTGTCTTACGAACTGAAAAGGAAATTCAGAGACGGTGCTAATTTTAGCAACCAGCAGTTCCTCCAATGGCCACCAGAAGGCACTGTAGACCTAGATCCCAAAACCAAGCTGTCCGCACTGTAGATTTATAAACAGATAGAGCGACCTCTTCGCTTTGAAGAGTCTTTTTCATGTTCCATCAGTTGCACTGATTTAAATAGTAAAATCACTCCCCTTGGTTAAATATATCGTCCTTTCGGGTGGCAATGCAGTTGCTCTTCACTTCAATAAATTGCATCCAACAGTGTTGATTTTGAAATGTGAAACGACTCTAGGAATGTTTAATACGGTGACTTTTAATTTGTTAGTATTTACTCTTTCTTTGGTTAGCAATGTCCCTGGTATTTTGTATTTGTGGCCTCTCTGGAGAATCTGTACTTATAATGCATGTTCATTTTTGTTGCTAGATTTTAATTGAAATCTCTTTGATGTGCGTCAATTTGTTCTAAGAGGACTCGAGCGCACAGTTTACTTTCAGCGCCTGGAACCGAGAATAATATCCATGCATATCTTTAATTAAAAAAAGAGTTCATAAGATGCTTGGAGGATATTTGTTATTGCTGTACGTAAATCTAGAGGAAAGGAAGCCTGGTGCAAACAGATGTGGCGCCCCAGCTTCCAATCTGCTTATCTTGTATTCGTCATCATACATGGCAAGGTGGCATTTACCAGGCGAGCCAGCCGGCCTTGATAATGCCCTTCTGGCCAGTTTTCCCTAGGTTTGTTTCTCCTGGTTTCAGGGCCTTCTTCTAAATGTGCTGCTCTTTGTTGTTGGGAGGGGTGTGTGTGAGAGAGAGAGAGAGAGAGAAAATGGGGTAGCAACTAAATTTTCATTTCTCCCTTTCATGGACACCCAGATATGTATTTTGTGCATTTATGTTGTGAATCCTCTTGTTCTGGTTTCTCTCCGTCTCCGTCATTATTTACCCTTCAGTCTTTGCCTTATTTTGGTATCAGGGCGCTTTTTCTTCGACCTTCTCGTATCCTTAGTCCCTCTTTATGCCCCTTGTCAACTCCCTTCTGCATTTTTTCAGCTCTTACTTTCATTCCCACACATTAACCTCTATTTGCTTGGTTCCTCCTTTCCTTTCGGTCCACACCCCTGGAGGAGTCTCCTGCTGCCTCCTCCAGAGGTGTACTCCTGCTCTATTTTGGTTGCTGTAGAACTGGAAAACAGACTTCTCTGATTGTTGTTTTTCTAAATGTATTTTATTTCTAATTTGGTTTATTTAGGTATATTTTTTTCTCTCACTACCATATTAATTGTGGACATTTATGATTTATAATATAAATGTCATTCTAACCAGAGTTTGGTTTTGTTACCTTATCGCCTTGCTCCCACAAACATTCACCCATATTGTGTGTGCTTGCATGTTGAACTTCAGTCTTTTGCTGATAAAGTAGACTGTTTAACCTGATGCTTGCTCAGAGATGCAAAGGCTGTGTATGACACTTGGGGTTCTATTGTGTAAACATATTTGCACTGGCAATGTTGGAATTTCTTGATAGTAATCATCACGTCATGTAAACAGGTTTGTCTGAGTGGCATTCAGATTTGTTGGGGTAAAAGCTTTCAGAAGTATTTTAATATGTTGTTTAAATAATTATTTCTGAAAACACTACTTTCAACAGTGAAAAACACATGGTGCAGTATTACAGCGCTGCGCAGCTTCGACAACAATTTACGTGACAGGGCCTGTTTGTTTTTAGGTTGAGCCTACCAGAGAGCACAAGATGTCTGGCTACAAAAGATCTATCACTCTCGTTTGCTTGATTATTATTGAATGACTTTTGATGTCCTTGTGTGCATCTCCCTCATGTGTTCATACCCCCGCCTATGTTCTTCTTTCCCCCACCCACCCTGCACTCTGTGTTCTTCGCCCCCGACCCATGTATGCTTCTTCTCCCCCAGTGTTGCTCTCTCTCTTGTGCAATGCTTTTCTGCTCCTTGGACTCACCAACTTCCCCATTCACTCCTCCGTTATGCCCCTGTGGTTCTCTTTTTTTTCTTTAAAAAAAAAAAAAAAGTGCGCTTTTGCACTTGAAAATTGTGTTTTTTTAATTTACTGTTACAAGTGGCATTCATTATCTTGGATTGGTAAATACAAAATTAAACTATTGACACATGTTGTTCTTCTGGCACACACATGCATTTTGACACACGAGCATGCATACTTCATGGATGCAGAGGTTGCATCATAGTGGCATTTTATTTACTTATTTGTTTGTTTGTTTGTTGATGGTGCTGCATATTATCTGGAAAACCCTGATGCTGTAGAGCATTTCCCAAAGGCAGTGGCAAAGCCAAAAGGCCCCAAAGTTAAGACCTATTGGCTTGGACAATACTTGTTTTTTTAGTGCTTCATTTATTTTAAAGTATTGCTGTGGAGCAACGTAGCCCAAAGGGCAGTGGAGAGCTATTGAGTGCGTGGCCAGTGTGGGAGGCTGCAAATATGCACAAATTCAGAGGACATGCGAAGAAACAAGTCCAGTGACAGACATTCTGTGGGAGAGCTGCAATAAATGGCTTTAAAGGTGATGCCACCTTTACTTTGGGAATCATTGATAAGAAACGCAGTGGATGTGTGATCGGAACAGATTGTTTTGCTTCAATGGCGACTCAAACTAATCCATGTAGGTGGCCTTCAGTAGGCATGCTGAGCTTGAGGTAAATAAACCATGTAGTAGTGTGTTAGCTTCGTCCTCTTGGCTTATCAAGAAGGCTTTATTTTACCAGTCACGCAAAATGTCTTCTGCACTAAGACACACAAATTATCTTTAAAAGCTCCAGTTCTGATTCTGAAAGCATTTTGCACATCTAAGTTGTGCGCAAAATATTCCACGCTCAAAGTGTATTTATAAACACAAAGGTATAATGGAGGAAGAGTTGGACATTTTTGGGTGCGCTCATCTGGACCAGTGCTGGACAGTTACACACTTCTATATTTATGGTGTTCACCAGTAGTGCACAGAAAGATTCCAACCCTGGAAATTCAGGCAAGTTCAACATTTTTAGGTTAGGGGTAATTGTGATTCCATAGTGGGAATTGGACGGGGGTACTCAGAAAATGACTGGGTTTATCAGGGAAGGGGGTTCTCCATGTCAACAATTATTTCCCCATAGAGAAACCAAAAACATTTAAATGTTCTATTTCACATCTGCCTCGATTTCCCACATGTGGAAAAGTTTACCTTGTAGAAATTCTGTATGTAAAAATGTGATGCACCTAAGCACTCATTTTTACACCACAACTGCTGTAGTTTCCAGGAGTACTCCTAAAATCTTTCTGAATTGCTTTAAAGTAGGACATTTGTAGAAAAAAAAGATTGATGAAAATCCAAATGTACCATATAAAGGATATTACTCAAAACTCTCTTTGCAACTGACATTCACTGTCCTGCTGTCAAAACCGGTGAGGCTTTGTTCTTCTCACAGAGCCACATGCATCAAGCAAAATACTGGTCGCAAACGGGCCGATTTGCAGAATCGGCCCCTTTGCGACCTGTATTTTGCCATTTGGGACGCATCAACCCAAAAGCAATTAGCAAAATAGGTAATCGCAAATTTTACGATTATCTATTTTGCGAATGCTGTTAGGGAATCGCAAATTGCGATTCCCTAAATGCAATGCATTATGCATTTGCAAATTGCGTTTTCGCAATTTGGAATCGAAAATTACCATCAACTTCAATTTGATGGTAATTTGCAATTCCTTTGAAAAATGCATACACATGCCCTTAGGACATGTGTGTGCACCACATGTGCATTCTTACCTTTTTTGAGGGTGAATCAGGGTGGCCTTTTGGCCCCCTTGCACCCTTGAAATTGCATGCGCAATTTGCAAGTACCTATTTGGTACTCGCAAATTGCGAATGCAATCCAATTCATTCCTATGGGCCTCTAGGGCATGATTGTCAGTACAGGATGACCTTCCCACAACCCATCGCTCCCTCTTTACCAGCCAACCAAAGGTGTATCGTGCTCTACTGATTGCAGCCGTGCAGCCAGAAGCTCTTTGTTGCCAGTACCAAGAAATTCAACCATGTCTCTCCCATCCTGCAAGTTCTGCGGTAGTTTTCCATTGAAGACAGACCTAGCTTCAACGTGATCAGTGTTAATCTGAGAGTCTTACTCACGTACCCCCTTTGACTTCATCTCAAAAATTTTAAACTTTGAAAGCCCAAGGGTATTTCTGAGGTTTGGATTTTCTCCGTTTGGAACCATTGGCCAGGAGCGGCCAGTGCAGGTAAGAGCGGAGGGCCGGGGGGTGGGGGCGAGGGGGGTATGAAGTTGACAGAAGATGAGTGAAAATTAAATATTTATTCAATTTTCCCTGGTCTGTCTACTCCACCACCCCCCCTCCCCATCACACTCTGTCTCACCATTCTTACCTGCACGGGCCGCTCCTGTTACTCGATTAAAAAAGAAAAAAGGTTAAGGCTGACAGTATTCATTATGATTTGCTTTCACCTCTGCCCCTGCTCTCTCTCCTTACTGACCCCTCACTTGCCTCTTTGTGTCCTCCGACCCTCTGGTGTATATCTGTACATTTGCTTACTCTGGTGTGTCATTTGCATTGCACTTTTTTATATTTGCATTTATTTTGTTATTGGTCTCTTATAACAATGTTTCTGCTCTAAAATGCTCTAACAACCTTCAGCCAAATTTGTGCTTTATGAAATCACTATTAAATAGATAAAGTAAGCTTTGTGTGTGTATATAAACGCAAATGCATTTTGTGAATGTTGTGTTTTAGTCAATAGAATCAAATCTTCACTAATATCTAGTTATAAAAATAAGACTTCGTAATCACCGTTATCTCTGAAATTAGAATGATTTAGCTGCCCAGAGGAAATCGAAGATGTTGCTTCCTTTGGGAGATTGGACACTGCCACTTGCAGAACAAAGTTGAGTTCCTGTGCTGCATTGCTTTCACTTCATCAGGCTTATTGCCGCCTCTAACGGTGGGTTAAGATAGCAAGAACTGGTGTTTGAGCACTGGATGGTGCCATATATGGTACCATGATGTCACATCTGACACGACGCCTTAGTCATCAAGGAGACATGGCGCCACCTACCATCCTGAAATGATAAAGTTCAAGGTGCTCCCAGATGTGATGACAAAGACAAAAGAAGCGCAGTGAAATTAGGTATTTACTCAGGATCAAACAAAAAGCAGGAAAGTAGAGATTGGTCACAGGTTTCCTGGTTTTGCTTTCAAGCTGCTAGAGGGGTGTCTCTTTCCTCTTTTTAAATCAAGGGTTAATACTTTGTCTTTAGTTCTTTGAGTATGCTGTTTTAAAATAATATGCATATTGTATGTTAGATCAAGTTGAAACCAGAAGACTTTCTATAAAAAGGTGACTGAGGAAAGGGGTGGAGGGGCTGCTGAGTACATTTTTAGCTCAAGGGTTCGGGGCGTCCTTGAGCTGAGCCGGAGCCAAGCATTTGGTTTGGGTCTTCAGTGGCTCGCTCACTTTTGTTTGCAACAGTGCTCACAGGTAAAGGGTAATTGTGATTTAGCATAGCCTTTTATATGTATTTTTAGTTGTCTTAACTCAGACACACAGTAGAGAAGATTCAGCATAACATCTGTGATTGAAGCATGATGATTGAATTGTGTTGAGTGGATAAAGGTTGTTTTCTGGAAGTCCACTGTATTACGAGAGATGATTGAACATTAGAAGAAAATTTGTTTGTTAATCAATAGAAGTTTAAATATTTTTAATTTTACTCGGTTTATCATATTTTGATGAAATTGTGTTTTTTCCAATTTCCTTTTTTGAGTGTATTTTTCAAAGGAATATTTTCACATTCTATAGGTTGCTTTGCTTGCAGAATTCTGAATGAAAGCTGTGCTATTTTAAAGTTTGTACTTATTTTTGGTATTTTGTTGTGACTAAAATGTGGTAGTTAATTTTGGTTCAAACTTGCAGACTTGTTGATTGGCAGAAGTGTCTTTATTGGAGTTTTAGAATGGATTTAAAACATTGCAAGTCTGTGGGGAGCAAAACAATTTTGAACTTAATGTCATAGCATTCGTAGGAAGTAGTATGTGCTTCTACAGCATCTGGCACAAGTAAGATGTCATAGCTTTGTGCAATCTTACTGATTCAGTATTAATATTCCACAGTTGCATCTGTAAAACCAAACTGTAGTGGAATAGGTTAACATAGAATATTGTATTAAGGAACTTGAGGAGTATTCTTCCTTTCATTTTCACATGACTGCCTTTTCATCATGCGATGAATATTATGATTTTTAATTATTTTTTGGGGCGCCACGAATTATCATTGTATATTGAAATCTATCAAGTATTTTTGCGGCTTTTAGCTGACAACAATATTGACAGACTTGACTAATAAATACTGCCATTGAAAGCAACAAAGGACTTGTTACTTGGCTTCTAACAAATGTCTTTCTTAAGATTTAAGTGTGGTGTGTATAAATAAGTGTAAGTGCAATAGGTGGTAACTTTGGTAAAATAAATATCTCTCCACCTTTTGTCGCTCATTGCAGGATGACAGCAAGCAGGCTCAGTTTTTAGCATTAGCAGTTGTATACTTTATTTCTGTGCTCATGGTCTCCAAATACCGGGACATACTGGAACCTCAGCGGGAGACGGCACGGGCAGTCAGTCAAGCAGTGAGAAACATCAGGCAAGAAATAAACTCACCAACAAGCACAGGTACACTTTTTTGTTGTTGTAATTGTCGCAACTGATTTTCACAAAGGCATGTTAAGGCCCCGCTTTGTTCTGTGTTTTATGTTGGTAGTAATAATATAAATGCATGATGTGTATCTTGCATGTATAATATATGGTTTAAAGTTACTCCTTGCTGTACATTACAAGAATATTGCAAGTCACCAAACAGTACAGTGACCATGTCTAAGACCAAGGCCTTTATAAGGTCAAGGATCTCCGAGGTGACCTGCAATACCATTATACTGCATGGCAGAAAGTATTTTATTCCCTATAATACAGGGTCACACCTTCACCCATCTCACAAACCGCTTATATCCTTTGTGTCTTGCTCTTTCATATAAAAGAGAAAGTATGGTTGCAAACATGAAGAATAAAAGTGGAATCTGTACTGCAAAATTAAACACACAAAAAGCAGTTAGCGTTTTTTTTGCAAAAAGATATAAAAGTCTGTTTTATATAAATCAGATTTAAAAAAATGTTGTAGCTTAGAATGTGTAGTAACATAAAAGGAGATTCTATCTGTCCTTGAGTGATTCATAGCATCAAAAAAAGTAAATGTTACTATAAATATCTCCTGCCTGCCGTTCACTGTTCATTTTTCAAAAACAGATAAAAAAAATCAAAAGCCAGATCTTGTTTTTCCTTGTTTAAACCTCACCTGTAATTATGCTCTGTGTTTTGCCTTTCAGTTTGTCTGCCGACTATGGAGGCAGGCATTATAATATCACAATTCAGCTGTGATACACTTGAACAGTTACCTCATTTTGTTGTTACAGGATGTCATCTCAACTGTAGTAAGGAAATTACAGATGAGATTTTATACAGAGATTGCCGGCTCCTATATATCATACTCCATTTACGTTGTGGTATGATCTGTGGAGTAAATTTATTTTAAGAGGTGAGCAAGGTGAAGTTCATCTCCTAACAGTTACAACATGACACACAAGAACAGTCAGAAAACCTTGTACAGGTCCAGAGTCAAAATAGATAAACTCTAGTCAGATGGGTGGATAGCCCCATGATTTTGAATCTTCAGGCCCTGCCCTGGGAATAGAGAAAGTTTTAGTAAAAGGACTCGTAAACATTTTCTGTCTTCACCATTTTGTTGAATTGTAGGAAGTTTGGTTTTATTCTAGAGAGTGGATCTAAAGCATTGCAGACTGTGTGGCCCTGTATTTCCAGGGAGCACCCATCGTACTTTAGTTGCTTGAAGGACCATTGTTGGATTCAATGTGAGGTGGACATTTGTACATTCTTGACTGATGTGTAGTGAGAGGCCAACTTTTGATGGTGACCCAAGCCATTTTTATGGTCGAGCATTCGAGACCTCTTGTATATATTTTAGTATATACTTATATGTGTATGTACTTTGTGGGCTCTGGGGATCAGCCCTAGGACTTGTCTGCTTCCGCTTAGGGACTTTTTATTTCTGTTCAACTGCCTCTATTTAACTGTCTTGATAGAAAACGACCAGTAGAGGTCAGTAAAATACCAGAATTGCTTTTAGCTTATTCAATATTTTTTTCAAATCTTGTATTTTTAGTCATATGACCACCGAAGCCCCTGATTTTATATTTAAAACAGAGCTTTGGACTATACCATTTCCCGCTGAAAGGCAATATTTCTCTCCATGTGTTCCCATACCTAGCGTGTCACGCAGTTTGGTGCTTACTTTCCCTCCATGTTAAAGAACAGTAGATGTTTCAGCACCCAGGCTAATGTGCTAAATACATATAAGGTCCCAAATGCTTGTTCTATAATGCCTTATGCATGAGGAAAATAGTTTTAAACGTATTCCTTGCAGTTTCTTCTACCCTGTAACGAACATTTATATTGGTATGGCCAAAATCACAGTAAAGAATTGTTTGTTTTTTGAGCGGTAGGAGTTTCAGGTGGAAAGTATTTTTTGTCTGATGATGCATCAATCCCTATACAGACTCTTTAATTCCTTAATTATTTTTTAAAGTCCCCTCTGAACCGAAAGCGACTGAATCCGCCTACATGACTCCACATTAATGCTACTTTTGTGAATTGTGGAGGCGAGCGAGGTAGTAAACTATTTGGTTTTGTTTTAAATACACCAGAAACTTGTTAACCATTGCATATTGAATCACAATGCAACCAAACTTTGCCCTTTAGACTCCAGAGATGCTAAGAAAGAACCTTTAAATGTTGTCATGTTTAATGGGGTTCAGATAATTTATTTAATGATGGCAAGAGTTTGATCTTCATCATAGCAACCACACTTACATTCAGATCCCACCTCACTGATCCATCCACATCCAATAGTTATCCGATCAACGCAACTATCATGATAAGTAGTAACCAATTTTACTATCAGCACATATTGGGACAACAAAGACTAGTCCACTATAACAACTATTTCTTGTAAAAAGAAATATATATGTAATAATAATATTTCTAAAAATGTATGTATGAGTGCTGATTTCTCTCTAGCACAGACCAGTTAACAGTTGCTGTAGTCCCTACACCATCCAGCACTCTACCACATCTTGCTCTTTCTTTAAGGTTCAATTTACATAAATACTGCAACCACTTGTACTTGAAATGTCTTGTAGGTGAGAGTCAACCACATACAAAATAAAAAGGTTTCTCAAGCTTTGCCAACAATTGAAATTGTGAATAATGAGACGGGTATCCAGGCTAAATGAAAAAAGAAGACATATTAATTATAGAAAAGGAATACAGATAGAAAGTTTGGCTAATTTCATTTGAGTAAGGTGGCATACAGCTGAACACGTTTAATTTAACTTGTCAAAGTTCATTATTTAGACCAATCAGCAGGCTTTACAACATCTACCTCTAGTCAACAGATCCTTAAAGCAGTGCTTAATTTTTGCTGGTAGTTGCACTTATTTTTGGGGACTAGGGCTTATTTTTCTTCATCATGTGTTGGCCCAGAGCAGCGAGGGAAAAGCAGAAAAGGAAGGAGGCCGAGTTATGAGAAAAGTTGGAAACCAGTGACAAAGTAAGAAAACCGGGATGAAAAAGAGTGAAATATAGACACAGGAAGTGTAGAGTGAGGGGGTTATTAAAGAGGCATGAGATAGAATCAAGGCTAGGCAACCTTGTTGTCCAGCAACACTAGCATTCTTTAGTGCCAGTGGTGAGCTCCAAAAATATTGGGTGCCTGCACTTTTAATTTTAGCTCTTTCTGGCGCCAGTGCTTCTTTCGCAAGTGGGACCTCTCTTTCAAATTCTTTTAAATTTGACTTCCTGCTTCTCCAGTATCTGTGGTCGGTCAATGATTATATTTAGGGCACCACATATGATGAAAGCTTTAAAAAAAGAGTCACAGCCTTGGTCTTGTGTTATTAAAAGGCACTACCAAGTGAAATGTGCTGCCATTTTCAGCTATAAAATAATTTTAGCTCGATCAATACCTGCCCATGGTGAAGATTCGTTTTCTGAGTTGCAGGCAGTGAGTGCAAAAATGACATGTATGAACAGTGTTTTTCATAGAAATAGAATGATAGTGATCCAGCGTTTTCTGGCCCCACTTGCTTACCATTAGTCCTCGGATGGACCTTTTTTCTCCGACTGAGAGGAGATGGGAGTTAACATCGACAACAATCAAATTCAATTAACCGCTTAACCGCAGCGCTAATTCCGCCGCGGTGCTGCGGTTTGAAAGAGTGGGCGGGGCCGCGTCGGCCAACGGACGTGCGCAGCACTAGCGAGGTAGTGCTCGCGACGGCCGTTGGCCGACGGAAGCACGGAAGGGGTTAAAAGTGCAACCCATTTGGCTACACAATAAGGGCCAGGAATCGGTAGCTAGGGCTAAGAAGGTTTATTACAAATTCAAAATCAAATACAGATGCACGACTCTTAAAACCATGCTATAGAAATACAAAATAGCCACAGGCAGTCCTAGCCTGCAGAAGAAAGTAAGGCGGACCAAGATAAGGCAAACAAGCACTTCAGTCTGTCAAGTATTGAGTCCTCAGGATTGATTTGATGCTCAGTATGGTTCACCTCTTGATCTGCCCAAGCCTATAACGCCATAATGGCACAGGTCAGTGGGAGGATCAAGTGAGGGAAGGGAAGGAAGGGAACAGCGTGGAGGGAGACCTGAAATGACAACAACAATCATGAATCCCTATAATACATCCTACCAAGGTACGTTCTCAAATGCTGACAATGAGTCAGATATGGCCACAATATATATACCTGTAAAAGAAACAAAGAACGTGCGTAGAGGATGAAGAAGCTGTGACTTAGATCTAGTTGGTTATAGTATTTCCATATGGCATCTGTTTGAAAACCTAGAACAACATATCCAACTAGACATGTAACACAACATGTAAGCATGTAGACAAAGGGCCCTGTATATTGTTTTCCCTACATGGCACTTGTCTATATAACATACCGCTCCTGATTACCCCTGTTAGGATAGAGTTAGAAAACAAAGAATGATACTATACCGATGCACTTATATCCAGATATATATATATATATATATATATCTTGCTCCAGAATATATATATATAGTACTCCAAGAAATGATAAAGTCAACTCGCCTTTATCCATGGACAGGTTGAATCACCCTTGTCTTCGTAATCAGAATATATAAAGCATAACGCACAACTGAATACCTAAATATCCCTGAGAAAAGAATCCTGCCACCGGGAATAGGCAAGTCTCCAGTAATAGTCCATGCATAAAAACCATAAGGGCCTATATTATTGTCATCCTCATTCCAAGAGGTGTATAAGGACGGTGATTGCCAGGGCACAGTTATCCGAGCAATAACGAGCCTGCCTCCGCAAGAGCTTGCTCACCAACGGAGGACAGGTAGAACACGCAGTAGACCAGCCAGAACAAGCCCGCCTCCGCAAGAGCGTGCTCACCAACGGAGGGCAGGTAGAACACGCAGTAGACCAGCCAGAACGAGCCCGCCTCCGCAAGAGCGTGCTCACCAACGGAGGGCAGGATACAAGGAACAGGCAATACAGAGCGTCGGTGCATGAGCACCCTTACCAGACCTCTGTGGAACACCGGAACACCAGGATACAAGGCGCCAGGAGGAACGAAGAATTTCCGACGCGTTTGCGAGCGCCTCCACTTCCTATGTAGGCGTTCCCTCGCTGCGTCGTGCGTGCCCCCGCAAAGCCTCACGGGACATGTAGTCTTGCCTCCGTCCTTCCGGTAATCGCGACGGTGAATTCCTGGGAAAGGAACGCGCGGTGTGTCGTTTGCACAAGCGTGCTTGAGGCAACAGTGATCGTAACAGTACATCCCCCCCTTTCTCATAAGCGCGCTAGGAGCCGTGGCTTCTGGGGGTATTTTTTGTGAAAAGAAGCCACTAATCTAGGTGCATGTACCCCAGATGCAGGTTCCCATGAGTTTTCTTCTGGGCCGTACTCTTTCCATGCTACCAGGTACCACAACTTGCGGCCTCGTAGTTTGGAATCTATGACACCACGCACCTCGTACTCTGTGTCCTCGTTGACCATGAGAGGCACTGGCAGTTTTTTCACTAGTGCATAAGAGGGTTTTAGCAAGGAGACATGAAAAACTGGATGTATTCGTAAGTGTGATGGCAAATCCAGTTTCATAGTCACCGGACTGATACACTTACTGATCTTATAAGGTCCAATATATCTAGGGTTGAACACACTGTGTTTCCTGAAACGTAGGTTCTTGGTGGATAGCCACACCGTGTCCCCTACCTTGTACAAAGGCCTTGGACGTCTGTTTATCCGCAGTGGTTTTGTTTTTCACTTTTGTATCCCTTAGATATCTTTGTGTCTTGACCAATGTCTCTTGAATATGAGCCACTCGTTGGGATACTTCTGGTAGTTTGGTGTTCTCCGTCGGATGAATGAAGGGAAGAAACCTCGGATGACGTCCGTACGTACAGTAAAACGGAGAGGTATGCGTGGAACTATGTGTGGCGTTGTTATAAGCTATTTCGGCTAACCATAGGTATTCCACCCATTCTTCGGTGTTATTATCCACATAACACCGTAGATACTGTTTGAGCGTCTGATTTAGACGTTCTGTCTGTCCATCCGTTTGTGGATGATAGCTTGTAGACAAAGCCGTGGTTATGTGGAGAGACGAGCACCATACCTTCCAAAACTGGGCAGTGAACTGCGACCCTCTGTCTGACACGATGATCTTTGGCAATCCATGCAAACGCACAACGTGACTCATCAGCAAATGAGCCAACCGACCAGCTGAAGGAACCTGTTTGCATGCCACGAAATGCCCCATCTTCGTTAGATAGTCGACTACAACAAGAATCGCTGTATGTCCTTTATCCTGTGGAAGCCCCACTATAAAATCCAACGATATGTTTTCCCACGGACTACTCGGGTTAGGGAGGGGTTGTAGTAACCCTTGGGGTCGTTGGTGATCGGATTTAATTTTTCCACAAGTTTCACAGGCCTTGATCCAGTTTCTGATGTCCACTTGAACAGAGGGCCACCAAAACTGCCGATTGATACACTCCCTGGTCTTTTCCACCCCATGATGTCCTGCAGTAGGTAGTTCATGACACCAATGAAAAACTAGTTTTCTTAACTTCACTGTAGGCACTAAAATACGGTTTCTGTACATTGGTAGGCCATTCTTTAATTGCCATTCTGTGTGTCTTTTCAACCACGTTCTCCATGTAAACGTGTTGACCCCCTTGATTACGTCTTGCAGGAATGTGTCCGGTTGTAGTGCACACAATACTTTTTTAGGATCAATTATGGACTGCTCCTGACTGATGTCTGGGTCCTTGGTGGACGACTGTCTGGACAAGGCATCTGCTTTCTTATTGTCAACGCCAGGATGATACGTGAGGATAAAATGGTATTCCGCAAAGAACAGCATCCATCGGAGCTGACGGGGGGACAGGTGTCTGGCATCAGTCATAAACTGTAAGTTTCTGTGATCGGTATATACCGTGACCACATGCTTAGCCCCCATAAGGAATTGTCTCCACTCCATGAAGGCCACCTTGATGGCCAAGAGCTCCTTCTCCGCAATGTTGTAATTTCTCTCGGCGTCATTAAGTTTCCTTGACATGTATGCCACCGGATATAATTGTCCCGTGGCATGATTTCTTTGTGATAGAACGGCTCCTACCGCTACATCAGAAGCATCGGCCTCCACAATGTAGGGTTTCTCAGGATCAGGGTGGGTGAGGACTGGGGCAGTTACAAGGCGTCCTTTAAGGCCATAAACGCCTTGTGTGCTGAATTATTCCACTCAAATTTCTGCGATTTTCTCAGCAATTGGGTTATGGGCGCCACCAAGTTAGAGAACTGATATATAAATCGGCGATAGAAATTCGCAAACTCAATGAAGCACTGAACGTCCCGGATGTTTTGGGGTGGTGGCCAGTTCTTCACCGCTGCTATTTTCCTTTCTGCCATTTCCTGCCCTGCAGGCGAGAGCATGACGCCAAGGAATTCCACCGTGCTAGCGTGGAACTCACATTTGCTTAATTTGCAGAACAAGTGGTGCTGCTGCAGAATCCCGAGTATGGATTGAACATGTTGTATGTGCGCTTTCTTGCTATCCGAATAGATGAGGATGTCATCTATATATACAACAACATAGTGATCAAGGACCTCACGTAGGATATCGTTGAGAAAGTATTGAAATGCAGCGGGGGCGTTACATAACCCAAATGGCATCACTAAGTATTCGAATAATCCGTACCGCGTCTTGAATGCCGTCTTCCACTCATCTCCACTCCTCATTCGAACTAAATGATAAGCGCCCTTAAGGTCCAATTTAGTATAGATCTTGGCTTTCTTTATCTGTTCGAGCAGGACTGGGATCAGAGGTAAGGGTAGCGATTCTTCACAGTGATGGCGTTTAGTGCTCTAAAGTCGATGCACAACCGCAATTCACCGTTCGCCTTTGGTATTAAGAAAAGAGGAGATGCCGCTGGAGACTTTGAAGGACGGATAAACCCCAACTCCAAATACTTGTCTAGATATGCTCTAAGATTAAGATTTTCAGGCTCTGTGAGGGCGTATATTCTCCCACTAGATACGACTGCCCCTGGAATGAGATCGATTTGACAGTTGTACTGTCTATGGGGTGGTAATCCTTCTGCTTGGACCTCATTGAACACATCACCATATTCTCTATACAATAAGGGTAATTGTATGTCCTTTTCGGCAGCGGTGGCTATACATTGGCCAAGAGCTAGAGCAGTAGCAGGCCCTTTTGGTGCTCTTAAGCAATGTTCCAGACAGTAGGGGGAAGTCATTCGTACAGTTCTGGTCACCCAATTGATGTCAGGGTTATGTTTTTGTAGCCAGGGTAACCCAAGAATTATTCCGTATTGTGGAGCGTGAATGATGTTGAACGTTATGTTTTCCATATGGGTTGCTCCATACCGAACCTCTATGTCTTCGGAGTGATACCCTATGGGTCCTGTGTCCAATTGCCTACCATCCACCGCATACACTTCTTCCGGTTTCTCTTTGGGTACTAACACTATGCCTCTGCGCTGTGCTTCTCCCAAATCCATGAACGTGCCAGTGGCTCCGGAATCGATCATGGCCGGTATTGTGGTCCCTTCTGACCGTATGTGTAACATTATGTCAATGAACAAATGTCCTTTAGCAGTCGGGCCTTTGTTCTGTATGGAAGGGAGGTATGTCTGACTCCAAGAAACCCCTTCTCCTTTCTTTGAGTCGATTAGTTTTCCGGAACCGTATCCAAAACAGCATTGGTCAGTTTACTGCTACGGAATCGATTAGTCTTCGGTTTCACAGGGCATTCCCTATCTGCAGTAAAGGATTCCGCGCGCCTGTCAAACACTTTGAGGAATTCTATCTTAAATGCCTCCCAGTCATGCAAGAGCGGGTCATCTCTGCTCACTAAAGGCACTGCCCATTGCGCCGCATCACCCGCTAAGTAAGAGATGAGGAAGGCTACTCTGGCCTGATTGGTGGGGAATGACTTCTGTTTACAGGAAAAATGAAGCATAACTTGCGTTAGAAATACCTGCACCTTTCCCGAATCCCCATGAAACCGTTCTGGAGGAGCCAACGGAATGGAAACAGGCATTTCTACCACTACCTGGCTTGTGGGTAACCCAGCCGGACCACCCGCATCAAATGGATTTCTTTGCAGGCGCTCCACCCTGACCCTTAGGTCGGCCGTTTCCTGCCTGGAGGCCGCTAGCTCCGCCTGCACAGTAGCCAGTACCGCTATAACATCATCAAGAGTGGCCATACTAGCACAACCCGACCGGGAGGACTAGTATTCGTGGGTCAGAAATTCTGTCAAGTATTGAGTCCTCCGGATCGGTTTGATGCTCAGTATGGTCCACCTCTTGATCTGCCCAGCCTATAACGCCATAATGGCACAGGTCAGTGGGAGGATCAAGTGAGGGAAGGGAAGGAAGGGAACAGCGTGGAGGGAGACCTGAAATGACAACAACAATCATGAATCCCTATAATACATCCTACCAAGGTACGTTCTCAAATGCTGACAATGAGTCACATATGGCCACAATATATATACCTGTAAAAGAAACAAAGAACGCGCGTAGAGGATGAAGAAGCTGTGACTTAGATCTAGTTGGTTATAGTATTTCCATATGGCATCTGTTTGAAAACCTAGAACAACATATCCAACTAGACATGTAACACAACATGTAGGCATGTAGACAAAGGGCCCTGTATATTGTTTTCCCTACATGGCACTTGTCTATATAACATACCGCTCCTGATTACCCCTGTTAGGATAGAGTTAGAAAACAAAGAATGATACTATACCGATGCACTTATATCCAGATATATATATATATATATATACATATATATATATATATATATATATATATTACTCCAGAATATATATATATAGTACTCCAAGAAATGATAAAGTCAACTCGCCTTTATCTATGGACAGGTTAAATCACCCTTGTCTTCGTAATCAGAATATATAAAGCATAACGCACAACTGAATACCTAAATATCCCTGAGGAAAGAATCCTGCCACCGGGAATAGGCAAGTCTCCAGTAATAGTCCATGCATAAAAACCATAAGGGCCTATATTATTGTCACCCTCATTCCAAGAGGTGTATAAGGACGGTGATTGCCAGGGCACAGTTATCCGAGCAATAACGAGCCTGCCTCCGCAAGAGCTTGCTCACCAACGGAGGACAGGTAGAACACGCAGTAGACCAGCCAGAACGAGCCCGCCTCCGCAAGAGCGTGCTCACCAACGGAGGGCAGGTAGAACACGCAGTAGACCAGCCAGAACGAGCCCGCATCCGCAAGAGCATGCTCACCAACGGAGGGCAGGATACAAGGAACAGGCAATACAGAGCGTCGGTGCATGAGCACCCTTACCAGACCTCTGTGGAACACCGGAACACCAGGATACAAGGCGCCAGGAGGAACGAAGAATTTCCGACGCGTTTGCGAGCGCCTCCACTTCCTATGTAGGCGTTCCCTCGCTGCGTCGTGCGTGCCCCCGCAAAACCTCACGGGACATGTAGTCTTGCCTCCGTCCTTCCGGTAATCGCGACGGTGAAATCCTGGGAAAGGAACGCGCGGTGTGTCGTTTGCACAAGCGCGCTCGAGGCAACAGTGATCGTAACACAGTCACAGTAATACAAAAGATTAAAAAACAATATTTGGTGCTCAGAAAAGAGTCACAAGTTTTGTTGCCTATGCATGAATTAATCTAGACTACCTTGAGGATGGTTCTAAAAATCTAAAGAGTCTCTAAATCAGCAATTTGCATAAAGGAAATTATAACAAGGCAAGGGAAAAATAGGTAGGGAAGGTGTCAGCATTTCAGAAGCTTCGTCAAGTGACTTCTATGGATCAAAGTGTAAGTGTTAGCCTAAGCCACACTTAAGAAAGAATCAAAGTAAGCATAGAGGTCTAAATCTCTGAGTCCAGGGAAAATGCTCTAAGCATTCAGGGGAAAGTCTCTGAAGGAATGTCAAAAGGGATCTGAAAGGATCTGAAAGAAGTCTAAAGGGCATCTGAATCTCCAACAGTGTGAACACTAAGTTATAACACACAAAGTCCTCTAGGTAATACCCCTTTGTACGCATCATCAGGGTTCCATTATTCTTGTCCATTTCTCATGTCGCTGACTGAAACATCGGGGGAAAGTCTCACACTGGACATGGGAACGACATCGCCTTCTCAAGCACAGGTTAGTTCACAACATTGCTGAATAGGCCTTTCAGTTGACTCTCTGGTCCCTCGTGTTCTTTTGTTAAGATTGTCTTCTCAAGCTCTCACCTCTATATCTAGTACAGTAATGTATCTATTCTACAACTAACAATGCATGTGAATACTTGGAAGAAATGTCACATTAGCATAAAAAATAGTTTTTATGCAGCATGGTGAAATACAGGCCTACTGAAGACAACTTAAAGCCTTAACTCAATGGTGCGCAAAATATGCGTGTGCACATTTAAACACAAATGAATATAAGTTTCTAGTGCATTAGATTAAAATTACATGTAGCATTCAATAAGTCTTTAACATAATAATGTGGAAGTATAGCTAAGAACTACATTTAAATCACGTATATTAAATATTAATGCACACATTTCATAACTCATTGTTATAAGTGAAATCACACTACACACATGAGGATGGGTTCTATGTAGTTTGCTAATCAACAAATGTCATTCAAGGTATTAAGGCACACATTATAAAAGTCGAATTTCATCTATATAGTAAGTGCATTATCTACTAAGTAAGGATGGTTTATTAATTTCTTATTAGATTCAGTTAAAACACAATATGAGTACATTCTCTAATCCTACAGTGAATGCAAATGCACTCTTTAATAATGATGTCAAGTGCAATATTTAAATTAATCATTAAAGCACACATGAAACGTGACCATTCATATCATGTATCTTGTTAAATTTTTGTGATGTGTAAAGAGTTGGCAATTTTGCACTGCACCAATAGTAACTGGGTGTATGTAAAACATAGTGTGTGTAATGATGTAGATGTAACTAGACATTTAAAATTGAGACTATAGTTAGACACAGAGCAATACAATATGTAAATATGGCTGTCAAAGGAAACCCTCTATCCGCCATCTGTGCAGTGTGGACTGTGTCTGAGTCAGAAACACTGTCAGAATGGTTTCTGAAAGCTAACACTTCGAAGACTAGGCTTCCCTCAAGTCCCGCTGCCCCAGTATGTATGCTGAACAGCAGTGCCTACAAAGCTGTCAGATTGCAGGAGGAGATTGTGGATTACACTTAATTGGTTGTTTTTATGTCTTTCTCCTTTTGTAATGTATTTCTAAATAACTAGCAGTGCCAATGGCTTATCAAAACTGTGTCTTGAGTTAATATTTCTGTCTGTATAGAATAAAAGAAGGGCACTGCTTTTGTATAATTCCTCTGCACATTTACATTTTTCTTTTTTTTTTTAAACATTTTTATTTTGCATCTTACAAAAATAAATACTGTATACAGCAATAAGAAAAAGTGAACTTCTATAAACAATGGACAAAAACCACTGTGAGAGATTACTTCCTCTGGTACAGTTGGCATTGATACAGATATAAATATTTGCGGTATTAATGTCATTAAACGTTGTTTATCCAGTAACATTAACTTACGGTATATGTCTAGGGGAGATTGATGGGTTACTCGGTTTCGTCTCAGTTCTGGCACCCTCAGTCATGCACATGGTTCTATTCCTTCGCCCTCTATTCCCAGTCCATAGTATCTCAGCCATGGACCCCAGATCTTAGTGAATTTCTTCAGGCACCTTCTTGCCTGGTACGTGACCCTTTCTGCTCCCATATAAAGGTCCATTCCCTTCGTCCATTCTATCAGTGTGGGGGGAACCGGGGCTCCCCAGTGTCTAGCAATGTCTCTTTTGGCCACAATCAGCCCCATATTACATAGCAGGAGTTTGTGACGGGGGAGATCCACCTCCGATGGTATGCCTAGAAGAACATATTTGGGATCTATGGGTATCTGTGTCTCCAGTATCTTACCCAGTTCTTCTATTATTTGGGACCAGTATAGTTTTATGCGATTGCATTCCCATAGTGTGTGTATGTACGTCCCTTTCTCTACCTTACAGCGGAGACATTCTGGTGTTGCACCCTTCCCAATTTTATATAGGTGCGTCCTGTCAAAATATACCCTGTGTAGAAACTTGAATTGTATCAACCTCAGTCGTAGTTTTATGGCCACTTCCCGTGGGTGCATTAATGCTGCCTCCCAATCTATTTCTTCCAGCTCACCCGTGGTGACCTCCCATTTCATTCAAAGCGGTTTTAGGTTGTCTGGCATGTTGTTATAAGTGTTTTATATGTCCATAAGACTGCTTTGTCTGTGATTTCACGCTGCAATAATCTGCCCTCTAATGGTGCGAATTCTGGGAGTTCTGATGCGTCCAGCTTCTCTGCTCTCCACGCATGTTGTAGTTTTAAGTAGTTGTATCCTTCAGCTTATATTCGTGTTGGAGTGAGCTAAAAGAGATTAGGGCGCCCTTCTCTATTATGTCTCCCAATCTGGATATCCCTATCGTATCCCAAGTTCAGAGGACTTTCAATTTGCCTATTTCTGGTAGGCGTGTCCCCTCCCCTAACGGAGTCTCTCTTGTATGTTTCTTATCCCATTTCATTTGGCGTTCTGCCTTTTTCCATGCTTCTATTGCCCTTTGGGTTGCTGGGAGTAGTTGCTGTATTCCTTTGCCCCCATATAGGTAGTGAAGGTGTGTGTGGGGGTAGAATTGAAGCCTCTCAAGGGCATTTGTTGGGTGTTCTCCCGACAGGTGTCCCCATTCATTTATGGCGATCAGGTGTGCAGCAGGGTAGTATGATCTGAAGTCTGGGAGCGCTATCCCCACATTATATTGACTACGTTGAAGTGTTTGTAGGCTTACTTGTGGGTGTCCCCCATTTCAGAGAAGTGTGCGCATCTCTGCGTCTATCGTTTTAAAAATCTCTTCAGGAATTTTGTGATGCATTTTGGAGGACTTATAGCAGCTTTGGAAGTGTGATCATCTTATACATGGCCGCCCTACCTAGTAATGTCAGGGGGAGATTTCTCCATTGCTGCACGTCTTCATGGAATTCCTTCAGCACCCTTTTAATGTTTTTGTTAAGACTCATTGATATGTTGGTGGTTATATAGAGGCCTAGATATCTGAACCCTTCTTTGTTTACCTGTAGTTGGCTGGGGAGACCTTGCACCTCCAGGCTCTTCCCCACCGGATACAAATTAGATTTATCCCAGTTTTTACGATAGCCAGCGTGCCACCCATAGTCCTCGAATACCTGCAGTACAATGGGAAGTTACACTTTTGGGTTTGTGACATACAAGAGGATGTCGTCCGCGTAGAGTGAGATACGCTAATGTTTCAGCTGTTCTGAGTTGTTGGTAAAGCCCCATATGTCTGGGTGGTTCCTGATCAGGCATGCTAGTGGTTCTAGTACCATGGCAAAAAGTAGGGGAGATAGAGGGCACCCCTGCCTAGTGCCATCCGTCGATGTTACCCAGTTTATCCGCACGCAGGCTCTCGGGTTTGTGTATAGTAGGTCTATCTAGGCTATGAGGGTTGGGCCAAACCCAAATTTCTGTAATACTTGGCGCATGAATGGCCAGTGAACAGGGTCAAATGCCTTTTCTGCGCCTAAAGATATGAATATGTGCGGGTCGGGTCTGTTGTGCATTGTGTCCAGCCAGTTGGCCAGCCTGCGAAGGTTGTATCTCGTGGCACTTTTGGGCATGAATCTGGTATGGTCGCAGTGGATTAAGGATGTAACCACCGGTAGTAGTCTTGTTGCTAGGGTCGTGGCCAGAATTTTTGTCTCGACATTCAATAATGATATGGGTCGGTAGGACCCACATTCTAGTACTGGTTTCCCTGGTTTATGGATTGCCACAATTGTGGCGCTATGGAGGTCAAGTGGGAGAGTACCATCTGTCTGGGCTGCCAGGTACATTTTCAGAAGATGTGAGCCCACAGGGCCGTATTAGTTTTAAAAAGTTCTGCTGGTAATCCGTTGGGGCCCGGAACTTTCCCTGACTTCTGTTTGGCAATGGCTGCAACAACTTATTCCAGAGGTATTTCATTTTCAAGGGATGCTTTGTCTTCTACAGATAAAGTGGGGGTGGTAACTGTGCTGAGATAATCCCTAACTTGGGTGTCTGTTGCCAGCGGTCTATCTTTGTAAAATTCCACATAATATTGTGCAAAGACCTCTGCAATGTCTTGGGCGGTCGTATATGTGACCCCGCCTCTCTGTATGGCTGCTATCCACCTCACTTCCCTTTCTATCCTACGTAGCCACGCGCGTAGTCTTCCTGCTCTATCGCCCGTTTCAATAGAGGCGGTGATGCATTGCTATGAGCTGGGACTGAGCTTCTTTTTGGGCTAGTGCATGGTATTCTTTACGGGTAATAGCGATCTGGTGCGTAATGTGTCATTCGTTGTCCTGGTTCAGACGTCCCTCCAGTTCTAGGAGCTTGCATTCTAGCGCTTCTATTTCTTGGGACTCTCGCTTCCGCTTATGTGCTATAATGTTCTGTGCCCTGTCTCGGAGTACCATTTTGTATGCTTCCCATAGAACCACCGCTGAGGACACTGTACCTTTGTTTTCAAGGAAGTATAGTTCTGAGTCTACCCTAATCTCACGATCTTCCGTCTCATCTCGCAGTTCCCACGCGTTCAATCTCCATCCCGATCGCTTTCTGCGTGGTTGTCCTCCCACTGAGAGCCATAGGGACAAGTGATCAGACAGCCCCCTTGCCAGGTACTCTGCCTTCTCAACACCCCTACCTCATCCGCCGGGGCAAAAAGGTGATCAAGTCTAGAGAGGACCCTGTGAGTACCTGAGAAAAAGGAGTACGTTCGTTTTGTGGGGTGGTGTTTGCGCCTCAGGTCGACCAGACCTAGTGTGTTTAAAAACCCAGCTACTTGCGTTGTCTTCTGTTGTCCTGGTGTTGTATGTGTGCAGTCTATCAGTGTGTCTACCACATCATTGAAATCTCCTCCGATTATATGCGTTGAGGGTGCCGAATCTACTAGTGTCCCCGCCACTTTCTCAAGCGTGCATTTTTGCAGTCTGGGGGGGCGTACACGCTGACCAGTGTGAGTTCTCTCTGCCCCCATCTCCCTTGTATCACCACAAATGTGCCATACGGGTCTACCCACTTTTTAACCGTGTGAATGGGGGGGTTCTTTTTAATTAGTATGACAACCCCTCTAGATCCTGATGTGTACCCGGCGTGTGCCAGGGTTGTGTAGGCTCCTCTTCCCAAGAATGCGCATTGTATACCTCGGAGGTGTGTCTCCTGGAGTAGGATTATGTCCGGTTTTAATTTCATAAAATAGTTGGCCACCAGTCTCCTTTTGATCTTATTTCCGAGCCTGTTGACATTCCATGTCAGAACTGAGAACCCACCCTCGCCTTGTGTTGTGGAATACATTCCCAGCCATAATGCCGCATTGTTTGTTTCGGACATCGTTCATGTAACTCTTATCTTGTCTATTTTGTGATGGTGCATACCTCTCTCTCAGTTGAACTTTATAACTCCCAAACCAAACTTTAAACCCCCCTCTCCACTCTTTCCCTTTACCCACGCTCATAGCCCTAACCGTCAACGTGACAACTGCAGCGTAGGTTAAGCCTGAGAGGTCTGTAACCCTCCCCCTGTAGCTTCACTACCTGGAAGTTACCCCCCCCCCACCCATCCCTAGGAATAATAGGGAAAGAGAAACAAAAGGAAAGTTATTTCCCACTCTAGATTAGGCACCGGAGTGGTGCAGAGTGTGGAAGTTCAGGGGTCACTTAGTGCCGTCTTACTGTCCTTTGGCTTCCGACAAGTCCTTCTTCCTTATTCCACCTCGCCTCCTTCTTGTAATTGTTGTTGCGGCAGTTCTTGAACAGCTGTATCTGATTCTGGTTCCTCCATATTGGCGATCTTTTGGAGGAGTGGATGGTCACTGTCCGTGTCTACAGATTGCTCCTGCTCGGATGGGTCTGGGGTAGTGGCTGCTCGGGTTTTGGATTTCCTCTTTCTGTCCTTTATCTGCTTGTCCTCCTCGCTCCCTGCGGAGTGGGCTTCCAAATCTGGGTGCCTCATTTGTCTATAAGGTATTCCCGTCTGTGACTTGTTTGACCTGTTAGTTCCCCGATTTCTCTTCTCTCTTTTCTGCCACTGTTCAGTGCATCGTAGCTGGTCTTGATGTTGCGACTCTGGGTCCTCTTGGTTACGTCTCAGCATTGGGAGTTCCTCTATCCACCTCCGGGCCTCCTCCGGCGTCTGGAAGAAGAGCGATTTGTCCATATATATGACCTTCAATTTAGCCGGGAAGAGCAGCATGTATTGAATGTGCAAGAGTCTCAATTTTGCTTTAACGGAGTTAAAGGTCCGTCTTTGTTTCTGAACTTCCCTTGAATATTCTGGGATTACCATGATCTTGGCATTGTTGTGTCTGACCTCACCTCTGATCCTCATTTCCCTCAGTATCAAGTCTTGGTCTTAGAAGTTCAAGAAGCGTGCTATTAGAGGGCTTGGGGGAGCTCCCGCTAATGGTCTAGAGCCCGGCATCCTATGTGCTCTCTCAATTACAAAGCATGAGGAGAATTGAGCTGTGGGGAGGGAGTCTTTCAGCCACTGGGTGAGGAACAGTCCTGCTTCCTTCCCCTCTGTACCTTCCAGAAATCCCACAAAGTGAAGGTTGTTCCTGCGGGCCCTGTTTTCAGCGTCATCCACCCTCCATGCAACCTCTTTCATGGAAGTGGCGAGGCTCGTGACTTCTTTACGGAGCGTGTGGGGTGTGTCTTGAACTTCTGAGATACGCTGTTCCGCCTGCGTGACCCTCTCCGACACGTTTCGCAGGTCTTGCAGCAGGGTGACTTCGGAACGTACCTCTTCAATTCTCCCCTCCAGGGCTTCTCTGGATGACTGTATTGCTTGCAGGAGGGTTGTATTATCTGGCTGGGGGGGCGTTTCACCCTCCGCCCCCTGAGGTGGGCCGACGACCTTTGTATAACGGTCCATTCTCCCCTGTCTCGACGGTTTGGGCTCCTTTTCCTTGACCATAGTGTGTAATTCATACACTCGGGTAGTTGCAGTGGGCTTTCATCCTCCCCTTCCGGTATGACGCCTTAAAGTCGGATGTTCGGTATCTGGCTGTTCGCCCCGTTTCCCCCATCTGCTGGAGTGTGGGGCCTAGCGTGAAGGATCACCAGTGTAGGGAGATCGGGGAGTCTCCCTTTGAGTAGTCCCTACTAGGGATCTTACAAACCTTGGCTTTTCTCCATTTTTCTACACTTTGCCCCACCTTCTGCCACTTCTTTGGTGTTTCAGCCTCTTCGTACCTATGCTCTTGGGTCATACAGGGGGTGCGCCGGAGATTTCTTCCACTTCCGTGTTTCTAGAGTCCTTCCGTCCAGGCAGTTCCTTCAGGGGGTTTTTCTCTCTCCCCCCAGACCAACCCGGTTGTTGCCTTGGTCCTGGGGTATTCCGGGTTCCTATGGCATCCCACCACTCTCCTCCTCACAGCCTCTCTTTAACTTACTTGGCTTGTCCTCTTTCTCATATGTCTGTAGACTGGGTAGTGACCGGTGTGTGGGACACTGTGTCCAGTGGCGTAGCCGATCTCTATTGTGCGCAGGCTTTTGTCCCTGCTCTCTTACATAACAAGCGACCCTATTTAGACAGCCCCCAGCCGTTGCGGGAGGTGGTGGCGGTTTCCCTGTCTCCACCACCCCTGCTGGTTGCCTGGTGATGGGGCTTCTGAAATCGTGTAGGGAGCGGGTGTCCCTCTCTGCCGATGTGGGGTGTCTTCCTCGGTCTGCTCAGAGGTCAGGTTCTCAGGGCGTTCCACACCGCCCGGCTTTGCAGCCCCGCCCCACCAGTTGCAGTTCGTGCCCTCCTCGGCTGAGCCGTACCAGGCGTTTGCGTTGTTCTTGCCTCTGGCGGTGCAGCGACGCGATCCTGGTTCAGGCTCGCTTTCCCGGATGGGCCCACTCCACCACGGTCCCGGTGAGGATTCTGCCCCAGCTGTCCCTAGTGGCTACATCGACACCAGTCACCTCCGATCAAGTCTCCTAGTACGGAGGCCGGTAGTAATTTTCACCCGCCAGGATTGAGCTGTGTGTAGCGCTCCTCTTCGTAGCCTGGTCCTGCGCTACGGGTTCCAGTTTCCTTCCTCCTCGGCTGAGCCGTGCCTCGCGGTCGCGTTGTTTTCGCCTCCGACTGTGCAGCGGTGCGGTCTTTCCGGACGGGACCACTCAGCCACGGTCTCGAGGAGGGTTCTGCTCCAGTTGCTTCTAGGGGCCGCACAGGGACCAGTCACCTCCGGTCGTGGCTTCTAGCACAGAGGCCGACAGCCGTTTGCATCTGCCGCCATTATGTTGTTGTGGCGTTCTCTCTGTTTGTGCTCCGTTCCGGTGCTCCGAGGAGCCCTGGTTTCCCATCTTTGGAGCCAGTGAGTTTCCCCCTGTCTAGGGGAACTGGATTTTCACTCAGATGGCGAGGTAAAGGCAGGATTACAGGTAGGATCTTATTTAATTGTCGGAGCCTCCGTGGATTGCGACTACTCGGCCATGTTGCTGACCACGCCCCACCCATTTACAGTTTTTGGTGCAAAAGTAGTGCGTTTGGTGATGTGACATTGTAGGAAATTATTAAGGAATTGCTACATTCATAAGTCAAAATGTGCTTCAGTAAAATCTTGGTGTTCTTTTGTGTGTCTATCATTTCCAGTTTAGGAATCATTTTGTAATGGTCGCTTTTCATGAAAATTGACTTTTAATACCACTTGGAGTGGGTGATGCACTTTCTAACACTGGCAAAATGTTTTAGTTCTTTGAAGTTTATTATTATGCTCTATTGAAGCCACTAAAATTTCCATAATTGTCAGATTATACATATGTATTCAAACCCTTGGTTTTAACGGTTTAACATTCACTATTTCTTTTTCTTTTATTGTATTCAGTTGGCTTCCAGATTACACATCCAGGTCGAAAGAATGTGATGCAGGGGCTAATGTCCTGATAATTCCCCACGATATTGGCTGTGCTTGAAAATTGATAATGTAACCCCCCCGTCTTTTGACTTAATGTTACTGACCACTGGGATCAAACCCTAACTTGAGGGGAAATTCAGTCTCACAACCAAAATGGTTGCAGCAGGAAAGTTGAGGTTGAAGGCCTCATCATTGATATTGTTTTAAGCCTTTCCTGGCATTTCTGTGCGAGCGGTGCTCCGTTATAACTAGCATTATATAAGTATTCAAATAAGATTGCAACATGCACTATTCCACCATGCAGAAAAAAAGAGGTGTTTTGGGTATCGTTCCAAAAGAAAGATACTTAATGGAGAGCAATAGACAAAATAAATCAAAATTTTTATATTTTCTACAAAACAAATCAGGAGAGAACTCAGCATACCAAAAGTAATCTTTGAAACAGAACAAGATTGATTTAAATCATGGATTTCATTAATCTGGCCCTCAAATAATTTCCCACAGGTTATAAACTCTTTCATAGTGAAATAACATGTGTATAAAATAATCTGTTTCAAAGTCTGTTATAAACAGACAATAACATTTGAGTAGTAGGAACAGACTAAGAGATTGAGTATATTCCAAGCCAGATGTTATCACCAGTGGTGGCTGGTGACATTTGAAAGTGGTGAGGCGTAAACTTTCTGTTGGAGTGCACCTTGGCGAGCGAGCGCAGCGAGCGAACCCGAACATCTTAAGGGGGGCTCGAGAAAATTTTGAAAAAAGAGTGTGTAAATGGTGCATTTTCAAGCAGATTTGAGAAGCAAGAAGGTTAATAAAGCAATTGTGAAAGTGCAGTTATTACATTAATAAAAGTTCAGTAACCTCCAAAAAGACATCATCTTATATAGGAGAGTAGCCAAACACCAAAACAATGAACATCCATATTGTTAATCGCATTGCTCTACGTGAAACTGATGAAACTGTTACAACATGCAATAGTTGGACAATGGATGTCAACACTTCAGCGCTCCCCCCTCACTTTCAGATATTATGTATGTACAGTCGTATTTGTGTAGAGAAATCCTATCTGTGTCGCAACGGACAGCTGAAACAAGCCACTACATTGTTCAAGTGACGTCCCCACCCATGGCATTTTATCAACTTCAACCACTGTTTCCAGCGCGACGCATGACTAAAAGATTATGGCCTAGCCAGGGCTGATTATTTAAAATAAACCTCCCTGAATCCTCGGTGCATTGTGGTGACAAAAATAACAATGATTAAAAATCCACATATATTTCCGAACAAGTTGTCTGCAGGCTGCCACGCATATCGCATTAAAGGCACCTGCAGGGCAGATATTCTGAGGAGCCGTTGCTGTGTTATGATTGCAGAGAACAGGGCGCTTGCCTGTTGTCTGCTTGCATCTTATCAGGCCATCGATCTCACCAACTGACAGCAGCCGGTGCAGGGCTGCAGTGAAAACGCCCTGGCACAGGATGACAAGTGGCCGCGTGTGTGAATCTGCAGCTCAGGAAAGTGGAGTATCGCCCCACCTTATTAACACTATCCTATAATCAGAGCGCTCGAGTTGTTTGTCAAAACAGGGCCATCATTTCGAAGATCCTGTGTGGGCCGCTGTGGAGGTTAATGAGGGAACTGCGCAGCCCGAGCCAGCATTACAAAATGTGCTGTGCGCCAGGTGGCCGTACACATACATATACACTGTGCCACATCACTATGCGCCTCTCCTGGACCAAGCAGTCATTCTCAAGTACGCTGTGCACACATCACCCACTCTCCGTCCTATGCACCTCTCCTGCAGGTGACAGGCACTCATTCTCAAGTACGCTGTGCACACATCACCCACTCTCCGTCCTATGCACCTCTCCTGCAGGTGACAGGCACTCATTCACATGTACGCTGTGCACGCATCGCGCACTGTTTGCACAACACTATTGCCCCTCTCCTGCACGGCGCATTCATTTACGTTTACAACACTATTGCCCCTCTCCTGCACGGCGCATTCATTTACGTTTACAACACTATTGTCCCTCTCCTGCATGGCGCATTCATTTACGTTTACAACACTATTGCCCCTCTCCTGCACGGCGCATTCATTTACGTTTACAACACTATTGCCCCTCTCCTGCACGGCGCATTCATTTACGTTTACAACACTATTGTCCCTCTCCTGCACGGCGCATTCATTTACGTTTACAACACTATTGCCCCTCTCCTGCACGGCGCATTCATTTACGTTTACAACACTATTGCCCCTCTCCTGCACGGCACATTCATTTACGTTTACAACACTATTGCCCCTCTCCTGCACAGCGCATTCATTTACGTTTACGCAGTGCACACATCACACAGTGTCTGCAGTCGCCCGGCATGACTCGGGGGTATGCGCGGGGAAGGGGGGGGGGCATTTAATTAAATAAAATAAAAACAAATAAACTTACCAGGATGAGGCATCTCCTCCGCCGGTCCCGCCTCGCATCACGTCTCCGAGTCCTCTCATGGCAAGTGGCAAATCATAAGACTGGATCCGACTGGGGGCGGCTACTCGACTGTATCCTGCCATTTGACAGGGCATGGGGCGACTGTATGTCACCGCCCGAGCAGGATTCTATCTTCAGACTCCTGCACTACACTAGGCATGCGCAGCATGCCTAATGTAATGTCAATGGAGTGGGGTGCTGAAATAAAAGCGCTCTTCTCGCAGATGCGCAGTCGGAGTCCAGTTCTGGACTCCTGCTGCTCTCGCCTGCGTGCGTGCGCTGTGCGTTTATTGTTGAATGCCTGTCATGCGCACTTGAGGCTGTGAAGCAGCTGCCAGCACAGGCCGGAAATGTAAACAGACGAATTGCGTCTGCCGTCTGCTTACATTTCTTGCTGCCTGTGAGCAGTTTTTCTTGTTGATTCTGCCTAGTGGGGCGCTGCCCCGGCGCCCCTATGGACCAGCCGCCACTGGTTATCACATAACAATATAGGTAAGACATTTCCAAATCAGATTCCCACTGCAATTCAGCAATGGTCTTTTCTGTAGAGTCTGATGGCTCATGCATCGTAGGCTAATGCACAGGACATTTCTACGCTAGGTTTTTGAGACAATGCAGAATTATCAAATTCTGAGTATTGGCAGCAGAGAAAAAGCGTAGACTGCGTAAAATTGTGTTTACTAGAAGCACATATTTTGAGTATGGCTGAATAGGTATGCAGGAAGTATATTGTAAGTCATGAAATGAGATGAAGGTATCTGTCAATAATTGACATAACCAAACAATATTTTCAACAAATCACATTTACAATAAATTGATCTGTTTTAATCTTGGTGAGAACGAGCTTAGATTACTAGTATTACTTTTCCTTAAAGAAAAAGACAATTCCATCTAGGAATGGGATTAGAAGCACATTTGTGTAGCCAATATTAACCTGGTGTTCTCTGATCTATAAATATTAAAATCATGTTGTATCTTGGTATGGGGAAAGGGATGCTTTCTCTCAATTCAAGTTGTATGAAGCCACAGTCTTTTATACATAGAAACGTATTTGCAGTAGTTTTACTCAGTTCTAAAATTGTTAGGTATATTGCAATCGGTGGGAGGACTTTGCTAATTACATTACTATTTATAATAAGGCATATTTTATAGTGTTTTGTTATTGATAAATTTGGTTTAAAAATCACTTCATATCAATCCCTCTCCTTGCATTAGACTGACTACTCCCAAAAGATGTGGACGGTTCTTTAGATCTCTAAAACTCAATGGAATTATAGACAATTCTCAGTGATGGCATCCGTCTTCTAGAACAAAATGACATCTCTATTTGATCGATCTTGAGTCAATGCAAAGCAGTTTAAGCTATATATTTTTCCTGTACTTTAACTCTCCAGTCTAATAAAGACACTGCTCAATTTTCGATGCAGCAACAGGCCATTTCTGCTGTGACTTGATTCTGTAAAACCAATGTGACATTAGTGTCCTTCCCTCTGCAGTTACAACTTGTTAAAAATGTAATCTGTTTGGATAATCAAAGCACAATTATTATATTTAATGCTGATGAAATTGTTCTCAGGGTGATAGTTAAAAGGGGGAATCCTTTTCTTTAATACTGGGTAGGATGTCGAAAGATTTGAACTGTCTAAAAATTGCTTGCAGTGTGTTATCTGGGCTTGGTTAACAGTTGTGACGTTATCAGGCACATTCCCCTCCTGTTCTCAATCTGTGCATCAAAGACAACAAAAACAAAAATACTTTTTGGGCTAAATTGTAATTTATGACTTCATAAAGCGGTGGAAATTTTTAAATTGAATTTTCAAATTTCACTTGGTACTACAATTACGTTTTGAGAATGTACTGAGGTACTAAGTCAAATAAACGGGAGGAAAATGGGTGTTCTGCAATAGAGGCCAATGCGAATGATGGGGAGAATCATAACTTCGTTATGTGGGTATTCACGAACTCTCCAAGTGACTTTTGCCAACATATTTGCACACCTAACATTCGTTTGGAATAAGTGTGCAAATAGGGTGCAATTTTGCCCCAAATACTGCCTTGTTTTCAGGGGCATAGCAACATGCTTTTCTCCATGTGGAGAAACAATGGGAGATAAAAGTTAAATATGCACGTTACAGATATTGCTGTAGATTCTTTTCACTGCAGACAATCTGCAGAAAAAATGTAAGTGCAGGAGTATGCCTTGAAGTCTGACTTGCATACATTTCATTGTATTAACAAAATTCAGAGACTGTTATTAGAGGGGTTAACATTTTCATTAACTTAACCCCAAATGTTAAACTCTTTCTGATTTGCAGACTCATTAAAAAAAATATGATTTTCTTTTACATTTTGAACTTTAAACTGTTAGTATTGAAGTTAATATTATTAGGGACCAGAGAGTGTCCTTAAGATCTTAAACACCCAGCGTGTCATTTACCTGCTGCTTTGTTCCCTGTTAGCTGTACTCTGAAGATGCAGTTCCCCTTTGCACATCGCCTACAATTGAGAGGACTTGATGATTGGCTTCATAAATCTTTGTTAGCTCGAAGGCCAGGCCCTGCCACTTCAGATATAGCCTCAGTGACTAGGCTGCTCAAACCTCCAGCATGCAATCTCGGCTGTCTGTTGTCCTGCCTATCAATCTGAGATTTCTTGATTGTTCCGCCCGCGGTCCTTCGATGTGCTGTGGACCCACCCAGCCCCTTGCGTGTGTGAACCACAATGCACTTTTCAGACATTTTCAGTCTGATTCTAGAGTGCATCAAAGTACATATCACCCTTTAGCATGCAAGTGATTTGTTGGTAAATTGTGACAAGCTTCCCTTCTTTCCTTACCTTGTTAGACCATGTGACATTCTTCAACTCCGCAGATCATTGCGTTTTTTCTCCAGAGGGATACGCACTGGTCAGGCATAGCTTCTTTCGCTCTCCAATGGTTCATTACATATCTGATAAATCACCAACAATTTGTGAACCTAAACAGTTTTCAAGCTGCCGTTGCGGCCTCGGTCTTCTTGGGTTCCCCAGGGTTTGAGGCTCAGGTTGGCATGGTCTTTGATCGATGAGCCGTCTCTGTTGTCTGTCAGGACGATACTCGTTCTCATTCCACGGGCATGCATGGCCTCAGCACTGCCTTGTGTGAGCAATGAGTTTAGTGGCTAGCGTGGTGCTTACTAACAGATTGCTGTGCTGCTAGTACAGATTTCTCTGCCACAATTGTATTTTAGGTATTACACTGTCATACGTGATGCACATTTAATGCTCCTCAGGGGTCTCATGGCGGCGCGGA
Source organism: Calotriton arnoldi (assembly GCA_963921515.1). NCBI lineage: Eukaryota > Metazoa > Chordata > Amphibia > Caudata > Salamandridae > Calotriton > Calotriton arnoldi. The sequence continues at coordinate 343,624 of CAWUFW010003044.1, read as the reverse complement.
ACAGCATAGTAGACGCTGTAAATAAATAACGAGCACTTTCTGGTGCCTTTTGAAATTGGGATCAACTGTCTATAGTGTACTTCTCTGACAGCTTAGGAATGCTGTAGGAATATCAACAGTGTATACTTTTTGAAGCAGACTATAAATCCTTTAAATTATGAACGAGTTCTGGTTTTGTGTAGAGCTTTAGCCAGGTGGGACATACATAGTAATTATCCACAGATGCTAATGAATCAATACATGAAGTCAACAAACTAAATAATCTGCTTGCAAGATTTCTCAATTAAATGTCATTTAATCAGGCTTTGTGTGAATGGGAATTTAAAACATTTATGCACAACTTTTCTATGACAAGCCTTACCTCTGTTCACCAGAGACCCTCACATTTATAGTGCGGATCTGCAGTCCAGCCCTGGTTTAACCTAATACTGTGAAGTCAAACTTTTTATTTTACAAGCCACAGATAATGGCATGACACTTTAGCAACAGCTAGCAGCTTGAGTAAACAGGATTCTTGTTCCTTTATTATGAGAATATAATAAATCCTTTCAAATTAACACTTTATTTTTGAAGGATTTCTTAGGCAGTGCATACCACATGCAGTGTGCCTAAAAGCATTCTACAAAATGTCCATTACTTAACAGGTGACAATACTAAACCCCTTTCTGTTTCCATTATGTGCAGTTCGGGCAGTAGAATGTTGCATCACTATTTTGGGGTGAGAGTATCTATTTTTAATAATTATATCCTTGTGCACACTTCAAATGTGGTGGGTTCAAGTTCATAGGCATCTCTTGATTAGGAAAACAGCCTAGTTGTTACTTAACCCCTTCCGTGCTCATGACGAGCTCAGCTCGTCATGCTGCGCGGTAGCGCTGTGCGCATGACGAGCTGAGCTCGTCACGACCCCACCCGCGATCGGAATGTCCAGCACACGAGCGGAATTCCGATCGCGGTCAAGGGGTTAATGTAGTAAAATGTTGACAGTAAATTATTAACATAACATTACATGTGTATGTGTGAAGCGCACGTTCACCCAGAAGTGTATCTTGGTGCTGAATAACAGATGTTAATTTTTACCTAACTCAATGGTACTCATTTTATTGACCTCAGAAGGATGAAAGGCTGAGTGGACCTGCCGGGATTTGAACCAGTGACCATGAGGTCGAACACAGGCCCCTACAGTGGGCGCATTAGTCCACTAAGCCACCAGACCCGGCCTGCGAGACTAGAGATGTATAATCACTCAGGTTCTGGTGCAATCACACTATTCTTTCAATAGAAAATGCCATAAAGGCCCTTTGATCAAATGAGCACATCCTTTATTATGTGTATCGGTTTAGTTTAAATCCACGAGCAACATGAGAGAAGTGTGGTCTTTCTAGCATATCAAGTGGCAACACATTCCCCTGTTTGCATCTGGAAACTAGTAGCCATCTGAGATTGTGAAGTCATGGAGCAGGGGCCAGTATCCTCTGGCAGCTCCCGACAATACATGCTCTCATGCCAGCGACTACCGAGCTGAAAAGATCATGCATTCCTTTGACGTGTGGCATCTGCAGTAATGTCGGCTACCAGATGAGATTCTCTGATTATGGCTCATTGATATTGGTGTTTGCTGGTGGGTTCAGCCTGTGGAGACTCCGCCTCTGATCTGTTCAGCTGGTGTCCCAAGGTTTCTTCAGTCCAGGCAATACCTTGTCTCAAAAATGTTTTAGAAATGAAACACTGTAAGCACTAATCCTACCATTGGTTTTGAAGGAGAATAAATACAAAAAGTGATCAGGGCCAGGGTGATCAGGTCATACTCTTCTTATGTGCATTTGATAGACAAGTGCACTGGAGAAGGAGGGAAAGCGGATCAACATAACATGATGAAGGAAATTCACATGGCAGTCCTGTACCAGGGACTGAATGTGTGTTGAGCATGAGAAGGTGGATGAGATGAGGCCCACTGCGTGATGTGTTCCAGTCCTCTATGCAAGCAAGATATCAGAATCTGCTGTTTTTGTTTGTGTGGTCAAATTACCTTGAGTCTGGTAAGTTCTCCCTACTGTTAAAATGCGTCTATGTCTCAATTGAAGTGATGATATGTTGAATTTTTGAAGCCAACTGTGATCATAGATTTGGGTGGCCACAATGGTGTATTTAGACTAGGCGGGTGCAAAACTGTTTTAAGTAACTTCACAAAAGAGCATGCCTTGCAATCAAAAAGCAAGAACTATGGAAGCAAAAGGACAATTCTAAGGTGGCCGCCAAGCTGGAGCTCCCAATGAAGCTACGGGGCTAGGGATCACTCTTTTGTGAATATCCCTGGTTATGCCCCCCATCCACCCTGCTACACCACATCCCCCCACTACGAAACTTGGCTGTAACGTAACGATACGTCTTAAACCCCTGCAAAGAAGAACATTTTGGCATTAAACCTACCTGAAGTCCTGTCTGCGATGACGATGCTGCCTGGGACTGCCTCGGACGGAATGAGGAGCGGAGCGTTCTGAGTCTTGGTGGAAGCTGATGCCCCAGCTGCTGCTGGAGTCTCTTTCCTGCTGGAGTCTCTTTCCTGCCTCTCACCGAATCCGAGCTCCTAGTGTGGCGGTGAGGATCTTTTGGGCGAAGTAAGAAGCACACCCCCATCCCCCACTCCCCGCTGTCAAGATCTGGGAGTTTCCGTTGTTCCGAGGGTCCGTTCCGCCCGGCGGCATGGCTTCGTCCCACAGCTCTGTTGGAGCCGAACCCCCGAGCCTGGTGGGGCGGCGTTAAGAGCCCTGCTTCAGTCGCTGATGCTGCCTGCCGAGCATCCGAGCTCCAAGGGTTGAGGGAGACATCGGTGATGCCGTTGGCCCGAGGGTCCGATCTGCCCGATCCGATCTGCCCTGCTGCCGTCGGAGATAATGCCTGCCACTGCACCAGGAGCAAAGGCCCGTGCCTCCTGAGGTGCATACGGAGAGAACATTGCCGGCTTAGAGTCCGGAGCGCTGCGCACATCTATGCGCTCGTTGGTCCAATCCGCCCTGCGATGCTGCCACATTGCTGGTGCCAGGTACCGGGCGCCTGAGGGGCTGTTGGATGAGCCCTGATGGAGTTTCCGAGCGTAGCTCTGTCCGGCTGAGGTGACGCTGAGGAACCGCCCGTTGGCATGATCGCCCGCCTGGGCCTCTGGAGGTGCGGTGAAAGAACACGGTGCTCGATGCTCCCGAGCAGCTCGCTGGATGGCGAAGAAGTCCCGCTGGATGTGCGGCAAAACGATCCAGTGCTCGCTGCGATTCCTGAGCGTCCCCCGGATCCTGAGCGTCGCGCTGGATCGAGAGGAGCAACACGTCGAGATCAGGTGAAGGCTATGGCGTTATGCGTGCGTTGGGCCTGATCTCCTGCGGTCCCGTTTGATCCCCCTGCTGCCTTTTTGTCTTGCCCGTAACAAGTGAGGAGAAAGACCGGCATGTGGGTTCCAGCTCTATCCATTACTTCAGACCTGTGTTGACATGCGAGCCAGATCGGGTCTGAGGATTCCGGTTGGACTGTCCTGGCTCGCTCGGTGGCCCATGAGGTCAGTTGTTTACATGATGGGCGCCCATTTTGTTCGCCTCTGATAGTGTTTTGGTGAGGTTGGGCATCCATTTTGGCCTCCTCCCACGGAGCTGAAGAAGGGCGCCGCCCCCCGGCCATGAAAAGTGAAATGAGCTTGCTCCATTCCCAGTATTTGGCGGCCATCTTGGATTGGGTTCTTCTACATATATCCCACACATGGGCCTGCTTAGTTTGCCCCATCACCGCATAGTTGGAGATGGTTATTTCCTCTAAGGCCATGTATGAAACGGCCTGCCTGAACTGCCTACCATCTGAAGTTGTAAATCCAGGATTGCCTTCTAGTTACTATGTCCCAGTCTATTGTCTTTTGCTTGGATAATCTGACCTCTCATAGTTATTGGTCTACCCAACGGTACCCAAGGGTTGTGATTCTATTGCGTAGTGAGCAAGTGGGACTCAATTGCACACCAGCCTCTTATCTTTTAGCCCTGGTTAATCTGGCTCTCATAGGTGTTAGTCCACCTGAATGAACTCGAGGGTGAGTGGCTAGCAAATAGCATGCAATTGCCCATCCCAACCTAACCCCAGGACACTCTCCCTCTGCGTACACATCAAACCCCTTGACACGTCCCCGACCTCTGCCCAGACTCTTGGCCTACCTGCGCCTCCTATGGTCGGCGCAGACCTCTGCCCAGTCTATTTGCTTATCTAGGCTTCCTTGGTGAGGAGACAAGGTGGGTGCGGGTATGGAGCCGAAACCTCCGAAATGCATCTCTCCCAACCTAAAGCCTTCTGGCCAGAACGCTTTCCGAATCATTTATCCCCCGAACCTTTCAATAAATGCTGCAAAAAACTTCAAACATAGACTACGAAACCCTTATCTCAGGCCCCGTCTTCTCTATCAATAAGGGTGTTACCATAAATGATCTCATCTTCTACACTAAACGGCATGCTCAATGGCGGAAGGCCATTTACTCTCTTCTCAAGATCTCCACTTCCCTTAAAACTCCTCATGGTCTCAGAATGATAGTTGCGCCCTCCTCAGCCTATAGAGCTGAAGCCACCATCTCACTTTACAAAAACGGAACCATCCTTATCCAGGCCTCTGACCGCAATCTAATGTTGTTTGACAACTTTTTCCCCACCATCATGAAGACAGTCGCCAACTTCGGTGCCGCCCCCTTGGAGGGGCTGGCCCCTCAATGGTTCCCAAGACGTGCAAATTCTATCTCCCGCCTCTCCACCACCAACCGCTAACCCTACATCTGTTCCGAAGGGCCCCCTCTATTCAGAATAACAATTCCACTGCATTGCCCGTTGTGAACGTGCCGCGACAGCACAGTCATCACGAGAGTCTACATGCTCCCCCCCCCCTTCACGGTTAGCTAGTTCTAACTCCCCTAGCGCCACTGCTCACAACGCTGCCCGGATTCTCCCCAGGATCCCTTCCCCCCCCCCAGCCCAACCCGCAATCCCGACCTGGTCCGACTGGCGGGCAAGGGTCGCCTGCTGTCCGTCCCCTCCTCCCCTATCCTACACATCCCTCCAAGCAAGCAGTTCCATTTCCCAGAATCCCCTGCCCCGGGGACCACTCACTCGCCACCTGCCCTACTTTTCCCTTCCCCCACTAGCTATCCTCCGCCGCAGGGTCCCCGGGACCTAGCCTCACATCCACATTCACATACTTCATTGGAAGCCCGACTTAACGAGATTGCACTCTGCCTACAACAGCTTAAGGCAGATTTTCGTAGCCCTATCACACATCACTGAGGAGCTGTCAGTTAATTCCAGACTAAGCCGCTCCATTATGACCAATCTCCATCTACGCTCGCGCCCAGACTGCGGTTGCTCCTGGCGCCCTGCTCCCCCTATCCTAGGCGAACCGCGTCCCACACCACCCACACACCCCATAGGTGGGCCTCTGCTCCACACCCTAATGACCCCTCTCGCCCCTCCAGATGTAGAGCCTCCCTGTCTGTTAGTGATATTCATTCTCTCCTACTTTCATATGATCTGGCACTTCCCTCCACCCCATCAAACCTGCATCTAATTGAATCAATCCCCACTGATCCCTTCAGGGAACCTAGGCCAAACACCAGAACACTAAATGAGAACAACCTCACGATAGTCACCACCACTCTACCTCCACCAACGGACACCCCCGTTAGTCTCAAATGCGCGCTCCTAAAGTGCAGATCGCCTGTTAAACACGCTGCGGATATTGCCGATCTCATCATTGGCCTGGATCTTGACCTTGTAATGTTGACGGAAACCTGGCTAAATGACTCAGCCGCTCCCATCCTGGACCTTTTAATGCCTTCCAACTTTGATATCATTAGGTTGGACAGAACTAGTGGTCAAGGGGGAGGCATCGCATGCTTACAACGTAGTGATCTAACAGTGAAAGTCATTCATGCCGACCTCCTGCCGTCTTGTGAATACCTATGCATTGAAGTGACTGGTGGCAACAATCATTCTTGCAAACTGCACACGTTCTACCACCTCCCTCGCGACAACCTTCCCTTCCCAGAACAGATCATGGACATTATTGCAGCCAACGCAGATTTCCAGGGCACTCAGATCTTCCTGGGAGATTTCAACCTCCACTGGAATGATGTAAACGATGTGGTGGTCAATAGCCTTAAATCCTTCCTTCTTGACCTTAACCGTATCCAAATATGTGACAGCCCTACACATATCAAAGGAGCCACTTTAGATCTTGTCATTGGTAAGCCCAACTCCCTCCTCCTGGAGTCGATCCTCCCATGTGATTGGACAGACCACTATTGTGTTACCTTCCTCATCCTTGAATCGGTAAGAGCAAGCAGATCCCAACCTAAGAACCCAAAACAGTTGAAAAGATGTTTACGGAACATCAACTTTCAAGACCTGACGGCGCTCTGTGATAACATCTTGCCCCCCCCCCCCTATGAACATGTCGGATGTCCATGACCTTACAGCCCATTATAACCATGCAATGCTTAATGTACTTGACTCAGTGGCACCACTTCAGCTTAAAAGAGTGTCCTCTAAACTCTCCAAACCGTGGTTCAATGATAGTCTTAATGCCGAAAAAATAAATTTAAGACTTGCAGAAAGGAAGTGGCGATCGTATCCCTCCCTTGAACATCTTTGTCACTTGAGATCCTTGCGAAGCATATACAATAAACGCATCAGATGCTCAAAGGCCACCTTCTTCAGAACTCAACTAGATCAAGCAAAAAACCGTCCAAAAAAACTGTTCGAACTCATCAAGTCCCAAGCTAACAATCATCCTAACCTCTCGGCTCCAGTTCAAGGGACACTGCCAAACTGTGAAGAATTTGCTGTTTTCTTCACTGATAAGACTATTAAGATCGAGACTGAATTACGCTCGGCCCGTGATCACCTCTCGAGCGGTCCACTGAACACCCTACGCCCCTCAGAGTCGAATATCACTGACCCTTCACAGCCCTTCCTCCCCAAAAACAATGCATCTTGGAGTCTGTTCCAAACCTTGGATGAATCCACTGTACGCAAAATGCTGTTGACTTTGAAACCTTCCAATCACTACAACGACCCTCTTCCATCGAGCCTTTTCCCGGAAGTGAGATCCGCCTTACTAACACTCTGGACGACGATCGTCAATGCTTCGCTTATGCAAGGTGCTATTCCGGATTGCCTTAAATCAGGTCAAGTTACCTTTTTCCTAAAGAAACCAAATACTGATCCCACGGACCTTCTTAACTTTCGCCCAATCACTAACATCCCCACCTTGGCAAAACTCCTGGAGAAAAGTGTCATCACATCGACCATTTCCAACTCCTGGACCAATGCCAATCTGGTTTCCGCCCAGGTTATAGTACAAAGTCGGCGCTAGCGCACATCGTGGATGATGCGCTTAGAATGTTGGATCACAATGAGTCGTGCCTATTGATCCTTCTTTCGTCAGCATTTGATACTGTCAAACATGATCACCTATTTGACCTCCTGGAACACCGGATGGGGCTGGCTGGACCTGTATTAAACTGGTTCTCTTCGTTCCTTCAGAACAGACCCAAAGCTTCAAGGTGAACCAATCCTTGTCCCATCCTGCACCGGTCACCTTGGGGGTTCACCAAGGTTCAGCACTGTACCCCCACGCTCTTTAACCTGTTCATGGAGCCTCTGACAGAAATTCTAAAATCATCCAGCATTCATTATCATATGTATGCGGACGATATCCAACTATACCTGAAGATAGCCTCCCCCGAAGACATTCAATCCCTCAACTCAGTCCTGCTGGAAACACAAAGCTGGTTGACACGTAATCACCTGAAGCTAAATGCTCTTAAAACGGAATTCCTACTGATCTCACCCCACAACCAATCCCTCGTCATGGAACAATGGTTGAATCAGCTGACTGCTCTTAACTGTAGACCGCACCTCGTGGACTCATCATCCTCTCTGGGTATCATTCTAGACAAAAGACTGAACATGCAGAAGCACATCAGTTCCCTTACCAAAGGAGCGAACTTCCAACTCAGCTTACTTAGGAAACTCAAACCCTTTCTCCCTGCTCATGACCTAAAGGTTGCAGTACAAGCATTAGTGATCTCAAAGTTGGACTATGGTTGCGCAACACTTTGCGGCCTGCCTAGAGTCAGGATGGCTCCTCTTAGGGCTACCCTCAATTCCGCTGCTAGGCTCTTAACTGGCACAAAAAAATACCACCACATCTCTCCGGTCTTGCGGGACCTGAACTGGCTTCCATATGAAGCTCGGATACAGTTAAAAATTGCATGCATGGCTCAAAAAGCCATCCACTTCAAGACCCCGCTGTACCTCGCGCAGAAACTGGAGCTCTCCTGTGGTTCTAGAGCCTCCAGAAGCGCCAGTACCCTTTTGCTTAAACCACAAAAATTCAAGAAAAAAAAGACCTATAACCGATCCTTCTCAGGGATGGCTCCGAGGATCTGGAACTCCCTTCCCCCCGAAGTCCGGGTGAACCCTTGCACTGTCTTCAAAAACGTTGACTTTGGCCCACCCACCTGGCTCACGAATATGTCAGACAATTCTAGACCGTGATTTTGTCACTTTTTTGATTCTGTTGTGTTTGCTTTTCCCTCACGAGAATGTTGGACTATTTTAGACGTTGAATGTGTCGCTTTGTTTATTCTGTTTTGTTTGCTTATACCCTTTGTGATGCATAATCTGTAAAGCGCTCTGATACCCTCGGTAGTCATGTTCGCGCCATATAAAACTTTCAAAATAAATAAAAAATAAACAAGTTTGAGGATAAAATGTCTATTGCAAGACATTTTCAGTTCAAACTAGTCTTCTGAGGGGAAAAAAAATTTGCACAATTTCTCAGCTGCAAAATTAAGTTGTTTGTGAATTTTCCTAACCAGAAATTTGTTAATTTTTGTGCTTAGTAAACAAATTTGTACAGGCCCAATTTTCACCTCAGACAAACTGTGACCCAAAGGCGAGCGAAAACATTTCAAGATCGAATTTCAGTTGTATGTTTTTCCATCTCAGAGGCTCCCTTAAGCGCTGTCCCTATCTCTTTATGTTTCTAATAACTATAACTTGCAGCTCTGTCCGTGAGATATCCTGAACTCTCGCCTCCTCTATGTGCGTATGGTATCGCGCATACCTCACCATTTTGCTTGTCAAATATCACTAGCCATTCCTCCATGCATTTGTAGTGCAATTGGTCCCCTGCCCCACGCACACGCTTGATGTTGCCCGCTACCTGCACACATCTATATATCATTATTCCTTTCTACCCCACCGTATGTCTGATACTGTTAGGCCCCTCGCTTTAAATGTCAGATGTCCATTGTTACCTTCTTGTGCATATAATTGTTTTTAGCCGCAGTCCCGTATGTCTCTGATGTCCTCAATGTCATCTCTTCGTTGCCTGATATGCATACCTCCCATCCACACTTGTTTCAGATGCCCCAATTCCAACTCACTGCTATATTGTGATACAGTGGTGTAGCCAGTGTGTTATCAACCCTAGTGCAAGGAAGGAAATGCCCCCCTGGTCTCTGTTTGAACTGTGAAACACAGCACTAATCAGGGTTCAGTGGGCCCCTCAAGCCCCTGGTGCCACTGCACCTGCTGAACCGACGGAAGCTATGCCTCTGTTCTGGTATTCATAAAATGACTTCTCACCTTACGTTACACACACAGTACATATGTCCCGGCCACATGTCCATTGCACTATTTTATATATGTTGTAAAACCATATTCACAGAAACCGATGGCAGTTAATCAAATTTATATACAATGTGATCTGTAGAAAGGAAATATTTCCTGAAACATGGTAGATTTTCCAGGCTCATTAACTTAGATATTCACCAGGCCTCTGTTATGACATTCTGGATAGTATCTTATGACCACATGCTCTCTGCCACAGCCCCGGTTTCTCCCAGGGTCATTGTAATTTTGAGAAAAATAAATCTTACAACTAACCACAATTAACATTCGCTGTCAAACACAGAGCTCAGTTGTATTCTTTTCGCCTCTTTCATCTGATGTTCTGCTGCCCTGGTACTGGCTCGTCGGGCTCCTGAAAACAAAGGGAAATATTGAAACGATATTGCAATGCTCTTTACACATCTTGCCACGCAGGACCTGTGCGGTGCAGAAAGCAGCCGGGGAGGTGACGTGATAGACAGGTTGTCACTGCTGGAAATAAACCTTTCACCCTTCATCGTGTCATGGCGGATGATCTCATTAAATGCAATAAAAGCCAGTAAAAAGAGGCATCTGGACTTCAGCTGCGCCCCTCTGACAGGGTTAAGTTCACAAACTTGAAGTCTCCAAGCTGATCTGGGCTGGTGTTTCAGCCACCCGACTGGGTTTCTGAGAATGTACGCACACTGCCAGGTTGTTGTAACAGATGTAGATGCACACACCCCTATGGTTTTGCTGCCGTTCAAGTCCTCAATAATAAAAATCAACGTGCAGTTTGTTATTACCTCGGTATCCTTTACTCCCCCTCAACTATATGGTTTTGTCCCCTTCAGAGTGCGGAATAGTTCTTATAACTCTACAAATTGTGTCGTTCATCAGCCAGGCCATCTTAGTAATAAAATATTATGTTTTAAAAAATTGTTTACCTAGTGGTATAGACAACGCCACTCCATAGAGACCCTCTTGCTCTGTTTCAGGAGTCCCTTGCCCAGTGGTGCAGGCCAAGCTTCCTGGAGGTGTTTGTTTATTTTTGCAGTTTCCTATAGCGCTAGCGCTGCACAAAGGGATTAGAGCGCTTTACACGAGCACCAGTGTTATTAAACAAGGTCAGATTCATTTAGACGCAGAGAGATTAAGTGATTTGCACAGATTCACAGGATGCTGAGCCGATGCCGGGGCTCAAATCTGGTTCCCTAGTTCCATAGTCGACAGTTGTAGTCGTAACGCCAAATCCTCTTCCCCACTGTTCTTTTGCTCAGACCATTGCTCCTCCCACAGACACCAGAAAAACTGCTGTGCTGTCAAGCTCTTTGAGGGCCGTTTCAAACACAGTGTCATAGATGGCACAATTCAGCCCTTTTTAAGTGAAAAAATTGAAATATTCAATAGATAGCCTTATGAGTCTGTGATACGTCTGTCTGGTGGCGTCCATTACAGGTATAGTGCTTAGAGTGTGTGAACTACTTTACCATTAGCACCGTGGCGTATGGAGAAGCAGAAAGAAACCTGCCCGAACTAAGAGTCTAGAGGAATGTTGCATGGTGGAGGGAGACCAGTAGTGGCCGGGGTCTGAGAGAAAGCCTGCCTTTTCTGACAAGAAAAATCTGGTTGACATCACTTCCCCAAAGAGAATGACATCATGAAGGAAGGTGTCTGACATACCTTTGAATATTAACATGCTTTATTGGTTCACCTGCCTACAGTAGTAGAGCTCTTTAAGTAAAAGAGTTTACTCAAGTAGAAGCTGGTTGCAGGTGATACATGAATAAGGTGCTACAGTCTTCAATCAACTTGGTGGACACTTATGAAGAAGACCGCTTGAGGTCATGAGAAGCTCCAGAAGGATGCCTTTTCTTAGTTCTCTTGATCATGGTCTTGCCATAGGTAACTTCCCTTGGAGCAGTAACTTATTGTTGATGGGTCTGAGAAGGTTCAGCAGTTTCATACGTAAATGGCTCAATCCTTCAATGAATAAGCTGAAAAAAATGAAGATTTGTTTTTGTAAACGGGCCCTCTTCTTGTGCCAGCCACTGTCTGTGTCCAGAGTGGGGTTCATGCTTTTGAAGCTTCTCACTGTGGGAATGTATGTTTCTTCTGCAGAATTCTGCCCACAATCAAATTACTGGACAGTACAAGTCCTTCGTCCTATATGGTTGTTGCCAACATGGTGCAACCCTTCTGTTTCTGGCACATTGATGTCAGGCATTGGCGCAAAGAATTGTGTGCTTTTCTCCTGGCTTGGCTAGTCTATATCTTGGGTTAAGCTTTTTAAAACCTTCTTTCTATCGAATGTTGTAGTAATGATGTATCACACAGCCAAGCGAACACTGCATTTCAGATCAGCGTCAGTCACTGTTGTGATGAGAAATAGGCAGTCAAATAATACAATGAGTAAACATACCTTTAGCAAGTCTCAATATGTTTCCCATCATCCCCTCAGAGCCCTCTTTATCAGTATGCAGGAAAAGTGCATACATTGTCAGGAAGAAGACTTGAACTCTGCGGAAGAGCAATTCCACATTGTAGAGAAGATCATCCTTCTGACCCATCTTTTTATATGGGGATCAGGCATGAAATATATGTACAGGAAGCTCACAGCAGACCAGGACAGGACATGACCTCTATCCTGCATGTTTGCTCATTCTCAAATTTAAGTAGGTCTACAGACCATATCTTGTTGCTTTTCAATAGTAATTTCAAAGAGCCATAAAAAAACAGCGCTCCAATGCTCACAAAATCACAAAGTCTTCCGTGTCTTCACAGAATTGTTGATCATGGCCGCTAACACACTATTAGGTTGTTTCCCATTTATTCATTCATTGGCAGATTTGTGTGGCGCGAACCAGACCTAAACGGTGACCGGCTGCTTGACACAGCAGTTGACAACGTTCAAACCCTTCTAAATCAGAAAGTCCAGCCCACACCTAGACTGATAGCTCTAGGGAGAGGGTTGATTCAATCATTTAGTCTTTAAAAATCCAAAACTCACCACACATTCCTTGGTAATTTTGCCAGTCCATCTGCCCTCGAAGCGTCCCGTGCTACCTTGCAATTGTGATTCTACGTGTCACCCTCCTCGATTGCCTTGATTGTGCTTTTTCTTTTCTTCTCTGTTTTAACTTGCTTTATTATTTGCTATTAGCCACCAACATTGTTCGATACACCTGCACGTTCCATCGATGCTTATATACCTCGATGCATTGTTCTGTTCTAAACTTTAAAAAACTTAATAAAGAACATTTTTAAAAAATGACAATTCATCTTAAAACCAGGAATGATTAGTAACATGCTGTCTGTGATTTTCCTCATTATTAATACCTACACAGGATAGAAGGTAGTCCATCTTTCACAGGCAAGAGGAGTGTCTCGGCATTAGGACTCTCAAAGACAGGTCAAATACCTAAAAAATAAAAATGCCGTGAAATACAAACATCATATCATAAGAATTGTGACCGTCTCACTCAACCAATAAGCTTGTGAGTGAGGCAGCCTGTGACACACATCTTAATTTGCTGGCTCCATAAACTCAGCCAAAATGGCGCTCACCATCGTGTTTTCCTTTAAAACTAATAACCATACAACACGCCTCGAGAATGTTAATCCCCACATCTCTGCCTTACTGAGCGCCAGCGAGTTTTGCTTAAAACTTGTGTGATCAGAAACGCCAGAACTGATTCTCGAGTGAAGTGATTGTTGACAGCCAGCGCTAAAAACATGGTGTTTTGCAAGACATACTTTGGGTGTTAAACTGCAGGCCTGGAAGCTGGAAGAGGTGGATCCTTGCCATGATGACATCATAGCTGTGGTAATTAAACATAACAAGCCACGGCCAGGCTACGTTCATTGCCTTGAACATAACTGGGCATAGAAATTCAGACTTTGGAAGTCCTTGACAAATTCGAGCACAGTAATTTGGGTCTTTTATTTCCACTCCAGCTGTCACATTTTCCTGGCCCTTTTGGAGTATGCGGATCTCGTCACTCTTGTTCTGATATGGAGGCTTCCTCCAGAGAACTTTACATTTGTTTCTAGGCACACATCTTAACGTGGCTAGTTATGGGTCAGTGTGGAGCGCGGCAAAGACACTCAACTCACCCGATAGGCCCGAAAGCAGGCCCGTGGTTTGACATGAAACTGACTTTCGATGTAGATCAAGTTCATATATGGACTTAAGAGATGCTCTCTTCACGTGGAATGCAAACACTTGTATTTAAACCACTGTTATATATATATATATATATATATATATGTATGAGTGTGTGTATAGATATATGTATGTGTGTACATATGTGTAAATGTGTGTGTATAGATATATGTATATATGTGTGCACATATGTATATATATGTGGGTGTGTATATATATTTATATATATATTATTTTGCTGTTAATTGCCATTATTCAGTGTAAGGAGGACCATGACTATTTTGGTAATAAATGACATATTGCACCCTGCAGTTCTGCATATATGGTTTATACATAGCATTTTTCTAAGCGTATTTGTTTTAAAAATGTACTTGACCAAAATCAGGATGCAAGAGGGTAAATTTGTGCAGTAATATAGCATCACCTTGAAGAAACTTTATAACTGTTCGGAGAGTTGTTTTTTAGTGTAAAGTAATTGTAACATGTAATCGGCGAGGCTATAAAGAGTGTATTTCTCATGTCAATTTTGTTATACTGTAGTAATAAGCTAGAATTTGAACTTTGTACTCTAGTAATAAATGTGGGACTCTAAGTTTATTAGTACTGTTGCTCTAACAGAAGTTATTGAACCGCATTTATTTTGAGCGCTGTGGCATAAATATATCATGCCACTGAAAGTAAATGTTGCCTAGTATCACAAGTTCTTTAGAGCATCTGTACTGATAAATGCAAATTCACACATTTATTACTACAGTGCTCTGGTCGAATGCCATATTATTACCACAGTACTGCCATAAAATTACTGCTTTATGACTCCCAGATTGCAAGCTGCAATGACTGCACAGGGACACAACTTTGCTGTTAGTCACAAGGCCTCTGTAATGTGATTTTAGCTCAGTGCACACACTTAGCCACCCATCCTGATGTTGATGAATGTATTTTTTTTAAAGGCAAACACATACGTAAAAATGCCATGGTGTAAACCATGTATGGAAATGTGTAGAGTGTAACATGCTTTTTATTAGCATTGTCGATGGGCAAGAGGGACATCGTGTCCCCATGCTCGCCTCTCATGAGTCACCCTCCAACTAAAGAAATTCATACGCCTCACTGCCCCACCATATTATGTGGCGTAAGTGAGAATTTTTTATTATCCTGTTTTTGTTAATTGTTGCCCTTCCACTCAAGCAGAGACTCAATTTCAAGACAGCAGGTCGCCCACTGATCACAGGAAACCGCCTTTGCATCAGACTGCATGTTTATATCCAAGGATTGAGTTTCCATGAAATAAGTGCCTGATTACTGCAAAAAGCCTGAAACATTATCTTTTAACCATGAATGGGGATCGTTATTTATCGGATGCAATCAATAACAATACAATACCGGTGAATTTGTAATCAGACCCTAAGCGTCTGGTAACCTACTCATGTGGCTGTAGGAAAACCCTATAACCCATAAAAGACTTGATGGTAAAGCATGGGCACACAGTTGTTAGTTTTCTCTGGTACATTTAACATTACCGAAAAGATTCATCTCTCTTTTTTTTGCTTCTAGGCACCTGGCATCAAACAGGCTATTCCACGCATTATCAATGCAAAGACTATAAACGACCTGAATCTCCCAAATATATTAGTAATGTTAACTTAGTGATCCATCGTTTTCAGGGCACACTTTCCTTACCATATATCTTCCTCTAATGGATCTTTCTTATATGCACTGAAGGGTGAGAGAGTTAGTATGTCATCAGTCAATACCAATTAACAGTGTAACCCATTTGGCCACACAATAAAGGCCAGGAATTGGGAACTCTATTTAATAAGGTTTATTACAGATTAATTAATACTCAAGTTCAGGTACACAACAAGTAACACCATAATATAAAGGTACAGAACAACAACAGGTAAGCCCAACCTCCAAAAGAAATTAAGGCGGACCAATATTAGGCAGACAAGCAATTCAGCCACATCAATACAAAAGAACAATACAAGGAGTTGATGCTCAGAGAAAAGTCTAAAGGTCCCTCGTCTATATATTGAGTAATCTAAATCCCATAAATCAAAGTCCAAGCTAAAACCCTAAAGGATCTCCAAATTCAGGGATTTCCATAGGGGATATTAGAACAAGGCAGGGAAAAGTTAAATTGGAAGGCATCAGCATTTCCGAAGCTTGGTCAAGAGTCTTCTATGGGTCCGAGAATAAGCGTTAGCCTAAACCACACTCTGGAAAGAATCAAAGGTAAGCATAGAGATCTCAACCTCTCAAAGTCCATAGAAAGTGTTCTAAGCATTCCCGGGAAAGTCACTGAAGGGATGTCAATAAGAATCTGAAAGGCATCTGCAAGGAATCGGGAAAGCATCTGAATCTCCAATGGTGTGAACACTAAGTTATAGCACGCACGAGTCCTCTGGGTAATGCCCCTTTGTAAGTATCATCAGGGGTCCGATGTTCGCATCTATTTCTCATGTTGTAGACTGCAACATCAGGGAAAAATCTCACACCGACATGGGAACGACATCTTCTCAACCATAGGTTAGATTGCAACGTTGCTGAATAGGCCTTTCAGTTGATGCTCTGGCTTCTCATGTTCTTTCGTCAAGGTCTTCTTCTCAGACTCTCTCCTCTATCACTAGTACAGTAATGTATCTATTCTAAAACTAATAATGGATGTGAATGACTGCAAAAGGTTCACGTTAGCAGAAAATGGAAAACAGTATTTATGCAGCATGGTGAAATATAGGTCTAGTCAGGACAAGTTTAAAGTATTAACTCAATGGGGCATATTTATTATGCGTGTGCACATTTAAACACAAATGAATAACATTTCTAGTGCATTAGATTCACATTACATGTAACATACAGTAAACCCCTAGGATAATCGTGTAAGTCTAGCTAAGAACTATATTTAGATGTAATATATGTGTAACATTAGTGCATATATCACATAAACTCTTTGTCGCTTCAAGAGAAATCACATTCTGCATATATGAGGAGGGTTTCAATTTAGTTTGCTAACCATAAAAAGTTATCCAAGGTATTAAAGCACACATTATGAAAGTCGAATTTCATCTTTATAGTAAGATTGATATATTTCATCAAGACTTCAAATAATATATCAGTCAGTTATGGTAAAACCCACAATGTGAGTACCCTCTAATCCTACAGTGAATGCACTCTTTGAAGTGAAGTACAGCACTTGCCTTAATCATTCAACCCCACAAGAAACGTGTGCTAAGTGCACGTTCATCTCATGTATCTATAAGTATTTGTGACGTATAAAGGATGGGCAATTTAGCGCTGCACCAGAAGCAAACATTCATCCTTCAGAAAAGTGTTGATTACCCATCCATTCTGTGGCTGCTTCATTTAGGACCCTTCCTGTATAATGTCAGTGTAGATAATGTTCTGGCAGGGGTAGGCCACCATTTGATTGTCTTATCACCTTTCTTTCTGTAAGGCTTTGTGTTTAATTTGTCTGCCATGACTGTGATCCCCTCACCTGCTACTAAACACTTTCCGGTCTGTCCGTGATTGTGATATGTCAAGTTGTTGTAAGTAATATCCGAACAGTGCTCAAATATGCCAGTGGGACTTTTAATATGTGAAGCTTCACAAGTGACATACTGCTAAGCTATTACAGAATGTTGCTAATTAAATTGGTCAATCCTAAAATATGCCATGTTGCTTCTAATGTGTGGGTGAAGACATTGTCACAAGAGAACAGCTCTACGTGCTGCATCACACTTACGTTAAGCTTCAGTTTTAATGCTGTCCCAGATTGGAGTCTAACCTACTGCAAAAGGGGTTGTGAGACGGTGGTGAGTATGTGGTACATCAGCTACATACAAGGAAGTAAGCAATACTGTTTCTCTACACCGCACCAGCACACTTCTCATGCCACCACTGTCATTTCTTGAAGTGGTACCGCAGCAGTTAGCAGCAGTTTTCACGTCTCTTTTCAACCCAACAGTAAAGAGTTTGATAGAAAAGTGGATGTGGAAATATGAGCGGAGTAAGGAGTGAGAATTGCAGTCACAGAAAGCAGATGTGGTTCGGACAGACTCTTCAGAGGTGAAATGCCTGTTTGGAAAAGCAGGAATTGCAGAGTCAGACATTAGGCACCACAAGAGAGTCCTTAGTGGGTGTCATGATTAGTTCTTCAGAGAAGGTAACTTCGGGGGCCTTTGACTGAACAACCTGCCTGTCCAGACGCCTGCTGTTTGCCGTTGTGCTGTGGGGACCTGCGGGGAGAGCCGCACATCGCCTGCTGTGCCTTGGGAGGTCCAGGGGAGAGCCGTGCAGCCCGGAGCACTGCCAGGGAGTGGACCACAACTCCCATCTCCCCCAGCAGTCAGCTATCGCTTCCTGCTTCCGCCTCCCTGACGACAAAAGCGTGTCACGCACCAGCGGCCCCGTACCTGCCTGTCCAGACGCCTGCTGTTTGCCGTTGTGCTGTGGGGACCCGCGGGGAGAGCCGCACATCGCATACTGTGCCTTGGGAGGTCCAGGGGAGAGCCGTGCAGTCCTGCGCACCGCCAGGGAGTGGACCACAACTCCCATCTCCCCCAGCAGTCAGCTATTGCTTCCTGCTTCCGCCTCCCTGACGACAAAAGCGCGTCGCGCACCAGCGGCGCGGGGATGCGCCCGGGAGCCCGGAGGAGGCTGGGCTGGGCCCCCCCCCCCTCCAACTCCTTCCATTTCATCATCTGCTATCAAGATCTGGACTTGGATTTGGTCTGGCTGACGTAGATGGGTAAAAGGAAATCTACCACAAACGGAGGGGAGTCATCTTAGATGCCTTCCTTATAAGAGCCTCTTAGGCTCTAAACAAGGAGATCCAGACTGTAGAGCGCAGACTATCAATGGGCGATTTACCTGTGCCCGGCTGCTCGTCTGTTTGTACTAACATTGGGCCTCCAAATGCATCTGTGGAAGACATGTCTATTTCCTCTCCCCCTCCACCACCTAAGCAAACTGTAACTCGTTCTAAATGTAAAAACTCTCGGGCTAACGCTAGAGCTCACTCTCCCATTGTCTATGTTGAGCCGCCGCCAAAGAGGAAAAAAGGGGGTGTAAGATCAGTTACAAAGCCAACATCTGCTATTGTATCAAAGGTTGTAACGGCTCCCATACCTTCAATGCCTTCAGTGGACGCTTTGCTACTAAAAATGGAACTGTCTTTTACTCGCCTATTACAGCCCCTCTCAGACAGGCTAAGTAAAATTGAGGCAACTCTGGAGTCCCTAAATCTGAGTATCATAAGCACTAATGGTCTCAATCGGGTGGGGGCTAAAGAGATGTGCCTACCCTCTGAGCCTACTGTAATACCTCAGCATTCTTTAACCTCACAGGTCAGTGCGTGACCCGATAGCGAGGTCTTTAGGGCAAGAGGCCCACAATCAGTAGGTATGAGGGTCGGTGAAGTTCGAAATAACCTTCTGCCTTCAAATACGCAAGTCATTCACCCCCCTCACCATTCTCCCCTTCACCATTCGCGAACACAGGGGGCACCCAGCCCACCGCCACCATCTTCTCCATCGTCAGCGATATGCTCTAGAGTCTCTGACAATCAAGTGATAAACGGGACAAACCCTCCTTACGATTTAAGATTGGACCTTCCCCCCGCTGCCTGTCCGTATGTCATAGTCCTGGCGAATGTCCCTAAGTTAGTGGACGCTCAGAATCTACGGATCAACTTATTACCAAGGCATGCCGTTGGATTAGTAAGCACGGGGGGGTCGAGGGGAGTTATTACCGTGTATTCTAATGGCAAGACGGGTGGCTTGGGTAGGGAATTCTAAGAAAACTTTTCAGGGGGACTGCGTGGTTGTTAATTTTAACTCGCACCACCTGATTCAGAAACTGTTTTGTCGCTTACCTGACACAGCTACACAGCAAACCCAGATGTTTGCACTACCTCTTGGCTTTTTCTACAGACCTGACAGACCATCTAACAGGGCCCAAAGTTTTTTAAATTCACATAGTAAAAACTATCAGTAGCCTTTTCACCTTGCCCCAGGCCGCCCTTTCACACACCTCCCCATTAACAACCGTTTTAGCGCCCTAACAGACCTGGATGAGTGTGATTGACAGGGGGGAATAAGACTTCTATTAATTTATCTCAAACTCCTAGGGACCTGGGACTCGATTCACCTAACACTCAGGTGGCACTTGCTAACCATACACCTATTCCCAGTGACCATGTCAAACTAGCTTCCTGGAATATCGCTGGACTAAAGTCCAAAGTGTCTAACTTAGACTGGTTAGTAATTATTAATAAACATGACCTGATTTGCCTCCAGGAAACATGGGAAACAGGACCAATTCATCTAGACGGCTATCGCTCCTTCTATACTCCAGCCTGCCCTTCTGTTTCTGGACGCGCAAGGGGAGGTATTTTAACGTTGTTAAAAAACACTTTAAAATTAGCAGTCTTATAATTTTTTAATGCTTCTTCCTATTACCACTTCCTTCATTTAAAAGAACCAAGTGGTGATACCATTCTTTTAATTAATTATTATAATAACAACTTTAATGTGAATATGAAAGAGATTGTTGATATGCTGGAAAGAGATGTTAATACCTGTTTTAAGAGTCTTAAGCAGCCTCCAAAAATCCTATCGGCGGGTGATTTTAACGCACATTGCTGCACTTTACCAAATAAAATAGTATGCAGCTTGTTTAATGATTCAGGTGATCCAATTTCCCATTCTGCACACAATGCCTATGGCGACGCTCTGAATAGACAATTTTTTATTAATGTCCTGGAAATTATGAATCCAATTGACTCCAGCTCTGGTTCACTAAAACATACCTTTGGATTGACCAGACAGGGTTCAACCCTAGATTATTTATTGATTTCTTCGTCCCTGTGTAACTCTATCTCTAATATTGCAATTACGCCATATGGATTTAGTGACCATCACGCCATAATTGCCAACTTGGTATTGGGATGAACTGCTCTGGAGCAGATAAGACATATCAACCCAGTCATAACAAGGAAAAATGGGATAATTTTAAAATGGGAAATGATAGATAAAGTGAAATTTATCACAGGTGTGGTTGGCAATAGTCTTGACGATATTATGACCTGTCTGGCAGCAATCCCTGACCCAATACCGACAATAACAGCCTTCGAAAGGATATTGTGAGAGGCAAAAAAGTCAATAACTAGGGAAAGAGGAACCTCTAACAATCCAGGCCCTAAATGGTTTGACCAGTCCTGCACGAAGGCCCTTTCAAATTTACGTCTAGCACTTAGATCTACCCCAAGGGACGCATCATCAGTTAAGACCCTATGGCTTCGTTACTCAGAGGCCAGGAAGCAAAGAACCAACACTCTCAAGGAAGACGCTAGGGAGAAACTTCATCAAGCGGCTCTCTCAAAAAACCCTAGGGATTTTTGGAGAGTCAATAAGGCCCCATTCCTTAAACCTTTGGAAGATCCGAGCACCGCGTGCCATGTGGACAAGGATTCGTGGATCGCACATGTTTCCTCTATTTTTAACTCTCATACGGAGGGGTTGGTTAGCCAGTTGCTACCAAATAGCCCCCCCACAAATCTGCCCTTGTGTTTTAACTTACATGAAATTTGATTGGCCCTCTCACAGTCCTCCACTAATAGAGCCCCTGGACCAGATGGCACTCCAGTAGACCTTTTTATGGAGCACCCCGACCTGTGGGGGCCGGTGCTCACTAATGTTTTTAATGCAATAGCCGCAGTGGGTCCACCTGATTCTTGGAAGAGGTCTATTATAATTCCAATTCACAAAAAAGGAGACAAAGCCCAGCCCAAAAACTATCGTCCAACTTCTTTACTAGATAGTACCGCCAAATTGATGGGTTGTGTCTTACTTAATAGATTAGAGGAATGGGCCACTGACAATAACATCTTGATCCCGGTACAATACGGGTTCAAAAAGGGGAGTGGTACCCAGGATCAAAGCCTCAACCTGACCCTACTAATTGCTAAGTATACTAAAGCAAAGCAGGAGAAACTATATCTGGCATTCATGGACTTCTCAGCAGCATTCGACTGCGTAACCCATCACCGCCTCTGGAAAATAATGGCAGAAATGGGTATAGACGATGCAATAACCACCTTTATTAGACAGCTTTATTCTTCAGCATCGGCAATCGTGCGCTACGGAAACCAGGGTGAGTGCTCTAGGTCGTTCCCAATCTTGAGGGGAGTCCGCCAGGGGTGTGTTCTTGCCCCATTCCTTTTTTCCACCTATACGAATGGGGTAGAAGCACCCTTGCTGAACTCCACCCCGGACGTCCCATCGTTTAAGAATGTACGCACCCCAATTCTGCTATATGCAGACGATGCTGTCTTGATTGCTCGTACTGGCCGAGCCTTACAACTATTAGGGATTTATGTAAACTACATGAGTAGCCTAGATCTAAAAACAAATGAGGCAAAGTCTCTTGTTTTAATAACCGGACGTAGAGAGAAGAGGCCTCCACATTTTTATATAGAAGTACGTGAATTGCCCCATACTGACACCTTTTCGTATCTCGGAATAACCTTTGAGAGACAACTATCCTGGTCCAACATGATCATAACTAGAGGCCTAGCACTGGAAAAAAGTATTATAGCACTTAATTCCTTTACTAAGAAATTGGGTGCAAAGCCCCTTGAGATGATCAAAAAGGTTTATTCTGCCAAACCAATATCAGTGGCTACTTACGGGGCAGGAATATGGGGATACACCAATGCTCACTCTCTCCAGACCATCGAAAATTCCTTTTGGAAAAGACTCATTGGCCTTCCAGCCAGCTGTTCTAACTTTTTATGCCACACCGAGCTGCATGTCCCTTATATCGACGACATAATTAGGTTGGCACGCATATTGTTGTGGCATTCCATCTGGAGAATAACTTCAGTAAACCTTACCCAGAGACTAATAGAAGATTGTCTCACCTTGGAACACGTGCTAAAGATTCCGTGGTTATTATATATTAAAAACAGCCTCACCCCTCTCGGTTTAGGCCGATTATTTACATCCCCTTCAACCTGCATTCCGGCATAAAAAAGAAATTAAAAGATCTTTTTTTAATCAAAGGACACTAGAGCGATCTAAATTAAATTGCTTGAAAGTGTTCGTAAAATTATACTTAGAAAGCCCAATTGAACAGGAAGGCGCCCCAGGATATTTATTTTTTGTGACCAATTCACGCCATCGATTTATTCTAGTAAGGTTTCATTTGAACCTCATTCCTTGTATGTTTTCTTTTCCAGCTGGTTTTTATTCTATAGCGGATCTTCCGCCCTGTCCGTGCAGTGGCTCCTCTCCCCAATCAAATCTACACATTCTCTTTTTTTGTAAATTTTATAAGACGCACCGCAAAAGATTTATTTGGCCGCTTATGCGTAAATATCATTTTACTCAGTGTCGCCCGGCTCTGTATTTTTTACAATTATTATTTAACGAATTAGTATGTTTTACTGTGGCCTCATATTTACTCCTTTCATGGAAGACTAGGCGGCTGGTCCATTTTGTCTTATGAACTATGAATCTAATCCTGGTTTTAAATTTACTGTTTTAAAAAAATTACTGTTACTATTTGAATCATGAAAGTTGTATTTTTTGGAATGTATATTTTATATTGTGCTTTTTGTACTTTTATGATCTTAACAATTTAAGCATCGAATAAAGTGATTTGACTGACTCAACATCCATAGAAATTAACGCTAAAGACAACTCAGTCTGCAACAGCTATTAGCTTTCAGCTAAACATCTTTGACTCTTAGTAGATATGAAGGAGCAGTCCATGGCTTAACTCAAGGGAGAAGCCTATGTACAGGGAAACACAATTACCACAATTGCAATAAAATATGAATGTCCAGACAATGTTGTGTGTTTTGCCATCTATGTAAGAATACATCAATATATTACATTTGTAATCAAATCATTGAAAATCACAGCCACAATCCAAAGCCTTATACACTAAAGTGACACAGTAATGGTACAAAGAACCACTAATGTCACAATGAGAATGGTCATCTCTTGTGGGTACCAGACGGTGTTTAAAGTTGATCTTAACCATTATTGAGTATTAAAGCTAGAGTTCTGGCTTCAAACATTTTTAAATGTTCTTAAAACTCTGGTGTTTTCAGAGTTCTGGTGTTTTGATGTTTTTATAGCTCTGGTCTGCCAGCTGGCACATGTCTCTGGACCAGCTGGCTGGCTAATTTGGTGCCGGACTGCTGTTAACATGGGAGCAGAGAAGCAGATATTAAACCAATACAGGTTGGTGCATAAAGGAATGTGTTCTCCAGGTAGAGTCACAATCCTCTCATTTACACAGGTAGCAGTCTATCTTACTTGCACCAACATTTGCCTTAGGTGTTTGAGTGGCTCAGCGGATGTCCACAAATCCATCACTGAGGCTGATTCCTCAGCAATCTGCCACCATCTTGTGCTAAGGGATAGAGAGGGCATCAGCACTTATCGGCAGCAGGGGCTTCCACACAGGACAAGGTCAGTGGTTGGCAGGCAAGCAGATCTTCAAACCTTAGTCTTATCCAGGAAGAAGTGGGCCGCAGACCTAAGCTACTGCAAAAGAGCCCACACATCTCCCAGGTCAGATGATCTCAGGAAACTGCATGGTAGCTGCAAGTTAAATACACAAAGCTAGACAGCTGGGCTAAAGCCCACTGCACTTAAGTGCATATTGCATTCTGAAGATTCTAAGATCCAGCTAGCCAGCCTGGGTCTGTGTTTCCTTCCACACAGAGTATTTTGAGACTGGGACAGTTCCTTACCTAGAATACATTGCAGTCCTGAAACAAAAATGTGGGTGTTAAGATGTTCATCTGTAGGCAGCATCCATCCTCCATCATGCTAACTCCCTACTTACTCAGAACTAAACGTCACAGATAGTTATTAATGGCCCTACCATAAGGTGCACCAGTAATGATCATAAAGCCTTTCTTGCTCACAAATGTTTTAATGCTCACAATGTTCATAGTGTTTACGAACATTCCGTTCAATCAAAACAAATATAGACAGATGGGATCTATCAAGATCTCTCACATTCATTCTACTATAATACTATTTGAGGGTGAGAACCAATTAAGTTAAGTCACATGTATGACTGTTTTTAGCAGTCGCAATCGAATATTCGGGCTGTTTGCGACCGCTAAAAAGGGTTTTAGCATATATCAACCCGATTTTGCAAAGCGGTAATCTGTTACTGACTCACAAAATAGGGTTTGTGAGTCGCCATTAGGAAGGGGCATGCCAAGGGCGTCCCTTCCTAATAGTGAGTCGCAGGGGGGTGTGCGATTGTTTTGCAATTAGAATGCAGTCACAAACCAATCGCAGTTTACTGCCTACTTCAAGTAGGTGGTAAGCCACTCGCAAACGGGAAGGGGTCCGCAGGGGACCTATTCCCCTTTCTGACTGGCAGCTAAAATATTTTTTAAGAGCAGGCAAAAAAATTAAAAAGAAACGTTTAATTTTTCTTTTTGAAATGCATCCCGTTTTCCTTTACGGAAAACAGGCTGCATTTAAAAAAAAAAAAAGTTGCTTTCTTTGAAAGACAGACAGACATGGGGGTCTGCTATGCCGAGCAGGCTGCCATCCCTTTGTTATTGTCCATTCCCAATGGGTCTCAAATTGCGACCTGCCTCATGAAAATTGATGAGGCAGGTCATTTGCGACCACATTGGCAATCGCAAAATGTGTCTGAGACACATTAGGACATTTCCTTTTGCAACTCGCAAATTGTGTCGCTAAAATTCGCAAATTGTGAGTCGCAAAAGGAAATGGTCGTACATGTGGCCCTAGGCGGCCAGTTCTTTTGATTCCTAGGGATTAGTGGCGGCTCCACAAAGTTTGCCAATAAGTAAAAATTATGGGGAACAGTCATGGACAAAGGAAAAGCGTCAGAATGCCACAACCATTGTACTAGTCATGTTTTTTCATCTCTTCAAGTATGAGTTACACTTGTGTATCTCTTGTGATATGTCCTGCTAATATATTAGTACAGTCCTTTGTGCCAAAGATAGTGGACTGGATCACACCAAATACAAGAACTAGACAGAGAGGGGGCATTGTAACTCCTGCTCTGATAGTAAATAGATTTATATAATCCACAATGTTCTTGTTCAAATTATTTTCACTGTTTGTGTTTTAATTGGGTGCTTTTATGCTGAAGATGTATTATCATTATATGCAGTTTGCTAAATGATTGATCTTGCCCCTTAGCAGCGCACACAGCTAATTGGAGCAAAGAACAGAAGAATCCCTATGTGTTAATTGGTCACATGACTATAGTGCAATTAGTGCTCCAGATATTAATCATTTTATGACTTTTATTCTAATTATTGAAAAAAGTCAGATTTCGGTTAGTGACTTGCAGTTTTGAATACCTTATTATTTGCAAAGCAGATTGTCTTTAACAAATGCAGCCAATAACAAAAAAATAAAGATTAATCTCTATGCAATTCATTAATTCCTTACCTCCATAAGCACATTTGTTTCTCTGACATTTTTAGATACACCTGCTGTATTTCCAGACATTAAAGAAAAAGATGTTACAACACCCAGTGAGGACATGCACTTAGAAACCTCCATTCCCCACACAGACTCTGGCATCGGGGACGAGCACATACCGAGCATCCTGAATGGATCGGACTTGGAGGCAAGCCTAGGCCCCGACGTTATGAGTGAGCTGATGTCCACCTTGTCGTCGGAGGTGAAGAAATCGCAGGAGAGCTTGGCGGAGAGTCCCACTGACATGCTGAAGCCCACATCCACCATATCCAGCATCAGCCAAAGCAAAGGCATTAACATCAAAGAAATACTCAAGAGCCTGGTGGCCGCCCCATTGGAGATTGCTGAGTGTGGTCCTGATCCGGTCCCCTATCCTGATCCTGCATTGAAGAGAGAAACTCACGCTATTCTTCCCATGCAGTTTCATTCATTTGACAGGTAATATTTTGTAATGTTTTAGGGAATTCTGAGTTTGAAAATGTGGTTAGATTTGTTTTCACTGATTTTGAGAAAATCATAGGATACAGGAAAAGAAACACCAGAATGGCATCAATCATAGGAACCACAAGGTCTGGGCAGAAATCCTAGTAAGTGGCTTCTTGATTGTCTATGACAATATTTAAGACTTGAATTGCATTGCCATTTTGGTATGTAACTACAGACACACAAAAGAGAGACTAACACGCAACCATCAATCGTTATAGCAATTTATCACCAGCGGGGACTACCACTAACACATCTTTCACTTGCACCATATTTTATTTGTTAAACAAAGAAGTCTCACATAGGGTTACATTAAATTCATTTTGGTATCTGGTAAATATGTGGCTCTTGTAGATACAACACCCAGTATATTATAGATCTATGGTGCATCGTCTTTAGACATGCACGTTTTACCAGGTAGTATACATAAAGGTACAATTATTTGCCCATTGAGTAAATTGACCTAAAACAGACTGGCAAATAATTCCTGACAATTCACTGTAGTGGCCTGGACTTGAATTACGTGTTATTTTGAAAAAAATATGTAAAAACACAGGTAGGTCCTATCGACCTCAGTAATTTCAATATTCCCTTCTGAATGCTAAGCTTACTGTGAGCCCAGTTCACACCTATGTTGCCCCAGGTGTGTATAGATACTTTAATTTTCTTGCGCACCCTCCAATTGTTGAGCCATTAATGGCGTAAATTTTCACTGATAAATAGGATTTACGGAACTGAAATTTCACCAATGTGGTAAAATTATTCATTGTTCAGAGGCACACTTTTGGTGTTCCAAGGTGTGACCAGCTGCAGACCTTTGTGAACCCTTTCAAAAAATGTTCCCACCGTGAAATAAAATCCGAGTTGTGGTCCTGTCAAGAGAAATATTTCCGTTTTCATGATGGAAGCAAAAGCAGGGAGTGGCAACCACTGAATTGATCATCCTGATGCCTTTTGCTCCCCATTTGCACACACAAATTTACTCCAGAGTATGTTACAGTAAGATTGCTAATTGGCTGGAAAAGTTTGCCAGACACCCCCGAACATATTTTCACCTAGCAGAAAAAAAATTCAAATTGGCATTTGCGCAGCACTTGAAACTTGTTGTTTTTCTGCCCCGATGACTTTCTGCAAGAGTACGTGTAGGGGACAAGTAGTACGCACGGAGACGTTTGATTTCGGATGTTTGTGATTCCCCTGAAAGTGGTACATCCTTGAAAATCGTAGGCATGAGTCTACGATTCGCAGATATCCAGCCCTTAGGGGAAAACTATTGTAAATCAGCCACTAACTACCTAAACGCTTGTAATGAGTAAATTCTTGGGGTGGTGTTATGTGGACAGATAAATTGAATCATGCAGTACTTGTTACTATGGGAATAGCCTTCTTTATTAACCAAGAGTCTCTACACTTGCTTTCGACTGAAACAAACACAAGTTTCCAAAATCTAGTGGCAGATGTGAAACCTCTGATAAGCATTCTAATAAAGCAATCCATTGCCCACTTTATATTTAAGTATTTAAATACATTCATAATGTGATAAATCAATAAATGATTTAGCAAATTTTACACTAAGATAGGGTTAATAATGTAACCGGTTTGAAATAATTTTCAGGATCACTTGAGTTTTCTTCGCTTTTGTAAGATTTCACTAGAAAAAACAGTACTTCTTAAAAAAAAAAAAAATGTTGGTTTGCTTGATGGGAATGATTAAGTGACCATGTCACTTCAGAAATATGAAACTGAAGAAAATTAGCAAACTTATGGATGCAGTTCATAATGTTTACAGCGAGCATTTGTCTGACGAGTGGGTACAAGAATCCATAGATGGAAACTGTGAACACACAAAGTAGATTGCTGCCAAGTAAAATGCCATGTTAAATGACAACCGTGACTGGCAGTGCAAGATTAAAAAGAGCGAAGTAAGTAACACATTGAGAGCGATTCTCAAAGAATATCTGTGAATCTGATCTCCAGGTTTACAACGACCAAAGGCAGGAAGATATAAAGGGTGCTCCTCAAACCTTGCGACAGTCGCACATTTTCAGCAGCATTCCTAAAAATCTTTGGTGAATTACAAATATGCAAAGGGCCTTCCACATGCATAATTGTACATGTTTCCCGCATGAAGAAATGCCCTCACAATATTTGAATGTTATCTTTTTTGTTTCTTTTGTTTTCCAAAGGCAACATATTGTTTGCCTTAGAGAAATTCCTTCCTAACCTCCCTTGCCCTCAATCGAGTTTTGGGGGTGTTAGTTACCGTTCCCACCCTGGAAATGTATGGCAAAAAAATCCTTGCTCTGAACCAACAGCTCCCCAACCTCAAGTAGAATTAACTCATGCATAATAATTATTAACCATTGTGGGGTAATAGTTTATATTGGTAAATTGGCTTTGTAGGACAAGTTCATCTTTGTGAATCCCGGGTACTCGTAAATCAAGACTTGTGCTTGAAATTATATGACTGAAGCGGGTCCATTGCATGGTGTCTGTTGCTGTAAATAATGATGATTTGATTGGGAGTTACAGGAAGGAATCTGAAAAAGAGCTATTATTGCCTATTTAACAGTGACAGAGTATTTGATCCTAATTTGCTAAAGAGAGTGGTAGATTTGGCTAAAAGAAATACACTACATTTCAGGGTTGTAATTTTATGAAGTAGTACATTTGTTCTTACAGCCCACGGTAGTTTGAACATAAGTTATGTCATGAACTTACACAAACGCATTGATCTGAACGTGCTCCTACAAGTTAGTAGACTTACGGATTTGAAATGAATTACAGCCACAGTGTGACCAACAACTTCAGGAGTAAACAGGTGCACTAAGGCAATGGAGCAATCACGCCCACATTTGGGAAACAGCATACAGTAATCAACAAATGCCAATTAGCAATTCCATTAGAGATGGTGTCCAGACTCTGCAATACTTCATAGTGCTGAAACCCACCCTTCTTCCCTATTCCTTGATACACATTCTTTACTACACTATGGCTACTTTCCACCATGCATACAACTTTCGGGCTACAAATAGTAATAATGAAGTTTTGATTCCAAGACCTCAACACATTATATCCAGGATTTTCTCCTATGCTAAGCAATCACTCTAAAATTGTCATAAGGCAATATGTTAACGCAGTATATAATTCCTCCCATAAAGAAAGAAAAGAATAAAGAAATGTGAAACCATGATTTTAAGGTCTCGCCTACAGCTGTGCTGCGAGACGTATTGCTTACAATTCAGTGGGCTTACAACTTGCCCACAGCATATCAGTATTTCTTATCGTTGTCAGTCTCCTTTGTAATCTTTCGATTGCTTAGCTCCTGTAGGCCTCCCTTTCTTTCTTGTGCAAACTACTTCCTGGATCATGGACCAAGTACATGTGTTCTTCTTTTTACAGCACTGTTTTATTTTATAACCGTCTCAGTATTATTCCAGGATGTGAAATGTGCTCTCCTACTTTTAACACAGGCATGCAGCTCCTTATTTATGTTGCTTTTACCCTATCCGCCATCTCTATTGTCACTTTAGTTACTTACACCCACAACTGTACCACCCTACGCCTCTAAACTCCACTCTATACCACTCCCCTCCAAGCCATCTACTCTATGCCACTCCACTGTAATATAATCCACTCCACACAATGCCACTCTATGGCACTCTATACCACTCCACTCTACATTACTCTGCACCACTCCACTCTGCACCACTTTACTCCACTCTATGCAACTCCACACAATGCCACTCTATGCGAACACTGCCACTCCTCACAATGCCACTCCAAGCTACTCTATTCAACTCTACGCCACTCTACTCTGCGCCGTTCCACTCTGCACCACTCTACTCCACGCCACTCCACCCCACTCTCTGCCACTCTACTCTACGGCACCCCGCGCTAAGCTACACAGTGCCACTCCACTCTTTTCTAAGCCACGCCTCTACCTTTTTCAGACATGCTGAACAGCAGCCACACTGCTGTACAACGTGACTAAGACATTGGCAAAGTCAATAGCTCTGTTGGACCTGGCATCCTTGCCGTGTTTTCCCTCTAATATTTGCCTTCAGACCTCCTGTTTTTGCTGATTTCGTTTTTTCTGGCCTTTGGACTCTGCACACTTTACCACTGCTAACCAGTGCTAAAGTCCTTGTGCTGTTTCCTTAAAACATGTTAGATTGGCTTATCCCCAATTGGCATATTTAATTTGCTTATAAGTGCCTAGTAAAGCGCACTACATGTACCCGTGGCCTTTAAATTACCAGATCCAGGGCCTTTAAATCTTTAAATTCAATGCTACAAGTGGGCCTGCTACACGGAATGTGCTACCCACTTAAGTAGCCCTGTAAACATGTCTTAGGCCTGCCATTGCAGAGCCTGTGTGTGCAGCCTTTCCTGTCATTTCAACTTCGCAAAGTAAACCTTTTGCCAGGCCTAAATCTTCCTTTTTAATACATATAAGTCACCCCTAAGGTAGGCCCTGGACAGCCCAGAGGGCATGATGCATTGTATTTAAAAATTAGGAAATGTTCTTTTACATTTTTACGTGTCCTGGTAGTGAAAAACTCTTACATTTATTTTTCACTACTGCAAGGCCTATCTCTCCAATGGGATAACATTGGAGTTACCTTATTACATTTTATACGTGTAATTTCCAAATGGAAAGGGATAACCAGTTCATGTTTGTTGTCTCTGGAAATCTAATTTATAATCCTAACGTATGGTGAGGTCGAATTTTAAATTACAATTCTGAAAATTCCACTTTTAGAAAGTTGGCATTTTCTTGCCTTAGCCATTTGGTGCCTGCAGCTTGTCTCTGGGCACATGACTGGGTGTAGTTGGCAGTTGGGCTTTGTGTATTCCTCCTAGACAGCCACACACAATGGGAGCTTAGATGTGACTGGGTGAGGCATCACAGGCTGGATGGAGAGAGGAGCCGGGCACAGCCCAAATTACACTTGAATAGACTGTGTCCTGTCTCAACACATAGGGTTGCATACCCCCCTCCCCGTAGTTAGTAGGGAGCCAGAGCAGGGAAGGCAGGGCATCTGTACACTTCAAAGGCATGCCTCGCGAAAATTCTCTCCACTTCAATGGCATAAGTGTGTATAAAAGAAGGACCTCAGACACCAACTCTCAAGTACACTTCTGGACCTGTGGATTCCATGCCAGGAAGGAGGACTGCTGTGCTGCTATAAGGACTGCCACTCTGCTGGACTGCTGCTCTGCAGGAACTGCTGACCTGCTGTGCTGACCTGCCACCTGATGTGCTACTGCCTGGGGAAGAAAAACTGGACCTTCAACTTCATCTTGAACTCAGGACCCCAGAGTGACTCAAAGGGCTTGTCTGCTGGCCACAGGGACATAAAAGGCTCCTCAAACAGCTCCTGAACCTGTCTTTAGGGAGTTTCTGACCCCCACGTGGTGCCTTTCCGGTCCTGGACCCTTCGTATGGCTCAAGGGCTCTTTAAACCAAACTTCTGGCCACTTCCCGACTGCGAACGGGCCCTTTTACACCGGAACCGCGCAGCTTGCACCGAAACCCAGCACGAGCTGCCGCCAGCCGGTCTCTTTGCACAGCAGCATCAACAGTCCGCAGCGGACCGCCAACACGGAGCTCCAGCCTGCCCATCCGTGACTCCCTGCCTGCTCTAAACACCATGCCGACTGTCGCCTGTAGTGCTCTCCTTGCTACTTCCTCGCGAACCTCTCCAACATGGACGGGACTCTTGCCACAAAACCTGAGGAGGTAGAACTTCAGCTGGACTAATCTATGACTGTATCTGACCCACACTCCATCACAGTCAGCCTGACTTTTTGACTTTGACCCGGTCCAGTGCGACCAGATAGCCGCGGTTGGTGCTTTCTGCTTTTAGGTGCTGTTTTATCATTTATTCCTTAAAAATTATTAACTCCGGTTCTACTGATTGGATTTTTGAAGTTTTGGTCTTGTTTTATTTAATAAATTAAGCTCTATTTTTCTAACTTGATGTGGGATCTTTTGTGTGATGTGTTCACTATTTGTACTGTTTGAAGTGTAGCATAAATACTTTACACGTTGCCTCCAAGTTAAGCCTGGCTGTTCTGGACCAAGCTCCAGAGGGTGAGCCCAGGTTCATTTGGGGTTTGCTTGTACCTTACCCTGACTAGAATTGTGGTTGCTGCTTGACTAGGGCTCACATCCCAGTCAACCAGTAACCCAATTTCGAACACTGACCATTCGCTTATTTATGGTTATGATCGCTTCAAAAATAGAAACACTCCAAAACTACACATAGCAGTCAAACAAATGTAATTTGGTCACACATTTGATTACTTTAGTGAAATGCAACATGGCTGAGTCTTAATGCCCGAGAACATTATCATTGCTGTGCATAGAAGCAATCATTGGTCCTGATTCACAAAATACATGTGAATCTATAGCCATTGATTTAACCATGTCTGTCTATGTTTATGATAATTTTTTGAATCCTTACTTAATTTGATTACTCCTAGAAGGCAGTGACACTCTCGGGTTTCCAGAAATACTCACATGTGCAAGCAGTTACACATGCATAATTAACATGTAATGTTCAGAAAAGAGGCATTGCTTTTACTAATGTGGAAATATTTGCTGCAAAGGAGACAAATTTGTTGTTTTAAATTATGCCTAGATGGATTCCATGCTCCCAGTCACCATTGTAATTGCTCTTTGATTAAAACAAAGGGTCTGATGTACAAAACCACAGGTCGGAAAGCAGTTGCAGTGCTTTTACAACTGGTTTGCGATGCGGGGTTATTTTTCACCTTTGATAGATGTACTGATTCATCGCAGCACAAACCGGATTTGGGGTATAATTCACAGAATCCTGCCCTATTAATATTAACCATGCAGGATTCTGCTTGTGAACCCTACTGAAAGCCCTGCAAATGCAGGGATGATGACCTGCCAGCAAAAGCAGACTAGGTCTGGGCGGAGTTCTGCTACACGGAACACCACGAAGTGACCCAAAAACTCTGCCGCACTATGCGGAGTTCCACAAGTAGCGGAGTGCGTTAGGTCACGACGTTCGCGCTGCTTTTTAGCGCCGGGCGTTTGTCCTGCACTGGAAAATCAGCACAAACTGCACCATGCGCAGCTCAAGAGCGCACTGCTTCTTTCTGCTACTTGAGCAAATGTTCTACTCTTATGGCATCTTCCTCAATGTGAACGGATAGTTTCTCAACGCGAGCGGTCGTGACCATCTGCGACCGCCCGCGTTGAGAAATCTCACTGGGAGGTGGTCTAACTTTGGATTTTCCTCGCTCGCCAACTTAATGTTGCCGAGCGTGGAACAAACTCCCTGTGTGCTCCGCGGAGTGTGGAAAACTCCGCGATTGGAGCAGAGTTCAGTGCCCAGGCCTACAGCAGACATCCAACCCTACATTTCAGGTGGAAAAACTCACTTTTTGTTTATTCCAGACTATGACCCTGAAAGGGAAATGGGCTGAAGTCGGAGATAGTATTGAAATGATGCAAAGGGAAACTGGGGGAACACTCTTTGCTCTCTTACCCCTTCCCCCCCTTCAGTGCCCATAATCTGCATTCACCTGGTGGAATCTGTCCCTCTGGAACAACTTCCACTTTGCAAATGAATACTATTCATATTCGTGTGACGGGATCAACTCAGTGGTTTGTGTCTGCAACTGTGGCCTCAAACCATTGTTACATTCCATTGTGAATCATACTGAAGGTGGGGCACTCATTTCATGCCCCGTTTTCCTAATGCTTCATAATGCGTTACAAAGTGTACATGTCCGCTCCCAAAGATGTTTGCGACTCTAAATGCACCTCTCATATAGCCATATTGGGTTTGGAGTCACCAAAACCATTAGTGCATCAGGCTGGAATGTCTGCTCAGTTTTAATTTTTGTAACAATACATTTTCACTCTGTTGCATTGATTACTTTTCTATGTATGTCATTGGGGTACTTACAATATTGTTTTGCTTTTGTGGTTATTATTGTTTTTATTGTTGTCTTTGATCATATTTCATATTGTATATTTGTATTTTTCTGTATATATAAAGGTATTTGATTGTTGATCATTATTTGTTTCATTTTGAAAAATGTAATAAAGAATTGAAATGCAAAAAAATGAGATTGTGAGAAGCCCAATGCACACTCATCTCATGAAGGACCATAGGTGTGGTGATGAGCAATGAGAACTCTCCCTCGGGTGACTGTACATCACATAATGATGCCTTCCATAGGAAGCCTAAAGCTTACTACAGCATCTTAGACGGTGTTTTTAGTCTAGTTATTTTTTTTTTTAATTATGTGCTACATAGAGCTTTTAGGCTATTATGGGCCCGAATAGTCATTTGTTCTTAACATTCATTTAGTTTCATTTCCAAGGTAAATTATTTATGCAAGAGGATCTTTCCTACGGTTTTTGCCTAAAAAATTGTACGGAAAATCTCCTCCTTTCCAAAGTTATTTGTCAGAATAATTTATAGTAATATTTGTACACCGCGTTGGTATGAAAAAAAAAGTACTTTTTTTGTTAAATTTGAAAAGAGTCACTTTACCGCTGCGTCTTATTTCTTCTACATAACTGTGCGCCACATTAATGCAGGCACGAGTCATGCTTGTTCTATCATGCTGTATCAGAAATTCCATTCTCTTGCTTCCTGGCAGGATGTGTGCAAAAATCAAAGCATTGGGTAATTAATTTTCCACTAGTAACATATGGTCGAAGAGGTAATTATTATCAGAATAAAATCGTCCACCATTTTTGCCCTAATGTGTGTAGATCGGGTTATCTGGACTTTTATTAATAATGCGTACAAGACGGTCACCCCTGTTCCTAAGATAAAGAAACCTGCTCCCCATGCTGTAGGCAGCCTGCTTGTGATGTTGGCCAGGGGGAAGCACAAGGCATTGCATGCTCTAAAACACTGGAGCAAGGAGCCCCTGGTGTGGTTTAATGTATGCAGCCGCTCCAGCCCTATTGAATGTAAATGATGAGGTGATATTGATGAAAGGAGGGGATTGAGGTCTCCGGGGCGCCGGTGACGGATTGAACAGAAGCGCCCGCCATTGCACGCAACTCCCGCCTGTCGTCCTCACCGCTCAAAACCATAATGGGAGGTGGCAGTCTGAAATGAGTTGCCACGGCAAAGAGTATTATTTTTGAAATGCTTTCACACAAATCACCAGGCTCCTGCATACAACTTAGTTTCATGCTTTAATGTCATCAGCAGGCACAAATTGGTGTGTCTAATTGTTTGCCACCTGCCTGCAAAATGAGCTGCCAGCCAGCTAGAAGGGTTTGATTGTCTGTCAGCCGTTCAATGGAACGAGAGTGACAACATCAAAAAATTCACATCCCACTTTGATGCTTTGAGCCGCTTTCCAGAGCCCTCTTCCCCACAAGTGCTTCTGGTCAACGGCGTTTTTCAATTAGGTTTCAATATAAGGCGGCTTTCTGGCCTCATCTGTTTTGGGGCAGATGCAATTACTTCAAGGCCACAATAACCCAGATCCTGAAACGGTAGGGCGCGATGAGCCCCATGACACCAGGAGGACATTCCCGGCGGCAACTACCTCTATGACCTTTAGGTGGCAAACCCTGACTGTATGGCCAACAACACTTTCAATTACACTATACTTTATTATTAACTCAATATGGAATACTCCTCTTTTATCAAGATGTTATAGTTTTTTTTTTTTCTTCAAGACCCCATGCTCTTTGGGCAGCTGCCCCCACAATTCTTGATCGTCTCTTCTAAGAGAGTACCAAAATATTATTGTGGTTCCATATCCCATTTCGATACATTTGTTTTTCTACTTTATTTATGAACACAAGGATGTCCTCCTGTCCCCACTGTATTTATTGTATTATACTAAGAGTTTATCTTCTATAGACACTTTGTGTTGTCTTATGATACTCTGACTTTTTAAATTCAGTGTGCATCCAAAGGCTCCTTGCATTAAGGGAGTTAGAGCATGGCCCAGGTACACCAATTATATTGAAGAAAACACTTGGTTTTAATGTGATTATAGTAATCCCAATAGGGTTAGGCTCTTTTAGAGCTCTCAAAGGAGGGGAGCTTGAGTGACGCAACCTGATCTAAGAATGGTTTGTTTCTGAAGCAGCTTAACAGGAATTGAGGAGCAGGAAAAGGGCCAAAGATGATAGTTCGCTTGGTAAATACGGAATTTGGAATCCAGAAAACAAACGAGGATCAATCTGATGAAAGGCCAGTGGATCTGGAAGAGAGTTTGGAAGTTAATGTAATTTGAGATTGTGAGCGCTTCTTCTGGTCATCATACAGACTGTTGCTTTTGGCCTTTTTTAGAACAAGTCAAAAAGATTTTAGGAACTGTTGTTTAGGGGCATCATAATGAAGACACTCATCGCCCGAACTTGATGTGAGAAGAAAAGGAAATGCAAAATTAATTTTTGAAACATAAACAGGAAACACATAAACCTGTAATGCCTTTAGCCTCGTGATCTCAGGTAAGTTGATAGTTGATTAATTATGCTGTATAGCCCACTGCTCGTAGTCTTACAAGACTTTAGGCCCACTGCAGAGTGTGGTCACCGCTGTTAATTGCCACAGCGTATTATGGGCAAAAGGACTGGGTCCATAATATGCAAAAGGGCAATTACCAGCAGTTGACAGTACCATGGCCTGCAAAAAGGTTATTAGCAAATGTCTGTCTAACCTCCCCAGCATAGGCAGACAGGTTTTCATGGCTCAGTTAAACAATTATGGTGCGGTCTGGAAAGGACTACCCAGAAAACTAGTAAGTAGACTTCAAATCCTACTGAATCCAGCATCAAAATTTGTCCCCTAAATGAAAACTTATAAAAACAGCTAGAAGGTGCTCCAATGGATCTATTGGATGCCAGATTCGTATTAAAATAATTTGTACCATGCCCAAAATCTTCTGGAACGAGGACCAAGGGACAAGTATTATTGGACTGTAAACTACTTAATACCAGGAACTTCCAGTCAGTCACTGCCGTTTGCATATGCTAGCCTAAATGATGCATACTAACACAAGCAGGCAGGTGCCTGGGGCCCCAGAGCCCATATGTCATGAAACCGTAGTTTTCATCCATTATATCCCAGTCAGTCTGCCTGATGTTGGGGAACCTGCTTGTCACCGTGCTGCTCACATAATGTCTTGACTGAGAATCGAGATCGGCATTTAGAGCAATAAATAACACTGGATGGCTAGAATCTTGTTGTGCTACTACTGCCTACTACCCAAAGATGTTTTCCCACACCTGCACTACTAATAACCCATTCCTGAACACTGGTGCCTGCGTGTCTGAGCCCATCACCTACTGTGCGTTACTAACCTCACATCTAGCACTTAGCCACCCAACTTTATGTACAGACACTTTATTCATTTATGTCATGCCAATCAACCTTTAAAATATTTCCAGCATGTGAGAGTAGAAACGGAGGCCTTAGAAGAACTGGGGTCAGGAGGGGGTCGGAGCTTTGAGCCCATTGTTGCCTTGCTTGTCATAGAGGGGTACTGGAGGAGGTGGGACCAAGAAGAGGGGTCAGGGCTTAGAGCCTGCACTTAACTGATCAGATGCTTCTAAGCGCCCCAAAAAGCACTTTAAAGCTTCTGATGCTGAAGCCCATGTCCCGGAGAGGTTGAAGAACCCCTGAAGGCATCAGCTGTACAGAGCCTCCTAATACGAATTGGAAACCATCCCTGTTTAGGTGTTTACAGATCACCTTCTATCCCACTATGTGATATAGGCTGTTCAACGGAGACAGCAGGAACAGAGCCGTTATTGTGTGACACATGGTGGCACAATGGGAGTTTAAGTACAATAAGGCCTCCATAGTAATGTCCGCAGTAATACCAATATTAGGCGTGCCAATTATTCCTGGATGCAATATTACCAGGAGCTTACATGTTATCCCACTGGCACCCCTATAGAATGGGGACAAACATGTGGAAATTTTAACTGCACCAAATTTCTACTAGATATTCCAAATTCTGAACCTTTTTACACAGCCAAATTTAATTAGATTTGACCCAGTGGATCTGGCTGCAGTGTCACTCGTGCAGTACTTATAACACTGATTTTGGTAGAAACTCACGTTTCTGCAAAATTGGCATCAAGCTGTCACTTATAACGAGGAGCTCTAAGAAGTGAAAACCCTTAAGACACGCTCGCACATCCATGACTGAAGCAACTTCAATGGCGCGTAGAAAATGCACAACGAATGGAAGGAACAGGTTGGCTTCATTATCAAAACAATAAAATTGCATCTCATTTGAATCTATGGTTATTTGTGTAAACGACACTCCAGCCATATTGACGCAATGTATCCATCCTAACCATTCACTCTTCCCCTACGGCAGTCCGATTTGGGATGTTTCTACTCAATACTAATATATTAATTCCATAAGTAATGGACAAATTATTGCATAAAAGTAGATGAGATGGTTTGCACAAATCAGAAACCCATCTAAGTTAATGGTGTCACACACAAGACATAGGGCAATTGTGAAACCGACATGTGAAACATCGGAACTGCATACCTCAACCACCGCCTCGCCTTCTACACTCCTACCAGACAACTGCACTCCGCCCACCTGGCCCTGGCCACCATCCCACGGATCAGCAAGACCACAGCCGGACGAAGATCCTGATCCTACCTCGCTGCTAAGACCTGGCACTCTCTTCCTCTTCATCTCAGGCAATCGCCCTCACTGCCTCAATTCAGGAAAGACCTCTAGACCTGGCTCTTCGACTGAACCGACCATCCAGCTCTCGACTGAACTGCAGAACCCCCTGCTCCTTGAGACCCCAACAGGTGATTAGCTGTGCTTTATAAGAACCCTGATTGATTGAAAGGTAAGAACAAAATAGTATCTCTGAGACTGCATCCCAAAAACAATATTAGATAATAGTGCATAATGGAACTAATGCAGTGACCACAGACACAGTTGTAGCATGCTTACCAAATCCTTCTATATGACAGACAATAGACTTATAGCCTCACTCACTTAAAACTAATATAGTCTGTCATTTAAACCAACTGACCACACTATTACTTTGATCCATGTAGTTTCTTCCAATATAAGATGGCTTCCTAACTGTAACAGTCCCAATTAATAAAAACAAAAATAGAAAGACACCTGCAGTTGTACTTCCTCACCTGAATGCAGATTTCCAAGTTTTAGGACTTCACAAAGGTTTCCAAGAGTACTATTGCAGCTTTCCGGGAATGCCTTTGAAAATCGTTAGTGATTCCATGTTTGCACAAATGGATATGTGGAAATGCACTTGCTAACCTTTTTTCCCTATTGACTAAATATTTTTCTGTAAGTAGAATTTCCTTATCTTCAGCCCCCACCAATTTTGTTAGTGAGGACCTCGGAGTGTTTAGAGGGTAGGAATGGGTCAGAGAAATGTTTGTGAATACCTACAAATTAGTACCTTTATGGGTGTGCACAAACATTCATGGCGTTTTCCCCCAGGAACACCCACTCTCTAGCCCTAGAAGTAGATTGACTTAAACATAAAAATTTTCGTATACCTAAATATTTTTACTACAACAAATTCAACTATTGTGAATTTCAAAAGTGATTTGATGGACTTAAAAACAAGCACTTGCTGAGAAGTATGTGCTTTTTAGGTCTCGGGCCTAGCGTTGCAGTGCGCAGCACTGCTCGCGCAGCCCGAGACCTCTTGTACGGGCTTTTGAAAGCAGACCACACGCTCGTGCGTGTGGTTTTGCTTTCGCCGGCTGCCATTGGCTTGCGCGTGTTTTTTTTTTTTAAAGTAATGCATGCAGTTGGGCAAAGGCGGGCGCATGTCCCGCCTTTGCTCCGCCCATTCCCATCAGTGGCTAGCACGCGCAGCAGCGCGCGTTCGCCTTGCTGCCGCGCTCCCTTTCCCCCCCGCTCCTCTGTGGGCTTTTTTACGATCCTCTGGCTCCAGTTTTCATTTTTTTTTCTTCGTCTGGTCTACTACGGCGCTGACGTCAGTACCCTTAGGGCTCGTGCTCGGGCGGGGCCTAGGTGTTCCTGTGGCTGACGTTGAGGTGGAAGCAGACTTGGGAGGTTTTGAGCTACGGGCAGAGTTCAGCCGATAGAGCGGCTCTGGGTACGGGGAGGCCCGGCCATGGTGGAGAACGCCAGCACCGCCCATGGAGCCCTGGTGAGAATGGGAGGGGAGCAGGTGGGAGAAACCGTACCTAAGGAAGGGTGACTCGGATCCTAGCGGACGGGGCACAGAGCCCTGGGTATGGCAAACAGTTTGAACGCAGGCAGGCTGGTGAACCTACGGACGGGGCAGGAACTCAGCGCCGTGCTTCAAGGAGGGAACGTTCGTTTAGAAAAGGAGATCTGAGAGTTCACCCGAGCAATCTTCCAGCTCCTAAAGAGAGGGTACACCGGCGAATCCAAAGTTGGGTCGATGTGACCGGGAGAGAGCACGGGGTTCATCGGGGCAAGGTGGCCGGTGATCAGTTTATGCTCCTGGCCTCAGACTGGAGAGGGTTTCGATGATCTCCGAGACTATGGATTTTAGAGCGTGTTACTGCGAGGCGGTAAGCACCGCGGGGCAGGTGGTTGTGTAAGTGTTAAAGATTTGTTGGTTGTGAGATGTTTTGTGAAGCCGATCACCGCAGCGGGCCGGGTAATATCAGCAGGCGATAATGACGGGAGGGCAGATGTTGGGCGTGTCATGACGAGAGTAACTGATGTGTGGACAGAAGTCACCATATGGGATGTGTAGGTTGCCCGGAAGGGCGCGCGGGGTGATGATAATGCGAGGAGTAATTCATTGGTTCATGTGTATGTCGTTTAAATCAACTAAAGGAAGATGAGGCGTATAGTGGGAGCTAGATCAGCAGGCGCATGTTGGGTGGGAGTCTTATTGGAGGAAAGAGCTGGATCTCACGAAACCGAAATCGCGGTTTGCTTACCTTTGCACATTCAGGTCCTGCTTGGAAAGTGGCCGCACCTGTGGCAGAACGTGCGCTGTACTAAAGCCTATAACGCGTGGACGCGATGACAAATGTATAGTTACGCCTCTGCACGTATGCTTTTGTTACGAGATACCCGTTACCATATATTATATCAATATACATAATGCTGTGTGGGTAGAATGTGGTGTCGTGGTCTTTACCTAAATCTGGTCATGATTCACTGAATTGTCACCGTATTCGGATTTTTAGAAACGGGCCGCCTACTATAAATACGGATAAATGCTGTCGGGTGTCAGCCCGCCGCACTTGTGACAGTCCGCACTGGTATCAACCAAATATAAGAAAACTCTACAATTGAATTTGTTCGTATTCCAATTTGTTTGAAGGCTATGCAACACACCCGGTGTTGGTATTTTATGTGCATTTGCACAGTGCCTCATACTCCCCACGAGGCACGAAAGCACAATCGTGGAAAGGTAGAGTGGTCTAAATGCTCCGTGTTTTGTTGCTGCGCTTTGGTTTCGCTTAAGTGACGGGTATAGAGAGGATACTAAAGCATTCTTATTGTATGGGTTAATAATGTGGGAGTTGCTTTGATATGTATGTATCGTACACTGCTCAAATGGTGTTGCAGCAAACGCGCAGTTGCCCTTTATGCATGCAAAGTCACCTGAAACGAACATGAGCTGTCTTTCCTTAGTGGACAATTATTATACCCTCCTCATTCACTGCTCACTTCATATGGATGGTTCAAACGGGGATTCGTCTAACGTTAAGTGTTCTGCATAATTTTAGGGCATGTGCTTAATGTTACTTGAGATTACTGCAAAAATATGCATCGGCTTGCGACACCTGTTACTATGCACTACTACGATTTTCGCCCATTTGCTAACCTGGCTACCCCCACCATTGCCCTTCTGAAGGCCTTTTCTGCGAACAAGCAACAGTCTTGACTCAAAACACGGAAGCACCGATGATCTCCAAACAAAACAATATGAATGTACTCCTCATTGGTTAACTTAGTCTTTCTCTGACGCTTCTGAAAAACACTGTTAGTGAAGAGGACAAGAGTAGAACCTTAAGGTCAGTTGGTCTGACCACACACTTTCCTTCTCTTGCCATACCACGAGATGATTTGGCGCCACATAGAGGACTGTGCAACCTTTAAACAGATGTTCAGCATCCACTAAAAGTTTCCTTCTTTACCGTCTGAAACATTGTGCATAAATATTTAACATAGAAACGACTATACTGCTAGAAACCCCTCTTAGAATAAGAACATACTAATCATTCCTCGTAGCAGCCTCGACTGGAAAGCACCGCTCTCCAGTAAGACTGCTATACTGTTGTATCTTCCCCAAGATATTAAAGACCTTGAATCTTCTCATGGAACCAGTGGCTGTAATAGCTGCACATATACATTGACATAATACATTTCAGTCGCCAGCTCAAATTCCTTTTCCTCTCCAGCTTTGGATACTGCTCATTAGTTCGTGCATTTGTATTCTGATCCTATGTTTGTAATTCATAATCCTCTATCCGCTCTCTTCCCATGAGTGCCCCTGCAATTTTAAGGAATTTTGACATGGTCGATGTTTGTTGCGACATTCCTAAGCTTGGTGGCCATACATAACAAAGTACTAATCATTATTTTCTCTTGGACCAGTGAGCCCACGGGCGGAACTGGCCTGACGGGTAAATAGGGCTCCCGGTTTTATGGTATTTATTTTTTTAACATTTCCGTCTGTATTTATCCATATTTATATTTTGGCCATTTTATCTGTATTTATCCATATTTATTTTGGGTTGTGCATATAAATGAAGTTGTAAAACTGTACATTTCCATATTTATTTAACCGATAGACGCGCACTCATACTTCGAGGTCTGTCGTGTTTTAGCTATTTAAGCTGCCAAATATTACATAACAGTACATACACTAGTAAATTTTAGCATTATACCACAAATGTATGTTGTCACATGCAGTTATTTAAAGAAATTTCATTCTGTTTTTTAATTTCCCTTGCTGTCCATCTGCTCAGCTGTTGGGCTATAATTCATGAAGGACAGCACGAACAGTCACTTAAAAGAAGCACAATCTTCGGTATTTATCCACTTTTAAAAAAAAAATGCAGACAGAAAACACATTGTTTTGTCTGTATTTATCTGTAAAAATGTATTTATCTGTAAAAACGGAAAACGGAGAGCCTTACATGTAAAGCAACTAGTTAGACGTGC
Organism: Calotriton arnoldi; assembly: GCA_963921515.1. Taxonomy (NCBI): domain Eukaryota; kingdom Metazoa; phylum Chordata; class Amphibia; order Caudata; family Salamandridae; genus Calotriton; species Calotriton arnoldi. The sequence goes on along the minus strand of CAWUFW010003044.1, from coordinate 299,629 downwards.
TTTGTACGCCTTATAAATAGGTTTGTGCATAACTTTAGATGCATAGGTAAATTTGTAATTTAATTTCATACCAGAAATTAAGATGTTTCGAACCTCATTCATGCAAATGATTCAGTCTTTCCTGTGCAAGCATAATTTATCAATCATGCCCACCTTCTAGCATGATTTTTTTTTTTTTAAAAGGGATGGACCTTTCTAACCCTTCTGGATTATTAATGCTGTGGAGGTGAATGTTGTTTTTGCACATGATTGCTTGGAGTAATTTAATACTCAATAATAGTTATAAACTGATAGTTAATTCCTTTGTAGGGATGTGTTTGGGATTTGCTTAGGGTGAGGTGTTTAACTGCCTTTGAGGCAATGAGCGTTCTGTTTGAAGAAATAAATACCTTGTTGAGTCCAAACCTACAATTTGTGAAAATGGGTGTTGAGTACTCCTTTGACGCGCAGGACACTATTTTGCAATGAGTGTCCTTTTATACCAGGGATATACAAAGTATGGCCCAGGTGCCGCATGCGGCCATCCTGACCTTTAATTGTGCACCCCTGGTGAACAGCAGCACTAGGCTGCTGTTCACTTGACAGAGCAGGAACATTCAGAAAGCTGTGAAACAAACTTGCATACTTTATTTACACGTTCACTAAAATAGCGGTATAAAAGAAAGGAAGGTGTCTTAGACAACTAATCTTTAGGAACACCTTTAGTTTTAAAGACATCTTGCACTAAACATGTCAAAATATGATGCGCTTTTTTGAAGTTTGCAGAGAGTTTATTTTATTAACATACATGAGTGGTTTACCTTAGTAGATCAGCTTGTATCACGCATTGAGAGGCATTTATTAGCAGTGATAGTATTCATTCATGATCTTGTGAACATTCATGCCCCCCCCCATTCTGAAAACCATTCATTAGTGAGGCAAGTAATTTGTCAGGTGCACCTTATGGGTAGCCTTAGTTGTTATATAATTGGAACATCCTTATAGTTCACTAAATAAAACACAAGAAGGTTTTGTACAGCACACATCCTGAACTTGTATATTTTAAGGGGCTCTCATTTGGTAATGAAGCAATAGGAGGCAAAGTGAAATTAGCCAATTGCCTAGGATCACACAATTTTGTCAAGTGGGGAAGCCAGGACTGATGCCAGGTTTTCTGATTTCACATTTTGCAATGCAGCCACCAGATGAGTATCTCTTTCTCACGTTTTAGTTGGACTTTAATTCTTGGTACTTGAGAACAGAGCGTTGGCGGCAGACAGAAGTCACACGAAGGTTCAGTTTGATGTCCACACCATGCATCTGCTTCACGTCTCCCTACGCCCTTCATCACCCCAACCCTCGCATTGGTGTGTCCCGCGGGCATGCCACAGACAGTACTTTGTGGCCCCCGGGGAAAGGTTTGCGAGTACCCAGGTTTTATACTATATGCATACTCAGATGGTGACTACGCACAGCCTGTGCAGGAAATTATAGAAATGAAGATTTTCTGCTCTACAAAAAATGGTAATTGGCCTAGGCGTGTCATCACCATAATAGTGACATTTTTTAAGTCCAGAAGGTAGAGACTGTTTCTGATTCAATGCTGTCAGTTTTGTGTAAAAAAAAAAAAAAAAGTACTTCTAGTCTCTGACACACCAGTCTACCTTCTTCCAAGGTTGATAGAATCAGATCGGTGATGTACTGCTCACTTAAAGAAGCATAATCGAGCACATTACATCTTCCTTTTAGGTCTTGGTCTGCTTTTGAAAGGTAGCCTCAGCCTAGAAAGCATGAAAATAGCGAGCTTGGTGCTTGTGTGTATTACAGACTTTATTTGCGTATTGTAATTGCATATACCTGAATGTATTTGTAGCCACGGTATGGCCACGGCCCTCGTTTCTAACTTATGTTTTCTTACAGACGTAGGCAAGTCCAGGTACATGCTCTTCCACTGACACATGCGATCAGGCAAAATAATGTCACTCACATTACAAGACAGCCAGTTGATAAAGTGGCTGTTACATTGCCCCTTTATGTGTGTACTTCTATTACGTTATTTCTTTTAAAGAAAGCATGAGGCTGGTGAGACAGCTAGAGTAGTCTCAAGCCCAAATTTAATGTGTTGGATGCAAGCAATATGTGAATGGCACTTGAACAGACTAGGGCAGATCTAAAACGTCTACCATTGTGAGGTGTAACTTTTGTTGATTTTTATAATTCGATAATTAAACATGGAACACCTGTTATGTGCTTAGAATCTCTCTTACTCAGGATCGTTCCCTCCTGCAGAAATACTGGCCGTTGTTGAGGGCACGAACACATGCAGTAAGTGTGATTTAAGCCGTGGGTCTTCCCGAGATCTGAAATACTAAATAAAAACGTTGCATTCGTGTCACATGCAAAATGTATTGCTGGCTGAAAATAGGCAGCAAATCTAATAGGCTGATTGGGGCAGAATACTTTGTTGACCGTGTTAATATAAAGCGGGTTTTCAAACTTAATGGATTTAGGGCTTGTTTTGGGTTGCTGTAGGCAGTAGTAAAAAAAAAATGGGCGGGGTGGGTGGTGGCATGTTGAGAATTAATTTATCGACAGGCTCAAAGGATAACCCGACCGTCTGTTGTAGGAGGGGGAGGGAGGGTTCAAGATGTTAAAGTAGAATCATGGAAGCAGGTGGATGGAGTGTACTAGATCAAGAAAGCAACAGTGGTGGTGAGGGCAGGCAGGTATGTGGATGATTGATAATTTGTTGGCAGATGAGATCCTATCAGTGACACGTCCAGCACTGTGTAAACCTAAATGGAACAAAATTAGAGGTGAAGTTAAACTCTAAGACAAAGATAATCCATTTACTGAGTTTCATGCCTTTTTTGAGGGCATGTCTATGCTGCTCTTTGTTTTAGAAACAATAAAAGTTGGCCATTCCAGCCTATTTTTGTTTGCTTTAAAAAAAAAAAAAAACATTCACCTCTTTGTGTCCACTTTTGGAAGGTACCCTCTTCCTTCCTTTACAAATGATTGAGTAATTTTTCCCGTGGGAAATTGCTGCATCCGAGTAGCTCACCTCTTTTAAATTCGTGAAAACAAGCTTAATATCTGACCCTCTATCGCAGCAGATTTCAAATGTCCACATTCTCCTGAACTCATCCACACCACAGAATTTCACATCATGCCACAAAATTCAACAGCATACCACATAATTAAACTTCACTACATACCACTCCACAAAATACCATTCCACATAATTACACTCCATGACACACAATCCCACTTCACATGATTCCAATACATTCAATACCACATAACTACTATCCACATAATTTCACTGCACACCATGCTACATAATTCTACTACACAGATCCACTCCATACCACACAATTCCACCACACACAATTCCACAACTAACAATTCCAATCCAACCCACATAATTCCACTCCACACCACATACATCCACTCAAAACCAAAGACATTGTCATTTACAACGCCAATAGCTCTAACTCTTACAAATCCGAGACCTATTGCATTGCTAATGCTTGTTAGTAGCTGTGCCTAATTTAGCAATTTATGACATGAAGGTTTGGCAAATTTAGAACTGACAGCCATGAAAGGTAACTTGGGTGGTTCATGCTGAAATGAGGGGAGGTTCTGCTATTCAAAGAGCCACAATTAATAAACTTTCCATCATAAACTGCTGGTCTATTCACTGTGTAATGAAAAGCAGGATTCATTATTTTACCATCCCTGGGTGGAGGTGCTAGATGAGGGAATTGAATATGGTTTACCAATGGGATGACACATCACCACTCTTTTATGATGAGTCGCTTGATGAATATAAATTCTCCACCAACGTTTCTACTGAACAGCCAGTGAAAAGTGAAATATTATACTTGGATAGTTTAGTGTCCACTTGTCTACGAAATATCACTTTAATGATGGATATTTCAAATCACAGATTCTTCACCTTTCAAATAATCCCCAGGAACCAGACTGGATCCAGGAGTGTTCAGTTCAGTGCTCCTGCATGCCGCCATGTGGTGCTGTGTGGCTCTGCAGTGACTCAGTTCCACTCCAGAAGTGATAGAGTAGAGCCGCATGTAAGCGCCACCATGCATGCTGACATCAGTTCCTTTCTTTCCGTGCTTTAGAATGCGGATCCGAAACTCTGTTCCCCTTTTTCCTTGTGGTATTGATGAGTTTTTTTCTCAGAAAAAAATCGAAAACCTTTGTGTAAATTTGTAGCCTAGTGTGGTGCCTGCAACAGATCTGCTGCAAGCCAAACTGTTGGATATTTTGTTGTTGGCCCAGCAAGGTCTTGCTGTGAGCAGCATTTGTCATCCCTTTTTTTTTTTTTGCATTTCCCAGACCAGACGTCCTTATTTAAATCAACTGTTATGCTAAGGTTGATAAAACATTTAACCTGCATGTTTCCTTGAAAACCGTTTGTGATGCTATAATGGGATATCAACATGGTCCTGATGTTCCTTGTGCAATACATTTGATGCCTAGCTGCTCGCTACCCCTTATGACTCTAAATACGGTCTTCCTCATTGCGATTTCTTCGATTGTCACATGGGTGATATCTAAGCTCTCTTGGTAGAACTGCCTTACACCACCATTTTCCCAGATAAACTCTTGTTGAGGAGTAGGGTGGCCTTTTTGCCAAAATTCTTGACTCCTTTTCACGTTGGGCAATCCATCACCATTCTTTGCTCCGCCTCACTCCTCTAAGAGGAAGGCCATCTCCATCAGCTGGACCCTAAGAAACTAGGGTAAAGAGTTTGTTAAGGTGCATAGTTCTCTGTATTAAGACCTACTATGCAGTGGTCAAGAAGCAGACTCCACATGGACTAAGGGCTCATTCCACCAGGACCAAAGTTGCTACCACTGTGTTAGGATGCGGAGTGCCTGTTCTTGATATCTGTGAGGCCACAACATGGGCATCAGTGCACACATTCACAAAGCACTGATGCCTTGACATCCATGTTTAATGGCAAGGGCATTTCACCTATTCAGTCCTGCTGGACCTCTTTGTCTGAGCCCACTCCATAGTCCCTCCGCCTTGGCAGGTACTGCTTTGTGGTCTGTTCTTAAGGTGAGGAATCAGTGGTTAGAAGTATACATCCGAAGAACTATTTACTTACCAACGGTAATGCTCATTCTGGTGGATATTCTATCAAACCACAGATTTGTCACTGTCTTCCCACCTCCCCGTTCTGTGAAATGGTCGGTTTTTCCATCTAAAAAGTTCCCAACTTAGAGATCTGCACACTGGTATCTCTGATTGGTTTTCTGGTTCATGTCCCAGGGCACCAAGAATGAAACTGAAGAAAGAAACTGACGTCAGAGAACAGGGGTGGAGCTTATATACGGCTCCACTCCGTCTCTTCTAGATCCAGCACTTGTTGGAGAAGATAGCAATTGCAGGACTCCCTCTCCTACATGGAAACCTTTTGTCGCATTGCTTGCATGTGCATGAATCTGCTCTTTATGGCCATTGTATGCAATATTTTGCTCACAAAAGACATATAGATCTGGTATGCCCAATTACCGATAATTTGTTTACACCTTCATTCATTTAGCTGGACAGTAAATGTCTCCTATTTTCACACTGGCAGATTTGGATTAACTGAATAAGGATCTGCAGATATTTACGCTCCCAGATGGAGCTTAACACCATGTCAGAGGGGTAGCCATTGGGAGGCCAATGAACACCAATAAAACAGTGCTTAATTTGAGCCGGTAGTTTCCAGTGCGTGGCACCGGCACCTAATTGCCAGCACCGGGGCTTATGACAGTCTGCCACATGGTGGTGCTGTCTGGCAAATTTAGGTATGAGCACAACAACAGCCGTTTATTTGTTCAATTTACATTTACAATGACTAATACCAGCCTCCCAAGCCATTCTTATAGCTTGGGGGGCCTGGAATAGCCCGATTTGTCACACTTGTAGGAGTGTGATGGTTAGTAGCTGTGTTTGTACTGTCATTGGCAGCTGGCAGGGGCAATGTGTGGTGCAAGCTGCAGTGGCCTCCTGACGAGAGCCCCCGCATTCATTTACAAATTAAGCACTGCTATAAAATCATAACTTTCTAGATATTCACAAAACTTCTCATTGTTTTCCCACATCCACTTTGCTCATCCCCACCTAGAATTCAGGTCAGAAGGTTACGTAAGAACAACAGTCATACACTACTCTATTTAATGTGAAACAGTGCGAGGGAAAAAGGTTACTGGCATAGGGAAAAAAGACAACGAAGTCTAAGGTGCTAATGCAAATTTCTGAAATGCAGATTCTAATAGATTGTCCAAGGAGTAAGTGCAGGACATCAGGAGTACACGTGGAAATCTTTGACAGGCCTAGATTTCCTAAAAGTAGGGAATCAACTCCCTTTTAAGGGGAAACCTGCAACATAACATAACGTGTTTTTCTAAAGCGCACATTCACCCGTGGGCATCTTGGCGCTGAATAACAGATGTTTATTGTTACCCAACTCAATGGTACTAATTTTATCGACCTTGGAAGGATGAAAGGCTGAGTGGACCCGCCGGGATTTGAACCTATGGCCATGAGGTCAAACACAGGCCCCTACGGCAAACGCTTTAGTCCTCTAAGCCACCAGACCCGGCTGGGTCAATGAAATTGGTGCCCATATTCCAAAACGCTCCTTCATTGGAGTTCAGCACTGGACCTACTTATGGATGGCCTTCTTTCCTAAATTCAGTGCCAGGCCTCTCTTTCCAGATGCCAAGACTTAGAATGAAAATGCAGTCCTTTAGGTATCCTTCATTACAAATAGTGCCGTTTTACCGTAGAAAAGGTAAACATGATGTTTTGTTTTTGTGAATTTATGGCGAATGTACAAGGAGTAATCCTGTTTCACTTTCTCGGGCCATTTGCTCATCAGGTTTTGTTCATTCTTATCACCCTCAGAAAACCCCTGTCTGCTATCAATTGCATTGCACCTTCTTACTCCTGGCAGCTCTCTCCAGTGACATTCTAGGGAGTTTATAAGACTGTCCCAGAGTTGCAAATCTAGCTTGAGAGGGAAGTTCTCGGCACCCTTTTATTACTGATTCAGTCACAACATCTTGCAACAGAGACAAGAATATCTGTGCTGGTGTGTTTATCGCAAATCAGTTAATTAAGTCCACCCTTCGGAAAGTGCGAGGTTGTTTATACCACATTTCCCTGTCTGATATGCCTCCTTTCAACTCATTCCCAGGAGCCTGAAGGAATTCGCAGAATAGGTAGGCTTGCGTTTTCAGGATTTAAAGCGACATAAGAAGTCTGCCTTGTGCATTTTCTTCAGGCTGTTTGGTCAGCTTTTTCTTGAGCCTGTTTCAGTGCCTAGGATTCTTACCATGTGACATCAAAAGTGCTTTATTGGTGCCCATATCCTCATGGGTTCGAGGCGTGCTGCCAGTGGGGTAAATAACACCTTTATATATGTGAAATGTGATTTATGTGTTCTGATGACTATTTCTGCTATTACGTTTCAATAAAAGTATGCCACGGCAGTAGTGGTGCATTAATATTTGAGCATCAACGCGAACTGTGCTTAAAACACAGATTACTTTTAAAGTGTGCTACTTTAAGAACTGAAGCAGAATCTTTAGTTTTTTCAGCTTTACCTTGATAACGCCGTGTGGTACAAGTGTGTGGTACAAGTGTGTGGTACAAGTGCTTCCAGAAGGAAAAACATTGGAGTCGGTAAACTGGAAGACAGCATTTCCTCTTTAGCATTTCTCCTTTTATATTTCATTCTAAAAATTAAAACCACACTCGTATAATGGCCATAAAACTGCCCTGCAGGTGTGGTCTACACTTTCTGCATATGGGGTAGAGCTGGAAGTCAGAAGAAGGAGTTTTTGAACTGGCCCAGGACAGACATGATGAGTCAAATTAGCATTCAAGACAACCACTTGTTACTGTTTTTATAATATTTTCAGTATCTCATCTCTGCTTTGACTAAAGACAAAAATATTGTTGCTGCTTTTGGAGTATGAAACGTTTTGCATTTTAAAGTTCATTACATTTGTTAATGAATGTAGGGAAAGGGTGTGGCACAGCGGCGAGAGCTGCCGACTGGGGAGCTGGGGATCCGGGTTGGCGTCTCGGCGGCGGATCATCACCCTGTGATTCTGGGCAAATCACTTAATCTCCTTGTGCCCATGGCCAGCACCTGGATTCCCTCACGGGTGATAAGCCGCGCTCTTTGAATCAACAAATTACATTTATCCAGGGATAAATTCGTGTTAATAGATTTGGAAATCAACTGGCCTTCCACTACAGGAATCTACGGGGCATAGGTAGCGTTGCACTTAATTTAAAATACAAAGTAATACAAAGACAAAGTGGTGCATTCCGTTCTGCACTCATTTTGATCATGAAATAAAAAGTCATCCAGTGAAAACAAGATTAGCCAGCGGCTGTAGAAGAGAAAAGACAGGGAGGTATAAACAGCTAGAAGAATTGCACCCACCCCTCCCCCCAACGCCAACAAAGCTCTTATCTAGTATTGGTGCCTTCAGCATTTTAGTTCACTTGACCTTTGTTAGTCTCCCCTTCATAATGACTGGTGCTCCATTGTGAAATGCACCTGTTTTGACACCTTGCACACACTACTGAATGTTCACCACCAAGGTCCCACAACTATAATGACCTTGTATTCCCTAGTTGGGGGGTTCTTTTTTTTTTTCTACCGAGATATCTCTACCACTGTAGTAGTATTTGCTTCAGAATGTGGTTCACCTTTGTGGTCGCGGCAACTGGGGACTTATCTCCGGTTTCTTCCCCATGGTTGTGTTTTCCAGCAGTATCATCTGGGTTGCATTTTTGTCACAGCAGTTACTCTTCAGCTTCTTCATTCTTGGAGTAGGAGTTAGCTTTCCTTCCCTTTTCTGTGTCTACTTTTGACCTCCACTTCCAACTCAACATCCTGGTTCCTTCCTTCCTGTCTATTTTGAATGCCCTTTAGTTTCTGTCTAGCTTATCAAGGCTTTCCACAGCAAGATCCCTCTTTTGGAAGAAGGTTCTCAGGGTATGCCACTTCCACGTGGACCAGAAGTGAAGTCTCAGGTCTGGATTGTCATTCCCTGAGCAATAGTGCCCAACTGGAACAATAATTTACAACCTGTGTAGATGACAAAGGGTCAAAATAAGTTGAATGTACCAGTGAGTGGTGGGCAAAAGAGAATGCCGTGCCACAGATCCTTAGCCGGAGCTAGATTTTTTTTTTATTGACTCTTATAGCTGTCCTATATCAATCAATCAGGGGTTTATAAAGCACGCTTCTCACCCGAGAGGGTCTCAAGGCGCTGGGGAGGGGCGGAGGGGGTGCAGCTCCGGATCAGTCGAAAAGCCAGGTCTTGAGGTTCTTCCTGAAGGTGTGCAGAGAGGAGGAGCGTCTGATGTTGACTGTGAGCTCGTTCCAGGTCTTTCCTGCGACGTAGGAGAAGGCTCTTCCACCTGCTCTGGTTCTGCGGATGTGTGGGGTCTCTGCGAGGTCGGCGGAGCGGAGGTTCCTTTTGGGTACATGGAAGGAGACTCTTTCGTTGAGGTATTTGGGTCCGATGTTGTGGAGGGATTTGTAGGTGTGGGTGAGTAGCTTGAAGGTTACTCTCTTCTCGATGGGGAGGCAGTGGAGGTCTCGTAGGTGCTCGTGTCGTGGGGTTCCGAGGACGAGTCTGGCTGCGGTGTTCTGGATGTTTGGAGCTTGTGTAGCACATATATGAGAACACATGCTCAAATATTGAGAAACTTTAACGTAAGTAGCACTAATAAAAAGCAGCTGTCACTCTAAAAGTAACATTGTACTTCGTTTATACTCTAAGCTGCACTCGCTATGTGACCCATTTTGGAGTATCCAAGTTGTTGAATTATATAGAATCATAGCTGGGCGTATTGACATGGAAACAATGAAAATCATTTCCCATTACCCATCTGTGCATGTCATTTTTTTCCCTTTACAAGGATGCTTTTTATACTTTTTTTCATTTTAAACAAATGTAGTTATTTGTACCTATATAGCAAGTGTTTGCTGGTGCTTTCCGGCACTCAGGTTTATTTAATATAATGTCTTTACCAATGAACCACTAATATTTTATCAAACAGTGTCAGTATTTCAACTGTGCCGTGTGGTTATATTTTATTTATATATTTATTAAATTTATAAAACCCTCTATACAGAGTGCCAATTACAAAGAGTCCTAAAGCTATAGAAAACAGTAAAATGTCAAGACCATCGTGAAGAGAATTACAGCTGCATTAACGAGAACAAAGACAAAACATTAGTGAGGAAATGCAAGACTAAGTAGTAGACTTTTAAGCCGTATTATAAAGGCAAAAAGAGATGGATACAGTTATCTATCAAGCGCTACCTCATTACATTTGGGACCTTGAAGAGCCAAAGGGCCTTATTTAGACCTTGGAGGATGTGGTACTCCTTCAAAACATGGCGGATGTCCATTACGCCGTATTGCAAGCAGCATCGGCTGTAATGCACTTGTAATACAGTGGACGGGATGTCTGGCATGTTTGAAGGAGTACCCCATTTGACAAACTCTGAGTAAGTCCCAACGACCTAAAATGGGACAGTGAAGAAGCAGACAAATGACATCGGTTTTTTTAAATGCCTCTTTTACATTGCTTACTTCTTTCCGCAGGAGTGTTGTGGTGCCTGTCAAGAAGCCCCCTCCTGGAAGTCTAGCGGTGACCACCATCGGAACAGCTAGTGCTGGTGGTGGACTGACACCAGGCACTACGCCCAATATATTTGCTGCTACTGGAGCTACACCAAAAAGTATGATCAACACAACAGGTACTTTTGAAAGTATATTTTAGTTTAATACCATTGAAACATCAATGGTTAAGATTTGCAAATCCCTGGGCAAATTAATGTGTTCAATTGTACTGACCGTTCAATAACTTAAGGGGGTTGGGACTGATTCTCAAAAGCTTTCCAGGCATAAGTGTGACACCAAAGAAAAGGGATTTTTTACATTTGCAATAGCGTTGTCGACACATTACACCATGCGTAACTAATATGCACAATAATGTAATTGTGAATAAGAATTGTAACCACTCTATGGGTAATATCAGGGGATTAGTCACAAAATGAGGTAAAAACATAGTCATAACTTTGAGGGTAACGTTTTGCAATAATTTTCCCCATGCAGAACCTGCACATATACTCATGCGTGCATGTTTCATGTATCAACTACTGCAAACAATATAGGAAAAATTCATGAAAGGATTTAAATGTCACAGTCGCTGGTATGACCACAGGAGTTATTTATTGTAAAAATAATTACAGTGGAGGAAAATGGCCTATTTGGCAATTTTAACACTGTTCTGCAATGTTCCTAATCCTAGGCACTATCTATACTGTATGCAATAGGCACACAGTGGATTCAAACAATACACGAGTCACTTTTTTACAAGAACGCCAAACATTTGCGACACCCATTTGTATATTCTAAGTATGTGTGGGAGTGATAGCTTTGTGAATACAAAGGTACCTGTAAATTGTAACTGTGAACATTACACATGTCTTAATGTATAATTTTTTATCCAGTAGCCCCTTGTACGAGAATGGCTTACTAGTTGGGGAGGATATGAGTCCTTCCTAGGCAATGAATCCAAAACCATAATAGATCCAACCAGAAGTCCAATGAATAAACCTGGGCTCGACCCCTGGAAGCTATCGCACAAAACAGACCAGCTTAGCTTAAGGAAAAGTGTGTAAAGTATTCATCATTACCAAAACAATTAAAAAGTCAACACACAATACAAATTCCACAGCCAATTTCTAAAAGTAAATAAATGTTCAATACGAAAAATTACACCAAAACAACTAAAATCCAATTAAGGGACCGGGAGATAAGAATTTTTAAAGTTTTAGGGCAAAAAAGTGCCAAGAAAAAGTAAAGCACCAATCAGAAGTCACTGGTCGCGGTTGACTGAGATCTGGGTGCGATTTCAGGCCAAAAGCAATGTGCATGGATCAGATACCTGAAGCGGGGTTGTCCCGGGCAAAAATGTTACATTCTAACTCAGCCTCTGACTAATCAAAATTTTCCAGTGGGGCAAGGCTGCAAGCTGTACACCACGAAGTCCTCTCAAAGCCGCATAGCAATTGGACAAGGACCCACTGAAGCCATTGGCTTTGGCAGGATTTGCTGAGAGTGGGAAAGCTTCAGTTTTGCAGCTGGCAAAGTCACGTATTTTGGCGGATATTTGTCACACCTTCGGTTGGCCAAGATTTTTACTTTCAGTCTTAGTTTTTTTTATTGAGTTCAAAATCCCCCAGCGGGTCAATACTGAATCTGCATCCAATCAAGTCTTCTCAAAATCTGAAACCCTTGCCTTGAGGGACAACTGACTCTCCAGAGGTCTTGATAATCCAAAGGTTTTAAGTCCCAACTTTTCAGGCTCTCTGGAGTAGCTCCTCTTGGCCATTTCTAAGGCACCCAGGACCACAGGGACAGCACTTAAGGGAGAGGACCCACTCCAGCAAGGACCACCACGAAAAAGACCACCACTTGCAGCTTGTGTCCCTATGGTCACACAGGTGGTCAGCCATCTGACCCTTGGAGTCCACTGCTCAGTCCCAGGGACAAGTGGAAGCAGGTCCAGCCCTTCAGATATTTCCACAGGTCACAGATAGCAGGTCTCATCCGCTTTTGTTCTTCTGCGAAGTCCAGAAAGTGTTCTGATGAGAAGTGGATGTGGTGTGCTTTTGTAGGATTAACTAGCCAGTGGTGGGGTGACTCCTTGACACTCCCCAACCAATGAAAAAAAAAATCCATGGGGAAACTGTTACAGTTAAATGAAAAGATACATAGTCCAGTGATGTAGTTCAGGATCACAGCTTTATTCTTCAGATAGGATCCATATTAAGTCTCATGCTAGGCCTCATACAATGCCCCACCAGGAGCAGCCTCCTGCCGCTCAGCCCTTCCACACCAACTGATCCCTTCTTCCACTCAAACACTCTCAACATTCTGATGACATCACATAGACTGAGCAGCAAGGCAAAGGGCAACAATAAAGAGGATGCATTAATCGCTTGCTAGATTACAACACATCCCCCCCTCATTAAAATTGTAAAAATACCAGCATGCAAGATCATAGTACATACATGCTTGTAAAAATACCAGCATGCAAGATCATAGTACATACATGCAAGATCATAGTACATACATGCAATATGACTGACAATAAATAAATGTGCGGAGGTGGACATACACACATATGAAAAGTCAAGAGCTTCAAGAATGACATCAAACTTTAAAAACATCGTCAAGCACCACATCCCCATCCCATCTAGAAAAGATGAGAGAAACACAAAAGCGTTGTATTCTTCAAATCACACGCCTAAACTCCAAGGCGTAACACTCTAAGGGTAATTTTACAACCCCTAAACACAGGGTGCTACGTAAACCCCAACCAAAAACAACGGTAAATCCAGAGAAGCTTCGGAGTCTTCTCATATTCCCAAACAGTGAGAAAACAATACTCTCATAATAACCACAGGGGGTAAAGACACAAATTGCCTATAGGGTGACGAACCTATGTCAACCCACAACCAAGAACAGCGGCAGGACTAGGGACAAACCCTCTACTGCACACTCTTGCAGGTAAGGACACTACAGAACACCCCCTACTGCACTCACTCGCACACACACAACTGCGCTACATACACTTGCAGGACACATTGCTTACAGGGTGACGAACCTATGTCAACCCACAACCAAGGACAGCGGCAGGACTAGGGACAACCCTCTACTGCACACGCTTGCAGGACTAGGGACACTACAGAACTCCCCCTACTGCACTTACTTGCACACACACAACTGCGCTGCATGCACTTGCAGGACACGTTGCTTACGGGGTGACGAACCTATGTCAACCCACAACCAAGAACAGCGGCAGGACTAGGGACAAACCCTCTACTGCACTCACTTGTACACACACAACTGCCGCTGCATACACTTGCAGGACTAGGGAAACTACAAAACAGCGGCAGGACTAGGGTCAAAACTAGTGATACAGCACCACCATATCCAACATACTCATCAGCACAACAGTGTAATATCATTGAACACGTTCAACAAAACAGAGCACAGCGCAATGGGAAACAAACAAAGCAATAAACTTAAAAACAGTGTACATAAGTATGGTATTATGCATTATGGCAAAAAACATAGATGACACATCCGAGAAGTTACCAAAACAGTCGAATGACCGGTGAATGACTTCTCACCCGAGACCACCATCCAAATAGCATTAAAAAAAAAAAACCTTCATTCCGATGACCACATTGCTCATTTTCCATAAGAGTTCACTTCATTACTTCATCACGGGGAGCAGCGTTATTAATCCGATTACACCGCACAATTCCGTTTCCAGTCGTGGTTGGCAACGTGAGAAGAATACAGGCAGGAAATGTAGACCCGCCAATCTTAAAATGGTGGCACGCTGCGTGAAGAGTGCCGGATGGCTCCTCGCATGTCCTCGCAGCAGAGCGTCTTTTAGCAGCTCTGGACAGAGCCACGTCACAGTCAGGCACACGATGGTGGTCGCTCCAAGAACAGAACAGTGGCCTGCACGGGCGCCCAAGCTCGATCCACAGGTAACTGCCACAGGCAATTCAAATGATGCGGTGGGTGTGAAGCCAGAGCAACCAAGCCAGTTTTATTTCCTTTCCTTTTCTTTTCCACACACTCACTTGGAAACTAACCACCAACAGCAGGGCAGCTCATCACAACAGTTGGGACTGGAACGCCTTTCCAGACAACCACGTTGGCACTCCAATTGCACAACCATGACACTCCGGGGCCCGAACCCCGCCCCCGACCACTGAATCTGACGGGCCGGCAACCACACACTGGGATAGTTTAACTAAAGACGAACCGTTAACACCGGGGCTCGACATATGCCCCCGAATACTGAATGTCCCCGAGATAAGTCCAGGCGCAGTTAAGCAACACTGCAGTCAAGGTTCATAATATTCGTGCATGGCCGGGTGCACAACTCACGCTGCCGATTCACTGCACATGTAGAGTCTTTTGTTTATATTGTAAGCTTTAGAGTTACTTACAGTTCAAGGCAGACCAAAACACTCAGAAGTACACACTGTGTGGTACAATCAGGGCCAATGGAGGGACAACGCAGCAGAAGCTGGCAATCACTCTTCCAAGATAGCAGGCAGGCAAACAGAAACTGGCAAACTTGAGTAGTGGGCGACCGATGACAGGGTCACTGGTGGGGCATTAGGGGTGCCAGGTTTCTTCAAATCCACGTGTTATAATTTCACTTACTTGAAGTTCCTTTAGTTTTAAAAGTCCATTCTCCATAGAAGTAGCACGCAGGTTCTTTAAAATCGTCGCCAGTGTTACAGTTAAATGAAAAGATACATAGTCCAGTGATGTAGTTCAGGATCACAGCTTTATTCTTCAGATAGGATCCATATTAAGTCTCATGCTAGGCCTCATACAATGCCCCACCAGGAGCAGCCTCCTGCCGCTCAGCCCTTCCACACCAACTGATCCCTTCTTCCACTCAAACACTCTCAACATTCTGATGACATCACATAGACTGAGCAGCAAGGCAAAGGGCAACAATAAAGAGGATGCATTAATCACTTGCTAGATTACAACACAAACCCATCCCACTTTTGCAGCACATCATGTTTACCTTACTGCACACTATCCCACAGTGCACTATTCTAAGTAAAATCCAGCTTGCCAGCACCCTTCTGTCCTTGGTGGCTGCTGTGTCCCAGCCAAGGGTGGGTTTAAGGAAAAGAGCAGTCCCCTCCTCAGCTGCTTCAGACTGCTCTGGGGCCAGCTCTTCCTCCCACTGGGCTGGTGCTACGTTTGCTACAGATGGCCCAGAGAACAAATGCTTATCTTCTCTCTTTACATATAACTATGAATCGTCAGCACCGTGTGGAAATGGATCAATTCCTTTCTCTCCAACCGCAAGCAAGATGTCTACCTCTCCCCATTTACATCGGGATTTCAAGAGATCAACTGTGGTGTACCACAGGAATCAGCCTTAAGCCCATGTCTATTTACTATCTATGTGTCTCCCCTTGCTGCTGTTGTTTAAGCATGTGGTTTTAATGTTGTGTCCTACACCGATGACACCCAGTTGATGTTTGCTTTAAACATCTTGACGCTGCGGTATCAGGCAACTTTCAAGGTTGCCTATCTGCAGCAGCAGATTGGATGCATAAAAGTTGTCTTTCCTTAAACTCCGAAAAATCTGAAATCCTGATATGTGGCTCCTCCTCCATACCAGATCTGACCGATTTCTGGCATTCTGATATGGGTCTCCCCCAGCACCATCTACTGATCAAGTTAGACAATGCCCTCTCATTTTAGCTTTTCATTAATGCTACCACAGGAGTCTGTTTCTCCCTACTGAAAACTATAAGAAAAACTCTCAAATTCCTGCCAGAACACACCAGAAATATAATTGTTTATGCATTGATCACGTCTAGGCTTGATTATGCCAATGTGTTGCTCTTGGGATCTCCCCAAGCATTGCTAAACAGATTGCAACGGGTTCAGAAAGCTGCAGCTAGGTTGGTGCTGAATGTTCCTAAAAGAAAATCTATTCGAAATGGCATAAAAAGTCTCCACTGGCTTCCCATCAGGCAAAAAATAAAGTTCAAAGCCCTGACAATAACGTTGAGGACTACTCAATTGAAAGGCCATGACAAAATCCCAAAATACCTTCCTCGCAGAGCTTTACACTCAGCCAACCACAACCTGCTTTACATTCCCAAAATTAAAAAGACCAGAGCAGGTGGGTGCCCCTTCCCTTTTTTGGTCCTGAAGCTCTGGAATCTTTTGCCAGATCATTATAGATGCGGCTCATCAAAATATTCATTCAAGAGTCTTCTGAAGACCCACCTTTTCAGAGAGATTTAATGTTGGCTGGTCGCTCTTCTGTCTACTCCTCATAACTGCGCCCTACCATAACCAAGCGCTGGGATGACACTTTTTCGAGCAGTTGTTTTGTGCTTTATAAATGTATTTATTTAATTCATCCAGTCATTGTCAATCCCTGCCCTGGTCCCTCTCAAGGTAATGAAGTTCCTAAACCCTCCCTAACTACCCTTCATGAGCGGATATGAGTCACATACCTCACATCCAGGTCTTCTTGCCAAACGACCTAAGCCATTGTTTCTGTTCTTTGAGCAGCTTTCACACCTCATTAAGAGAAGCGCTGACAGAGGCTTGCTTCTGGCAGACTAATTGAGGAAGAGGCAGACAAAGTCTAACTTATTAAAAATTACTTTGCTAAATATTTATTAAAAACCTGACTTACACACTAAAATGGATTTCTAATAAACATTCAAATAGTGGTTGAATCTTTCTGGTAAGTTGTCCCAAATCAAATTTAACAGACGTATGGTTTTATTCTGAACTTTACTTTCTGTCATAGGATAGCTACACAGTGAAAATAGCTTTTGGGGGCTAGTCACTGTAGGTGCATGTCAACACTAAATTCTTGCATCTACCACTTTTAAATACTAGGCACCCTAACTTTTGGGCTACCTAATGGTTATCTTGACATGTTTTCATGCAGGTTTAAAAGCTGCAGGAGTTAGGCTCCACAATTAGGCCTGAAGCCATGTTTTCACTTGTCAGCATAGTGGATGACTAACGTGCTGTAGTCCACAGGTAGCATTTAATATTTTTGTATCATTGGTGTATTTTAGTGCACCATATACTATGGCCTTACTAGACAGTGAAATATTCCAGCAGGGGTTTAGTCGATTTTACCATGTTTAGGGGCAGGAGCACGTGCACTGGGGCTGGGCATCCGTGCCCAAGTGTTCAGAGTTGAAAAACCAGTAGCATCAGTTCACAAAAAAATGGGTTGATCATGCAAAACAGAGATTTTCTCATACCCCTTAATGTAGACAATAAACTCCTTTTGACTCGTTGAAGTTAGGTTGCAGCAAGCAACTGCCTGTAACTTCAAATAGGATGAAGATGTAGTTCTTTCAGTGTAGGACTGAAATTTGGAGTAACCAAAAATTTCAGGTCCATTTTATTGTTACATTTTCACATGCAATATCAAAGTATATCTCTATAAATGGTAAACTAAATTTTACCTTCAGTTTATTTAGTTTAATTTCCCCTTGCTCAAATGTTAAGATGTTATTGAAATGTGTATGACCTTTTTTCCCCAATAGGTGCTGTGGATTCTGCGTCCTCTTCTTCCTCTTCATCTTCCAGTTTTGTAAATGGTGCTACAAGTAAAAATCTTCCAGCAGTACAAACGGTTGCCCCAATGCCAGAGGATTCTGCTGAAAACATGAGGTGAGATAATGCAAAATGCTATTTTAATAGACTTTCATTTGACAGAAAATGCCCAATTGTATAATTAGACATTTTATTATGGAGATGTGTGTGCATTGTAAAGATGGTGAGTGATAGCTTTGATATCCTCCTTCCTTTAGGTTCTGATGCACATGAATACATTAGTAAGGGCCATGCAGGTAATAAAACATTGACATGTGAGGTGTGTGCTGAAATTTAGGCAAGTAAAGTTTGTTCTAGTTCCAAGTGGGTTGTCCTCCTATTGACATGGTTTGCATTCCTCATGTGGGAGTGTGCCGTTCTTTGAGGTGCAAAGAATGCTGAAAAAGGCACACTTGAGAGGATTGTGCATTGAACCTTTTGAAAATGTGTGAGGTCTCAAGTATTTTAAGATCTAGTCCATAAAGACACCAATACGCCTGAGGAAATAATTATCAACCACTCTGTACCAATACCGGTTGCTACTATCGTAGGCCAGCAAAGTAAAACAGCTCAATCCATAGAGAGAAGCAGTCCAAGACTATAATGAACCACTTGTGAACACACAAGCTTCGGAGGAAGAGGAGACTGCTCTGACGGAGTACTGAAGCATCCTTCTTGGGTCCCGAAAGTTGACACAGTCAAATCATGCCATCACCCTCAAGTACTAAAAGAAACCGGATAGCCCAGTGCACAAGCCCACTAAATAGCAAGCATAGCACTGATCCTCAAAATACCTTGTAAAACGGAGGCAGCAAGGCTGAAAGCTCTGTTGGGCAATAAATGTATGAAAACAGCAACCAGCAAACTAATGCAATGCACCACAAATAAGTTAAAAAGGAAGCCCACCCCAGCAGGGAGGATACTGCGTTGTTGGTTTGCATGGAGACCTGTTCGCTATCTGAAGCAGATGCACAGTGATCACCACCTTCTGTTAGAAGATCTGCTCATTCAGCAACCTTTGCAGGAAGTGGTTGGCTCATATATTATCGGATGCCAAACAAAAAACATGCCTTACTTGAAATCACAGTATTTTTAACAATTCCTCAGAGAGTATATTGTTGCAACATGAGGAAGGTGGAACTGGGGAAAACTATAGCATGATTTCAGCTCTTTCTGTGGGGGCAATAGAAACCTCTATAAAGACCTTGAATAATGCCATAGCAGGGTAGGCCTGTGATGATCAGCAAAATGGAACAGCAACAAAAAAGAGTGATGTTCCTCACTCACAAAGGAAGATTTGCAGCAACACCTTATTGACATCCAGGATAGGTTGAGAAAATCCTGTGCTGAGTAGCAAAATGCCATGAAGCCAGAAATGAAATCTGTAGTTTCTGACCTCTTGAAAGAGATGCAAGCTACAGGCAAGAGAGTAAATTCAATTGAATAATTCATAGCACAAATGAATTGTGACTTGACGAAACAGTCTACCCCTTTAATGGCAGACAAAACTCTATGAAATCCAAAACAAAGTGTGACGATATTGAGGACAGCCCCACAAGGGACAATATTAGAATCAGAAATGTGAAAGAGTCACTTGGAGGATATGATATAGGAGCTTTTGAACGAACATGTTGCGGCATGTCCGTGAAAGTAACAATGAGGTGATTAACTTAGTAAGACCACATAGAGTGAGGGGTCTCTGGTCCTCTCCTGGTTCGTGATCAAGGAATATCATAGAAAAATGAGCCTCCTCAACACTTCAGAGAAAATACCACACGAATCCAGACACTCTCATATGATTGACTTTAAGGATGCTAGATCTAAAAGTGCTAAGATTTGTCGCAAGTCACATGGAACAAGTGGAGGACTCTACTGGAGGTAACGAGGAAGCTGAGGAACTAACAGGTGTGATGCGGATGGGCCTTCCTTTTTGTCTTGCTATTTCAGATGGAAGGGAGGACTTACGTTATTAGATACCCTGAAGATGGCGGGGCTTTCCTGGAGCCATCGAAGACCGATGACTCTGGGCCCACACAAGAAAAACAGTAATGACAGACAGACAAGTGTGGGAGAGAGTCCATACCTCCAGAAAGAGAGAATATAGGTTCCATTGCCAAATAGTCTTCATGAACCTATGACACGTTGGTAAATGGTGAAGGGGGGGTGGTGCATTTCACAGATAGACAACATTTTCTTTGTCACTTCTCATTGGCCTAGTTCAGATGTGTTATATCTAATGGTCTCCTGCTACATATCATTGTAGCACTCTTTGGCTGAAGGGTGGCCATGGGGGCTGGCAGTAGAGGTGGCTCCACCGCCACTTCTGGGGTGTTTCAATTCCCCATGGAAGACTATTACAGTTAGGGCCTGATTACGAGTTTGACGGACAGGGATACTCTGTCACAAACTTGACGGATATCCCATCCACCGTATTACAATTCCATTGGAGAGAGGAGTTGGCCTAACGGCTAGGGCGGTCAACCTCGGAGCTGGGGAACCAGGTTCGAGTTTCGGCAGGGACGCACAACATCCTGTGATTCTGGGCAAATCACTTAATCTCCCAGTGCCTAACAAAAAAAATGAATGTGTCCTCATGTAACGCAACTGGTGCTCGTGTAAAGCGCTCTGATACCCGAATCGGGTCAAGTTTGCGCTATATAAAACTACGTTAAAAAAAATTATATCCTATGGAACTTGTAATATGGTGGATGGGATATCCGTCACTTTTGTGACAGAGTATCCCATCCACCAAACTCGTAATCAGGCCCTTAGTGTTGGTTTATGGTTTTACAGTTTATGGTAGAAGTGGAAAGAGGATGTGGAGACTGGATGGATTGTCATCAATTTTGACCTGCCTGTAATGCAGAGATTTAAGAGAGGGAGCAAGAGAACATTTAATCATTACTCCCAATACTGTACTTGCACATGATCACATGGAAGGTACAAAATGTTAATTGCCTAGTCAAAGGACATAATATATGGAGAGCTTTATTACAGGAGGCACCAACATAGATAAATATGTGACATGTTAGATAAGGATAAGTACAAAATCAAAGGAGAAATCCTAAGAATAGATGCTTATATTGTAGGCCAAACTCTGTCAATATGTAGATATCTTCTTAATAAATGCTTGTATGGTATGTCTGGTATGTGTCATTCCTTAATAAAATCATTCTCAGATTTGAAAGGCTCCCACTTATGGAGAAGCAAACACCCAACGGAAAAGAAGTTTACTTCTCACATTGCCATAGGACCTACAGGAGGATAGATGTAATGTGAAGCACAGACTGGGGTTACTAGAAATTACATATGCAATAGAGATAAGTTTGATCACTATATTGGACCACACACTAGTGATATGGAACTGCAATTTTGGGGTACAGAGTAAAAAGAGAAACACGTGGGGATTTGAAAGATATAATATGAGTTAGATGTTAGAAATCAAATTGAGGAATAATTTAGATTAAATGACACTGGTGAGATACAAATGTATATGGCTTGGCATGCCTTTAAGGCAAGGTGAGGGGCAAATGTATAGCTGCTGGGACTGATGAAAGATATGATATAGTGCTGAGGAGGCAGAGACTGGAGGCAAAACTGAATAAGGCTGAGGATCCCTTCAAAAATACAGGATCACTTGAGAGCAGTTATTTTTATGCTATGTAAATTTTGTAGAGCGCTGCTAATCACCCGCTGAGGGGACAGCTTAAAAACACTTGTGACAGAACGATCAGAGAGATAGAATTACTTAAACTGAAAAAAACTTCTAAGAAAAAGTTAATAAAGCAGATAAACTCCTTATAGCTAGATGGTATGTAGCAAAACAAAGTTGCTAGAATGCCAAATTTCTGTACTAGTTATGTACCTATGATAAACTCTGGAAGTAGTAAACAAAGATTGTTCACTGACTTTATGTGCACTTTTTACCAGGCTCAAGTGACAGACCTTTGGCTCAGGCCTATAACTCAGGTTCTTTAACAACTGGTACATCCCTCGGCAGTGGGTTATAAGACTATATTAGAACATTGGAATGCTGAGAGCTCTATTGAAGGCAATTGGCTCCGGACCAATAATGGCAGGCATAGGCCTTCGGCTTTGACATTTCAATTTTTGTCTTTCTATTTCTCCCTGCTCAATTTAGATCATTGTTCCCTCAGTGGGTGAAATGTTTTATTAGCCTTGTAACCCTTCTTCCTCTGGTTATACGATTGATAAAGGCCCTCTCCCTCCTTATAGGCCCTTGTCTCTCTGGTTGAGGTCCTTTAACAACCAGTGTAGCAGACTTCAATAGATAGAATGCAGAAATAAGCCTGCTGGAAAACTCAATAGCAGATTATTTGAGGTTGGCTTTTCTCTCCACAGGGAACATATTTTTCTTTATGGATAACCCTTTTCACCTACACCAGTGTCAAACATGTTGTATTCCGTGCTCATGGAAATACACTTGCCCATTGTATTTTTCCAAATTGGTTTCATGTACTTTCCCAGGGTAGAAAAGGTAATGCCAAATGTTTGTCAATATCCACAGACTTAGATGTTTGTAGGTTTTACATACATTTTGGATGACCAGCCCCTTTTTAATTCCCTTTCTCACACATACCCTGAGACTAAATTCCATCTGCTGGTGCAAATATCTACAAATCCTGATTATGTGAACGTTCTTACTGTGAACTTTATTGTGAACCCTTTTCACATTGAAACACATTATAGCCTTAGAGCCCGCTGTAGCCGGCTCTACCGGCCATTAAAGGCCCACTCCAGCGTTCGGCTTGGGCCTTTAACAAGGGAGCTGGCCTTTAATGGCTGTGAACAAACATTGGAAAGTTGATGCTCTGGGCTTCTACCAGCTATTATAAGCCCAGACACTCAATTGTCTTCAATGTAGCGCTCAACATTCCAATGTTCTAATATGTTAGTCCAACACTGACAGCCAAACTGATGCACAATCGAGTACTGTTATTAACTAATTTTGCAAGAAATTAAATTACTTTCAGTGTGACTGTTGTTATAAGTTTGATATCGGAATATGAAGAGTTATGCCATACTCTACTCAGTTGGCTACGCTTTTTTTGAGTGTTCTGCAATTTAATGACCTTTATGAGTCACAGCAGAAAGTAAGCCTCTGTCCAATAGCCAATTATTGCCGCAGTCAAGAATACAGAGAGTTCCTCGCAAAAACTTGGGGACACCGACATAAATGGAAGTATTTGTCATTTTAAAATGACTGTACGCAAAATGTTGAAGCATAGCAACAAATGAAAGCATTATTGTACTGAGAACAAGTTGTGAAATCGATTTCCAGCCAAATTATGTTTTGAAGTCATTAAGTTTATGAGAAAAGTGAAAATAAGAACTATGATAGTTCAGTTAGATTTAGTCGCAGTGAATAGACTGGAATTTTAATTTATGAAAGGGAGACCTGTAGGTTTGCAAAGATGGTAAATTAAATTGATCTTCTACGTTGCTGACAGACCTGGGCTTGAATGTTTTTTCATTGATGCATCTGAACACCATGGGGTGCCAAATAAACGATTATACATAATATTGGGGGCAAAATGTGTTTCTATATGTACTGTATGGTTTATATCTTGAACGATTCAACTGGGTGAAATGTTTCTTTTGACTTTTAAACATGTGTAATACTTAAAACTCCAGTAAATATTGAGTTTCCTATTGATAGTTGCATCTTTAAGGGGCTGGGAGAACAGGCCAAAACAGGCCAACTTATCCCGCATCTCACTGTTGGGCATTGATGACGTGCATTTTGTGTTGTGCTCTGGATGTAGTGGGTAGCGGTGGATTGCTCATGAAATTGTTAACATCCTTTGTGAAAAAACTTGCAAAAACATTGGTAACAAAAGTTGAACCCACATTTCTTGATGAGCTTTATTGAACTTGACAGGCAATCCGTGGAAACGCAGTGTTTGGCCAGATCAAAGTAAGCATACTGCATGTCTCTTTTTGTCTTTGGTCACTGACCTCCCAATCAAGAATTCCCTCCCTTCAAAGTTAAATATATATGCTGTTTTTCTCTATAAAAAAAAGGTCTGTGTTCACAAAGGATGTAAACTAATGTATTACGGCAGCATTCAGTGCAGAGGTCCTTGTAAGGCAGGCTTCCATGATGTTAAAAGGTTTTGTGTTTTTTATGCAAGGAATGGACTGTGCACACCATTTCGACTCCTTCCAGGTCAGATAACTTTAGCTAGGTTGAGAGAACACTTTTGACCTATCCTTTGGCTGAAATGATTCATAAACATGGGAAGAAAATAGGAAAATATTTACAGAAAAGACTATGATTACCTTCACAGTGGACAGAGAGCGTAGCAGAAAGGGAGTCGCTCCTTTTAATGGAAGAGAAACGATAAAAAAGTAAAATAGACTATTTATTCAAAGTTAAGATACTTAAACCTCTCTAGTTATTTATCATTTTAGCACAAATCTCTTCTTTTTAACCTACCCCATGTTTTGATTCTTTTACATTTTAATGAAACTGGCGTTTGTTAATAGCTCAAATAAGTAAATGCTTCCCGGGTCCTAAGTCGATGCCGCGTTTATGTTTTTAAACATTGACTTAAATGTCTCAATTAAAATGAAAAAGCAAGTTCTACAGCAAATGAGGCCATTACCACTAAGCAGCCCCACGAAACAACTGAAATAAACAGTACCGCCCTGTAAATCAAATCAATGCATGTAAAAACACAGCTGTTACCAAACGAATCCAATAGAAGCGGGTTATAACTGGGAAACTGCAGTGGCCAACGGTGTCCCTCTGCGCCCACCGTACTTCCGCAACAGCCAGATAGATCACCTGCCATGCAATGTGCCCAAAATCGAAAGCAACAGCAGCCATTTTGAAACGGGAATGGCGATGTACAGTCCTTGCGTTGGAGATAGAACAGAACATGTTGGCTTCCGCCTCACATTGAGCCAGTTATTTTTATTGAACAATGGTGCCTTCAGTGAACTGCACTTTTAAAGTGAACTGGAAAGTCGTCGAGTAGCAGCTGTACTTAAAAATGGCACAGATTAGAGTAATTGGAAGGAAGTGGGACATGATGGGCATTTTGTGTTCCGTTGCTTGTGCACAGTAGCTGCTGTGTATATGGGCCGCTGAAGTGGCTTCCTTTCACAAAGCAACTTTTCATTGTGTGGGGGAGAAACGTCAAGATTTGCTTCACACCCATTTTTCAGTATGGGCCCTTCAGCAGCTACATTATTATATATCAAATGCACATTGCGACTTTCCTCTATGCACCTTTATTTGTTCAATTTTTTTTTGTAGCTGAACACGCCACAATTCCCTTTATAAGAAACTTGTGTACATATCACCTATGTGCGGCATAGTGCCCCGCTTCAGTTCTGTGCTGTCCTTCTGTGTCCTTGAATGCTTTATCCAAGAAGTAAAAGTGACAGAGCACATTTATTTCCTCGTCTTGTTGTGGTCTCTTTCCTCAGTGTGTGGAAAGCGGTTTTGTCTTGTGCAGTGTTTGGAAATCAACTCTTCCCACTGAAATAAGCATTAGGCCCACTTTAGTAAAAACCTCCCATTGAATTAATTAACAAATAGATAATATGCCTTTCTGTTTTCAGGAAGTGGCAGTAACATAAAAAAACGGTGGTTCAGTGGTGGCAGGTGCAACATTATAATAAGCCTATAGACCCCTGGACAATACTCAAGTTATTATGTAGGCCTGATAACGTTGGTTTAACTTTCCTATCCTAGCTGTTTCCCTCTTTAGCCCCTCCTGTTTCGCGGCTCCGCCTCCTCTATTTGCATGTTGTCGTTTTCAGCCATTATCACAAACGCCTTGAATATCCATCCATCTTCCTTCAACGTGCATGTGTCTGTTTGTCTTTTTAGCCAATGTATGCATGGTTTGCTGTCGTTTATCCACCCTCCTCCCCTATAGCATGTATCTGCCTGCAGTTATTACCCACACTGCCTTGCATGCGATGTGCCCCTTCCCCTGCCTGCAGGGAGCACTTGAGTAACACCGTTCCTTCCGTTCACTCATACTTGATGTTGACATCCTTCATTTCTGAAGGCTGGCCCTTCTGGTGCTGTGCCGATTCTCTTTACAGTTACTACCAGCCCACCTCCCTCTTTTCAGAAATTGCTCATACAAAAGGGGAACTCAAAATGCCCCTGCAGCTGGAAGCATAGCTCCCAGAAAGAGTCAGCCTGGAAGATGTATGTATGTGATACTTAGAATATGTATGTGCTTTAATATGTCTGCCCTCGTGAATGCCCCATCCTCTGACACGTTTCGGATGGCAGGAATCTAGAATAGTGGTCAGGCTGCTTGTACTATTAAACAATAATAATGTATTTTTCACAATAGACTGCAATGCTCTTATGTGTTTTTCCGCAGTTCTTCGACAAAGGTCTTAAAAAGTGATTCACATTATTTTATTTATTTCCACCTGCCTGCTGTGTTTATTAGATAACTGTTCTTGTCAGAAATACTTTAACACGATGTTAAGACTTTAACCCTTCGCGCCTTCGTTTAAGGATAGTTCAAAAAAGTGAAATGTTGTACTAATTGCAAATGTTGGGTAAAAAAATGTCCAGCAGAGGACAGTGTTTGGTTTAACAGTTTAAATCCTCTGCTGGGCTCTCTCATTATCCAGTGAAGTAGCAGTGAACTCAAAGGACTCCCTTAAAACTTGTCGAAATAGGGTAAGTGACCGAGTTGAAATGAAAACGGCTTGTTTAAATAAGAAGCACGGAATGCAGTGTTCATCCTGTTATAGATTTCTTTCTGGACTTTAGTACACTCAGAAGGCCACACAACCAGTGGAGACCAAAGCCAAGTGATCCACTGGCTTCACCCCAGTGTGCCAGATCCTCTTCGGCGTGAATGATTTGCAAAACAGCCAATTGCCCGGCTCTCATCATCTTGGAGGTGACCCTTTTCTATTGATGCCTGGCCGGTTCAGCTATGAACGGATAATCTCTATGGCAGCTACACGCAAGACACAGCCCACCTTTAGTTATAGCTCAGATTCAAGGCGCAAGCAGAACATGTACATTGTTTATGAGGAAAGAACACTTTTGGCTTCAGAGATTCGAGAGCGAAGGTCAGAAAAGAGGCACACTTTATGAGGTGTATGTCACTTTCAACAACAGATTTTGAACCAAAGACTATTGTTGCTTCATGCAAGCTTGGTAGCCCTTATTCACTCAATCAATCATTTAGTATCTGTAAAGCGCACTCATTCACCACTAGGGGTATCTGGGCGCTGTGTCGCTGTCGAAGAGCCAGGTCTTGAGTCTCTTTCTAAAGTCTGCCAGCGAGGGGGCCGTACAGAGCTGGAGGGGGAGGTCGTTCCAGTTCCTCTGGTGCGATGTAGGAGAAGGCGGTCCGCCGCTGCAGGGAATGCGGGGGTGAGTGCGAAGGCGAGTGAAGAGGAGCGTAGGTGTCTAGCGGGTTGGTGGAAGTTCAGTCAATGGTTGAGTTAGGCAGGGCGTAGGTCATGGAGGGCTTTGTAGGCGTGCGTGAGGATCTTGAACTGGCATCTTTCCTGGATTGGGAGCCCATATGGAGCTCTCTCAGGTAGGGGGGGGATGTGCGTTCGTATTACTTGGTACAACGTATCAACATTGATGAGATGAAACAATATCTAGGCTCTGCTGGTCTTCAAGCTTTTGACCAGCCTGCTATTTGATGTTTTCTCAGCTCACATAGCTATGGTGCTGTCTTGAGTAAAAGGCAGACTTGTATTGGATTGGAACTGCCGTGGGTATGTTCTATCTGTCCTGTTTGATGCTGATGAGTGCGGTGAAGTGGGTGATATTATACAACATTAAACATTATGTAATAATTTAGGTATATCATTTGGATGAAAAGGGTGGAATATTTAGTGGTTAATGGTTCTAGAATGTGGAATTCATTTCCTACAACTTATGTTTTTGTATTTTACTTTTTCGCGTAGCACTTCCTTAATAAAAAAGTGCATCACTTTGCCGTATATTTAGTCTGCACATAAATGGTGTGTCACACTCAGAGTTTCCATAATTGGTATAATGCCAGTGATATACTCTGCAATCCTTGTGCAGATACCACGTGGGTCAGTGACAGTGGAGAGCGTCTGCTCAGTGTGGACTTATACCCGAGTGCCACCACGGAGAACGTAGTGATGCCAGTGCCAGAAATGGGCAAAATGGTGGCCGTCACATTTTGTCCTTGTTCTCCCCTAACTTGCACACTGGAGCTGCAATCTATGGCAGTGCGCACAGCAGTAGGACCAGGTGTCAGGAAGTGGTGCATTGACCTGATTTAGTGTCGATTGCCTGTAGATGTTGATAGGACTTTGCAACGTGTCTTTGTTGTATGAAGTTCAAGAGCCACTCTATTGTGTTTCCTTGAAATCTGCATTTCCAGACATGGAGGTTGTGCCACCCAGCATTGGCAGATCATTCTACCTTGTATCTGATGCAACACACAGTCCGTGGTCTCTTGCACAGTCAACCTGCCTTTTTATCCACGAATGCCTCTCATTTTGTTCTGTTGCCCCAGGTAACCATGTGCTGTTGCAGGCCTTCAGTGCATTTCTTCGCTGCTCCTCCCTAGAGCACTCAGCCTGAAACGATTCATTAAGCTTTATGGGTCAAACTGGTTCAACTTCGAGAAGCTCAGAACCCAAAGCTGGTCTAATTGTCACTGTTAGAAATGGGATTTCTGGTTGGCTAGGGCAAGCGCCTAAGCCAGGCAGAAACCACCATTCCAGTCAGGGCAAGGGAGTTGCACACCGAAGATAACCCCTGCTCACCCCTTGTTAGCTTGGCATGAGCAGTCAGGCTTATCCCAGAGGCAATGTGTAAAGCATTTGTGCAACACACTCACACAGCAGCGACACACTAGGCACACCACAAAAGAAACTCCACACAAGGTTATAAAAAAAAAATAGCCTTTGTATTACTCATAAAACACATTAAAACGCAATCACATATGTACACTGTGCCACCTGGCACTAGGTATGACTTTACAGGGATTATATACACTTACAGGGCCATTCGGGCCTCTGTCATCACCATCACCACTCACAGGTAGTGAAAACAACCAATAACTACTGGTAGACACTGTACGTAGCATAAACACAGGATGCATAAATCATGAGGTATGAGCGTCATCACAGTAGCATAAAACATTGCGCATACAGAGATTAGGCATACATCCTAGGTAGCAACATTTCTACAACACATCATGCCCCTCATGGGCATAACCATAACTGCCCAGTATGCCACCACTGGTCCTCCGTGCACCTTGGTACACACTTATGCGAGTGCAATCTTGGCCGTGTAACCCCAAGGCCTAATCACATCAGGGCATACACCCCTGAACGGTCCCCAGCACATCGCATTATGCAAGTATTGTGGCCATCCATAATAAGCCCTTGTAGGGGGTGCACACATCGTGGCCATAAGCACACATCGAAAAGAAAGCTCCCCACCCAATGGTGGGCACAACCGTCAGCTGCCGCGATCCTTTGTGGGGCAGCTGCTGGCATCAAATGTGCAGGAGACCTCTCACGATGCCCTGTTTGACGAGGGGACCTCACTTGGTCCCTCGCGTCTACCAATGGTCTCCCCCGGGGCCGAGAACAACAGTGCGGCCCGTTTCCTGAACAGGGACGCCCCTGGACCAAGGCACTCCGGTCCCCAGACACCGCAATGGTGCCAGTATTGAATGTCGGGAGCGGCCCGCCAACTCGCGGTGCTGTCCTTGCCGCTCACCTTCCTTCTGCAGGGGAAGACTCCGGTCGGGTCTCGCCAGCCGGGGGCCAAGTGTGGAGCGTAGTCTCTACCCCTCGCGCTGGCCTGGGGATAGAAGTGGCGCAGCTTCCTCCGGTCGGGAGTGCACACGGAGCTAAGCCTCCGTCGACCCTTGCTCCTCTCGGCGTTGTGGGCCCCGCCCACAATCAGGCATGGACTTGCCTGACTTCCGGCGGCCTCACAGACTTCTCCTTTGCTTTGGCAACCCGCGGGCCTCTCCCTTTCCTCACGAGAGCCCTGCCCACAGTCAGGCTTGAGTTGCCTGACTTCCGGTTCGTGGTACGGCTGCTCTCGCCATCTTTACCACAAGAGCCCTCTCCTCAGGCTCAACGAGCAGCGGGTGCAGCGCACGCTTCGCCCCTCGGGTTTGGGCACAGCGATGTGGGGCAAATAGCAGCCCCCCTTCCTTGCCCTTGGTTCCTGGGTCCAGCCAAAGCGTGCCACCACACCGCGATCAGTGAGGGGAGGCAGAAGCACAGCGCTCCCCTTGCGAGATCTCTTCTCCAGTCCAGAGGCCAGAAACTGAAGCAGGGAAATGAATCAATCGCTCACCAGGTGCTGGATTTTAGGCCACACAGGGCAGAGCTGGGCCTAGGCAGGCCAGCTCACAGGGCCCTCCAGCAGGAGAGTAGTCCTTCGTGGCGGTTCCTCCTGGCGCCCAGCAGTCCTCTCTTCACAACTCCAAGCAGGTACCCAGTCATGGGGTCACAGCCCCAATATTTATAGTGCAAATGTCTTTGTTCTACCTCCCTGGCACAGGCCTAAGCCAAGTCCAAACCAGTTCTGGGGGGCACTCAAACATTTTCTTAGATGTGTACAACACCCTCCTTTGTCAGTGTAGGCTCTGGCCCCAGTCACACCACAGGGGGCAGAGGCAGCATTGTGTAGTGCAGGCACAGTCCTATTCAGGCCCAGGTGCTACTCCTCCCACTACTCCAAATGCAGATCGGCCTATTCAGCCTAGCGCTGACTCACCCAGCTGCTCTTGAGCCACTGCACCTCCCCAGCCCCTGTCACTCCAGAGCCAGACATGCAATACACATCAGGCAGGCACAAAGAGACATAGCACACAAAAATGCCCACTTCTAAAAGTGGCATTTCTAAAATAGTGATAATAAATCTGCGAACACCATTACGCAGCATTTATTACCACTATTCCAAACATACCAAATGTGACCACTCTACTCCTCTCAGGCCAGGAATTACCACTGAAGCACATATCAGGGAATCCCCAATGCATTCCTATGAGAGGGTAGCCTCACAGTAGTAAGAAACCAAAATGGCTGTTTGTCACTACCAGGACATGCCACACAGTTAAGGCACATGTCCTACCTTTTACCTACAGCACACCCTGCCCGTAGGGCTAGGTAGGGCCTACCTTAGGGGTGACTGATATGTAGTAAAAGGGGAGTCACAGACGTGGCACCCACTTTATGTGCCACGTCACAGCGGCAGTAAACTGCGCGCACAGGCCCTGCAATGGCAGAGGCCTGAGACAGGTTTGAAAGGCTACTTTGGTGGGTGGCGCAAGCAGGGCTGCAAGCTGTAGTAACGTAGTCCACGCTTGTAGGATGTAGTTTAGTAGGTTTATTCAAGTAGATAAACAAGTAGCTTAGATCCTGTACAGCAGGTAGTTAAAGTCTGTAGAACAGCCCCACCAGGAGCAGCCTGCTAGCTGCTCAGCCCTTCCACCAACTGTCACCACTCATGGCCCACACACCAACATTCCACACAGAACACTCACACTGGCTGAGCAGCTAGGAACAAGATAACATAGAACATAACAACACAACATGAAGATACTACATTATCTCCTTCCTATAAAATAGAAGAATAATGAAACTAAACTTTAAAAACTATAAACAACAATGTACACAGAAGTAAATGGTCCATAACCCAGGGATGAACAGTAGAAACCACATCACGAGAGGGAAAAGAACCACACAAGGAAGAAAGATACATACAAAATACCCATCCTCCTCCTTTAATAAAGGAAAATACAAACACAATATGAAAACTCCCCAAGTAAGGAAAAAAACCATGTAAAAACGTGGAAAAAGGGACAAAGACCCAAATTCCTGCCCCTAAAATAAGGGACCAAAGGGACCAAAACCACAACGTTATGGTAGTGAAAACACCTACTACAACAAAAACTAACGTGCGGCACATGGTGGCTTACGCACACAAGGAACCAAAAACCTTGCAACAAATGGCCAAAAATGTACATGGGACTGACGCCCAAGGCAACATACCCTGTGTAGGACGAACGTGCGGCACATGGTGGCTTACGCACACAAGGAAAAAAAACCTTGCAACAAATGGAACTAAAAATCCATTCTCTGTGTAAAAAAACAAAACCCTGTAAGATAACCCTCATGTAAGGGTACAGTGACGTAATGTATGGACATGGGATTAAAACCCATTCCTAGAATGAAAGGAGAAAACCCCTAAAGCCAACCCTCATGTCAGGGTACCATGGCTTACAGTAAGGAAATGGGACAAAACCCATTCCTGCGTGAACTGGAAACAGACGTGAAAGGGAAACAAAACCCTTAACCCAACCCTCTTGTAAAGATACAATTGCGTAAAGTGAGGATATGGGACTAAAACCCATTCCCATCCCAAAGTAAGGGACACATAAATCAACATACAGTCTAAATGTTGCAACTGTTATATCTTTACATACAACATTATAGTCAAATTATTTGGTGATGCCCCTAAGAAAAACTTGGATGACCCCATATGACACACCGGTGAGCGATTCCTCACCCGAAAATGCACCGCATAGCACATACAGTCGTATAACCAAGGTTGTGGAGTATGTTGAGGGGAACTCTTGACAAGTAATCAGCTTTAGGGATGCTAAATATACACGATGTGTGACTAAACATCGTAGGTGTCACCATGACTGAACGACCACACGGGACTACTCGCAGGAAGACTTGAAGAAGAAAAACACCACCTTCGCAATGTCACCATGGCAACGCGTGTTGCTTGAAGAACATGTGACAAAATAGTCAAAACGGAATAATGCAACAGTACCTTCAGCTGGAAGAGAACTTGTCAAAGTCCTGCAACTCACCAAGAACATGAGGGACTTAAGAAAGGTAAAAACAAAAACGCCCATTCTTCCAAATGAGGCTTGGAACATCTGACATAAAGGTCAGGAAACTGTACTTCGTGTGGGTAGAACATACTCGAAATTTGCGGCTTGTGCCAACCGCAAGATGGCGGCATGCAGCATACGCTGCGCCGGGTGGCACTTGGCACGTACGTGCTGTGCAGGGTCATGTTCCTTGACGCCCCATCATGCCACGAGCTGGTGAAGACTGGACTCGGTCTGAAGACTTGGAATAGAAGGCGCACGAGCGAAAACCGTTGGGGTGAGAGAGTCTTCAAATTCATTTAAAAAAAAAAAAAAAAAAAAAATGTTTACCACAGAACTTGCATAACTTCAGTGCCATAAGTCCCAACACATAACAAATCACCCGAGTACATGTCTCATTCCACCAAACCTTAGGAGTGCGGGATACCATGACATAGGACTGCTTTCCCGGAAAAGTCAACGAGGATTTTAAAAATCTTCTCAACGTGACAGTTACCAACAGTGCCAAAAAGTTGATCTTGTGCCAATTAAACCGATCCTCGGGCTGCTACTAAGTTTCTTTTGTAACCCGGACAACCCGTTAAAACTCACTGCAAAGTTTGGCACAGCTGATGATCCCCTCCTGCAGAAAGACAACGTGCGCAAACCTGAAGGGGTCACGCACGTAATGTAGATGGGTGAATAAGAAAAAGAAAAGAAAAAAAAGTACCTTCCATCATAGAACTCCGAGCATAGGTGTTCAGCCATAGCACTTCCAGACATCACTCAAAGAAGGCAGTGTAACATGTTAATTCCTTATACGACAAAGCTTCTCTTTGTAATTCCACAATTTCTTTGCGCAATGTGACGCACTTGACTTTGACATCGTGCAGGCAAAACATAACAGGAACTCCAATAATGCAAATTGAAAGTCCAACTTGATTTACCTTTAACCAGATGTAGCACGCAATTCTTGCTTCCATAACAAAACAACAGAAGCAATGTTATGTCAAACATGAAGTAGCCTACTTCCCTTGAAGGCGCAGTTTTTGTCGATATATGCCAGATGAACAGAATGCAGCACGCTAGAGCTGGGTCTGTCCGATGTAATGGACACTGGTGGGGCTGCAAGGCGTGTGCTGTTCCATTTTCCTTTGTTTCCTTTGTGGCATCTTTGGTATCTGTGTGGCCTCTTGTGACCCAGACTTGTTGCGAACTTTTCCTTGTGTTGTCTGACGCTTCTCCCCAACATGTTGACTATTAGATGTCATCTTGAGCTTCTTTCACTGTAGAGCGTGAGCAAGTCTCCAACTCGTCGCCAAAATAAATGTAGTAACGTAGTCCATGCTTGTAGGATGTAGTTTAGTAGGTTTATTCAAGTAGATAAACAAGTAGCTTAGATCCTGTACAGCAGGTAGTTAAAGTCTGTAGAACAGCCCCACCAGGAGCAGCCTGCTAGCTGCTCAGCCCTTCCACCAACTGTCACCACTCATGCCAGTCACTCAAGCATTCCACTCATGGCCCACACACCAACATTCCACACAGAACACACACACTGGCTGAGCAGCTAGGAACAAGATAACATAGAACATAATAACACAACATGAAGATACTACACAAGCCCACCAGTAGCATTTCATTTACTGGCCCTGGGTATCTGAGATACCACTTTACAAGGGACTGATAGGTAAATTAAATATGCTAAACAGGTGTAGACCAATCTTACCACATGCACTTTACACTGGACAGCAGTGATAAAGTGCCCAGAGTCCTAAAACCACCAACACCAGTCAGAACAAATACCAGGAGGAAGGCAAAAGGTTCAGGGATGACCCTGCAAAAAGGGCCAAGTCCAACAGTGACAGTCACCAATGCCCATGCACACCCTATCAAAATCTGAGCACTTGCATTGTGCACTCTCACCAACAGTTTTTGATTTTTTCCCCCAATCCCTCATACCAGCCTGGAAAACCATGGTATCTAGAAGGTGGTGACCTGGATTCCACCTTGAACCTCAACCTAAGGATGATGTAGTAGCGATGGGAGACACTGACAATGCCCTATGAGCAAGGAGGCCTTGGAGTTCCTGACCTCCATCTCTATTACCTTGCGGCCCAATGCCATAACACGTACCACTGGTACCATCCAGTTGCACGCATTCCATATCTACGCCCAGAGCACGCACAACTGGATGGCCTTCTCCATTCCCAGATATTTCCCCCGTGGTATATCGTTAGACACTGAAGATATACAGACAGTGTCTACGACCTGCTGGGCGTGGCGCAGGCCTCGGCGCATGATACTGGGGTGCCTCCTTTATTATGATTCCATAACTGTATCGGATAACCCATGGATCCCCCCTACTAGGGAAACACTAGCTAAATGCACATTGGACAAATACTCATCACTCACCCTGGGCGACCTCTTCCCTGACGGCCAGGTCTTACAACTAGCAGACGACACACGTATACTAACTGCTTCCTACATGGAACTCTTTGTCCTCAAAAGGCTTCAGAGTGCCTTCAGATCCCTCATACCCGCTTACCCACTCCCACCGGAGTACTTCCCGCCTCTGTCACTGGTGATCAAGGCATCAGATGGCGGACACATGACATCTAAGCTCTACCACGCTTGCGTGGCCATGAAGCCAGATACTACCACCAGGATGCGGGAGGTTTGGGAGAGGGAGCTGGGAGTCACGATTATTGACCATATATGGGGCTATTGCTGAGCACAAATGAAGTGTATCTCTATAAGCCACAGACACAAGTTGATACACTTTAAATATCTACACAGGTTCTATCTTACCCCAAAAGATATCGCTAAATTCGACCATACCAGCCCGACAATTGCATAAAATGCCAAGCCCCCGGGGTAGACTGTTCCCACCTCACCTGGACCTGCCCAGTGATTGATTGCTACTGGGAGAGTGTCTATAGGCAAATCACCGACACGACTGGCTGCAAATTGACCCCCAACCCAGTGACTGCCCTACTGGGGTACACCCATGAAGTCCCTCAGGGGATCCGCCGACTAGTCTCCATGGTGTTGCTGCTTGGCAAGAGGGAGATATCCCTGAGATAGGGAGGAAATAGACCCCTCCTCCGTTAAAGACTGGCTAGAGAGCATGAGTAGATGCAAGAGCATGGGAGGAGACTAAGCCGGCTTGCCGCCTCCTGCCCCAGAATTGTCTGGTCCTGCTTCCGTGAGTACCTCCGTACTTTAGACCAGGGCTCGAGAGAGAGACTGCTCAATCATCCATAATTCTCCTCATAGCACCGCCATTACATATCTAGACATGTGACCTAAGGAGGTATTGGCAGTGCTGTGTTCCGTTGGCTATCCGAGACCTTGCATGTTTTTTTACAGTTTCTGTATAAACACCAGGCTTTGTGATTGGAAGAGATACACTATCTGTATTGTGCACAAACAGACGTGACTGTTTTTTGTACTTAAAATTTAATAAAGACATTAAAAAAAAAAATAGGATGATGTAGTAATCCATAAAATTCAAAGGAAATATTTAAAACCAATTAACTGGACACCCTTTATCAATCAACCTCTGTCTTTTTCTGGTCACAGACCAGTTGGCTGACACCAAGTCCGAGTTCACGATGTAGCTTCCAACGATACAACAGCCTCTCCCTCTTCACCATGGTCACTATTGATACTGAGTTCTAAAAATTAATTCAAACAAAGACAATAGGTATTGAAAAGAATAAAGTTAATGATTTTACACTGTGAATAGTTAAATTATGAGTGAATTAGAGAGTAAAGCTCGACTGAGAAACAAATTGTAAATTTGTAACTATCCCTATGTCCATTATTAAAGAGTCAATATTTCCTTGGTATTATCCCATATGTCAGATTTATTCCATTAACAGTGCCGAGTCGCATATATCCATTTCATCAATGCAACAAAACAAGCTTAATTGGATCGAATGCTAAACATGGGTAAAATGGTGGCTTTCCACTGACTTGCAGTCATTATTTTTTAGAACAGACACAAAACTAGTATAACCTGATGCTGGAACTTTTTCAATTGAGTTAAGAAGAACCGATGCAATTGCAATGGTTGCTCTGATTGTGTCCCTAAAAATGCTTCAGCCTCTTGCTATGCTTGAGCGGTATAGTGAAAACCTGTGCACATGGTCCACATTGCAGGAACTGCACATGGGTCTTTGGTGTGTGCACTGATTGAACACCCTAGTCAATTTTGCATGAGTGGTCTCCAAATATATGATGATACGTGATGGATAATCCAAAAAAAACTGTTGATGTCATCTGACACTAGTGAAGGTTGACACATTGAAGGAGATGACAGAGATCCACAGTTATGACTCCATTGAAAAGCCCTCATTGTTCTATTTGGCCATAAATTCGGCATTCCACCCAGTAACCTCAAGGTATGAAAATATTTGGGGAATTCAAACGACACTTCTGCATTTTTGGATACTTTTCATTACTTTTTTCATCTGATATTATTTGGATTTCATTTTAATAGAACTGCTCTACCTTTTGCACCCCCATGCCCGATTTTGTCCTTTTTTAATTTTTACTTTATGAAATTATTCTCTTTTCACTTAAAGTTGTTATGGGTCCTTAAGTTCTTTATTTCTTTCAGTGTATTGTGGTTTGGTTATTTTCCCATACACAACACCATGCACAGTTGTTTTGCCTAGGTTAAGCAAGGAAAGTTGTGCTCTTTCTCTAGTGTCTCTAGTCTGCCAGGAAAGCTTCCTTCTTTGGTTTTAAGTGCTGAGATTTACATGTTCACTTGCTTAACAATCAGTCTTATCCATCAACGGATTATGTTCCATACTAGGGACATGTCTTACTTTTTGCCTTTGCTTTTTTGAAGTAAAAATATAATTAAATAGGTTAACATGAGCACTTGACCAGCCATCAACATGAGGGAGACGTGAGAAGTAAGTGTACTCCTGTACTGTCCCGCTGTAAAGAAAGTATAGGTGAAGAAGTCCATTGGGTGCTTGAAATAGGCCAGACAAGCCAAGGAAGCAGTTGTCAAACAGAGGACCTTATAGATGGTGTGTAAGGTAAAGCTCTATTGCAAGCCACCAGGCTCTTAAGAGGCTCATTATCATGAGAGGTGCTTGAGACCAGGATTAATCTAGAACCCACGTCCCTGCAGACGTAGTAACAAAGATAATATAGATAATATTCTACAAACACTTTAGCTCGGTTGCATGATGCTCCATGAAAAGTAGAAGCATGGATAATGGTAGAATGGGTTACACTTCCTGAGAAGGATAATGACTTCATGTTGGCCTTGGAGAATCATCACCTCAGGCAATACTGAACATCAAAAAAGCTCTGATTAGATAACCGAGAAGTACCGGAGGAAATTCTGAGACAATCCTAAACACTTGCACCATAGCTTGGAAACTTGAGCGAATCCTGCATAAGGCTCACCCAAACCTAGATTACCGAATGAGATATGTTAACTTGATTGCAAGAAAACACATTTTCACTCATTTCTTTTCAGACTTCCAGCATCATTTGGTTGATATTAATCCTTTTCCGGTGGACACTGGAAAGCCTTCCAAAGTAAATGGAAAGAATTTTGGGTTATCAATGTACACTGGCGCAATTAATTGTTTCCACTGAGCTTTTTGTAACTGAGAGTTGGTTCACTTAAAGACAAGTGGCGCCTAAGTATTTCACATGTTTCCTTCTAGAATTGACTCACAGCATCTCCCAGCTTAGCACCATGGTTTCTTTAGAACCTGCAACAGTTTAGGAAGCTATTTTTGTGCTCTCTGGATGTAAGTTAAGGTTAAATAGTTGTGCACCATTTGCCTGTGTTCCCAAGCCATGGAGAAAATTAAGAGGTTAGGTTAGGACTTCCAATTCCACTGTCAGCAGAGAGGACACCTTTTGAGAATGTGGAGGTGGACACTGAACCATGGACTCTTAAGACTTGAGACATGAGGGGATACATTTTTTTTAAGTGGAGTTCCCCAAGAGGTGGACTCAGAAAAGGGAACATCCTGTCAAACTAAATAGATGCTATGGTGGACAAAGGAATGGTTCCCGCTACAAATTGATGCACTTGGAGAGGGATTAAATTCAATTCTGAATTGCTTGAGTACAATTCAGGACTTGGAGGAACCGGTTAGGAGAAAGTAACATCCTCTTTTAAGGACAGACCTGCTGGCTCCAAAAGGAAATGCATGTCAGCCCATAAACTTATTCATTTCCTTTAGCCACCCTTTCCGAGTCTCATTAGATCTTACTTAAGGATTTTGGAGAGAACAGGTCTAGAAAGTCCACTTAAAACATAGTGGACTGTGTTTTGGGTTTCAGGTCCAGAATGGCCCTGTATAGTAAAAATCTGGAGGTCAGTCTGGAACTGTTCAACCAGAAGCATGCTAAGAAAGAAACCCCGACTGAATATCAACCTGGCCAGGAAATTTTGGTGTTAAAATCTCATGTGTGATGGATTTCTTCAACATGCCAAAGGGGATTGAGCAAACATACTGCAGTCTGCAAAATATGGAGATTTTGAAGGGAGAACTGTGCATCATATTCCTTTGGAGAGCATGATATATGACCGAATGCTACACTGAAAAAATGCAACAATTGGGTCGCTCTGTTAAAGAAATTACAAAATATAAAAACTAAAAAAAAAATAACCACAGTTTCAGAATTGCACGTTTCTGTCGAATTTGGGGTAATAAAATGAGAAGAAGTAAAAAAACAAAAGGAAATGAATAAGTTTATGGTCATAGTAGACCTGTGTTAGAACTGGGGTTTCTGGTTGTCAGCTTATGCACCCTGTACAAGTAGGAACAACCACCAAAGCTAGATACACACTAAAAGATAACCTGTGTTCACCATCTGGTAGCTTGGCACAGAGCAGTCAGGCTTATCTATTCTAAAGAGCAATTATGAGTAAAAAAAGACCAAAACGACAACTCCAATTAGTAGAACTGGATTTATGCATTTTTAATAATTAAATCATAATGTAGAATTAGAAACAAATAGCGCTTAGGTGTACTCTAAGGTCGCGCTGGACCAGTGTAAATTTAAAGTTCAGGCTGACCGCGATGGAGGGCAGGCTGGCTACATGACTCACGCAGGTCCAACTGAAAAAGTACCTTGGATGGAGGAAGCGTCGTCGTCGAAGGCTCGATGCATCGGTTCCGATTCGTGCAGACGATGAAGACTTTGTCGGCGAACCCCTTTACGAAACAGGCGCTGCGTCATCATCGAGCCGCACAGTCCATCGAAGCGATGTCATCGATGGGCTCCTGCGTCGGCGGACAGTGCATCCAAGTGCTGTTGCAGAGTTGTAGGAAGTCTTTGATGTCCCTGAGAGTTCAGAACAGGGGGCAATCCAGCAAGCCCTTGGAGTCACTCTGGGTTCAAGTGAGATGGGTCCAGTCCTTGTCCTCAGCAGGGCAGAGATCGGCAAGCAGCAGGACAGCACAGCAAAGCAGAAAAGCAGGTCTTCCAGAGCAGCAGTCAAGCAGAGTGGCAATCCTTGTGGCACAGCAGTCTTTACCCCTGGCAGAGTATTTTACAGGTCCAGTAGTGTACTGTCTGTAGGGTCAGAGTTGTGCCTTTGAAGTGGGGGTGACTTCAGAGCAGGCCCTTGAAGTGCACAGGTCCCTCTTTCTTCCCAGCCCTGGCTCCAGGCTATCAGTAAGGGGTAATCAGCCCTTTGTGTGGGAAACAGGACACTGCCTATTCAGGTGTATCAGCCCTTCCCCTCTCTTCCTGCCCAGGAAGAGCTATCAGAATGTAGATGGATTCTCTGTCACACCCACCCTTCCTGTGTTTGTGGCTGTCTAGAGGGAATGCACAAAGTGTAGCTGTCACCGACCCCAGGCATGTATTAAAGACAGGCTACAAGGCACACAGAGCAGTAAGAGCAGAGAAATGTCCACTTTCTAAAAGCGTCATTTCTAAAACAGTAATGTTAAATCCAACTTTACCAGTAAAGAGGATTTATCGTTACCATTCCAAAGATATGAAACATGATGCAGCTACTCCTTTCTGATCAGGAACAGCTTAAAAGTGTTTTGAGGAATTCCCAATGTTAACCTACGGAGGAGTAGGCCTCACAGTAATAAAGAATTAGGGTGTTTGTCACTACCAGGACATGCAAAACTTAACAGTACATGTCCTACCTTTTACTTACACAGCACCCTGCTCTATGAGGTACCTGGGACCTACCTGGGGTGATGTATGTGTAATAAAAGGGGAGTTTAAGGCTTGACAAGTAGTTTTAAATGCCAAGTCGAAGTGGAAGCAAACTGCGCACACAGGTCCTGCAATGGCAGGCCTGAGACAAGTTTTAAAGGCTACTTGTGTGGGTGGTGTAACCAGTGCTGCAGGTCCACTAGTAGCATTTAGATTACAGGCCCTGGGTATATGGTATAGCACTTTTCAAGGGACTTACAGGTAACCTAAATATGCCAATCAGGGATACACCAATATCACTATGTTTAGGAGAGAAGCACATGCACTTTATCACTGGTTAGAAGAGGTAATGTATTCTGAGGGCAACAAAAAGATACAGTATAAAGTGGATGTATGCAGGCAAAAAGTTGGGGGAAGACCCCCCTAAGGATAACAGGTCTAACACGTGTCCCCCAGCCAGCTGAAAGTGGGGAGATGTACACAGCCTCTAGTGAGTTCTCGTCACTAAGGCAGAAAAACCTGAATAGACCATCAGCAATGTCGTGGTCTATCCCTGGTCTGTGTTACACCCTGAAGTCCAATGTTTGAGAGGCTACTTGTGTGGCTGGCACAATAAGTGCTGCAAGCCCACTAGTAGCATTTAGGTTACAGGCCCTGGGTATTTGGTATACCACTTTACAAGGGACTTATAAGTAAACTAAATATGCCAATTGTGTACACACCAATATTACCATGGGTCGGGAAGAAGCTCATGCACTTTAGCACTGGTCAGCAGTGGTAAAGTGCTGAGAGTCCTAAAGCCAACAAAAAGAAGGCCAGAAAAAGAGAAGGAGGAAGGCAAAATGTTTGGGGTAACCCTTCAGATAGTATGGAAGCAATTTCATTCTTATAATTACCAGCTGCACAAGGTTAGAAACCGAAGCGGATTTACAAAAATGTATAATCCTAAAAGTCCTGAATTATAAAGTGGTCAACATGTTTCTGCCATATTGCCGATCCAGGTCATTGGCATT
This sequence comes from Calotriton arnoldi, assembly GCA_963921515.1. Classification (NCBI taxonomy): domain Eukaryota; kingdom Metazoa; phylum Chordata; class Amphibia; order Caudata; family Salamandridae; genus Calotriton; species Calotriton arnoldi. The sequence continues at coordinate 257,337 of CAWUFW010003044.1, read as the reverse complement.
TGTTAGGACAAGTCAGAAGTAGCCCTAATCTAAATACTGTCCTCTGGAAGGATATAAATATTCTAAATAGTAGGGTAAAACTCATGTTCACACATATATTACAATTGTAACACATGGACAGGTGCAGTTGTACTAAACCAGATAGTCTGGAGGTTCTTCAGAACTAGAAACAGAAATGGAAAATTAGCTCTTTTCACATCATTCATAATACTGTGGTCATGGGCAATCACTCATTCACACATTATTAAAAATATATACCACCATGCGTGAACACAGCAAATCATGCAGCACAGCATACTTGTGAGATTAAAAATGAATGCACACAGAGTGGAGGGTCGACTTATCCTAACCATAACCCTGAGAAGGAAGGACCCAGGGGGAGCAAGGCCCTGGTGTCCTGCTGGTCAAACTCTGCAATGGAGAATCCCAAGCAGAAAACAATGTAGTTGCAACTAGGATAAAGGCTCAAGCAACTGAAACTTGATCTGTCACTTCATCAAGAGGATACATCTGCAAACTTATAACTTTTAGGCTCTTGTCCCCAGGTAATACCTGGTCGGTGACTGAGCACTCCTTTTAAAAAAGAGGAAAGCCATGTGAGGTGGTGCGTGAGATGTCTGAACACTGCGTTTGCATGTTGGAAAAGAACTAGGGCAGGTGCAAGAATCACATGCATGCAAATATGTTTCTTCCCCACCTTCAGGTTAGGAGGGTGCCAAAGTGATGCCTCCAAATGCAGATCAAGTAGTTCTTTCTAGATGCCCAGCAACTACTAATAACTTTGCTGAGTCAACCTACTATTGTCAGGAAACAGCAATCTTTATTGGCCTCTACAATTACAACCTTTTCATTGTACGCTATCTAAAGGACAGTTTTCCTTCTTTTTTTTTAGCACTGCCAAGCTTGGCAATGAATGTCCCTTCTGTAGTGTTGTGTGAGTTTGCAATGACGGAACTCTTGTGGCTCCTGATGGGCTCCGTAGAACTGTGACGTAAGCGTTAGAGCGTAGTGAAGTGAATTCAGGTTTGGAATGTTGAGTTCGCGATTACACACAGAAGAATAAGGATGTGTTATACTAAGCTCTGTGTGGGGCGTAGTCATTGGTGAGTTCCTGGGCTGGGGAAGATGCTACAACTGGTGACGAGATAGGGGATAAGTAACCCGATTATCAACAGTGCTCACCTAGAGAGTTTGCCGTGGTCCAGCAAACTGCTTGTACATGCCACGTGTCTCTCTGTCGAATTGTGAAATTGTATGTGGTATCAAAGCACAACTCCAGTCTGTGTAAAGCATATGAAGATAACGAAAGCTTCACTGAGAAGTCTACACATCGTTGGCCAATGACCTGCTGGGAAGGCTGCAAAGAGAGGTACAGCACTCAAACGCTACTCAAAGCCATACATCATACGGAGTGATAATGCTATAGGCGGATGCAACCAGGTTTTGGAAGAGCAGCAAATAGCATCAGCAAATTGCAAGATAATGCTGTGAGGAGAAGCGCTGCGAAACAGAGTTCAACCATGTGTCAGACAGCACAAAGACACGCCTAAAGGCAATGTGATGCAAGAAACTGTCATCTGTTACCAGTACTGAATAAAGAGAGTCATTATGCCACAGCGCTGGAGGGAGTGACCCCAGAGTAAGCACCCGGGGTTGTGCTTGCGGAGCCGTACATACATGACTCAACACACCACCAAAGCTGCCAAGTGGGGCTCAGAACAACGGCAGAGGTCTCCAAAGTTCAGAAAGCCAAGAGCTGCGATCAGAATTGTGAAAGTTTGCATTTCCAATGGAGACCAAGAAAGAGGTCATGCTTCCTGTCAGTATCAAAGATGACCCGGAGGCCAGCACGTTGCAAGGCCTCGGAGATGGTTTGCATAAACAAGATCACCAAGCAGCTTCGGTAAGAACACTACTCACCACATCAGTAAGTTCCACCAATGGTTATAACGTCGCCGCCTTCTTGAAACCACCACCGCCATTCAATACTGCCAAAAAGCTGAATATTGGCGACAGACTGCCTGGATAAAGATATTTGATGGTTTCATGGATGATACATACAGTCAAATCAAAGCAGCCTTGAATTTCAAGTTCAATCCAATGCCAAATGTAGATTACAAAAGGTAAATCTTCAGTCAAGAACAGCAGAAAGCTGGTGGAACCATCAACAAATTTGTTGAGAGACTGGATACGCTCATCAAAAACTGTAAGTTCAATGAATTTAATGATAAGAAAGCTATACACCTCAGAGTGATAGATGCTTGTCAGATTCATTCAGACGGCGAATGCTGAGAGAAACTCCTAGTCTGGAGCGAGTTCTCATGGCTGCCAGAGCTTAAGAGCGGGCTGATCGACTAGCTGCTGACATGGAGGCCGGAGGTGCCCTGTGTGCGTTAATCATGGACGTGAAAAGAAAGCCAAAGCACAAGGCTGAGGGGTGTAGAGTGATTTCTCCATAGAAAGAGAAGTTGTGCTTCAGGTGTGGGTATTCATTCCCACACGAAGATAAATGTCCCAACATTGGGAAGATCTTTAAGGGCTGCGGAATGGAGAACCATTGTGTAACCATCTGCAAGGCGAAGGAAAAAGTAAGTGCATCACGGCGTGAAGACAAAATGCCCACCGAATGTTCCAGAGGCGACGTTCGATGCACGCCCATAAGGCCAAGCGACCACATCAGCTGAGGCAAATCGACACCAAACGAAGTCGATCGACATTTACTTCTAAATCTTCGTCGAACAGTACTTCAGTATCAATGCCAAGTGAAAGTGAAGAAGATGGTTGTGCCATGTCGATTTTTACCTCAGAGAAACTTGCACATGTTGGACAGGCCGACGGTAATGAAACATACTGGTACAAAAAAACGTCGACACTACAAAGCACTAAAGTTATTCAAACATTGTCCAAAAATCACACTAAAAGTGAACGGTTCAATACTTTTCATTATCGAGAGTGGTGCATCCATAAATATTATGCCTGAGGAGAAATACGCCATCAAAAACTAAAGTGTATATGTAGGCTGCATCGACTAAAAAGTCAAGGTTCATATGTAGCAACGATGAAACACAAGAAAACAATAATACAAGCACCCATTCATGTACTTCAAGGTACGGCGTCAAACTCAGCTTCAGCACAGTTGCTGATATGGAACTGATATCATTGAACTGTGAAATAGTAAGTCAATTTCCTTTGTTGTTTCATGGGTTGGGAAAAAATCAAGACTATGAAAGTCATATTACACATTAATGACGTCCTATTGCTCAAAGACACAGACGAATTGCCTTTCATGTACAAGAAGCTGTTGAAAAAGAACTTGAATCCTTACTCAAACATGATATCATTGAGCGTTCTACTAGTCCAACGTCATGAGCTTCTCCCATAGTGGTAGTACCCAAAAAAGACAGTGAAGAAGCTGTACGCATCTGCGTGGATATGCGTCAAGTGAACAAGGCAGTCGAAAGAACAACATCCAGGTCCGCCCATTGCCGGCATTAAACAATTAAATGGTGCAAAGATATTCTCGCGCCTTGATCTGAAGAAAGGATTTCATCAGTTGGAACTCGAGGAGAAATGCAGGTACATTATAACTTTTTCTAGACATGTTGGTCTGTTCCATTACAAAAGACTACATTTCGGTGTGTCATCAGCTGCCGAGCTGTTTCAAGATGTAATTCAAAGTATCATACAGCCTGTCTTAAATACTTTCAACTCTAGTGATGACATATTAGTTTTCAGAGCTACACAGAAGGAGGACGATAAAGCTCTCACGCAGGTGTTTTTTGTTCGCTGATGCAGGTTTAACTTTAAATGCTGAGAAATGTGAGTTCCATAAGACAAAGTAAATATTCTTTGGCCACATCTTTTCTGATGGGGGCATGACACCTGATCCAGCTAAAGTACAATCGTTGTCAACTGCCAGTCCCCCACAAGATGTCTCCAAGTTGTGTTCATTCCTTGGCATGGCCAGCTATTGTTCATTATACATACTAGATTGTGCCACTGTCAGTGCGCCATTGAGAGACTTGACGAAAAAGGTGGTTTCTTTTCATTGGTCACATGAATACGAGCAAAGCTTCCAGAAAATCAAACAAGCTATTGAGAATGCTACTGAAATTGCATAGTTTGATCCAAAGCTTCTGAGGTTGTTGTTGACGCCTAAACTGTCAGGTTAGGCACCATCTTTGCACAGCACAGAGGGCACCCAAATGCTCAAAGACATATTGTGGCATATGCAACAATATGTATTTGAGCATTTGGATGCCCTCTGTGCTGTGCAAGGTTGTCCCAAGCCGAATATGCTTGCTCACAACCTGAGAAAAAAGGCTTAACAGTGGTGTGGGCAATTGAACATTCCCAAGTATTCTTGTATGGGAAGCCCTTCACACTTGTGACAGATGATCAAGCATTATTGACCGTTTTGGCAATCCAAAGGCAAAAATGCCTTGTCGCATTCAACGTTGGGGGTCTGCCATTGCAAGAATACAACTACACCATCGTGCATCATCCAGGAAAAGATCAAAACCATGCCTACTACTTCTCACAAGTGCCTCTACAGTGCCCTGGCACCCCTTCAAAGACGGCTGAAGCATACATAAATTTGAATTGTGAAATAAAGCACCCCAGCTGCCATTTCTTTGGAACAAATTGTCAAATTGTCAAAATGTCACGAATCAAGATAGTGACATGCTAAAACTGAAAGACATTAATACACATCAGTCTTGGTACCAGCACCCTGGACCTCTTATCAGTGATAGTGAATACCAGAAGTTTAAAAATGTCAAAGGTGAACTGTCCGTTACTCAGGAAGGCATTATTCTAAGAGGTTTCAGAACTGTCATTCCGGAGAGTCTGCGACAACAGATAATTAAAGTGGCCCATGAAGGACATCGTCGAATTGTTGCCACCAAACAAACTCTCCAAAACCGAGTCTGATTTTCACATCTCGGCGAGAGAGTGGAAAGAGAATTGAAGGCCTGGCATCTATGCAGTTGCCTGTCATCGAAAAACCACTCAACACACCTTAAACATGTCAGAGTTGCCAACGCATGCAGGGGAAAGAATTGCTGTTGACTTATGGTCCTTTTGACAACAGACATCACCTGATGGTGATCGTTGATGAATACTCCCGTTTTCCATTGATAGACGATCTCTCATTTATCACTCAAGAAAGAGTCATCGAGAGATAAGACTGCATCTTTGCGATATGGGGTGTTCCTGCGATCTTAACATTTGACAACAGCCCACCTTTCAGCAGTCGAGAATTCAGGGACTTTCTCAGTCATCTTAATGTGAAGCATCAGAAGAGCACACCTCTTTGGCCACAGGCCAGTGGCCTTGTCGAACGTTTCATGAGTACTCTTAAGAAAGGTGTCCAGCATGCTGTACTAGAAAAGCTCAACCTTAAAACCATCTTAAATTCATCTCTTCAAGCTTACCGTTTGACCCCTCATTCGACCACAGGTGAAAAGCCCTGCAACCTTGATGTTCGGGAGAGCCGTGACGACCAAGTTACCTCAATGGACCAACAGAAGATCAAATGCTGAGGAAGAAACCCGCATGACAGACTTAGATCGTTAAAGGAAAATGAAGGCCTTGCAGACAAGCGTTGACATGCAAAAGACATTTCGTTTACTAGAGGAGAGAGTGCTTGTTCGTCAACCTAGAAAACGAAAGTCTGATGCTGCTTTCGATGCTGAACCATTTCATGTTGTGACTAACAAAGGACACATGGTGACTGCCAGCGTCCTGGGAAGTCCGTTACATGAGATTCCTTGCATTTCCGATATGTGACTCATTGCTCGTCGGGCACTGATGTCAATGCAGAGACTGGGTCTGAAAGGACCAGTTAAGACCCCCTGTTGTTCCTACATCATCAATGCAGATCATAGACTCTTCTACTGCCTGTCCCCAGTTTCCGAAGACACGGTCAGGACATGTGATCAAAGCGCCATGAGGACTCATTGAAAATTTATGATTGTGTATATATTTTTAACATTTGTTTACTTTTTTATTTAACAGAGGGGGAGATGTAGTGTTGTGTGAGTTTGCAATGACGGAACCCTTGTGACTCCTGATGGACACCGTAGAACTGTGACGTAAGCGTTGGAGCGTAGTGAAGTGAATGCAGGTTTAAATTGTTGAGTTCGCAGTCACCCAGAAGAATAAAGACATGTTATACTAAGCTCCATGTGTGGTGCAGTCATTGGCGAATACCCGGGCTGAGGAGGACGCTATACCTTCCAGGGCTTTCCCCTTAGCCTTACCTAGTTTTGGGATTAGGTGCGCCTTGGCTACTTTGACAATCTGAGAGATGTCTTCAGAGACTGCTGGGAAACTTGATACACCTGGTAAGTGAAAGCTTGTTGCCTGGCATGTGTATTCCTGTTGCTCCACCTGTGTTTCCTGGTATAAAACAGAAGCAATTAAACATTCCCTAACGTCCTTGTGGATGGCCTCTTTCTCGAGCCCTCCACTTTGGACCCACGGTCATTGTTAACTTGTTCAGATTGTTCTAAGTTTTGCAGTGACAAGCATCAATTGCTTCAAGGATCTCCACAGTTGAGGCCACTTTCCTTTTGATGTCTTGTCATTGTTGCAACACATGCAGAGCAGCCAACTCATTTGATATGCCATTCTCCTCTATCATTTCATACCTTGTTGCAGACACATTATTCCTGGGTTTCAGAAGGGCCTATCTTGTCTATAAAAAAGAAACAACACTGCTTGTGTTTTTCCCCATCTTCCTCTGGCCCATCCGTCAGAAGGGTCCCAACCTCTCCACAAAGGAGTCTGTCGGCAGATAGAAGAAAAGAGATTTTGGCAGTACCCCTAAAGAAAAGCCTCCTGCTGGTCCAGAGGAAGCTGTAGGTCACTGCACCAGTTCTGGCTACAAGAGTGCTATGTCAGCTCTTTATTGCCCAGCTTCTCTCTCCATCTTCCCTGCCACTGCTCAGCAGCCTTGAGCAACATATGAAGTCCTGCTACGCGTCATTTTCACCAGCGGTAATCACGAGCTCCCCCAATTGCCAATTGGGCACGCCACTCAACAGGTTCAGGAGAGGGTAAAAGATTTCTAGAAATTTTCTATACTCTTGGAAAATTACATCAGCAAAATATACATTACATGTAGCACAACAGCAGCATTAAGCTAATGCAATTAGTATTATAGGCTACATTATTAATACTTGCTTTAGAACATGAAATAGGTACATCGTCACATTACGGAGCAAGCACAAAGTCCTGAAACAGCAATTTTAATTTGTATTATCCACCATGTATCACTAGGAAGGCCTTTGTGCCTCCCACTTATCACATACAGTAAACATTACAACTTAAACTAATTAATAATATCAACACCGATTAGCCATCGGACCACTCATCATCTAACCCCATGCCCTTGCTGTGAGAAGTTGGCCTGGGATATGCTGTCCACTAATTATAGTGGGCACCTTGCACCAGTCCAAAGAACCCCTTATTGGAGATAGGTTAAAGACAACCTTTATTGAAAGCTATCCTAGTGGTAGCTATGGAGAGCAGCCTTCAGGCTAAGTCTTGAAGGAATGTAAAGCAGCTTGTTTTACCAGTCTATAATCTCTTGAGTGACCAAATGAAAGAGCACCACACCAGGTATATATTCAAAATATATGTATTTATTACTAAACACACCCCTCTAGTCTCTTTATGAGGCTAGAGTTCGAAGTACATAAGTTATAAGTTATTTAAACACAGTAATAGCACAAATACATGTTTGGGCCCTAGGGCGTACCAAACCATATACCAATAAAGTGGTATAAGAACCACGACTGAGCTAGACACTAGGCCTAGAGCCTCTAGAAGTGCTTGGACCACAAGGAACCACCCAAGGTAGTGACACAGGGGACCCACGGGGGACGCGTGCAGTGTAGTAACACAGCCGCGACTCGCCGTTAACTTCTATGGAGAAAGTCGCGGTTTGGAAATTAAAGGAAAGGGACACTTAAGGAAGGACTTGGAGCAAACCCTTTGAGAACTAGGTCGTTCTAGAGTCTCTACCCACGGGAGCACCGGAGTACTCTTGTTACCTCACCCAGGGAAGCCGGGTGCATAGGTGCCTTTCGGGGTCGGGTTTCGTCGTCGATTTGAATGGCGATCTGCTGCAAAGTGCTGCTGGCGACCAAGTGAAAAGTGTCCGGGTGGATCCAAAGGTGGATCGGAGATCTGAAGAACCTGAAAGCAGAGGGGACAGAGTCTGGGTCACTAGCCAGTGACCAGGGAGGCGATGAGCAGATGCCCACCGATGTCGAGTGCTTCAGGTAGGTTGACGGTTGTCTTGACTCTTCAGCCACGAGGTCCAGGAGGCGTTGTCGGCGACCAGGAGCAGGATTCGGGCTGGTACACGATGTCTGTCGAGTGCTGAGGTGTCGGCGACCGGATTGGACCCAACAAGCCTTGGCAACGGCAAGTCTCGATGAAGATGAAGATTGACGATTGTGCAGACCAGCAAGGTCTGAGGAACTCACCCAGCAAGGGTAAGTGAGGGCAAGCCTGGATCAACCAGGGAGCCCAAGTAGAAAAAGATTGGCCTTTGTGAAGGGCTACTAGCCAACGGGCTAGCGACCGCGAAGGAGCCTCGAGACGGTGCACGTGGAGCTGGCTCACAGGACACTCGTGGAGTGGAGGCCAGTGATCTTCGGTGCAGTTGGTGCTGGAGGCTAGGGCTACTCGGAGCCCAAAGCACGACTTCGTGGGAGACCCAGAAGAGGATGCACTTGCAAATGCGTGCGGTGTCCAGGGGTCACGGTTCCACGTTACCCACGACAGCTACGGGCCTCAGCTTTGCTGGGGACTCAGGGCAGCCTCGGGAAGTCTGGAAATCCACCTCTGGTGATGCAAAGACTTCGGCGTCCGACGGGAGCTTAGGCGATGCAGACCGGACAATTGCTTCTTTGGTGCCTGCCAAGCAGGGGAGTCACTCCTTGACCCCAAGGGAGATTCTTCTGTCCTCTAATCTTTAAGTAGAGCGTCGAAGGTCCAGGATTCTGTGTCAGAGTTTCGTCCAGGGATAATCTAAAGTCCTAAGGACTGGGTTCCTATACTTATACTAAGTTTAGGGGTTGGACTTACTCTGTGGTCCCACCTATGGGTGGGTCAGGGCAGAGGGGTGGCTACACCCCTTTCCCTTTGTCCAGTTCGCGCCAAAGCAGGGGCTGCAAGCCCCTGATCCGGTTTGAACTGGGGTATGCACAGGGACACCAAATGTGACCCCAGTGCAGGACTTCAAAGCACCCGAGAGTGCTCCCGCCCAGCCCCAATACACACTATCCTGTCTGGGGAGGTGGTCACACCTCTCTGGGACAGGAAACCTATTGTCCAGGCCTCCCCTGCCGGAGTTTCGGTCGGCAGCAGGAGGCCAGACTTGTGTCTGTGGCAGCAGCATCCATTTTGTGATGCTGGGGCTTTGGAAAGAAGTTACCGGGCAAGCCAGGGTTAACATGTCTCTCCCTCTAGAAGGGTGGAATGCTACCCCCGCCGCCAGAATTGACGGGGGGGGTAGTATTCCAAGATGTTTGACACCAAACACGACATGTTTCTGTGCAGCCATCCCAAAGTTAGCATTTAACGCAAGGTTATAATGCACTTAAGAGTATATGGTCAGGCTGCACTACAAACAGCATCAGAGAAGGGTCTCCGAACGCTGCAGAGGGGCCCTGCTCATGCAGGGGCACCCTCTCACATAGGAACCACGCACTCTGCCTTCAGGATTGATAAGGCCTGCCATAGGAGTGACTTATAGGTTTATATGTGTGTATGTATATAGTGATATAGGTAGCCTATATCACAGTAAGGGGTGCATGCACCACCTTACCCAGGCTGCAGTAGCAGACCTGTGGTGTCAGTTTGGATGGCCTTCCAGGGGTGGCACAATACATGCTGCAGCCCCTGGTAGGCCTCTGAGGTACCTATGCCCTGGGTACATAGTAGACCATATACTAGGGACTTATAAGGGCACTCCAGATTCCAATCAGAGATGTGCCTAAGGCACATGGAAACCATTTTAGAGAGGAAGCAGCTAGGCTGGGGTTCTGATTAGCAGGGCCCCAGCCAGACTAAGGTCGAAAAACAGTGAAGCATCAGCAAAAAGTGGGGGTACCCATGTGAAGCAGATCCTACTCTCCTACACTTGCCCCACAAGTATGAATATACAGTCATTGACAGCTACAAAATACACCACTTGCACATCCTGTTACCAGTTCTAATGCCAGGCCTGTACGTTGCACCCACAACTACAACACACATTTAAAAAAAATCAAAACAACATATGGAACACAACCCCTACTAAGAACCACTTGAATAATGAACATTGTTGGTCAATGGCACCAAGGAACACTCTTTTTGGTTGGGGTATATGCTGGTTTGTTCAGGCAAACCACCTTCAAGGCCTGATGGGGGACACTGGTTAGGAAGAATGGCATGGGGAAGAGGTAAAAAAGGCTTCTGCTGCTAGTGGTGGCAAGAAGACGAATCTGTGTGCTGGCCAGTAGGCATAAATGTCGGCGTTGACTGGCACGTACATGTGCCTCAAGGACACTTAACACTGAAGCATGTCCATACGCTGCCAGGCCAGTTAAATGTCGCACAGCATGGATCATACGGCATATGCCATGTGCATTTGCAGTCTGTTCTACCAAGTCCACTATGCATTTCTCTTGTTTAGAAAGCAAATCTCAGCACATCTTGATGGTTGATGCATGGCAGATCTACATTCCCTTTGTTAAGTTGAGACGAACTGTGTTACATTGATTGATAGTTTGTAGGTAAGTGCCAACCTCCACAATAGCCTCAGAAGACTCTTTGTAATTGTTCAGCGTCTGATCCGCCTCTGTTGCAAAGATTATGTTGGATACAAATTCCAAAGATTGTATGATAGTGTTGATGCTGCTATCATCACTTATATGTGGTGTTGTGGTTGAAACATCAGGTCATGTGTCAGGCATTGGTACACCCTCTTCAACCTCTTCTTTCTTGTCATCCCCTTCTTGCATGGCTATATGTGCAGTTGGCTGTTGAGCAAGGGCTGAGACAAATGGAGATGTAAGGGCCATAGTGGCAGTGTTCCACTTTGAAAGCGAACTTGTTGGGATGTAGAGACAGTGGTTGTTGCTGCAGCAGTGGTGTCACTAATACTGTGGACCTAGAGCATGTGGAAGCAGTAGCCACAGACCAACAGGCATACTTGGTGGTGCTGTACAACTTCACATGTGGGTTGGGGCTGGATCAATGGTTGTAGCTGGAGTCATCACAAAAGTGGAAGTATTTCCAGCAGGGGGTGTAGTTTTCACTGTGTTGTCTATGGAGTGACAGATCACATGGCTTCTTGAGGGCTGTTCTGAGCCTTATTATCCTGTGTCACCGGCAAGTAAGGGAAGGGTGTATAAGTATGTAGCATTTACTAAAACAAATCGGTACCTGCTTGATATAACAAGTTGTTCACAAGAGTGATGTCTGACATAGGTGGTACATCCCATAACAATCATTTATGTATGTCCCTTGAAAATAAATATCGCACAATATGGGCGCTTACAAAATATTTAGCGTGGCATTCTCTTCCCTACTCCATGATTTTTTTAAATCACTTCTTAAGTTCTAGTCTGTGCATGGACAACATCATAATTGAGGTCCAACTAATCTAACCAGTCTCTGAACCAACCAGATGAACTTCCCACATTGTAGATTTTGTGCTGCATGTGCATATTCCTCAGGTGTACTAATGCCAGACCCAGTACTAAACTGTTAGACTTGGCATCTTTTGGCGTGTTTCCCCTGACTTTTTGCTTTCTGACCTCCTGGTTTTTGACTCTGTTTTTGCTGGTGTAATGATTCTGCGCACTTTCCTCACTGCTGTCCAGTGGGAAAGTGCAAGTGCTCCTGTATAAAATGTGTTATGGATTGGTGTTTCCATGATTGGCCTATTTGATTTATGTGTCAGTCCCTTGTAAAGTGCACTGAGAGTGCCAGGGCCTATAGATCAAATGCTGTTGGTGGGCTGCAGCACTGGATTGTGCCTCCCACGCAAACAGCCCGTAAAGTGTGACTCTGGCCTGCCATTGCAGAGCCTGTGTGCAGCCTGGGGCTGCCATGTCGACTTGGCAAGTGCACACACTTGCAAGTCCCTAAACCTTCCCTTTTCTACATGTTAGTAACCCCTAAGGTAGGCCCAAGGTACCCCTGTGGGCAGGGTGCATTGTATGTGAAAGGTAGGACATGCCCTGGTGTGTGTGGCATGTCCTGATAGTGAATTACAGCCTATTTCGTTTTTCACTATTGCAAGGCTACTTGTTCCCCATAGGCCAGAATGGGCAGGTTTGATTATTACAGCTTATAATCCTAACTGACCCAGGGAACATGGTAGAAATTCGAGTTTAGTATGCCTGGTCTCAGAATGATAAAATGCATCTTTTAGTGAAGTTGGTTTTAACATTCTGTGTTTGAAAATACCACTTTTAGAAAGTGGGTATTTTCTTGTCTAACCATCCAAGCCTGCCTCTGCTAGGTTGTGTTTTCCTTGTCTGGAGTGTGAGTGACAGGGGCTGGGGGATGCCAGGAGACAGGGTGAGTCAGCACAGGGCTGAATAGCAAGATCTACATGTAGATGGGTGGGAGGGATGCACCTGGGACCTGAATAGGGCTGGGCCTTCCCTCCACAATGCTGGCTCCACCTCCTGTGGTGCGTCTGATGTGCCTGGCCTGCACTGTGAAAGGAAAGAAGGAGCCTTGTCAACAAAGTGCTCCAGGACTGACCAGAACTGGTTTGGACTAGGCAAAGGCCTCTCTACCCTCAGAGAACAAAGAGAAATTGAGGATAAAAAGGGTGACCCAAACCCCAGAAAATTGGAACTCTTTGGGAATCAAGAAGACTGCCAAGAAGAAGAGCTGGAGAAGCTGTGAGGAGGAACTACCACTTTGCTGTGTGCTTTGCTGTGTTGGCCTGCAGTGGCTGCTTCTGTCTTGGGCAGTGAAAGGACTGGAACTGAACTTTCTGCAATCTACTTTGTGAGTGTCTCCAAGGGCTTGAGGTAGAGCTTGCCCCCTGTTCAAGAAGTCTCAGGAACAGCAAAGACTTCAAGCCCGACGCAGTCTACGACGCCGCTGCCGACTCCGTGTCCTGAAGGCACCACAGAGGGCAACGCCGCACCGCGACCCTGGTCTCACCGACGACGCCTGCTGACACCGCCACCGAGCTGCTGCTCGCACCGCGACCTGTGGGCACCGCACTCCGCACCGCCTCGCTTCACGACAACGCCATGGTATCCCCGACGATGCCGCTCCACGCCGGACTCGACGCCGCTGCTTGCACCGTGGTTCGGGGGCACCGCTCGTAAGTTACACGACGCACCGCCCTCATCCCGCACCGCAGCCTTGGCCCACCGACGCCGGTGCCATCGACTCCAGTTCGTCAGCCGACGACAGCGCTTCAGCAACGACGACGCCGCTGCTGCACCGTGGCCTGCCAGCACCGTAACGAGCACCGCCTTCATCTCACACCGCGACCCTGGTCTCCCCGACGCCGCCATCCGACGCCGCCACCGAGCCGCTGCTCGCACCGCGACCTGAGGGTACCGCACGCCGCACCGCTGCACTTTGCACCGCAGCACCCGACAGAGAGGAGATCGATCTGCAACGCGTGTGACTTCGAGGGCCCCGACGCCGCCGCACCGACCTCCGGAACCGACGCCTGCGGATGCCGTGTGTTCGGAAGCTCACCGCGAGGTCATCAACGCCCTGCATTTCTGAAAGGTACTGTTTGCGGGTCTTCCCGACACCGTAGCTGGCCCACGACGCCGCGGTCAGCCAGAACTGTTGGATTTGTTTGTTCACGACGCCGTGATAGCCCCGGACGGAGCTATCGACATCAAGGAACTGTTTTTAAGGACACTGTGATAACTGAAGATTTTTAAAGTACTGTACTGTGGATTTTTATCGTATTGGTCTTGTTTTAAATATATAAAAATATTGGATATTTTTCTAAACTGGTGTGGTGTCCGTTTGTAGTGCTTACACTGTATTACTGCTGGTTATGTGCAAATGCTTTACACACTGCCTCTAAGATAAGCCTGACTGCTCGTGCCAAGCTACCAAGGGGGTGAGCAGGGGTTATTTTAGGAGTGTAACTCCCTTATCCTGACTAGGAAGAAGGGTCCCTACTTGAACAAAGGTGCAAGCCCTTGCCAACTAGAGACCCCCATTTCTAACATAAACATTATACATAAAATTGGCCCATGATTAACAATGTATGGGCAAGGCCAGATCAATGTTAGTCTTCACACTCCTTCATGATTTTGTTTTCTTCACTTTGAAAACAAGTTTCCATGTAAATGTCCTGTCCCAATACCCTTTAAAAATGGGGTTTTTGTATGTATTGCCCACTGCTTACATTGGCTGGCTAGACATTAGTTTAGAAGTTGAAGAAGTGTGGGAAAGACATTGCAAATGTTAGCGAATACCCTAGAGGCACCACTTTGTGGTTTTTCACCTCATTTCATGAACCACTCACCTTGGAGCATGCTGATCCACTCCAGATTATTTTATGACCGTAGGATTTTAAAGAGTTTGCACTTTTTCACATTTAAGTTGTCAAAAGAAAACTTTTCAAGGAGACCCAAGAAATTGTTGGTTAGTAGTATGTTTGTTACAGAAAAACAGGGAGCTGTAGTCATGGAAATGCACAAATTAAGCCACAGACCAAGTCATTAATGTCTGTGGTATTATGAGCAGACAGTAATATCTGTAGTGTAGATGTTTCTGGCAGTTGTCAACTAGCACCATTTTCTGTGTGTCTATTTTACTACTATTCCATTACCTTCCTTCAGTCATTGTAATTAGGCCTTAATTACAGAGCAGATTAAAAAAAATAAGGTCATTAATTGAGAGGAGTGAGAGCCCCACTCAAGTAATAATCACAATTCTTGTCAGAATGAACCACAAAAGTCATTAAATAAACTTATGCTTAACGCTCTGGTGGTTTGATACAAAAGTAGAAAGGCTTCAATTAGCGGCTACATGTAAAGTATTTGTACAGTACTCAAAAGGGAATACATTAAAAGCACAACACAAAAGGGATACCAAACCAATTTTGAACAATAGAGGATGTTTTAATAAATAAAATGGCACAAAAAATGCAATCCGTAGAACCGGAGTTATGAGTTCCTAAAGTTTCGGGTGAAAATAGCACCAAAAGGTGTGAAGCACCAACTGCTGGTATCTGGTCGTGCCGGAACGGGACAAAGTCAAATGGTCCGGCCAGCCGCAATGGAGTGTAGGCCAGGTACAGGACCAGGTGCAACCCACTGGGAGTATTACCTTTTGTCCTTGGAGGGGTAGATGTTTGGTGCTGCCATGTGAAGCTCTGCGTCGGGTCCATTGAGTCGCTGATCAGGTGCTGCACGGTGCTGCAATGCAAGGCCCTGGCATCATTCTGTTTTGGATCCGATGAATCTGCTGGAGCCGCAAGGTGCTGTGATGCAAGGTCCTGCGTTAGTCTGCGCCATGCTGTATCGAATCTGGTGAAACTTCAATTGTGCACTGAGGAGTACACTCTGATTCCAGCCAGGTGTCCAAGACCTGGAGGACAGCACTTGGAGGGTCAGGACTCACTCCCACAGAGACCCGCAGAGAGGAGCAGGACAGGTTCATTAGGGTCTTGTTAGTCGGAAAGCAGGAGAGGCCCCTGGAAACTTGTTATGTCTCTGTAGCTCAAACAGGAGGCCAGCCAACTGACCATTAGGATCACTTCTGGGTCCAGACTTCAAGGCAAGCAAGCCCAGTCTTCCTTCTTCAGACAGCAGGGCAGTCCTCCTTCTAAATCTTCTCAGGTCCAGGAGTGTTCTAATTTCAAGCTCTGTGGCTGCCATTGTTATGCCAAGTGCCAGCCTGTGGGTGGGGACACCCCCTTTGTCTTACCCTAAACTGATCATGTCCTCCCTTTCCCCTGGGTCTTGCTCCAGCTGGCTAGTGAAACAATGGGCAGACAGGCCTAGGTGTAAGCTGTGTTTGCCAGTGACAAGGCAGACATCTTCTTATTGTTTTTTTCTAATTAAAGCCCTGCCGCTGGAGTGCGTGTTAGTGCTCCATTTGCAGCTTGTGATACATTTGTTTTTACGGGGCCGCATGCTGCGGTGAGGCATTCCGCCCACTAGAGAGTGCCGGGCCGCTTCAGAGACGCGTGTCACATCTCTTTGCTCTGCCTGGGCTGCGCGCATTCTGTCAGCAAAACTAACGAGCCGGTAATCCGCGGAGCCCTCTGCCTTCCCCGTAACCATCTGGAAGCCCTGTTGACGCCCAACTGGGGTCCGTATCCTCGCTCACTGAGCAAACTACTGACAGCGGCTGATTCCTGGTCAATCCTGTATTTAGTAAGAGTCAAGTCTGTATTTAGTAAGAGTTCCATTTCCCTGAAGCAGCGTGTTCGCGCTCAGTGTCCCTTGTGGGAGTTACAACCCCAGGGCTTAGACCCCTCCAGTGCTTAGTGCATGACAAATATTTACTGGCATTGCCCAGTGCCAACAATTTTGCCCCCGGCTACCCAAAGTCAGGACCTACAGTCCTTGCCACGCTCTGTCTGCCCAAATCTGTTTGGTCACTCCAGAGCTGCTCTTTTCCTTGTTTAAGTCCTTGCCACTATTGCCCAGTGTTGTGTAACATACAGTCATAATGCAAGACTACCAAGAGGAAGAGTCCATTACGATCCTTCCCTTGGACAATGAATTCTGTGAGGCAGTAGGCGCCTCCATCCACCAGGTAGTGGTGGCCGCCATGGGCCCTTTTGAGAGGCACCTTATGCAGCTGGCGTATTCCTACGTAGGTCCCATTGACCTGTCCTGGGGTCAGTCGAGCACCCTCTATGCTTTTTAAGAACCTAAGCAACCCCCAGAGCCGAGGTATTCATCACTGTGGGATGAATACAAGGTGCTTCCACTCTTCAAATCTTGGCAACACAATGATTTTTTGTCCCAGAAAGAATTGTCTGCTAAATTGGCAATGTTGTTATGCCTAATTTCTTGTCGCAGGGTTTCTGACGTGAGGACACTTGCCATTACTGGTCTGGTTTTTACCCTACAGGGGGTTATTTTCCATATTTCACGACAAACAAAATCCAATTCAAGAATTTTATCTTATCCTGCCTTTGACAAATCCACCAAGTTATGTATGGTGAGATGTCGAGAAGCATATGAGAATTTGACTGAGGACGTCCGTCCTCCAGGGAGCGGCAATTGTTGATGGCATTAAAGAAACCTTTCAAAGCGGTCTCTTCTCCCACCATTGCCCGATGGATCCATTGGGTCATGCAGGAGGCAGGCATTGGTGTGTCACTTTTCGGAACTCACTCCGCAAGAGGGGCTATGGCCTCCAAAGCCTTCACTCTAGAGAATGCTACTGGAAGGTTTCGGTCGCACTCAAGAAGGAGGACGTTGACCAGGACACAGTTTGTTCTATGGACTTGGCCTCTGTTCTGATTGGATGAACTTTATTTCTTTTATAGTCCTCTCCCGGTGTTGGATAGGAAAGGTAGTTTTAAAGTTGAACTGCTGGAATTAATAAAGGAAGAAAGTTTTGAACATAATCCTCGCCTCAAGTCCTGACATAGAATTCAGTATCCATTCAGTAAAGAAACACTTGCAGTGCAGCATTGCGACACTGAGTGTCTTTAGTATTCTTGTTTGAACTTCACATGTGAAAAAAAAGCTGGTGGCCTTCTCATGCTGAGACTATGCCGTCATAAACAAGTGGTGGGCGTTTAGGTGCATGAGCACTAAGTTCTTCTCTAAGTAGCAGTCGGTTCAGCCACAGAACAAACCAGGAAGTGGGCCTATCTGGTAGATTTCCAAGTTTAGTCCCTACTCCCCTGACAGCCATTTCACACATCCTAACAGTTTACACTTTAAGACGTGGGTAATACAATTGCAGGTTTGAAAACATTTCACTAATGTCTGCATTGTTGCATGATTGGCTGCTTTATTTTTTAATTGTATTGTTTATGGTCAGTTATTGTTATAAGAAAGATTTTTTCTTTAAATGAAATTCCTAGACATGGGTGTTCTTGCCATTTTCTGCTTGGAATCTTGGCAAAGACTCAAAAATGTGGTTCTCTATTTTAAATGCAAACTAATTAAAATATGCTACAAAAATCTTTGTGAAAATTTGATATTTTGTCTTAAAAGAACAAGTTACTTCCCTTCTGTAACTCTCTTTCTGGGGGATACACTATCTAACAGCGGATTCCTCACCTTTAGAATATCCCTAAGCTGGATCCGAAAGATTTTTTCAGCATAGCCCCTGTTCACCGATAGGTGGCATCCTGCGGTTCTGTGTCAAATCCACTCTGTCTCAGAAATTTTGACAGGAGTCATGTGTAGGTGGCACCGAATTGTGCTAATGCCAGTTTCTATCTGGATATTGTCTGTGCCCTCAGACGCGAAGTCCAAAAGAAATCCATTATACCAGTGTTAAGGTCTCGAAGTTGGTACCTTTTTAAATGGAAAATAGCATCCATTCCACAAATTGGGGAAGCATGCAGGGAGTGGGGTCAATGAGGAATCTGCTGTTAGAGTATTCATCAGAAAGAGCTTTACCGAAGGTAAGAAACTTGTTCTTATGATGGATACGTCTAACCACAGATTCCTCAGCTTTAGAATAGATTCCAAAGCAGTACCTCCCTCGGTGGAGGGTCTGTGGAATGACTTATGCCGAAAAGTCTTGCAGAATCGTACAGCCAAAATACCCTTCACATCTGATCTGGCCTTCAAGGCACTAATGCTTCGTCGGCACTTTTGCCCATGTTGCTGCCTGATAGATATGCAGATAAGCAGGACATGCACCTCATGGTCCAGCTCAGTGGTAGCAGCCTTGGCCCTGAATGAATGGGCCTGCAACCCCTCCAAAGGCTGCTTCTTCACCATTGTGTAGTAGATCTTGACGCATAGGACTATCCCTTGAACACGGTCCTCTTCTGTACTGCCTTGCATTTCTGTGCCCCAGAGAAGATCACAAGGAGCTGATCATCCCCCTGATGGTCCTTATTATAATCAATATAAAAACTGAATGCTCTTTTGGGGTCTAAGCGATAGTCTTTCGAGGGATGGGGAGGGGGTAAAGAACGTCAGAAGGGTGAAGCATTGTCCAATGTGAAAAGAGGTCACAAGCTTCTGCAGAAATTCTGCTCTGGTCCTCTGCACCAGCTTGTCCAGAAAAAGGTGATGTAAGGCAGCTGGACTGACGTAACTTGAAGTTCTCACATGACATGCTGGTATTATTGTGATGAGATAAACGTCTTTGGGGTCAGCAGACATGGAAGGCAGCTGTGTAATGGCTCAAAGGTAGAACACATGAGAAACATAAGGACCAAATTAATGTCCCTCTGTGGCATAACAAAAGGGTTTAGGTGAAACACGCGGACTCAAACCTTGGAGAGAAAGCATCACAACAGGTGATTTGAAGAAGGATAGTTTGTTGGGTAGACACAAAAATGCTGAAAGGGCCGTCAAGTAACCTTTAACAGTGCCGACTGCAAGTCTTTGTTGGTCCAAAGACAGAGCAAACAGTAACACATTCAACATTTTGGCTTGCCACGGGTCCATGTCACGTGTGCTACACCAAGCCACAAACATATCCCAGCACCTGGCGTAAATAGATTTCATAGAAGGATGCTTGGCTGCCAAGGTAACATGCACTACTTTGGGGGTTGATCGAATGTGATCAACTGCTGCAGCTCAGTCTCCACGCACAGGGAGGTATAGGCTGCCAAGGCCCGGGTACAAGACCTTGCCCTACTGCTGCGATAGAAGATCCTACCGAAGTGGCAGACTGGTAGGAGAGCAGATACCCATGCCCAGAAGTTCCAGGTGCACACTATCCAGGCCCATTCTGGTGTCCCTAGGATGACTTGGGCCTAGTCGTTCTTAATCTTTTTCAGAACTCAGGGCAGGTAGTGGCAGGAAGGCATACAGGAGTCCCAGGCTCCAATATAAGCGCAATTCTTCTCCGACAGAGAGGCGTCCTGTACTATTCAGTACTCAAAAGTACGGACAATGCACATTCTCAGCAGTAGCGAAGAGATCAACCCAGGTCTCTCCCCATTGCTGGAAGACATCTTGGACCATCTGTGGGTGCAGTTGTCATTCGTGATCTGCTAAGAGCTGCTGGTTCAGTTTGTCTGCCATGGCATTTAAAGATCCCGCCAGGGGGTGTATGATCAGTTAAATGAACTGACAATTAAGCCAGGTCAAGAGGCTCAGAGCCTTTTGCCACAGAGTCCAAGACTCAACTCTGCCCTGCTTGTTGCTCAACCACATGGCTGTAGTGTTCTCCTTGAGGACCTGAACGAGCTTCCATATGAAGGATCACAGGAAGGCTTTCAATGCCAAGCGAATGACCCGCAATTCCAGCAGGTTGATGTGAAGGCGGGCCTCTACTGGAGACCAGACTCCTCTGATTTCCTCCTCTGCCAGGTGACCTCCCCAACCCAACAGTGACATGTCTGTCTCCACCGTCAGCTCTCAGTGGGGCAGGGAGTGGGATCTGTTGCTGCTCCAATCATGGTTGAGCAGCCACTGCTGCAGATCTTTTGCAGTCCCCTCCATAACTTAGATGTAGTCCGACAGGTTGCGTTGGTGCGGAGCCCACTGAGACTTCAGATCCCACTGCAGAGCATGCATATGCCATTTGCAATGATCAACACGCATGATTCAGGAGGCCTATAGTCCCGGAAGCCTCATATCCATCCTCACTGAAACCCAGGACTGAGGCTGAAACTTCGGGATCATAGCCCCAGAAGCCACAGAGCCATCCTTATGATGTAAGGAGGTTCGCCATCGTCTGGATGTGATCTACTACTTACTGAGGTGAACCTGCTTTCAGCACTCAGTCCTCAAGGCAGGTGAAGACTGGTACTTCCAACCTCTGAAGGTACCCTCAACCAGCGTCATCACCTTTGTGAACACCTGAGGGGCACTGGTAATGCCTTCTTCCAGGAGAGCCTGAAACTCCTGCAGTAAAATGGACAAATGGTTCTCCGAAAGTAGATGAAATAGATGGCGGGACAGAAAAGAATGTCATGGTGTAACACCTTTCAGCTATCTTCTGGACCCAACTGTTGGATGTTATGGCTTGCCACCTGTGAAGAAAAAGAGTGATCTTGCCTTCCACTGCATGGATGTGTGCCACTAAAGGTAAACGAAAGTGTCTTGGAGCCTGCTGCCAGAAGGGCTTAGGACTGGGAAATTTGTGCGCTGTTGGCCTGGGCATTGCCTGCTAGATCAAAACTATAATCATAACAACAATACTCTGCCTGTGTCCAAATTCACAATGTGCTAATAGTCACTGATATCATGCCACGGACATGAAGAAACTGGCCTTCCAAAATATGGTACAAATAGCCATTGAGTACCAAAAGTATCAAATTTCTTTAATGAATATAATACACTTTAAATAAAAAACATAGTGACAATGACACTACAATAATCCAAGCGCATCCAATATCACTCACACACAGACGTGCAAACACATACTCACTCATACTCGTACGTCCTCCAACATAAGGATTCCACATTTACAGAATATCAAAGCATAAACATGAACAGGTCCCCCTTTTTTTTAGTGTAAAACAATTGATCCTTGTAATGTCAACACATATGGAATACATATGATCAATAACAAAGTTAGTACATGAGGCAAGAAATCACTTGATGATACAGTTCATATTTTAAATTCCAATTTTTTCTAACTGTATTAATAGTTGAAAGCGGGGGAAACAAGAAACAACAGCAAGTTGACAAGAAGAACTCCAGCGCTGACGTGCGTTTCGGTGTTTGACCCAATTGTGGGTCTGACCTTCGGGGCGCAACAATCAGGCGCAAAACGTGGGAGGACGCACCTGGAATCAATGACCGACGGGATGGCGGCTGAACATCAACGTTTTTAAAAGATAAAGAGTGGGTTCAGGGCCCATATCAATTTCTGTGGGACAGATGAGTCCCTCCGCCAGGAGGGTGTGGTCTCAAGGATCTAAAAGGCGGGACCCAGCCTTACAACACTGCAGAGTCCATAGAGATAGATATCCCTCATTCAGACCCACATTCAGACCCTCATTCAGACCCATCTCTAGATTGAAACCCAGGATAGGCACACCTGATAGTCCAAATAGATCAGAATGATAGACCTGGGAAACGGGAGCAGCGGATTCAGATTTCCGTCCAGCGCCTCCGGCCGATACGGAAAAATTGCGGGATGCCGGCAGGGTCCCCGCAAAGCCGGCTTTAGAGAGTTTTGTGGGTCCGAATGAGGGATATCTATCTCTATGGACTCTGCAGTGTTGTAAGGCTGGGTCCCGCCTTAGAGGTCCTTGAGACCACACCCTCCTGGCGGAGGGACTCATCTGTCCCACAGAAATTGATATGGGCCCTGAACCCACTCTTTATCTTTTAAAAATGTTGATGTTCAGCCGCCATCCCGTCGGTCATTGATTCCAGGCGCGTCCTCCCACGTTTTGCACCTGATTGGTGCGCCCTGAAGAAGGTGAGACCCACAATTGGGTCAAACACCGAAACGCGCGTCGGCGCTGGAGTTCTTCTTGTCAACTTGCTGTTGTTTCTTGTTTCCCCCGCTTTCCACTATTAATACAGTTAGAAAAAATTGGAATTTAAAATATGAACTGTATCATCAAGTGATTTCTTGCCTCATCTACTAACTTTGTTATTGATCATATGTATTCCATATGTGTTGACATTACAAGGATCAATTGTTTTACACTAAAAAAAGGGGGACCTGTTCATGTTTATACTTTGATATTCTGTAAATGTGGAATCCTTATGTTGGAGGACGTACGAGTATGAGTGAGTCTGTGTTTGCTTGTTTGAACGTCTGTGTGTGAGTGATATTGGATGCGCTTGGATTATTGTAGTGTCATTGTCACTATGTTTTTTATTTAAAGTGTAATATTATATTCATTAAAGAAATTTGATACTTTTGGTACTCAATGGCTTTTTGTACCATATTTTGGAAGGCCAGTTACTTCATGTCCGTGGCATGATATCAGTGACTATTAGCACATTGTGAATTTGGACACAGGCAGAGTATTGTTGTTATGATTATAGTTTTGATTTCCCCTGTTCTCTCTGCCTGTTCTTCGCTTCAGGGGCCTCCTTCTGTGTGAGTGATTGCCTGCTAGATCCCCTACCCTGACTCAAAAGTACCAGAGTCCCTATTGCTTGGGCGGCAGAACTTCACGTTGCCTGAAAGCGAAGCCCCTAGTATGAGAAAATTGCAAAATTGTTATTGTGGATAATGTGGATCTCACTTCACAGGTGCAGAAAGATCGAGGAAGCAAGCAGTAGCTCTGTTTTCTTTAAAGTGCTCATGGGCAGTCTGCCTTTTTGTCAAAGAGGTGAGACTCGTCAAAAGGCAAGTCCATGAAAGATACTTAAATGTTACCCAACAAGCCAGTGGATCTCGTCCATGTGTGGTGCCAGAGCACCACGTTATTGCCAACCACTCTGCCCACGCATTCTGTTGTGTTCAGATCTGAATGGATGACTTATTTGGGCACCTTTTGGCCACCTTGAATGGTCTGTGCTAAACTGGCTCTGAATCCGTCTGGGACTACAGGCAAAATTTCAGCAATTGAGTCCCATAAAACATAGGATTATTGTCAGAGCAAGCAGCTGGCATTGACTGAACGAAGGGCGAGGCTTGCAGAGGAGAACATCCTCTACCCACATGACTTCATTCTCTTCAATTCCCTGCCGGTGGGGTCGTAGGGAAGGAATTGGGGTTAACTCTGTTGGTGAAAGCCTGTACCACCAAGCTCTTTTGAGTAGGAAGCTGTGTGCGAAAGGCAGAGCCACCAGGAGCTGGCTGCTGGTGTCGTGCCACTAGTTCACAGGTGGGCAAGAGCAAAGTTTGGACCAAGTGCTCATGAGAGTGTCAGGGCCTCGTTAAATTAAGCATAGGTTCTGACAAGGACTGACCAGGTTGCAGCACCTCTGTGAGAACGTCAGTCTTTACTTTGACTGAAGGAAGTTGTAGGTCTAGGACTTTGGCTGTCCTTCTAATCACCATAGCAAAGAAAGCTGACTCTTCTGTGGCAGGACTGGTGGGGGAAGGAGGAAACAAACACTGTGTCCAGGGAAGTAGCCAGCCCACTGGCTTCTTGAAAGTCCATATAAAAAGTGTCTTAATCATACTGTAGGGAAAACTTGTCCTCACCATCATCACCAAACGCTGGTGGGCTCTGGTCAGAGACCAACCCAAAGAGTTGTGGGAGTACTGGAGGATGGCCTCTAGGTAAAAGTAGTGACATGTTGAAGGCAGAATGAACAGGAGCCATGCGCATAGGAACCAAAATTGCGCACAGCTTCAGGTGAGGTGAGAAGACTGATTCATTTCAGAATTGGACAGAATTTGGGGTTTGACATCCTCCTCTGGTGTTGACGCAGTGGGAACCAGTGTAGATCGTGTTTCTGGATATGGAAATGGCTCCGAAACTGCAGCTGAGCCCAAAGCAAGTTCAGGAGTCACAGCCGGCACGGAGGGCGGACCCGCGGATGGGAACCAGGCTTAAGGCCTCTGTGGATCCATGGGGCCCAAAGGTGCACTAGAGAGACTAGTAAAGGGCCAAAAATACAAAGCATGACCTCCTTAAATGCCTCAATTTGTTGCGACTTCACTGAAGGACCCAGGAACATGTACGAGGTGCATCAGAATCAGCTGTGGAATCAGCTTCTCAGTAGGGGACCGGCATTGAGACTACTGATACCTTAGCATCCTATTGACTTCTTAGGCTGAGATTGGCGATGCTAGGACGAGGCCTGCTTAGACTTCTTGTGCTTCGTTTTTACTTCAACTTACCCGAAGACTTGGAGCACGATGTAGCCCTGTTTCAGGACCGGCCCTGAGAGCGAGAATAGGTCCATGTCCTTGACTTCTAGCAGGACCGGCCCTTAGGTGGTTGCTGACTGTGCTTGGCAACATACAGCTTGGCTTTGCTGTCCTGGATTGCCTTCTGGTTTATCGGAGCACATTCCGTTCATGACTTGGATTCATGGCCCAACCCAAAGCACCAGAAGCACACCTTATGGGGACCTGTCACAGACATTTGTTTGTGACAGTCCCAACAAGGTAGAAAACCAGTAATTTTAAAAGATGACATATTCCCTTGCACACTGGAGAATTTTAGAAGGAAAATAGCTCATCAACTGGTGAGAAAAAGGAACTAGCTCCAGATCCACCTAAGAAGGTATGGAAAGATAGGGACTGATGTGAGCATGCTTGGGTGGCACCTATATAAGGCTCTAGGCGTCATTTTCGGATCAGAGCAAAATCAGTGCAGAGCAGCAAGATGCCACCTATATGCATGCAGGGGCTTTGTTAAAAAAAATCTTCTGGATCCAGTTTGGCTTCTAGGGATATGGGTGAGGAATCTGCAGTTGAATTATCCATCAGAAATAGAAATTTTTCATTTATAATTAGTTGATGGCAGAGTATTTCAGCAGTAGGTGTTCTTCTTAGAATCCATACTTAATGATGCATAATAATAAAAAGAAGTTGATGGTGGGCAAAATGATGGGTTGCAAACTGTCAGTAGTGGAAATGAGTTCATGTGGTTAGTAGTTGACATTGATTTTGATTTCGATTTCTTGGCTAGTTGCGTCACTAGCTTGCGGTCAAGGCTTTTGTTAGGAGTAGTTGGTAAGTTCATCTATGTGATAGAGAACCTTAGCTTGTAAGATAACTGTGAATTTGTGATGGAAGGCCACAGACCAATGAGATGTTGAGTTTCAGTGTAGAGGTGTTCAATGAGAGAATGATCAGACATACCAGGGTGCCCATGGCGGGCGTGAAAGTGCTATACTGTTCCAAGAACAGAGCTGGTGACAGGGAATCGATGGGAGTAAAATGGTTCATTAACTGTTTAAAGTAATGGGGAATGGAATATGAGTAGGCCTGTGCAATGCATGTTGAGTTATCCTTTGTGGATTTGGGTCATTAAAGATTGCACAGTCTCTTAGAGGCAAACATTACAGCTTTATTGAGCAGTTGGCCAAGGAGAAAGTGTCATTTGATGCTTTGCTGCTTAACTGAGTTTTTATTAGGGTTATAACATACTGGTGTGTGTCATTGGCTTAAATGTTTGGATACTGGTCAGCAGACGTTGTGGGCTGGTAGCTGGGAAGGTGGTGAATCAGTTGATTTAACATCTTGGTGTCCGTGTGTATGCCCACGTTCAGGGCTCAGAAAGTGGAGATGATGGGTTTGGATGAGGTGCATGGCTGAAAGATCATGCAAGAGAAAGTATGGTGGAGCGACAGCTGTGGTTAGTGAACACTAGGAACCTTAGACACGAAGGAGAGCTTGTTCCGGAAATTTGATTGAAGAAGGTTATTTGCATTCTGTGTGTTGGTGGTTGAAGATAAAGGATTCTAGTGTTTCAGTGAAGTGGAGAAGGCAGGTAGGCTGCACTAGGAGTAGGGACTGGCCTGGTCCACTCTGGATACTTGTTCATATATTTAATGTGTTTCATAGAATGGTGGGTGTGTACACCTATAGCTACATCTGAGCACTAGTCAGGAGGAAAAAAAATATTAGAAAGATGTATTAATAGGTGGGGTGTCTGTTGCAGATTTCTAGCAGGTCGGTCATGTGCCTGCCAGTAGACGTTTGTTGGAGTAGAGACTCAGGTTTTGTAGAAGAAATCGAGATTGATTTTTTACGATCCAGGGGCAGGGGTTTTATTGGGGGTGCAGGACAGGCTTGCTTTAAGATGAGTATCTCATGGCAGATCCCAAGGAGGAGAAGGTGGAATACTGAAAGAAGTTTGCTTTGTGCTTGCAGAATTTGACCTTCAGTCTCCATGGGTCTTGGGTTCCTTGTAGCCTTGCCCAGCTAGACGTAGGCTCCTGGCACTACCACTGGTGAAGAAAGGGCAGCAGATGGGATGTGAAGGTTACAGAGTGTAGGCAAAGTCATTTCATGATCACAGCTTCATGTGACTTCACTCTGCGCTCTACATTCGTGATCATCTGTGCTTTGTTTCCCACAGCATCACTGCAAAATTGGAGCGGGCATTGGAGAAAGTGGCCCCTCTCCTCCGGGAAATCTTCGTAGACTTCGCCCCTTTCCTTTCCCGGACGCTGCTCGGCAGTCACGGACAGGAGCTGCTGATTGAAGGTACAGCTTTATTATTCTTGCCTGTTGTGTGTTATGGCCTGTGTGTTAATTTATGTAAGAATGTTCGCCCGTGGGATAATGTCTCTCCCTTCAAGTGCCAGTGACTACAATGGGGCACGCATTTGATGAAGGAATGCCCACACTTTCTTTTTGTGATTTCCTCATATATGGGCACCCTATGTTATATTGCGAACATTCTGCCACGTTAACGTTATTCAATCAATGACACCTCATTAAAGTAATCTGTTTAAAACATTATATTATATACATGTATATACAATGGTATGTTACACTACCGGTCTCCTTTTGTAGTCAGGTAGACTTTTACAGAGTTTTATCCATAAATTACCTTTTAATTTAATTGTTTTGGTATTCTTTCATGATGCTTACATATTTTAGAATTTTCGCTTCCCTGCTGTTAATATGCTTTCTTTTTTATACAATAAAATACTCCTTGAAAAACATGCAAATGACTTCCTTATTGCAAACTACTTGAGCCGTGAAAGCGGTCTTGGTGTATCTTTTGCCTCATGTTTCTAAGGTCATCATCTATAATTCTTAGTATTATATTTATTACATCTAAGTCACACAGATCTCACACACAAGCCGCATTATACTGCATAGGCACCCTTTGAGTGTTGGAAGGCACAGGAGTTGTGGTGGGAGCAAGGCATCAAACATATTTGTAATTGAGGAACCGGACACTAGGTATGTTGTAGGTGGGTGTCTAGGCCACAAGTGGTGGTAAGCATTTTAGTACAGGTCTAGGTCATATGATCACTTCACCCCTCGTGACACACAATAATACAAATGCATGTGGTTTGGAGGTACCTTGTCCATTATACTATGGAAGACAGAGTTAATGTGCTCAACCTCTAGCTGCAGTGGGGTTTCATCGGGGGCCCACCGATACCTCTTAATACTTTGAGCCACAGCATTGCCATCCCTGCCAAACCTATGCCACGACTTTACCAGCTGCTGCTTGTACCTCTTGGCATACATCAAATATGAATCCTCTGCCTTTTAACGTTAAACATTTCTGACCAGTGAGACCTATAAATCCCTTGTAGTAAATTAATATTTTGATCCGTGATACAACTGGTTGTACTAGGTTTCTATTTCTCTACACCGAAATTAGGGCTTTCGTTTGCTGCTTGTGAACATTGGCAGGGAAAACTGCTGTCAACTCAAAATAAACATGCAATAAACATATTTCCTCTGCTGTGAGCGGTCACTTTGTCTTGTCATCACCTACAATTTCTTCCTGTGCTCATCACTTCCATGGGAAAAACTTAGGCAATGCCAATTCTGCCTGATGGCTTCTCTTTGCAGCAGTTGGGAGTCTGTGGTTTTGGACCCTGTGAGGCTTTTGACAATTTCATGGGAGCAGCAACTCTTCTAGACATTGTTAGCTTTATGTTTACTCAGCTCTGCAGAACAGCATCTATTGATGCCAACCCCGAATACTGTGGTAGCTAATATGGCTGTGAGGCTGGTAGTTGGCTTTGCAGTTGCTTTTGCTGCCAGCTTCATGCGTTTGGATGGAGCATTGCTTGTTCACAACATTCTTTTAGCAGTGCTGCTGTTTCCATTGGCTCAGGGCCAGTACAAAGTAAGTTATGTCTTCCCTGAAATCATTTAAGTCAGGCAGTGCATTGACTTAAGAAGTGTCAGCGACCCCTTTCCATGCATATCCCATTACAGCAATTTATTGCATGCGATTGTTCACTCTAGGATTCGAAAGTAAATGAGGGTTATAAAAACATCTGACGAACAGGGTACATGAATATTACTAAAGTTGTGTCTGAATAATTTAGTTTTTCAGAATGCCTACACTAAAAAGGCAAAGAATGACATAAGATTGCATTCTGGGACTTGTTGTTTTGCTTTCACCAATGTAAGTATGGAGTTTAAAAACCCAATTTACCAAATACTGTTCCTCAAAAACTAGGGACTTGACTGAAGTTTTCACATATGACCTGGTACATATTGCAGCAAAGCATGGGTGTATGTACGCGAGTTGACAATGTCTGCATGTGTTTCTATTTTTGTTAAGTATGTATGTGGCTGCCTTTTCAAAATGAGCTACTTTAAAGAAGAATTTTACCTACAACTCTGTTTCGGCCACTATTAAAATAATCACCCCAATGCATAGAAAAGAGGCTTATAATGCCCTTGTTTTCCTTTCTAAATGTTAGGTTGTGAGTATCCTTAAGTTTTTCTTATAGTTGTTCATTACATTCTGGCACTTGCCTTCCTGCATTTATAATAGCGAAAGTACTGAAAGTCCCAGCATTCAAAGTGAAAACCAGGACTGAATGAGCTGTTAGCGACAAGCATGGGACAACTTGAAGCTCGTCCGACATCTCCTCATACCACTGCTACACACCAAGGTGTGCCCTCATAAAGCACCCGCTTTTGTGTATCTGAACTGAGCAAAACACCCAGTGATCCACTGGTGCATATTAATCACTGCTCCACTGAGTATTTTCCCCGTGCGCCCCTGGTGTGTGTCCCTTGGCTCATCCTGCACTTCTCGTCGCTGTACATCACCCTCGCCCCTTGTTCGTATCAAGCTGTGCTCCTGTGCTGTACATCACATTGTGTCCCCTCATACAGATTATCTGTGACTCCTGCTGAACATCACCCACGCCTCGTGCTGCTCTGGGCTTTGTATGGTTGTGCAAAGGTATGTTTCTTGGTGCGCTGGTTAGTGTGCCTGCTGGTGCGCGTGTGCTCTAAAATTGTGTGGCTCTGTGTGCATGCGCTGTTCAAATGCCAAATATTTTGCCTTGATCAATACTTATTTTGTTCAGTATCTCCTTCGTTATATAAAGTTTTTATTCAGAGACCCGCTGTTTAAGTGTTCTCAGACTTAGGAAGTATATTTTGCGTGATACCATTAACTACATATGTAGCTATATGATTTCTCCCTGTATAAAAGAATACCCATTCCCCTACCAGTTTCTGTTTGTACTCAGCCATGCATACTTGCCAGAACTGTGTCCCCTGCAGAAGATTGAGAAAGGCATTTGTTTAATATGAGTGTCTTTGTGGAGATGCACACCAGCTCCTCTCTAATTGTTAATCTGTTTTCCATTCATTACATAGTCTAAAAACTGGTCTTACGCCTACTTCTGACATTCATGCCACTTTCATATGATCCTCTACTTTTTAGGATCCTTTGATATTGCAGATCATCAGGCTCTAATAGCCACATACACTTCTGAGGGACATGGGAAATCTCAGGGCAGCCTCCTCCCTCTATTTACACCACCTGGAAACGACATATTAAATTTGGTCCTTCTACTGGAATTCTCAAAGGAATCTGCTTAATGCCCTATTTAATGTTTTGTGAACATATCCCTTCTCACTCATTAAACATTGTAGATTGTCAGATATTCATCTTTAAGGTCACCTTCACAATCTCAGCCTCCTCAGTTGCAGGCTTATTACTGCAATGAGACATCTCAGAGACTGTCCCCTTATAATTGGTAGGTGATGCCCACCACATAATAGACAATGGTTGCCTGGGTTTCCTCACCCTTTTCTGTATCTCTGCGGCAATCAACAAGTTCAGTCATAAGACATGGGAACAACACTGAGCAGATTTATATTTATTTTTCACACCAAATTATGGTTCCCCCACGATCAGTTCTACCTTTCATACAATTTGATTTAGAAATAGCTATTATGGGCAATCTGCTACATAAATTAAATAACATTGTCAATCAGTGTGCTAGCACCTCCTATCAGTACTTAAAAAAATCCTTCTCATTAGATGTAATTATCCAACCAGCATGAGAACTGTCAAAGGCTACAGGTGCCCCTTTAAAAATCAGTCCCCTATAGAGTACTGGCTCAGAGCACTGTCCAAAAACCGTACCCACCAACCTCACGTCACTCACAAAATCCCTCAACTCGATGGTGCATTCAACTTGACCTTTATGTTGCATATCTAAAGCAGTGCGAAGGGAACACTATTTTTTCATCGCTTTCCAAGGAAAGCCAACCAGTGGACGTTTCAAACAACTTTGGAAGGGTTAAATCAGCCATAGTAGTCTCAAGGCCTGAGGCTGGAAAGTCATTTTTTGTTGATCTATTACAATCCACCATAATTTCATTCAGGACCATCATAAAGGCACCTCAAAACTGATGTCAGGCATTGCACAGCACACTTTGGCATTGGTGCATGGATTTTCGCATACGGCTCATCATAAAGCACGGCAGCCATGGCCATGCTTTAGAGTGTGCACATTAGCTTTTCGTACTAAGTGTGCTGGTGCAGCATATCCTCCATCTATGGGATTGTGGTTAGAAATATCTGATATGCCTGAAGAGCCCAAAGAGGCCTTTCCCTCAATCCTGCTTCCCCTGCATGGGTCCCATCAGGAGTCAGCTTTGTCTTGTGGTAGGCGAGAACAAGAGAGCAGGACCTGCTCACTGCTGCTTTTGGGGTAATGCACCCAAATATGCTCAATGCGTGCATACTTTCTGCAGTTTCTTAGTGGGACATACGATTGATGTGTACCCTCTAATGCTTGGTTATCCTGGCTGTTTGGTTTTCTCCTTTTCCTCTAATGCTTTTCCCCTTTTTTATTGAATGCTTTCAGAGCATGTAGTATAAAAGTGCTATTTTCTGGATATTGTGTCATCATAAACCATGGATAGCACTAGTATTACTTGGCTGGCCATTTCCTTTATGCTGCCCCAAAAATTATTTCTAATGGGTTTAGCATGATATTAAGGAGTATGCAAAGTGAGCTCCAAATAATGAGTGCATTCTGCAAAGATGCGTGCAGGAGGACTGCCAAACTACAGGCTAAATTTCAAAGAAGGGTGAACACCTCTTGAGGTACCCTAGGAAAAGCAATAGTCCCAGGTACAGCCTGAGCCAGGCTTTGTCAAATGCGATTACACAAGCACAGCAATACATCCCTGAGGCATTTGCATTGGTGAACCTAGCAAGCGAAGAACTACACGCTCCCCTCCAAAGCCTACATAGCAAGTGACACACTTCTCTCCAAAGCCACCTCTTATCCACTCTGGTCAATTGGCATTGATCATTGGCCCTGGGTGTGTGCAGAGTGAAAGCTCTAGATAGTTTCTAGTTTCTTTCCCAGTTGGTGACAGGCATCCTATTTTTGCAGCTGGCATGAGAAGGTTTCACAATTTTCTCCCTCGTCCCATAAATTTGGATCATAACTTTAGGGACATGCAGGCACTTACTGCAAGGACATCTAGGGAATGCAGGTTGGAGGTGGAAAGGGAAGCATGTGAACAACTAGATCAAGAGCCTAGGACACCATCAATAATTCAAAACCCTTGCAAATACCTCCATTAGTACTCCTACAAATACTCGTCTGAATACTCCCACTGGGAAACAGCTGTTGAGATTCCAGAAGGAAAATGAAGCAGAAGTGATACGTCCTCCTTAATTACAGAGTGAACACAGTGCTATAATTAATTTGACAAGCCCTGGGAGGAAGGATAACCTTCACGAACAGGACACAGAAAATAGATGTTTATAGAACATGCAATGATTTCAACTGAAATAACTTTAAGTTGTGTGAGAGGGCAGGAGGGAGATGTCCTGGAGTCACAGAGGGCCTGTCATTGCTGAGTGATGTGATGGCAATAGCAAAAGCTCAAAGAAGGCAATTGCCAATTTAGAAAATTAATTGTAGGTGACAAAGAAGTAATTAGGATGGAGAAAGAGACAAACTACATCCCCTAGAAATCAGGGGTGAAGACACCTGCCTACAGAACAAGTTCCCTTCCTAAGAAACATTAAAAATGCTTGCAACCACAGTGCTGGAACCCAAATTACTACTCAGGCAACCCTTTCTTTTTATAAGGTTACACAAACAGAGGTATCTGCTCCAGTTAATCAGCTAACTTCAGAATCATACCCTCTGTATAGAAAAAACGACTCCAAAAGGAAATCAAACCGAATCCGAAGGTGAACGAAGAAGCCTGAAGCCTATATAGACACCACTACTGAGCCATTGTATGTAGGTGTGTATTTATAAGGTATTTCTATAGCACAAACCTAGCCAAAAGGCAGTGGAACACTGTACATGGTCAAAGACAAGCTTAAAGTCAACGGGAAATAGGAGAGGGAGGTAGGTTGTGGATGGTTAATGCAGTGTATGGAGGGGCTTTAAAGAGCTGACTATTTCCTAAATTGGAGCAGCGTTGGGGAAGTGCTAATGGAAATGGGGATCTTATTCCGGATCTTGAGTGCTGAGACTAAAATCACCTATGCTACATCTTAAGGGCGAAGAAATTTGGTCCCTGTTCAATGACACAAGTAACATCATCACAAACATGCCAAAAATTATGAAAGCAGATCCTTTCTGCACTCTTCAAAGTAAATGTTTGATATGGCTGAAGGATAAAGTCATGAACATGTTGATGGCCCCAGGACATGAAGTTTGAGAGCAGTCAATATTTTGCACCACAGTGTAATTTGGGGACAGTAATCTACTGTGATTCCTGGAAAGAACTCTGAGTCCAAGGATCTTCTCCCCCCTTTCATTTTAAGGGAAGATTAAATTCTCTTCCCCGTCTCCAAGATGTGTAACATGAAAACAAGATGGGGATTCTTATTGAAGCTGGTTTAATAAAAGCTATCTGAAAGTTTCTCGAGATTGAGCCTTGAAAAAGAAACTCATTTTCATGAAACAAGTTCTGACTGAGAATAACGTATGATTGAGATTTAATTTACAACAATGTGGATTCAATTTCTAGAAGAAGACATTGTGATACATGAAACAGTTTTTTTTTCATAATTGAACTCTTGGTTAAGTATTGATTCATCTCAAAATTTGCCAGGGAAGGAAAAAAGCATTTGGTGAATTTAAAAACATTCATCACATTTATTAGATTATTTATATGGATTATTTATAAACTTTCCTCACTACTGTTGTTGTTAGGGACTTAAACTCACTGAAATAAGATACTTTTATGGTTATCAAGAGGGTTGACTAACATCATACATTAGCAAAGTAATGGAGGGCAGTTATCCCACCTTCAGGCTGAAGTTTCAGGTGTTCTTTCATTTTTAAGTCTCTCCTGGAGGCAAATTTAGCGGTCTTGCTAGGCTCACATAATAAAACATCATAAATAAATAAAATACATACTTCAAGAAATGCATAGAGGGTCTTTGGGTCAGCCCTCTATTTGTCTTTTCAACTGTCATTTACATTTTGTTTCTGCCCACCACAGCTAAGAGCATGGGCAAGTACATTGGGCCACTTCAGCTATTGACTCTTTTGCACAGTGTATGATGACACTTTCCCGTATCATGCGCACATCCGATGAAAAAGACAAACACATCTGTGCCAAGCCTGGGGGGGCCAATACTTCACTTGGGCAATGCTTTTTTTATTCCATTTTTATGTTTTTTCCTTAGTTATCCTTGTATGTTTAAACTATGTTTTCAGAAGACAGCAATTAAAAAACAATTGTATATTTTCTTTGCATCAAAAAGAATCATATTTTACTTTGTTGTGCATTAAAATAAAATTGGTGTTTTGCCTGTTCTAAGTGCATCTGTATGCTAGGAAGTACCTGTACCACTCTATGAAAATTATGTGATGGGTATAATTTGTATGTGTAAAATTTATATTGCAAGTATTGGGCTGCCACTTCTTTTATCTTTGTGGCATATGCTTGCAAAACATAACAAAAATAATTGCACTAGCTCGCCAAGACCAGAACTATTAGTTTTGCCAGTGCTTGTTGTTGATCTTGTTTAGTCTATAAAAATGTGAGGGCCTGTTTATTATTATCCACTCTGTAAAGCAGTACATTTTCTGCCTGGGAAAGTAATAAATAAAATCTAGAGGTGAATGAGAGTGTCATCAGCTATTGATGCTTATATGTTTTTAGGTCTGGCAGCCTTACACTTCATCTGTCGCTGTGCCTTTTATGATCAACCAAAAAAAAAAGCTTTCAGAGTGCTACTGAGAGAGGGGCCTAGTCTCTACCCACATGCTAATTACCCTGAGTACAGGATTTGATTGGAACGAAGATGTGCGATTCCACGGAAAAGAGTGTGTGTGTTGCACTTCTTGGCTTGTGGCATAGCTTATACTCAATACAGCAGGACTGAGTTGATTATGGTGGCAAGCTATTGATCATGGCTATAGGCCTGATCTGAATATTATAAAATGTTACAATAAAGGCAGAAGACTTGGCATATCTAGTGTGAAAAACATATGTTAACATCAATTCATTTAAGGGTTGATTGTATTACTCTGAACGAACGCCGCAGCTCTAGGGAAAGATTTCTTACATGGAATCTCACTGATTACTATAGTAGGCAAGGACTTTGGTATTGTTAACCCATTACAAACCCTGCCTCAAGAAGATTTGCTCCGTTAGAGCTTCTAAAGAGAGATACGATTTTGCTTAACCAACTTTAACGTGGTATATCTTTGTAATGTTTTGACTCTGTGCCTGGTGGTTTCCTTATGGGAAAGCTTACACTTAAACCAGTAGGCCTGAGTTGGTTATGGTGACAAACCATAGATCTGATTCCTGCACTGGGAAACGTTATGTGTGATGCCATAACACTGATCTTATTATGAACATTTCTAACAAAGGCAGTAGGCCTAGCTTATATATTGTGTAAAGCATTTGTTAACACCAGCAGTCTTTTAACAGCGGGTTTGTATCACATTGTATTACAGTCAGGTAATTTTCTCACATGTAATCTCGCAGATTACCATATTAGGCAAGGATTTTGGTGTTGGCCATCCACTCTGACAAACCCTGGTGGTTTTCACTGTGATGATTCTTGTTAGGCTCTGTTGAGAAGGGTTATATATTGTTTTGCAAACTGTATTTTTCTGCATCGTTGTAATTTATAACAGCGTGTTGAATGGCTACAGGTTTATGTGCTCCTGAACAGGCCTGTGTGTGTTATGGTATCAAGCCAGCCGTAAAGTCTATAGGCCTGGTTAGTTCATTGGGAAACGTTATGACACGTCCAATAGGTTTGATCTGTTTATTATGAAACATTATGATAGCCAGTAGGCCTGACTTCCTTATTGTGAAAAGCATGTTTGAAAGGCAATATATTTAATGCGGAATTGGTATTTCACTGTGTTAAAGCCTGTAGACAGGTATTTCGTTACAATGAATTTCACAGATTACTGTTGTATCAAAGGGTTTTGGTTACTGACCCGAACAAACAGTGAGGATAAAAGATGAGCACTACAGTAATACTTATTAGACTGCTTTAGGAGGGATTTTATATTGTTTTGACAATAGCAAATTTGTACATATTTATAATTTTATTACGGTATACCTGACGAGTTCCTTGTTGGAAAGCTTATATCCACGCTGTAGGTCTGAGTTGGTTATAGTGACAAGCCAATGATTAAGGTTATAGTTTTCTTTGTTCTGAAAGGTTATGATAAAGGCAGAAGGCCGAATGTATCTTTTGTGAAAAACATATGTCAAAGTCAATAGGCATTTAAGGTTAGATTCGTATTATAGGAAGTTAAAACCTTCTGCTAGTTATTGTGTTACATGGAATCTCACAGATTACCATAGTAGTTAAGGGTTAGTGCTGGTTTCCCACTCTGATAAACCATGGCTAAAGAAGATTTGCTTCATGGGAATTCTTGTTTCTTCTTAGGAGAGAGAGTATTTTCTTTTGCCAACTGCAATTTTGTATACATTTGTAATTTTATGACTGTACGCTTTATAGTTGCCGTGTGGGAAAGCTCACTCTCAGTACAGTTGGCCTCTAGGCCTGAGTTGGTTATGGTGACAAGTCAACAATAAAAGCCATAGACCTGATTGGTGACTGTAATTTTGTATATATTTGTAATTTTATGAGTGTATGCCTAATAGTTGCCTTGTGCACAAGCTTACTCTCAGTGCAGTAGGTCTGAGTTTGTTATCGTGACATGTCAAAAGTAAAAGCCATAGATCTGATTGGTGCACTATGAAACGTTATGCCAGATTCCGTAGACTTGGTGTATTTATTATGAAAGGTTATGGCAAAGGCAGTAGGCCTGCCTGATTTATTAAACCAATAGGACACTAACAGTGAATTATTATCATTGTAGACAAATAGTTTGTTACGAGTAATCTCATAGATTACAGACATTGACAAGGGATTTGGTGTTGATCACCCACTCTGACAAACCACGGGAATATAACATTTTCACTGTAATATAGCCTTATAGCCCGCCGTAGAGGGCTATACCGGCTATTAAAGACCTGCTCCCGCGTTAAAGGCCCGAGCCGAAGGCGAGGGACTTTAACATGAGTGAGGGACTTTAATAGCCGGTATAGCCCTACTACGAAGGGCTATAAGGCTATTAGAACATTCTGCCACTAAAGGGCAGAATGTTCTAACAAATAAAACAAAGGCTTCTCGAAGCTGGAGGGGATTTAAATCCCCTCGAGCTCCGAGAGGCCTTTGTAAAACATTGGAATGTTGCTCTGCGGGCCTTTACCGGCCCGTAGAAGCATGGAGCACTCCATTGTCTTCAATGGAGCTCGAGTGCTCCCAACATTCCAATGTTCTAATGATTCTTATTATGCCCTCTTGAGAAAGAGGTTGTATATTACTTTGTCAACTGTAATTTTGTACATATTTGTAATTTTACAACAGTAGGTATGACGGTTGCATCGTATGCGTATGTCAGTAGGCCAGTGCTGGTTACGATGACAAGCCAATTATAAGGGTTGTCGGCCTCATTGTTTATTATGAAATGTTACGATAAAGGCAGTCACAAAAATACGCTGCGGAAGAGATAGAGACACTGTTAGTGCAATCTAGCTCTCTATCTGGATGTGACCCCTATTGAGTTTTATCTGACTTACTTTGCTCATCCCTATGGATTTGCCCAGAGGTTTTAACTCTGGGTCATTTTCCAAATGTTTTCCATTCAGTGGCTTTACTAGAAAAGAAGACTCGAATTTCCTTCTGATTTAATTATATGCATAAAAATGACATGTATTTCAAGACGTCTTGGGTGTTTCTTTTTTGTCCTGATGAAGTCTCCGAAGGCCCTCTTTGATGGACGGCTGACAAGTTTACTTGGCAGGTCAAAACTTCAATGGAATCCTTATGTATGCCTATATCTAAAAGATCACATTGGGCCAACAGCTTTGGGAATCAAGTGGATAGTCCCAACTGTAGACACTTCAATGATCTTTGCACTTTCTTTAAAATCATTGCTAACATTGCTTATGTATTCTTTTTATTTATGTATCATACACTGATTTACGTACTGCACAAGCATTTTTGCACTAATCACAGAGCACTTTTTTTAAGCATATTGTAAGCAGTATCAATACAATATTTTTTCCATAAAGGCTACTTTTGAGTTTTTACTCTTGTGTGTAATAAGAGAAGTTGGATATGTTTTCTTCCGGTTTATAAAATGAATCCGCCAGAACCATTTTTGTGTTATATTATATAGAGCCCATGTTCTGAGGAACACAAGCCACCCCACAGTAGATATAACAAAAAAGGCAGTAGGCCTGACATATTTATTGTGAAAAGCACTAGGAACAGCCAATGGGCATTCAAGGGTGAATTGTTATTACTCTGTACTAAAGCATACAGGCAGGTTTTTTGTTACATGGAATCTCACAGTTTACTATAGTAGGTAAGGGATTTGGTGTTGGTTACCCCCTGTGACAAAATGTGGGTATAGAAAATATGCGCAATGAGAATCCATACTAGACCCTCTTAGGAGAGAGAGTATTTTGTTTTGCAAACTGTAATTTTGTATACTTTTGTAATTCTGTAACTGTATGCCTTATGGTAGCCTTGTAAAAAAGCTGAATCTCAATACAGTGGGCCTGAGTTTGTTATAGTGAAAAGCCAATAATAACGTTAATAGGCCTGATTAGTTCACTAGAAAAAACTTTTTTAGATGCTATAAGTCTCACATGTGTATCATGAACATTTACAGCAATGCCAGTGGGTCTCATGTATTTACATTGTGACATATGTACAAGCCAATAGGCCTACAAGGGTGGAATCATTTTGTTCTGTGTTGAAGTCTGCAGTCACGTATTTTGTTACATGAAATCTAATCTCAGATTACCTTTGTACGGAAGGAGTTTGGTATTTGCTCTCTGTTTTACAAACTCTAGTGATAGAAGATTTGCACTGTAATAATTCTTGTTAGATACTCTTTGGAAGGCCTGACAAGCTGAGCTGTCTGCCAGAACCTTGTAATAAAATCAAATCATTACAACCATTAAATTACAAATGCACCAATATATAAAAATATATACCCATATAGATACATAGAGGGCCTTTGGATCAGCCCTTTTCTGCCATTGGCCTGGCGGAATGTCATGTACACTCTGCTTCTATCCATGACAGTGTACTGCATGAGGAAATAGTTCAGACCATATCAATCACTGGCTAGCTGTTCCTGTGAAAGATGCCATTTTCTCATCACATGTGCACACCCATATGAAAATGAGTGTACTTCAGTGTCATGGTTGGTTATCAAGTCCTTTA
This sequence comes from Calotriton arnoldi, assembly GCA_963921515.1. Taxonomy (NCBI): domain Eukaryota; kingdom Metazoa; phylum Chordata; class Amphibia; order Caudata; family Salamandridae; genus Calotriton; species Calotriton arnoldi. Next base: position 217,631 of record CAWUFW010003044.1, on the reverse strand, counting down.
GTTTTCAGTTTGCTCGATGTATAGTTCCCCTTCCATTTCTCTGCTTCTCCTTTTTTTAATTGAATTTTTAAAAGAGGATAGTACAGCTTGTCAGGCAGTGTTAGGGGGCTGCTTTCTTCCTCTCATTTCATTTGCAGTGCACTGCATCCTATGGGGCCACTTTCTCTAAACTAGGTGACCATTATGGAATGCTGTTGTCCACAGTGTATTATTGTTTTACCATTCTAAGGCAGCCATCATGTTGGTTCTAAACATGACAGCCATGGTGGAACTTTGAAAAAACAAAAGAATATGGGCTGTACCACTTTACGAAGGACACCTGCTGCATGTTTAGTTTTGTTATTGCAAGCATATGCCTGCCATATTCAGATGCCAGTATGTTTACGTTTACTGTTTGTATTCTTTTCATTTATATTGCTTATGTTGTTGAGTTTGTTTTATTATGGTCTTGTCAGAGTGTGAATGCAAGAATGAGTTGTGGATGTATGGATGGATGGATGCACGAGGGCAAAGATGAGTGACAGAGTGCATATTTAATGACTTAGTGCCTAAATGTATCAATGACACAAAAGCACCTTCATCCATAAGCCAGACCTATTGCATTGCCAGTGCTTGTTTAACTCTAAGTGAGTAACATTATCCTGCCTGAAAAATTACAGTGCCATGATTCCTTGAAAATCCATTATTTTATCAATATAGTTTAAATATTAATTGTGAATGTGCAATATATACATAGGAATATTCATTCTTTAGTGTTTTATGAAGTCCCACATGAATTTCTAGAAGATTAAGCATTATAGCTCTGTGCAGTTTCAGTCATTAGGAAAGCACTCCTCCGGCTGCTAAAGATTAGTATCATTTCACTTTCAAGTAATCAGTTACAATGAAAGGCAATAATTTGAGATGTTAAGGGCATCGTAAAACAAACTAATGACATATAGAGGCACTAAACATGATGCAACTTGTGGTTATAATAGCTTTAATTACTGTGTTAGTAAACAGCGTGGAAATGTCAAACACAGACTCGTAAATTGATTTTAAAAAAGCTCACAGCATACAGAAAAAAACAGGTTTGGTATATCTGTGTGATTGATCAACTAGAAATTGAAAATGTTTTTCTAACAACTCATAGATTTCTACAGGACTATTTTGTTCTATTCTGTGTAATTGGTTTAAAAGCTTTACCTCTTAGAAAGCACCACAGGAGACATAACCGGAAACTGCGCAGAAAAGAGAAAAGACAAACTCTGTGTCTGAAGTTCAATTGGTTATAGTATGAACATATATTTTCAAAACGTCTTGCTTTTGATTGAATCAAGGCTTCTCCTCAGTGCATGGAACACTGTCAGGGATCAAGAGCATTTTCAAGTAGGAAAGTGAATGTGGGTGGTTATCATGAAATCAGCATATACATTAACATATACTAAGAAACTGTGTAAGGGGGGGTCCTGATGTCCATGGAGAAGGTTAAGCCGGTGGTTGCGAGTCTTATGTTGCATAGTTTGTTCTACCACAAGACACTACAACACACATTGTTGTATTACCGCCCTGCCCGTGTTCTGGATATCAAGTTCTAGAAAAGGGTATATCGAAGTATTTTCTGTCTGATCACATATTTCTCCTGGCGAAATTCCTTAAGAGTTCTGTCATTAATAATACATATTTCTAACTCTGTGTTGTCGAAGGACTGACCTGGCAGCTTGTTACAGCTCTATTCTGACACTGGGAGGTGTTAAATATTAATACATTTTATGCCATAACCTGTAAATACACTCCCTGCCTTGTGCAGTTACATCTTTAGTCCTTATGGGACAGTGAAGTACTATTTTAATATCCACAATACACAATTTGGTCTAAGATGAAGATTTCTGTGTACAGATAGCTTTGCCTGAAACACAAAAAAAGACAGGCATGGATTATCTATTTGCTTTCTGAACTGTGAGAAATCACATTTATTATACCCTTCTCCTTCAGAAATAAATAAGTGCATCTCCTAGGCTGGGGGTAAATCCAGTGCATGCTAATCACCCGGCTGTAAGCCCGCCCAGTCCTCCGGACAAGGGGTTAGAAGAAGGGAAGAGCATTTAAAGACCAGCTTCCTTCTATCAGAACCCTGTGAAGGGATCCTTTGTTCAAACTATTTTCACAGAGGTGGCCCTCCCAGTCACACAGGCTCAGGAGCTCAAATGGTCTTGTTTCTTGTTGGGAAGAGAAGAATACCTTTCTTCTTTTTAAGGGCTAATTTTGTTTCTTTGGAAAGAGCGAGGGGACAGTTAACATTTTGGAAATTCCACAGTTTGATTTCTGTTGTGCTTCACGTTCTGGGAAATTACATTTCCACAAGGCCCTTTACAGAGAGAGAACCTACATCAAGCTGTCAGAAATATAAGTGGCCAGGGCACTGAAGCTGGATAAGGTAGGTGGCATATCCTTGGTAGTGACATATTGGGATTTTGTTTAAAATGTTCCTGCTCAGCAACTTTCTTATGACTAAAATCTAGATCTGGTCAAGAAAGGATTAATTCACTGGTTGCAGTGAAACAATGGAAGATTTGCCCTGCTCTGAGGACTTCCAAAGACTAATTGTTTTCATGTAAAATTGTATTTTTAATGTGTATGTGTATTTTTAATGTGCAGAAAAGGGTGTAGCTGTACCGAGCATGCACATCTGATTACCGTATTCCACAGTGGCGGCGTAGCTGCACCTAGCATGCACATCTGATTACCGTATTCCACAGTGGCGGCGAAGCTGCACCTAGCATGCACATGTGATTACCGTATTTCACAGTGGCGGTGTAACTCCACCTAGCATACACATCTGATTACCGTATTCCACAATGGTGGCATTGTGACATTTTTTTCTGCACGTGCTTTGCAATGAGGTGGTATTGCAACAGTATGTTCTGTTTTGGACAACGATTGATTGTGACTGGTGCAAGAGTTACAATGTTATTTTCCTCTCATGCAGAAGTACCAGACATGAAATATATTTTGCCGAAGCAGCGTTTTTTCTTAAAACCGAAATATCCTTATTATAATTACTGAAACGGATCGATCATCTCTTTAGGAAGTAATTTTGCCCCCTGTTGTTCAGACGCAATGGTTGTAATATTTTACTTATTGTAAGGTTCAAAGCATATCTTTTATTTTCACCTTTCATGAGAATGAGTGCCTAAGCTACACACATCAGAGCAATAGTTTTCCAGTTTGTTGCATCTAAAAATGGTATATTTTGAATTCATTTTGGATTATTGATTGTTTACTTGTCCCGCGAGAAGCATTCCATCTTCAGTGCTCCATTTACAGCGCCCTCGCTCGGTGGACGTGTGCCAATGCATCTCTCTTGCCTGCATTGCCTTTTGTTCACATCTCTCATGCATCGCCCTGAAGCATTGCTCAACAGCTCAAGATGTTGCCATTGTGTATCTGCCAGGTTTACTTGCCCTTATGGCGTCTGCTTTTTTTTTAATATGTATCCTGTTTTCCTTTCTCTCTCTCACTTCCCACATTGCTCTTTTCGCTTTCGATATGTCAGTCTGTTTTGTGCTGTAAAAAAAATGGTCGAAACCTAATGCTTTTATTGAGCAGACCTAAGTTTGACAGTATGTCCCCAGAGCTCTTGAAATAACTGTGGGAAGTGTTAACTGAACCGGACGAGCTTTCCTGGGTACTGACGTCCCATGATGGTCACCGTGTAACATCTTGTCCCACTTAGCCTCGGGACTTTAAAAGTTTCGCGCTGGTATTTATAGGAGTCTGCAGCATGTCACCGTGTCAGTGTGATGCTGCACATACAGTGCGGTTTCCACGGGGTGCTCTGCCACATTTTCACTCACAGTTAGTGTTGTAAACTTTTACTACTGCTCTATTTCAGTGCTCGCCCCCCCCAAACATTGCCTTTCTGTGCCACCCATCTCTAGTTGCTAGATCATGCCAGTCGTGATTTCTTTATGTGCTTTTTCTCATGTTTGCCCATTGTCTCTTACATTTCCCGTGGCTGAATATTTCCCTCAGTCCATTGTCTTTAGTATATGGCTGCATTTATTTGTTTACATTTGGTCTTGCCTTGACTATTAGTATTAATTTTACCTTTCTGTGGTGCCAAAGGTCAGCATTTTAATTGGTGTATGTAATTGGTGTATATTATTCCCATATAATTCTCTACTATCGATTGGTTTACGATTAGAACAGAAAGGGAGCAGAGTCTGAAGAGACAGAGGATTACACCAATAAATGTTTTTGGAAAAGATGCGTGCCAGAACCTCTTTCAGAGGGCAAGGAGGCAAGCAGGGGTTAATGGGCACCAGGGCCGGACTGGGAACCAAAACCGGGGATGCAGCCGAGCACTTTGCCAGGGCCGGTTTCGGCCGATTTTGTTACAGGGGCCGATATTGCAGCTATGCTGCAAAAACGGCCCTGTAACAAAAACGGGCCCCCAGGGGCCCATAACCGGCCCCCACCCTGGCAGCCCACCGGGGAAACGCCCGGTGCCCGCTACGGCCAGTCCGGCCCTGCTGGGCACCAGTGGCGGCTGGTGACATTTGAAAGTGGTGTGGCGTAAAATTATTGTCATACTGCACCGCAGCGAGCGAGCGTAGCGAGCGAGCCCGAACAACCTTCACCCCGAGAAAATTTTGAAAAAAGAGTGGACAAATGGTGCATTTTCAAGCAAATTTGAGAAAGCAAGAAGGTTAATAAAGCAATTGTGAAAGTGCAGTTATTACATTATTACAAATGTAATATAACATAGGTAGCTGCTTATTCAGTATAACCACAGAGCTTCATAAGAGACTTCGAGATACAATGCATTGCTGAGTAATATCAAAGGAAGCATTTTTTTATTAGCCACAGTGCTGTACCAAGACTCCAAGAGGCAATATGGAAACATGAAAAACATGAAAAAGGATCAAGGTGCTGAAAAATAGCCTTGAACATAAGCTTCCCAGCCCAGGACATGAGCTCAGCAGCACCCACATGTTTAACGGGCATACCTGCCTCGCCCAGGGAACTGGAAACCAAACACAGGGGAGTATTACATGTTTAACACGCCAGAAACCAGCTCCCCACCTTCAGTCTTCATGCTGAACAAATCAAACATTCACCCCCAGTCACAGATCTCGGTTAAATCCATTTTTTTTGCATGCCAAGCCATTCCAGGTTAGACCCAGCCATATGCAAATCAGTCTTGACGCTGCTCCCCATGGGAACAGTCCAGCCCAAACTGCCACTATGACAAAAATACATTATAAAAAAGTGGTTTAGATGTATTTTGCTACTGCGATACTTATTGGTCAAACTGCAGCATGCAACACAATTGTTAGAATTTAATAGCAGTCCACAAGAATAAATAGAAAGGTTGCTACATCCTATGAGACACAGGGAAATACCATCCATTCCTCGACAAGTGTAAAACTAAAGGGGAGAACCTGAGAATGCACAATGGCAAAAGACACACTGGGAGTGCCTGCACCCTGGAGTCCTACGGAAAGATCTGTAGGGGGAAGGGTGTAACTGGCACCAGGTGCGTTACTGTGGACATGGCCTCGGGGCCGGAGGAGGGAGACAAAAATGTGAGCACTGGTGATGTATCTCATTTCTGCAACCGAACAGAACCAACAGGTGGTTATGTTTGCATTGCTTGTATAACAATAACGTCCGACCACACTACAAAAACAAGATGAGATGGGGGGATTTTCACCAAACACAGAACTGTTGGCAAACATATCAGCACCGGAAAAATACAAGAAGCTTGGGCCTTGGGCTAAGGACTGTCTTCACGGTTAATTAAATACCTATAACATGACTATCGTCCTTCGCTTAGTTTTTCTAGCAAAACAGAAATAATTTCAACTTATTATCAGAGATCACAAAACAAAAAGTAAAGGATTACTACCAACTTAAAAATTACGACACAGCTGGGAGGAGGAGATCTCATTGTTCCAGCATATCTGTAAACGTGTCCCTCTGTAAAGTGTTCCCACTCCAAGCGACGTTACGCTGGTCACGGAAGAACAACATTTGTGGCTTGTATGAAAAAGTCGAGTTGGCAGAAAGTCAAAAACAGCTGTTTACGAAGCACCTTCGGTTTTACGGAGATGGCAAAGACTCCTTGTGGTGATGTGACGTGGCAGCAGAGCAAGGAGATTAAATCTCAGAGCACCTGCTGACTACGCTCACCCAGGAGCACACACACAGTCCATGATACATCGGACTAGCTCCGTGGCAAGAAAAGAACTGTGTAAATAGAGTTACCGCCACACAGCAGCGTTTCTGGCATGGCAGCAGAGCAAGGAGATTAAATCTCAGAGCTCCTGCTGACTACGCTCACCCAGGAGCACACACACAGTCCATGACATCGGACTAGCTCCGTGGCAAGAAAAGGACTGTGTAAATAGAGTTACCTCCGCCACACAGCAGCGTTTCCGGCATGACAGGCTTTCGCCATGGCCACGTGCAACCCTTCTGTGCTATGACTTCTGACGCGAGCATACCAACAACAGGGCGAACATTCAGTTTCAACAGCTACAACAGGCAGACAAAGAAAACCGTGAGACAGGCTGTGCGAGATGAGGCTCGTGCAAGTTAAATGCCCCGATCAATGTATTCGCTGGTCTCTTGCTCCTAAGTGTTGACGAGAAAGCACCATGCATGATGATGGGTAGTGATAATAAGTAACACTATCAGACCCCGAAGGGCAAGCCAAGATGACAGAGTACCTACAACCATGCAGCAGTGCTACGTAATACACCCTGTGCAGGATGGACGTTGGATCATAGCAGTCGAGTAGCCACGAGAATAACATGAATCGACACACACTAGAGCAGGCACTACAGAGGGGTAGGTAGCGTGCATCGCTGGCAGTCTGCACGGCAGTACAGCAAGCAACCCTAGGATGAAGCAAAAATGAGCCGTTGATCACTTACACCACGTCCGTGCTCTTTCGAGCGGACAACGGACTCTGTGCACGGGTTAAGTATAGACCACCCCTTTCGCAGGCCACAACCCCAGCAACTAGCCTGAGCATGATACCCACCTTCCAGAATTCCCTGCGGTGTCGCCAGTGCTCTACTGCTGATTTGGCCGCAGAGAAGGGGGGGTCGCGCGGGGGGGGTTTAACAATAAAGTAAAAACAAAAAAAAACCTTGAAAACTTACCTGACCGCCGGGTCGGTCCGCGCCGCCTCTGCTGTGTGCTCCTGGGCCGGGGTCCGTTGGCGCCTTCCTGAGTGGCTGGTGGCAACCCCTCTCAGCCAATCCAGACGCTGCTCCAGCAGCGCCAGGATTGGCTTGAGCAGGGACTGTCCCCGCCCATAGGACACCGGGGGCTGCGGCCACTGGCCACTGGCAACCCTCGCCCTCGCTCGCTCTCCTAATGCAGGGCACTGCAGTGCACATGTTCGGGCTGGTCAGAAAAATGATCAACCCAAACTCGAACATGCGCGCACTGGGCCTGCCCTGCTGAGTCAACAAGTACAACCTCGTTAAGTCAACACAAACCCAACCCTGCAGTGCTGCCCCGCCCCCACCCCCTTCAGCGACGTGTCTGACTCCGGCCGCGGGACGCCGCGCCGGTGAAGTTATTAACAGTTAATCTTCCTCGAATCCTCGGAAGAATGTGGCCGTGCTGATTAGTGGGGCAACGCCCCAACGCCCCCAATGGACGCACCGCCACTGCTGGGCACTACCGTTGGGGTTGAGGCCTTTTGCTCCAAATGTCCTGGGACCTGTCCTACTATGGATTCCGAGTAACTGGGCTAAGTACCCCTTCAGCACTTGACTCTCAGTAATAGCATATTCCAAGCAGTCCAAGGCTCCCTCAGGGGTTTAGCGATAGGGAGTGAACACAGGCTCACAACTCAGAATACGTGCAGCAGCAGCAATAAGTCGTTGTTCAGACAAATAATCACTTTTATGAAAAAAGAGAAGTGTTTTATTTTACCGCTACCAACACAAAGGTAAATACGACATTCACAAACAACTACACAGTCCCCTGTGGTCAGCGCTCTAGTATTTCATAAGCAGTTCCCTGTGTCCCACTTCCTCCTCGCTGTAGCGGTTATTCCCCATTCACTGTAGGCACCATCCAGGATAACCCCACTAGTAATTAGAGTCTCAGGAGTCCACTCCGACTCTATCGTAAAGTCAAAAGGGTTCCAGTTCCGAAGCGCTATCTTGTAAGTAAGTTAGCCCGGGTCAACTTGACTCAAAATCAGTCTTACATGCACCTGCAGCATTGTAACATCCAGAGTTCCTGGCACACCCCCTCTGTGGGCTCTGGAGCGACAGCTGCTGGTTCAGGTGAGTTCATTGCAGGTAGCCCAGGTCAACTGCACTTGATGATCCCTGTGTTAGTCACTCGCAGTCACTCTCCCACAGTGATTAGAAGTTCCTCGCGGCTCCTCCAGGCAGGGTAAGTCTTTCAGTCTGTCCCTCGATGGAGAGAAGGTAATGTGAAATTCCTGATGCTGGTCCAGCATCCCAATGTAGGTGCATTGGGGATCTTACAACGGCCTCGCTCCTTTGGCAACACTCCCGGTCAGGTCACACTTGCTAGTTCCGGTGAACCCTCCTGCCATACGGGGTCACCACACTTCATCTATACACGGACACTGACCTGATCAGCAGAGCCGATGCCTCCACTGTGGCCCCACTCACCCTTACATGGTCGCCGGGCTCTTAACCGCACAAGGGCTTTGGCCCACCCCACATGGCAATACATCCACGGCAGGCCCTCCTGGCATACGAGGTCACCGAATCCTTGCTGCACACAGGCTCGGATCTGATCAGAACTGCGATATGTGTAGTTCACTTTGCGACAGCCTCTGCTGGCATAATGGGTCACTGACGCCTCACTGCACACACTTTCTGGCCCGATCGGCAAATCAATATCCACGGTTCACTTTACAGCGACCCTCCCCTGGCATCAGAGGGTCCCCAACTTAATCTCACACAGGGCAGCTACCCGATCGGTGCAGCAGCCATTCCTCACACCTCGCACATGGAATACACTCAACAGTATTCCCCACTTGACCTCACTCTCTCCAACGCTCCCCTCTCCCTTACAGGATACACTGTTCTTGGGAAGCAGGCAGGCGCTGGTGCTCCAGGTTCCAGGGCAGGTGGTCTCCAGCAGGGAGCCTAGCAGGCCTTTAGCCCAATCCTGGTCACAGAGTTAAAGGCAATGGGGTGACCCTGTGTCCCTCGGAATCTGGGTAATAGTGCTATAGACTACAAGTGGCTCCGTTGGGTAGAATCAATACAATTTCTTTTGTAACAAAATTGGTTTCAAAATATATTTAAGAAGACAACGATATATACTAACCAAATTAAACCTTTTCTGGCACACCAAATATGAACAGACCTCTCTTCGCGATCCTGTATCGCGGTCCTAAGGTCTTTGGAGCCCGATGGCACACATTGGAGGCTAGTCACAGACCTGTGGCTGGAAGCTTGATTTACTCTTTCTAAGCCGAGGTGATTATTCTCCTCCTAAGACAGGGCACCACTACAGGCACCACTACGAGCGGGTGAGGATGCCCTTGGATACATACCTAACGAGATTTGTATATCGTTCATGAATGCCAGGTTTGGAAACCCTTGGTGATCACGGCTTCGCATACATAGGTCTGAAATAAAGGACTGTTTCAGGCAGGGACCTGCCCCTTGATTCATGTGGAACTCTCGTACCCTGATGACCGTCCGCTCCTGCCACTATTGAAGGAGTCTGTTCATGGTCTAAACTGGAGGCTGACACCAGCTTTTATCTTGTCCTGAGGAAGACCCCACTTGATGACTCCTAAATCACACTGACATCCGGGTCGAAACGTCGACGTAGTGTTCTCTCATGTCCTGAATCTCTGTAACCATATATTCATTGACTCTGCTGGTTATTGTTGAAATTCAAACAGTGGACAGATATGTGTATTTATGTTTGTGTTGTTTTATGAATTTGATATCACTGTGGTTTAGTTCACTAATTGTCACATCAGTCACTATTTATATTTGTATATGTTTTTGTTTGTCCGTCAGCCTTTTGGATAAAAACGTAATCATTTAACGTATAAAAGAAATAAAAAGATAGCCATATCTGACATTATAGATAAAGAGGTCTGTTCATATTTGGTGTGCCAGACAAGGTTTAATTTGGTTAGTATATGTCGTTTTCTTCTTAAATATATTTTGAAACCATTTTTGTTACAAAAGAAATTGTATTGATTCTGCCCAACGGAGCCACTTGTAGTCTATACCAATCCTGGTCACAGGCAGAAGTCTTGCAGAGCTTCTCCTCCTTGCACAGCCCGACTGGCTGCTTGACAGTTCACAATTTTTGGGGTCTCAAGCTCCCCTTCCTATAGTCCATTTCCAGACACCAAATGTGATTTAGAGTCTGAGTTGTTGGATTTTTTGTTGGGGGTCTGCTTCCTTTGGACGGGCCCTCTCCTCTGCCCTCTCATCCTCTTGAAAGCAGTCTGTCATATCAGGAGCGACTTCTAACTGATATCCCACAACACAGGTCATGGGAGTGACTAGAGTTCACACCTGGATTTCAGCCACAGTGATATGTATCAAAGGGTTAACCCTGTGCCTCAGCCATACTCTTTAAGATTTCCTCATCATCCCCATCCTGAGATGTGCCCAGGCGTGTTCCTTGGGACCTCTCTTCTTTGAATCAAAGAGCCTGGCTCTCCCCTCTCCAGTGTGTTCCACCCTGCTTACAGAAATGTAACAATACACAAATCTGTCTGGGAGGAATTCCTCTACCTCCTCATGTTTCACCATACAGGCCTGGGTCTCCCAAAATGGAACAGATAGTCTGCCATGTATTGTGCCATTCACAGGCACACATACACCCAGTACATGTATTTAATATACACACACTGCACAGCACTGTAACCCCCCTCTTACTGTACCATTCAAAGAGACACAGACATCCAGCACATACATTTACCATGCATGCACTGCATAGCACAATACCCTTCATGTATTGTACCACTCACAGGCACACCTACATCCAACAACACGCCTGAGTCTTGAGGTCTTCCCTTAATGATAGGATGTTCAGGCCTGTTCTGTGGGCACAAGAAATGGAGTTCCAAAGTCAGGGGGTCAGACAGGAGAAAGTTTGGCTAGCTGTTTGATTTTCCTTATTTTAGGGATTTCAAGAAGTTTGATTTTAGCTCTTGTACATATTTTGCCACATGATCTGTAGTTTATTATTTGAGCTAAAATGGTAGACAGCATGAATGGCACTGTGGGTAATGCAGCCATTTTTAAAAATTGATATGTACTTCTAAAGGTAGCTAAAGGAATGAGGTGATTTGGTCTGATTTTATTTTAATTTTTTTCATTAACAACGAGCAGGGCTACCGCATGTAGAGGCCTTGAGAGCCGCAATATAGGTTTTCGGTAGACCAGCTAGGTGGGTATGACCTCAATCGATAGGTGACGTACAAGGGATTAAATGACAGTCTTGATTCTACCAGAAGAAAACATGGTTTGATATTCTATAGTACTTCCCTTAGGATTTTCCTTAGATGTTTGCTTTCACTGTTAGTTCTCAGTGAATTGTTAAACACATTTATTTACCAGATCACTAAATTCCTTCTGAATGATTCTCACTTATGGTCACAAATATGACTGGAATAAAAATGTAGTATAATATATTTTTCTGCTGTTGTGATTCAAGGGCTTTCCTGGCACTGCAAGAACCTTTCCTTGCTGTGTAGCGTAAATGGCCCAGCCTTTACATAATCCTTGGCAGGTGCCCCACCAGGGAGACCTCTGACTCTGGTAAACAAGAAGCATTGTAACGGCCATTTTGGCTCCAGTTTGAAGGGTCATAAGTAAGGGAAGAGCTGGCAGGATGTAGGTAAGCAGTCACTCGAGTCACTGATGTACACCTTAGCCCTTCCAAGCCCGAGAAGGCAGATATTCATTCCTGGCCAGTCCCTGATTTGGACTTATTGTTTATCCTAATTGTTGGACTTGGCCCTTTTTCCCAGAAATTTTTCGTTTTTCCCCCTAGCCTTTAATACCTGCTGCACAATGGCGTGCGCAGATTTAAGTGTACTGTTCTAAAGAAATGTTACTTTTAAAATGGACACCAGTGCTGAGGTGCAGGTGCTCTCTCACTCAAGATGGCTGCCACAGGCCCCTGCTACTGCAGAGGGGCCTTACACGCATACACACTAGTAGCCAGGGTCAGGCTGGGACATAGGGATACAGTATCCATTCCATCCCCGCCTCTGGGCCACATAGCCAGGCATGTAGAAGGTTCCAGAACCTTCCGGGCTGTGGGAGGAGTTATGTTTTGCCGCCTTTGGGAGAGTCACCTGACCTAGGGGTATAAAAGGCTTGGAGGGAAAACTTTCTAGTTAGTTGATGAGGCACCACTGATCCTGGGAGAACCTCCGCCGGAGTACAGGCTTTAGGGCCTAGGGGGGAGACCTACACTACTGCTGCTGACAGGGCTGAGGCCCTGCTGTAGTAAGATAGCTGAGGAACGCCCACCACCCACTGACCTTGCATAGTGTGAGGGGACCCAGGGAACCACCTTCAGCGTGCGGGGAGGAACATCAAGCACTCCCAGACCACCAACTCATTCCCCCCCCCCTCATAAGAAGAAACTTCTGACAAGAAACTTTGACAAGAAACTTATAATAAGGAACTTCTGACAAGAAACTCCTGACAAGAAGCGCCTAAGAAGCAACCAATCTGGAACAGTCGCAAGACACCTTAATTTGAGGAGGCCTGACCGTCCAGCCAGGCCTGAAGCCTAAACTGCCCAACTGGGGATCACCAGGTAAAGCGCCGTACCCTGAAGCGCTAGACCTTCACCCCTAACTATTCCTGCCTGCTGCTGGGCTGCCCCCAAGTACTTTTCCAGTCAGCCCTGCCCACAGGCTGCTGGTGCGCCCTGCGTTCTGCCTCCCCTCAGGTCACTGACCTTGTGAGGAAATCACCGCCGCGGCCGCCGCCGCGTGAGGAGAAGTGCCGTGTGGTGAGGTGCGCCGTCGCGCCCCACCGAAGGAAGCGCTGAGGTGAGGGAAGCCCCTTGAGTAGATGTGGTGAGGTGCGCCGTCCGCGCCCTCACCGAAGCCTCTACAAATTGCCCCAAATTATTGCCACCGGGCCCAGGGCCCCCCTCCGCCGTCGCGGCCGAAGAAATCGCCACCGCCGCCGTCGCGGCCGAAGAAATCACCCCCGCCGCCGTCGCGGCCGAAGAAATCCAAGCCGCGGCCTAGCGCGACCAGCGAGGCCTCCAGGCCCCGCCGATGCCGTTGCCGAGCAACCGGGGACGCCGGCCGCGCCCCCAGGAAGGCCACGCAACGATTGGGCGCCGGCTCCCGCCACGCCCCCAGCGCCGACGGAGGCCGAGGAAGATCCCCGGCCGTGCAGAGGGAGACGGGGAGCCGGCCGGAGAGGACTGCCGGCTCCCGCTCCCATCCCCAAAGTCCCTGAGCCCGCGAAAACCACTCACCTGATCCCGGGGGCCGGAGGAGGGTGATACCGGCCCCCGCAACGTGCCGCAAGAGAGTTCCCTGATCCCGGGGGCCGGAGGAAGGTGATACCGGCCCCCGCAACGTCCCGTCATACCGGCAAGAAGGCCGAGGTACCCCGACCGGGCCCCGCCCTCCAGAACACGGGCCGGGCCTGGGGAGTGCCAGTTGCTAAAGAAGCGCGACCAACGAACAAGCACCAGGTGAGCCCAGGAGGCCCCTAGGGCCCACAAAAACGCCACTGGGGGCCGGGGGCCACCATTAACCCCTAAAATTAACTGTTACTTTCCCCATGAGGCGAGGCCCCGGAGAGGAGTGGGCCTAGCCTGGAGTTAACCCCTAAGGGACATAGAAGCCCCAGGATACAGGACATGTTGAGGGGTTCCCCACAGTATTTATTAATTTATTGCAGATGCCTATTGTAATTACTGCCTAGGCCATGCTTTTAACTGCAAAGTCTTTACCACAGGGGGAAAGTGTTTGAATTGAGCTGAAGTGTACACCGCCAAGAGTTGAAGTGTTTTATGTTACAGGTGTACTGGAATTGCGACGCCCACTGTACTGAATGTGGGCGCGCCTAGATTAATGCAGGCCTATTTAAATGTAACGTGAAAAGCCTTCTTTTAAGTAATTGAATATGCTAAAGTGAACTGCATGTTTAGGCCCATGTTTTATTAACGTACCTTGAGATCATTATTAAGTGCTACGTTTAAGAGATAATTCCTGCGGCCTCTTAGTGGCCTACAATGTTGATGAGCTATTATGCTTTATTTAAAATGTGCACCAGTTGAGTAATACAATGAATTTGAATGTAGATCTGAATTAATCTGCCTCATCTGATGCTAACTTGATTTATATATAAAAGATCTTGATTTTAAATACAAAAGCCTGGTGTGGTGTCATGTTATTGCGTTCGCATTTCTGAGTCAAAGTAAGAGTGTGCTGCACAACTGCCTTACACATTGCCTTCGCGTGCTTTTCCGCTTCGCGCCATGCTACCGTGGCGGACTCGGTAAACCCGGTTCCAACACTAATATATTAGCATCCAGCATAACATTTACTCATGGTTGCAGTGGTCAATGAATAGCTTTTAAGATGTATCAAAACTGTTTGAGTGGAGAAACTAGTCATCAGACTTCCTTTTAAATAGAGTTGTTTGTCACTGCCAATGTGCACTATCACTGTGATATATTGCAGTCTCTTTTTTCTGTTCTTTTGCCAAAGCCACCAAATCCATGTGCAGTGTTTCCTCTGGGCAAGGCTTTACTGTGCTTCCTTTCCTAATGCTAGTACCTTTGCAAAAGAATGAAGTGTAAGCCTCACAGACCTCCTGGGTCTACTTTTTGTTTTCCCACTTTCTTTATAAATAGTGAGTCCTCTTATGATTCTGAAAGGCCTTATTCTATTCTGGCAGGGTCTGCTGGATGGGGGAAGATGAACACCCCTCCATGTTCTGAAGGCTCTCCTTCCCTGCCCTCGCCTCTAGGGGTCCAGTGACACATCACACTATCCAACAAGTTTACTGCAAAGTAGCAATTGACTTGCCCAGGACCTTGAAAAAAATACCTCATGTACTCTTCAGATTAATGGTGTAATTGGACACACTCTCGCAGGGCATTGCTGGGGACCGCTTTGACCACAAAGCCCTTCACGGCCTGGAGGTGGGGACCATCATGCCAGTGCAGAGCGCATCTGAAAGAAACACGTTAGTGATAGATTCCTTACCTTAGAATTACCCCCAGGCGTCAGACAGTTTTCATTAGCAGTACCTCTGCGCGTCGGAAGGTGGCGTCGGTCGGCTCCGCGTCCGTCGGCGGCGTCGTGGTCGCCGGGATGACGTCGCGGCAGCTACTTAGACGCCGCCCTTGCGCGCTGACGTCAGTTCTTTCTTTTTCCACGCCAGCCAGCGCAGATCCGGGAAGAACGGTACCCTAGTCATTTTTTTTTTTTTTTTAATTCTTTTTATTAACATTGCTCATGTTCAAGCGGGTTACACAGCGGTAGTTCGCAATATATTCACAGGGATCACAGTTCATCACATTTTTTTTTTTTTTTTTTTTTAACATGCATGGAAATGCCGAGAAGGGATTGCAACAGTCCTCTATCCCATCCCCTCCTGTACAGCTCGAAACCGTTGCCAGGGACCCCACACCTTCCTCCATTTATTCACAGATCCCCGGGACCTGTAGACCGTTTCCTCCGCCCTCTGGCACCAATCCAGGTCACAGAGCCACTGATCCCACGAGGGGGCGCCTGCGCACCCCAGTACCTGGCAATATTGCGTTTAGCCACCCCTGCTGCCAGCCCCAACCAAATCTCATTATGACGTGTCCAGTCCGTGGCACCTTTGATCATGAGCAAGAGCCACTTGGGCTCCAGTGGGACCGGGGCCCGCACTACCCCCTCCATCGTTTGCGTCACCCTGGTCCAAAACGGAATTATGAATGGGCAATCCCATAGAATGTGGTAAAGGAGCCCTCCCCTTGACAGCCCCTCACACACAAGGGTGACAGAGTCCTACCCCAGGAGAACAGGTGGGTGCGGGGATAGTAGACCCTGTGGAGTATTTTTAGCTGCACAAGGCGGAATCGTGGCCGGATCGCTACCTCGCGGGGGCTCTGCAGGGCGTCTTGCCAGTCATCGTCATCTAGTGCTCCAATGTCTCCCTCCCATCTCGCCCGCAGGGGTCCCAAGGGGTCCGGCATGTTATTAATAAGTTTTCGGTAAATCGTTGACGTGGGCTTCGTTAGAATGGGGTCGAGAAGGAGCCTGTCCTCCATAGGGGAGTATTCCGGGATGGAAGTGCCAGCACGGATGTGGGCCCGCAAGGCATGTATGAGGCGCAGGTAATGGTAGTGCTGGGAATCATGGAGTTGATACTCTTTTTCAGAGCCGCAAAGGGAACCGGGGCCCCCCTTCCACACATCCCCGAGATGCTCAATGCCGATCAGTTTCCACCCCTGTAGCCGGATAGTCCCGTCACCTCCTTTAGCCGATCGCCCGTCCAAAGCGGGGTCTGTCCCGTTAGGGTGTTCGTCCAGCCCAAGAACTTGTTGGCCTCCCTCCAACAGTGGAATACCACCCCAGTATGCGCGGGTAGATTACGACCCCGCCCGCGGGAGTAGAGATACGGCTCACAGGTTCCTCCAACCATCGCGTGCCTATCCATTCTGTAAGCTGGCTCCGAGGCCGGCGTATAGATCCAGTCATTGACCACCTGCAACTGAGCTGCCCAATAATAGAGTCGCACGTCCGGGAGGGCCAGCCCCCGTCGTACACCCCCGCGTAAGCTTCTGCAACGCAATTCTCGGGTTGCCGCCGTCCCAAAGTAACGTCCGCAGCTCCCGGGAGATACGCTTAAATGTCGCCGTCGGGACCAGGTACGGTGTGTTTTGGAGGATATATAAGAGTCGTGGCAGCGCCAGCATTTTAAAGAGCGCCGCGCGCCCCATCAAGGACAAGGGCAAGGACCTCCAGTGTCCAATGTCCACCCCCAGCCTCATCAGTTGAGGCTCCAAATTTCGGGCGAAGAACTCCCCGCGTCCCTGGTGACATACACTCCCAAATACCTGAATCCAGCAGTCTCCAGCGATGCCGGGCAATCCCGCGGTATGCGAGGAGGTGGACCCGACAGAGGGTAAACCACCGATTTGGTCCAATTAATCGAGTAGCCAGAGTAGCTACCGAAAAGGGCGAAAGGTGGAGGGCCCGCGCCATGGACTGGTAGGGTCGGGCCATGTACAGGACAATATCGTCAGCGTATAGAGAAATACGCTCCTCCCATTCATCCGTGAGTGCCAGGCCCCAAAAGGCCCTATCTCTTCTGATCCAATGCGCGAGCGGCTCCAGGGCGAGGGCAAACAGGAGCGGTGACAGGGGGCAGCCCTGCCTAGTGCCCCTATACAGGGCAAAAGCACGGGACGTAGCCCCATTGACCCTCACCCTTGCCATCGGCTGCGTGTACAGGAGTCTCACCCAGCTACTGAACACGGGGCCCAATCCCAGTCTATTCAGTACCATAAATAGGTATGGCCATTCGATGCTATCAAAGGCCATTGAGGCGTCCAGCGCCATCAATGCCGTCTGCGTATGTCCCACGTCTTTAGTCATGTGCAGAATACCATAGAGCCTCCGCAGGTTGTGCCTAGTGCTCCTGTGGGGCATAAAACCCGACTGGTCTACATGCACGAGGTCGGGCAGTACAGATAGCAGTCTTGTCGCCAAGACCTTGGCCAAGACCTTCGCCTCCACGTTCAGGAGGGAGATAGGCCGATAGGATGAGCAGCAGTCCGCCGGTTTCCCGGCTTTATGAATAACCACAATTGTGGCCTCTCTCTGGTCAGGCGGAAGCACGCCTACCTCCCGTGCCTCAAGGAACATACGTCGCATGGGCTCCAGTACCACACCCGCCTGTTTCTTATAGATTTCGACCGGGAGTCCGTTGGGTCCCTGCGCCTTGCCGGACTGAAGGGCATTAAGGGCTTCTCCCAGCTCTGCTCTTGTGAGGTCTGCATCCAGACACTCCGTTTGTTCCTGGGATAGCATAGGCAACGCAAAGTCTTGCAGGAATTCTTCACAGTCTCTCTCGGTTCTGGTGCACACTGGGGTATACACTCCTTCATAGTAGGACGCAAAAGCCTCCGCTATAGCCGCACTCGTGGAGGCCAGGGCCCCGGAACCATCCCGCACCTCCGTAACCCAGGAACGTTCCCTGTCCCGGCGCTCCAGCCACGCGAGAAGCTTCATACTCTTGTCACCTGCATCATATATCCGATGCTGCGTGGCAAGGAGTAGGCACGTGCCTCACCCTCCGCTAGCGAGCGAAGTTCCCTGTGCTTCAGGGCCAAAGCATGATTGCGCTCCGGCGAGGGCGATGCACTTGCCTCTCGCTCCAGAGACTCGATTTCGCGCTCCAGCTGCTGAATCTGCAGCGATTCCTCTTTTTTTGGGCACCGATCAAGGCCTGGGCCTGTCCCCTCAGGACCGTCTTGTATGCCTCCCACAACGTTAGCTGGGAGGTAACCGACCCCTGATTGTCGGAGAAATAGTTCGCAGAGCCTTCCCGAAGCTTATCCGTGATCGACGTGTCAGTTAACCGCCACGGATCTATTCGCGGGAATGCGGCCCTGTCCACCACCGTCCCCCGAAGGGTAACACCCACCGGAGAGTGGTCCGATATGCCGCGCGCCATAATACTCGGGTCTACAAAATCTCCCAGCTGATCCCCCCGCGTGAAAATATAGTCCAACCTCGAAAAGGAGCCATGTCTGGCCGAATAAAAGGTGTAGAGTCTGCGGGCTGGGAACCGAGTTCGCCATATGTCGCATAGGCCCATGGCAGCCGTGAAGCCCCGCAGGCCCGCCTCCCCTCCACTGGCTCGTCTGTCGCCTGACCGGTCTAGTTCGACGTCCATTACCGCGTTGGTGTCGCCCCCAGGATCAGAGTGCCGTTGGGGAGGTTCGCCAAATGTGTCCCCAGTTTCTTGTAGAGTGTAGCATGCAGGCCGGGCGGGATGTAACAGGAGCACAGGAGCACCGTACGCCCTTCCCATCTCACCGCCACCGCCACGAAGCACCCAGCGTCTTCCACCCAGGAATTTAAGACAGTTATTGGCAAACTCCTACGGACCAGTATCCCCACCCCCCTCGAGCCGGACGTGAATCCGGAGTGGGCTACCATCTTATACCCGAATCTATCTAAGGCCCTGCAATTATTACCCCGGAGGTGGGTTTCCTGCAGGAGCACCACATCTGGAGAGTGGCGTTTCAGGTGCTGCAGTACTAGAGTTCTCTTGATCTTGTTGCCCATCCCATTGACATTCCATGTCCATATTTTAATCTTAGCCTGATCCCCCATCCCCACTGTGAATCCACATCCTCAACGGATTTCCACCCCGCCACTGCGCAGCGCCCCCACAGTACCACAACATGAACATAAATATATTGACATGAGCTAAACTGAAACTTCCCATCAACCCCGTCCCACCCCCCCAGTCTGTCCCCCCTCCCTGCCTCCCTGCTAAGTGGGCCCCCAACCCCCACCTTAAAAACTTGCAGAGTGCCTGTCGCCCAAATAATCCCATTTCAACTAACTGAGGGAACGTAAGCCCACAACTCGCAGAAACTGGCACAACTGACTGTCGGATTTCCACCCCTTTAAACAAGAAATTAGCCCCCACCCTCCCCCCTCTCCCAAACCCCAGCGGGCCAATGCCTAGAGCCCTTTGAGCGAGCAATCCACGTCGGCCAGCGCGGTCACTCACAGTCACGGAGACGTTCAAAATCTTTATGCAGCCTGACTAGTGGCCTCCCGCCCATCAGGGCCCAAGAGACGTGCGCCATTGCCCGCCTCCCCATGTAGAGCCCTCAGTGCGGCTTGTGTCCCCATCAGTCCTCCGGTGGCGGACGTTCACGCTCCTGACTCCCTCGGGCCGGTGCTGCAGCTCTCTCAGCCTCACGAGAGTTGTCGTTGGAGGTCCGGCGCCGTGCCGCACCCTGGCGGCCCACGGTCCGCCATCCCTCCATCCAGTCGCTCGCCTCCGTCGGAGAATCAAAAAGTACACCTTTTCCCCATCCAGGATCTTGAGCCGTGCTGGAAAGAGCATCATGTACCGCACCCCCTGGTCCCTAAGGGCTCGCTTGACGCCTTCAAAGGACCTGCGTTGGCGCTGGACCTGCAGAGTGAAGTCCGGGAAAACCGGATCGTTGCGTTCTCCAGTCGTAGGTCCCCGGTGGTACGTGAAGCCTGCAGGATGGCATCCCGGTCCCGGTAGTTCAGGAACCGGGCAATGATGGTGCGCGGAGGGGCCCCAGGCTTAGGCCTCCCCCATTGCGCGATGGGCCCTTTCGACAGAGAAGAATTTTGAGAGACGCTTGGGCTTAAGGTGTTGCAGTATCAGATCCTCAACAAAACAATCCATGGACGGCCCTTCCAGTCCCTCCGGCACCCCTACGATGCGGACGTTGTTGCGTCGCGCCCGGCTTTCCTGATCCTCCAGGCGGGCTACGACGTCACCCTGGGCCTTCACCAGCGTTGCGACCTGCTCCTCCAGCTTCTTCGTTCTGCCCTGTAAATTTCCAATGCCACTCTCCGTCTCGGCCACCCTGCCCGACATAGACCGAAAGTCGGCCCGGAGGAGGTTAACCTCCTCCGTGACCGAGTCCAGTTTGGGCTCCATTGTGCCACGCATGTCTCTGATGGCCTGCATTATGTCTCTGAGTGACGGGTCCGATCCTCCGTCCGCGTCGTCACCCTGTTGTCCCCCATCGCGGAGGCCCTCTCCCTTCCCCATAGCCACTGTGTATTTATCGATCTGGTTGGCTTGGTTCGGAAGGGGCGGCTTATGCCGACCCATTGCCGTAGATGAAGCCGTGGCGGGAGGGCTCACACGTCTGGCCCCTTGTCCCTGTCGCAGTCGTCCAACCGCAGGCCGGAGGGACCGTCCAGTCCACCCCCGGTCCTCCGCCACTTCAGCCGTGAGGGACACCAACGCTCACCCCCGCTCAGGCCGCACGCCGACCGGTTTAGCAGGCCGCCCGCCAACGGTCACCCAGCAGGCTTCCAGGGGCAGGCAGACGAGTTTTCACCCCCAGCGCCTCTCAGGCCACTCAGTACTGGTCCAGGCCTCCCACTACCATGGATGAGCCTCAGAGCGCTCGGGCCCCAGACCCCGGAGTTGTTCAGACGCGGCGCTCCGGTGGGAGACAGCAACGCTCAGCAGGCCCAGCTCGCTTCCGCGGGCCCCACCAGTGCGGCCAAGTCCCCCGATCTCGGGCTCACTGCGCCGCCTCCCTGGGCTCCGCGCTGTCAGTAGCGCACACCCAACGCAGCTATCCGCCGCGACAGCGGTTCCACTCGTGGCTTCTGCGTGCCTGCGCTGCAAGCTCACCTCCGGGCCCCCAGCCGGCCGAGCGACGCTCCCAGGGCACCTCCGCACCCACCTCTGTGTCGGCCGTCGGTCTCCTCAGGCCGCCTCGCAGCCGCTGTGTGCGCTCCTCTCCCGGGCTCCCGGGCTCCGCTGCAGTCCGAGCACCCCTCGCTCTCAGGTCCGGCTCCTGGACGTGTCTCGGGACTGTCCGCTCTAGGCCGAGCGCCGCCCTCCATCGGCGCCATTTTCGCCCGCACGGGCGCTGAGTTCCGCGTTTTCGCCCCTCCGGGCTGGAAGCCTTCCTCGTCCCTGCTGCCGCCGCGATTTCACCCGCGAGCGGCTCGCCGCCGGTCAGCTCCGCTGGTCGCGTTCCCCAATGGCCGGATTATGACGGATTTAGGGGTGATGTTACCCTATCTGCTGTCGCAGCTCCCCTAGTATGCGGCCATTTTCCTCGGCTGCAGGCCACGCCCCCCCCCCTAGTCATTTTTTGACGAAGTTTTTCTCGACTTTTGTCGACGTCTTTTTCGAGTCTCAACGACTCCGTAAGGTGCACGAGGGATGCCAGGATGCAAGGCCTGCGTTTCCTGTAGCCGACTGATGTCGGTGACTGATCCGCCGTGTGTGTGCCTTTTCTGCCTGGAGCACGACCACGACCCCAAGTCGTGCTCCGACTGCCGGTTGTTGACGCCGAAGGCTTTGCGGGAGCGGTCCCGAAAGCTGCTTGAACGCCGACAGTCTGCTCCGCGCCGTTCGAGGTCCCGGTCGAGAGGGAGGTCGAGGGACCGGTCGCGGAGCCACCATCAGTCAGGATCGAAGTCTTCGCACTCGGGTCGGGTAAGTCGAAGCACAAAAAGAAGTCGAAGAAGCATCGTCGCTCTTTGACTTCTCCTCGTCGGTCGGCTGACCCGACGAGGCCCGCGGGTGGTGCCCCTCCCGCGGCTCCGCGTGTGGAGCCCGAATAGTCGACTCCGGGTTTCCCTCCCTTTCCGGGACCCGGGGCGACTCCCGCCCAGCTTCGTACGTTCTACGAGGCGATGCATGCCATCTTTGAGTGGCCCGAACCCGCCGGCACGCCTTCGGGCCCCGCGGACTCGGCTGGGGGGCCGTGACCTTCATTGCCGGCGGCTCCGTCCCCGGCGCTGCAGGCCCCCCGTGGATCCAGGCCTGGATCCGGATCGGCGCCGGTTGACCTTATAAGACCTTCACCGGCGCCGCTTCTGACGGCACCACTACCGCGCCCGGCGCCGGCCGGCCTCGTCCCCGACCTCCTTCTGGGTGAAGACACGGAGCCGGGCCGACGTCGACCGACGCCGGATCCGGCGCCGGGCGGGGTTTTTGTGCCCCTGTTCACTCCTGGAGTCCCTTTTAGGCCAGATTGGCACCCAGAGGACGAGGAGGAGGAGGATTGGGAGGGGTCAGGTGACCCTTTAACGGAACAGCTTGAACAGGACTGGAGAGAGGACCTGGGGGATGCCAGTGGTTTGGACACCTCGCCAGACCTTGGCATGCTGTCTCCTCCTACCGTGGCTACGGAGGAGGGAGCGTCTTACGCAGTGGTGTTGTGTAGGGCGGCCGAGGCTCTTAACTTCGAGCTTCCTACGGTGGCAGTCAGGAGTAACCTCTGACAGAGGTACTTCAACCGGCAGCGAGCTCTTCGGAGCCCCTGCTGCCTTTCTAATGAAGCTATCTCAGATATCCTTTTGGGCACTTGGTCCAAGCCCACCACAGGGGCTCCTGTGGATAGGATGATTGCCCGACGCCACCGCCCGGCTCCGGGCGACCCCTTGTTCCTTTCCCAACACCCTTACCCTGAGAGCTTGGTGGTCCAAGCCTCGACGTCCCAGAGCGCCTTCCCTACCGCACCCCCGGATGGGGAATCCAAGAAGCTGGATCACCTTGGGAAGAAGTTGTTTTCTTCCTCCAGCTTAGGGCTGCGGTCGGTGAACACCGCATGCCTCTTGGGGTGTTATTCCCACTCTGTGTGGGACTCGGTGGCGCAAGTGCTGCCCCAGTGTCCGGAGGAGGCCCGGACCGTGCTCTCCCGTGCTGTTGCTGAAGGGAGAGACGCAGCTAAGTTCGCCATTCGCTGTGGGCTGGATACCGCCGACTCACTGAGCAGAACGATTTCCACGTCGGTGGCAATCAGACACCACGCCTGGTTGAGGACGACTGGCTTTTCGGGGGATGTCCAGAACACCCTGATAGGCATGCCTTTTGATGGCCGTTGCCTGTTCGGCGACAAGGCGGACAGTGCATTGACGCGTTTCAAGGACTCGCGGGCTATGGTCAAGTCCTTGGGTCTTTCCACCCTACGTCCTGCACAGTCTGCTTTTCGCCCCTTTCGTGGTCACGGAAGGGGTGCCCCACCACGTTCCCTTAAGGGCCATAGGCCGGCGCAAAACTTTCCATCCCAGCGCGGCCGGGGACGTGGGAACCAACGCCGTGGTTCTGGGGGCCAGCGGGCGGGCCAGTCCACCTCCACCCCCTCCGCCGCAGCCTCCAAACCCTCCTAGTCCGACATTTCAGGGCCACCAAACACCAGTGGGCGGCAGGATTTGCAATGACCTCCCCCACTGGTGCAACATCACGTCGGACAGGTGGGTTTTGCAAATCGTCCGAAGGGGCTACTCCCTCCCCTTCGAGACGACCCCTCCCTCCGTGCCACCCAAGTACCATCGCATATCGGAGGATCACCTGTCCCTTCTCCAGCAGGAAGTTACGGCTCTCTTGGCCAAGGGAGCAATCGAGCGCATTCCTGTCCCAGAAATAGGTCGTGGTTGTTATTCCCACTACTTTCTGGTGCCCAAGAAGGACAAAGGCCTGCATCCTATTTTGGATCTCAGGAACGTCAACCGCTTCCTCAGGAAGGAGAAGTTCAAACTGTTGACCCTGGCTCAGGTCCTGTCTGCCCTCGACCCTGGAGACTGGATGGTAGCGTTGGACTTGCAGGACGCTTATTTTCACATCCCCGTCCTGCCGGCCCACCGGCGTTATCTGCGGTTCACGGTAGGCCACGAGCATTTTCAGTTCACTGTGCTCCCCTTTGGTCTTACCAGCGCCCCTCGGGTGTTCACGAAGGTGATGGCGGTGGTTGCAGCTCATCTGCGCAGATCAGGGGTTCCAGTCTTCCCCTATCTCGACGACTGGCTGTTGAAGGCGGGAAGGCGGGCTCGCCCCAGGCTGTCGTCTCCCACCTCCAGACTACGGCCGACCTCCTGCACTTGCTGGGGTTCTCCATCAATGCGCCGAAGTCGCACCTGATTCCCTCTCAGAAGCTCCTCTTCATCGGAGCGGTTCTGGACACAACCCAGTTTCGGGTTTATCCTTCCGAACAGCGGGTCCGGGATATTCGGGCTATGATTCCGATCTTTCAGCCTCTATCCCGGGCGTCAGTCAGGAAGACCTTGAGGCTGTTGGGACTCATGGCCGCCTGCATCCTGCTGGTCGATCATGCCAGATGGCATATGCGGGCTCTGCAGTGGGACTTGAAGTTCCAGTGGGCGCAGCATCAGGGGAACCTGTCCGATTGCGTCCAGATCTCGGAGGGCACTGCACGACAATTGCAGTGGTGGCTCACGAACCAGGATTGGGTCAACGGCAGATCCCTCTCCCTTCCCCAACCAGAACACACTGGTGACAGATGCATCCCTTCTGGGATGGGGTGGCCACATGGGAGAGGAGGAGATCAGAGGCCTCTGGTCTCCGGCGGAGTCCGTGCTCCATATCAACCTCCTGGAGCTTCGGGCGATCCGTCTTGCACTCAAGGCATTCCTTCCCTCTGTCCGGGGAAGAGTAGTGCAGGTGTTCACGGACAACACCACCGCCATGTGGTACTGCAACAAACCGGGCAGGGTGGGGTCGTGGACCCTATGTCAAGAGGCTCTGCGTCTCTGGACATGGCTGGAACATCAGGGCATATCTCTGGTGGTTCAACACCTGGCAGGTTCCCTGAACGCCAGGGCGGACTAGCTCAGCCGCAGGTGCATGATGGATCACGAATGGCGTCTTCACTCGGAGGTGGCGCAAGGACTCTTTCTACAGTGGGGAGAGCCTTGGTTAGATCTGTTCGCCACCGAAGAGAATACGCAATGTCAGCAATTCTGCGCGTTGTAATTTCCAAGGCGGCACTCGCTAGGCGACGCTTTTCGTCGCGAGTGGAGTTGCGGTCTTCTGTACGCCTTTCCGCCTATACCACTTCTGCCCAGAGTGCTGAAGAAGATCAAGTGCGACCGGGCCCAAGTCATTCTTGTGGCTCCGGATTGGGCACGAAGAGTATGGTATCCCGAGCTACTCAGTATGGCCATCGATCCTCCGAGTCGTCTGCCTCTTCGGGAGGATCTTTTGTCGCAGCAGCAGGAGACGGACCTCCACCCGAACCTGTCCAGCCTCCACCTCCTTGCATGGAGATTGAGCGGCGGCAACTGACGTTATTTGACCTGCCTCCCGAAGTCTGTGATGTCATCTTGGCAGCCAGGCGTCCCTCCACTAAGACGGTATACGCCTGTAGATGGAACAAATTTGTGGCATGGTGCACAGCAAAGGCTGTGGATCCCCTTTCTGCCCCTCTTTCTGAGGTTCTCTTATTCCTTCTTTCTTTGGCCCAGCAGGGTTCTGCCCTGGGCACTCTAAAGGGCTATCTTTCGGCCATTTCTGCCTTTCTCAGGCTTCCTGATCAGCCTTCTCTTTTCAAGTCCCCTGTTGTTAATCGTTTCCTGAAAGGCATAACGCATCTCTTTCCTCCGGTTCCTTTCGTTATACCTCAGTGGGAATTGAACCTGGTCTTAACTTTTTTAATGTGTGCTCCCTTTGAGCCACTTCACAACTGTCCTCTGCGTCTCTTGACGCTTAAGACTGCTTTCCTGGTGGCCCTTACTTCTGCTAGGAGAGTGAGTGAGCTCCAGGCTCTTTCTTCTAAGCCTCCATTTCTGGCTATGCATCCGGACAAAGTGGTCCTACGCACTCGTCCGTCCTTTCTTCCAAAGGTGGTTACATCTTTTCATATTGGCCAAACCATCACTTTGCCCACCTTCTTTCTGGATCCGCATCCTTCGAGAGAGGAAGAGAGGCTCCACCGTCTGGACCCAAAACATGCGCTCTCCTTCTACCTAGACCGCACAAAACAGTTCCGGGTGGATGACCAACTCTTTGTTGGCTACGTGGGCGCCAAGAAAGGTTGGGCTGTACACAAGCGGACCATCTCCAGGTGGGTCGTCTTGTGTATCAAGGACTGTTACTCTTTGGCTAAAAAGGAGCCTCCAGTTGGGTGCCCGCCCACTCTACCAAGGCGACGGCAGCCACCACTGCTTTGGGACGGGGGAGTTCCTCTAAGCGACATCTGTCAGGCAGCTACATGGGCATCGCTGCACACGTTTACCAAGCACTACTGCCTGGACAGCCAAGTCCGGAGAGACGGCCTCTTTGGCCGTTCTGTTCTCCAGGATTTTCTGGTGTGATCTTGGTTTGCAGCCCCACCACCGGGGTTGGTATTGCTGGGGTATCTATTCTAAGGTAAGGAATCTATCACTAACGTGTTTCTTTCAGATGCACAAGTTACTTACCTTCGGTAACAATATATCTGTAAGAAACATTAGTTAGTGATAGATTCCTTACCGTCCCACCCATCCTCCCCGTTCTGCGAACTGATTTCTAGGGTTAAGGACATCCCTTCATGGCCCTAGTTTTGTGCACCGGTGGTCAGTATCTTGCATGGCTCTGTGTTTCTGGCGCGGAAAGTCGTGTACAGAACTGACGTCAGCGCGCAAGGGCGGCGTCTAAGTAGCTGCCGCGACGTCATCCCGGCGACCACGACGCCGACGACAGACGCGGAGCCGACCGACGCCACCTTCCGACGCGCAGAGGTACTGCTAACGAAAACTTTCCGGATCCAGTCTGACGCCTGGGGGTAATTCTAAGGTAAGGAATCTATCACTAACTAATGTTTCTTACAGATATATCGTTACCGAAGGTAAGTAACTTATGCTTTAAAATCAGCTGTGCATTCCTGCATCATGGGATGCGCCAAGACCAAACTAATTAACGCCCGTAGCGGTCTTGGCCAGCCCACCCCTTTTTCAACTGCTTACCGACTTTGCTCTAACAGGCTCAGGTACTGTGTTATTTTTCCTGCTTTTTAACTCTCTCGCTGCCTGAGCATTATATATTTACAATGGTGAAGTGGAAACTAGGAAGCAGCAAAGTGAACCCTTGTATTTCAGTGAGAAGCTCGTCCTTGGAGGGATTTTTTTTCGAGCCCTGGAGGACATTAATAAGGAGATTCAATGACCTGAACTCTCTCTCTCTTCCGCGGCCATTGTGTCCCTGGGGTTGTCAGGTGCAGGCAGCCCTTGGAGCTCTATTGTGAGGCAGGTGCCTGCTCCTGATGGGGAAGACCCAGTGAAAATGGTCAGGTGGTATCCACCTCTGTTTCCCCTATTAGTTCACCTATGGCAGATGCAGCACCTTCGGCCAAAAGGAAACAAACATTGGCATAGCCAATAGGTCTCGCTTTTGGGACCTTATAAGTATTTAGTTATGCAGCACAATATCCTTGGTCCAACAACATCAACCGTTGCATGGCTAAACACTTATAAGGTCCCAAAGGCGAGACCTATTGGCTATGCCAATGCTTGTTATGGATGGTAACTGAGCTGTTGTGTTTGGGTCGGCAGTGAACAAGTGTTCGCACATGTGTGCTTGGGTGTGTGGGCGTCGATGTGTGTGCATCCTTTGTTTAGTCCTCATAATCTTTTTAGAGACCGTATCTCGGTGTATAGTTGGGTTTGCATGTTGGAAGTAGCCGTAGTCAGGGCGTTATACACATTTGTTGTTCATGGCAACCATGCATGGCTTTGCTATGCAGCTGTGCGAGGCTGTTCCTATAAATGTGGTCGGGTATGTCTTGAGTGTTTCAGCTTTTGAACCCTAGGCCACACCTGTCTCTGGGCTCGTTAGACAATGATGAGTGTGCTTGTGTGCAGTGCATTATCAGTTCGATTTTAAGCCACAAAGTTTTTTGTTTGTATTTATTGCCCAATCTCTTTCGCATGGCGTTCTTTCATATTAAACTGTTGTTTTTTCAGGGCGCAGCTGAGTTGCTTCGCACATTTCCCTCTTACCAAGTGTGTCGGTGTTTCCGAATGGCACCATTTTATAAATACTGAAGGAAATAAGTAGAGGCATGGTCGGGTATGTGAGCGAAAGGCCCTCGTCGCGACAGGATGAAGTTATTTTGGCTGTTTTAATATCGTAGGTTCAGTCAGTGGCTTTGCACGCGGATAGTTTTCTGACGCTCTCCGGGCCACTGTGCCTTTTACAAGACGTGCGCGGATGTGTGCACGGGTCTCCGCGAGCGCATGAGGCCAGTCCAAGGATTTGCAACCCTCACACATCATCTGCTTCTACATCAAAGCCTGTCGGTGATTTTCAGGGCGCAATGAGCCAGATGGTGCAGAGCCAGAAACTGTTCACCCGCGGTGGGGGAAACTGCACGCCTATTGAACTTCATTTCACCACCGCACGACAGGCACTTCTTCAAAGAGCTCTGCTTCCTGCGGGCGACTGAAATGTATATACGATGATTAAAAAGTCTCCTTGTCTCACAGCAAACCTTTACAGGACAGAGTTAGACCACATTTATTAAATAAAAAGAAAAAGAGGGTGACAACGAACACATTAATAAACAGAGCCACGAGACAGAAAGACATAGGAAGGAAAAACGAACAAGTTTCGCTTTCCTGTCAAAGGGCGGGGGCCCAGAGCTGGAAACAGGGCGCCTGAGAGGGAGGGCGAGGGTGAGACAGGCAGGGGAGAGAGAGTAGAGAAATGTAAACAAGCGCGCGCAGCCACGCTAATTAGAAACAGATGGCCCCTGCGCGCCGCTGCTCGCTCCCGCAAGGTGGATGCCACCACACGCACGAGTGTTAGAAAAGTGCAGACCGATTCCAAAAGGTCATCTGGCTCGACCTAAAAAGGGACATCTGAGCTACAAATAGCATGCCATCAGACACCTCTACCCCGGTTTTATCTCCGTCCGGACGTGGAGTTGATCTGGAAATCTAAAGTTGGAGATTGTCAACAAAACCAGTGAGCAAATTAAGGTTACTCTGGACAACTGTCTTCATCCTTTTATTTCCCGTTTGGATAGAATTGAATCTTATTTGGAAGACAACCATTATTCCCATGATCAAGGTGGAGCAAAGGTGGTCCCTTTGGTTGAGAGACACAGCAAAATTCCCTCTCCTTATATCCCTATCCCCACCCCTGCCTCTAACAATAATAGGGTGTTTGTGGGATTCTGTTCTAGCGGGATCTGTCATCTCTAAGAATATTGTGAGGCTTGATCAACCCTCTGTGCTAGGTGAATTCCAGGGCCCTATATTAGTCCCAGCCGCTCCTGATATTAAAGGAGACTCTGTGGGTGGCATTGCAACTACTTTGTTTTGTCACTATTCCCCGGCAGCCTGTCCTTTTGTTTTGGTTTTGGCAAACGTTCTGGAAGCTCATAGGCAACAAGCCTGAAACTACGAAGCAGCTAATGAATAAAGATAATCACTGGCAGCACAGGATACTGATAATAGAGTGCGGGTGTTCAATGAAGCTCTGTTTGCACGCATGGTACATTGGGTGGACCTTATGGTAAAGGAATTTGAGGGTGATTACGTCATTGTGAATTTAAAAAAAACATGATTTGTGGAGTCCTTGCTGCAAATGTGTTCTTCTCTGGAATGCCTCGAAAGGTTCTGCAAAAGTCCTTTCTATGGTGTTTCTGTATAGGTGTCTGGGTGCTGTCAGTCCCTCATCTGTGCCTGGGGCTCGTCCTGTGTGTGTTTTCGTTCTTCGTCTGAGCGGGCAGTTCTGCCCCTTAATCTAAATCGCTTCTCAATACTTTTGAGCGTGTAGGAGTATGATTGACTGGGGTCTCAGTTTGAGGGAAACCCTGATGGTTATGAGGGTGAATCTCACGCTGTAGCGGCTACGCTGCAACCTGTGCCTTATATGGTAACTCCCACAGGCCCCATTAATTCTGGAGGGGGATGAGGGGGATGAAGAGTATTAAAGTTCCTGGGTTGGAATATTGCTGGTGTGGCCAATAAAATGATAAATGATTGTTGGAGGGATTTTGTCAGGGAGATTGATATAGTTTTACTTCAAGAGACCCGGTCCACTTATGTGTTTTTTTGCGGTGCCTATACCCGTTTATAGCCACTGTTCCTTCACCGGCTGGACGTGCGCAAGCAGGGCTCACTACCTGGTTTAGAACTACACCGGTGTGTTGTATAAAAGTATTAAATACCGGTTCCAACCTGATACAGGCGTTTAATTTGATGTGGGATAGTATATTTGATTTATTTATTATTAATTGTTAAAATGATAATTTTACGTGTGTCTCTAATCCCAATTTCTTGCTGCTTTTTTACTTCTTTGACAGTGTTTTGAACAGATCTCAAATGATGAATACAGGGTTAAATGTGGTACAAGCTGGGGATTTTAATGCCAAACTTGTTAATGGCCCGACTATCTTTGATGAAAGCCTGAGTTTGAGGGAGAAGAGTGGGGCCCCTGCTCCTCAGGGACACGATCACTGGGGTTGTTGTCTGTCCCTCTACATTTCCAGGTATGATTTGTGTAATGCAATGGGCCTCACAGATGTTTCACATTCCAACATCCCTACTTATATTTCTGGTGAACACTAGTCAGTGATTGATTATATATTTGGTTTTAGACGCATGGTGCCACGGATTATTGGTTGAGCGTGTTTAGTGACCACAATCCCCTAACTCTTGTGATGGCATCCCCAGTTGAGAACTAGGCTGCTTCAAAGGAAGTCGGGGGTAATCTGGAGATAAAAGACAAGGGCAGAAGGTTAGTTTGGAAGAAGGTCAACATGGCCGGGAGTCTGTCTAGTTTATGTACAGCGCATCTGCCACTTATTGACAGCTGCTTAACACTCAATTTAGAGTCTATGCAGTTGGTTGCGTTATATGAAAAATTTGGCCAAGTTATTAGAGATCTTTTAAAGAAACTAGGCAGACATCAGATGGTAGGGCCCCATTCATGGGTTGACAGTAGCTGTAGAAGAGCCTGCGTCCAACTCCATAGGGCCCTTCAGGATGACCCTAGGGATCATGCTGTTGTCTCCAAGTGCAGGAAGGATCAAAAGTACACTCTGAAGAAAAAGGAATTTAGAACTTCAGTGTGACGCCTGGAATAATTTAATTTGCGCCTGTAGAATGAGATATGCTAAGTTATTTGGCACACTGCCAATAATCTGACATGGGTGAAAGATGGCCAAAGAGCACTAGATGTTAATATCAATTCAGATCAGTGGGTTAGTCATTTTAGTAAGGTTTATATCTCTGGTGTATCTAATAATGCGCCCTGCGCACTTGTCCCCTCCCCTTTTCCACTAAATCTTGAATTTTCTCTGGCTGAAGTGATTGAGCCATAGTTATTAGCCCTGTTAATTAAACATCTGGGCCTGATGTTTTCCTAATGGACCTTTATAAATTTACCGTAGACTTTTGGGCCCCCCTTATCAATAAGTTTGTTAACTAGGCCTGTGAAACTGGCTTGCCACAGTCCTGGAAAACAGCTGTCATTGTGCCAGTTTTTAAAATGGGGAAGCGGAGTGACTGTAGGTGTTACCGGACGATGTCTCAGATGATTGCTCCTCGTGTGGGCTGGCGCTGCAATGCCCCATGGGCCCCACAAGAGGGCTCTTTGTCGGAGATCTTTACTTGTATCAGCGGTTACTGTGCATGTGGGTGTGTGGAGTACAATGTGTAAGGTGGAGAGTGTGATCTTAAAACACTGTGTTGTAGTGAACTATCGTGGTTTCACACAGACCTGAATAGTGAAACCACGATAGTTCACTACAACACACTCACTGAGTAGTGGCATATCATAACCTTGCGCACACTACTGCATCTTAGTTTTTAACCTTACCGAAGAGTCTCTGAATAAAATTGTATCTCCTTTAGGTAATTTTAAGATCACACTCTCCATCTTACACATTATACCCCACACACCCGCATGCACTGTCACGGCTGATACAAGAAAAGATCTCCAGCAAAGAGCCCCCTCGCGGGGCCCGTGAGGCATTGCAGTGCCGGCCCCACAAGGAGCAAAACGCCCGATGATGAAGCATGACACCCACATGGGTGTGTGAGGGCAATACTTCCAAATTAGGAAGATCCCCCTGGAACCATATATTCCAACCACACCTTTCTTTAACGTTTTCTATACCCTCTTCACATAGGAACAAGTACCCACACTGATTAGAAGTGTACATCATACAACATGATATCATTTTCACGATTACTTTGCAACACTGCATATTTGCATCCTCTGAATTAACATTTATGCTCATTAAGTACTCCACCTCGGTGGGTATCGCACACAAAATTAAACCATTTTCCACATTGGATCAAAAACAAAGACAACACCCTTGCAAATACACACTATACATGGCGTAGCGTGCTACTCATGTAGGCAAGCACTTCAGTGCCCCACATGTGGAACTAGTTCTGTATAAATGTTGTATTACAGTTGTCTGTTTCTGACGATGCCCCAGTCTACTGTAGCCCATAGATGCAGGGGGATTGTAATTGTTTATGGGCAATCCAAGCAACTCCAAAAAAAATAAAAAAAGAAGTTGCCCATCAGTTCATCAATTTTTGGCATTATTGAAAGGTTTTTTTTTTGTACATGACTTACATTTCCACTAAGCAGGTGCATACCCTCCCATGGGCAAATAGACCATAGGAAATACAAGTGGTATTGACCATATTCAATCAATAAGGCCCGCTCAATGACAATAAAGCAATGGCCAGTGTAGGACTTAACACAGTAAATAATTTTAGAGAATGAATGAGCATCGGCGGATCTGAGTAACCGCACCTCCCTGCTTTATTCCTTTTCTTGTTTAAGAAATTGTAATGGATAGTATGATTGGGTGTGCACATACAGCTCCTGCACCTGCCGTTGTTGGATGCCAGCTGCCAAGCAGAGAGAAAACTGTGAAAATAGTGGAGCGGTGCACTACCAAAGAGTTTTCAATAAATCCAAATGTTCATTTTGTATAGTGGTTTATCAATCCTTTATTTTCAATATCAAAATGTGCAAATTCCAGCCAACGCGTTTCGTTCATACATAAAATGAACTTCTTCAGGGCAAATGGTGATGTGAAGAAGACGCAGGAACACAGAGGCAATGAAGAGCCCTTGATCTGAGAAAAAGATCGGTCGGCACGATAATAACAGGGCTGTGTCCCCAGAGATACAACCATCAGGCACTTATCATGGTAGCCTTTAAAATTTAAATACTTGTGCGTCGACAGCAGGAATTTGAAATATCTCAGATCAAGGGCTCTTCATTGCCTCTGTGTTCCTGCGTCTTTTTCACATCACCATTTGCCCTGAAGAAGTTCATTTTATGTATGAACGAAACGCGTTGGCTGGAATTTGCACATTTTGATATTGAAAATAAAGGATTGATAAACCACTATACAAAATGAACATTTGGATTTATTGAAGAAAACTCTTTGGTAGTGCACCGCTCCACTATTTTCACAGTAAATAATTTTGTTGCACATTTCAAAAATGCAACTGCGCAACCATATGCTGTGCCTTCTACTGGCACACAGAGGCTAAATGGGCGTGGCTTCTCTGGGCCTCATTTCCCTGCGAATTGTTTGAGGTAGCCTTTCTCATGCTGGTCCTAATAAACACGTAGAGCTTGAAAAGAGGAGCATAATACATACCATTTGTATTTGAATCGGGCCATATGCTCAGAGTAAATGGGAAGGTCTGCTGTACTCCGCATCTCCAAATTGACACCATGCCTCCGTTTGTCAGACTCCGGCAAAAAACTGCATTGCCTACTCCGCTTCGGCCTGGAAGGCCTGCTTCGTGGGCCTGTCTCAGGCTTTTCTCATGCTTTTCTACTTCGAGATTTATAAATAAATCTCTCAAGGGAACTTGTGCTATCTAATCATATGTAGCATAACATGTTAAGCTTTCTTGACCTCACAGCAGATTTAGGGAAAATAGCAAATGTGATGGGCAGACAGTAAAGTAGTCTGCTTGGATGAGAGGGAAGATGGCGACCTTTTACTGTCCTTAAAGGTGTAGGAATTCTTCAGGCTTCTTATCCTCAATATTATGTTCATGTGGAGATGTGGAATGTTAAATATGTCTCTTGGTTTCCTTTACAAAGCAAAATAGTTAATTGCCGTAGTTCTGTGTTGTTTTGTTCAATAAATAAGGTAAGGGTTGCATAAAATATAAATATATTTTTTTAGTCTCTTGAAGTTTTTTTATTGTTCAATTTAAACCTTGGAAATAAAAATGATTGTATAATTGAGGTAGATAGCTCGATTTCCTGTTAACATAAAAGCTACTTTTTCCTGAGCGGTACTGTGGTATTTTTCGTGCTCACAAAAGAGCAGTCAGAATGATGAATAAGAAGTGCAGCGCCTTCCCATGGTGACTCCAGGCACCCAGACTGCTTAGTCGGCATTCTGTTCTTCAAGCAGCCTGAAATGGTCAGCCCTCCATACAATAGAGTGACTGATACGAGTTACCAGTCCCATCATTACTTTACTTCTTTAATAAGACCTATATCAAGTATTTGTTTATGGAAGAGCAAGTGGGTGATTATAGCATCCAGTTAGGTACAACACAGCCATTGGGTTGTGTGGGAACCATCAAACTCCTTCCAAGTAAAACTCAGTATAGTCGGTGCCAAAATTTAGCATTTTGTTTAGTCCTGCTTGAGGATAAAAGGCCCCTAACACCTTGGCATGTCCATGATTGAATAGTCTGCCTCGAAATCGACTCTGCTGATTTCAGGAATGAGAGTCCCTGTGCATACAGAACATAATGAGTGAGAAAATCCAAAGCTCTAAGTGACAGGCTGTGTTATACATGTTGGTGCTGTTCAATCTTTATTCAGTAAAACTAAGAAGTACATTTACATTGACAAGCCTTTCTAAATGTTTTACTTTTTCTGGCCCATAGTGAGCCATTTGCAGAGTTCTAGTGGTCTAAGGCAGACAAAGTTTCTACTCAGTGATATTCCTAGTCCAAACTTCTCTGGGGACGCTCATTCTTTGATGAGCCTCAAGGCACCCAACATGTTTCCAGAGTTATGGTCATTCAAGATGATCACGACTCAGCAAATGTTTGAGTCAATTCAAGTAATTTGCTGTAGACTCTAAGGATACCAACTTTCCTATTCATGTTCATAACAACCGGTGTTACAGGTCTGCAGCGGGAACGTTTGATCCACACTCTCCCCCAATTACAGGACATTGGCTTACTTAGTCTTTAAAAAATGTTTTCAGAACTCTTGTGGGGCTTCTGCATAGATCCTTTCCCCTTGAACAACTTGTAGATTGTGGCAGAATGCATTATTCCGGGTTGTGGTCAACTGTTCCAAATCCTAATCGGCCTAGAGAGAGACGGTGCTGGAAGCCTAAGATCGTCTACATACAAAGCCCCTAGTACACCAAGTGCTTCATCATTTGGATGTGTGCGTCTGGGGGCTACAAAAACAGATTCTCATTTCTCCAGTGATTAAGTCTGCAGTGGAATGGTGGTTGATTTCATACCATCTTTCATGTGGGGGCCTTCTGGAGCCTAAAGTCCCAGCAGTTCAGACAATGGAGGTCTACAAGCAGGAGCGGGGCATTTGGTTACCATGCTATTAAAGGATTATGATCCTCTGAGGAGGTATGAATGAATATTAATCTTATAAATCGCGAACTTTGCCCAAAGGCGTCAAGGCGCTGCGGAAGGGGCCAGCAGTCGAGGTACGTGGAGGGCTCGCAGTGGTTAGATGGTAAAGAGCCAAGTCTTCAAGGCCTTGCGGAAGAGAGAGTGAGACTCTTGTCCAGAGATTGAGCGAGGGAGAGAATTCCAGAGCTTAGCAGCAGCAACGGAGAAAGCTCCCCCCCATCCCCCCCATCTGGCTCTCCTAAACCTAGGAACTACCAACCATTTTTTACAGGCAGATCTCAACTGCCTGGTGGGAAGATATCGTTGAAAGAGCCTTTTAATACCTTCCAAGCCTAGATTATAAAATGCCTTGTGGGTGGGGCAAAGGGCTTTAAATAGAATTCTTCGGCTTAGAGGAAGCCAGTGCAGCTTACTAATAGACGCCGAGACTGAGTGGGATTTGGGAAGGCCCATCACCAGCCTGGCTGCTGCATTCTGCACCAGCTGTAGTCGGTGGATGAGTCCCTTATTGATGTCCAGATAAAGGGCATTGCAATAATCCAATCTGGAAAGCACTAGGGCAACAACTGCCTGCTTTCGGGAGGAAAAGGAAAGAAATTGAGAAATCTTCCTAAGGACCCTGATGATTCCAAAACAGGTGGACACCGTTCTGTTAATCTGAGGGCCCAGGGAGAGGGAGTTGTCAACTATGACACCAACATATTTTGATAAGGAACCTGGGCAGGGGCATGAACCAAGCATATCTGGCCACCAGGCCTGGGACCATATAGACTGTTGGTTTCCAAAGACCCGGACCTCCGTTTTATCACCATTAAGTCTAAGGTAATTCTCTACCATCCAGGAACCACTGCCTGCATGCAAATTTTAAAATTGGTTGCGGATGCTTCTATGCTGTTAGTAATAGACAGCATCATTTGGGTGTCATCGGCATAGGACAGCACCTCCAGCCCAAAGGATCTAACGACCTTGGCTAGGGGGGCAACATAAATGTTAAAAAGAGTCGGACTCAATGAGGAGCCCTGAGGGACTCCACAAAACATATGGTTAGCGTCCGAGTAAAATGGATCCATTTTTACTATTTGTGACCGGTCAGTAAGGACTGAGGTAAACAACTTCAGGGCAGCGCCCATGACCCCAATTTCCTTAAGCCGGTCCACCAATCTCAAAGGAGATATGGTATCAAAGGCCGCCGTTAGGTCTAGAAGAATCAATAGCGTGGTGCGCCCAGCATCGACCTGAGTTCGAATGTTATTGGTTACAGAAGTTAACGCAGTCTCAATGCTGTGGCCATTTCTAAAGCCATGCTGAGAGCCATCAAGCAAATGGTGTTCATCCAAATAGGAGCTAAGATGGGAATTAAGATGTTTCTCCAAGATTTTTGCTGGGACTGGTAACAAAGAGATGGGTCGATAATTTTGTATTTATTTTATTTTATTTATTTATTTAAAAGGTTTTATATAGCGCTGGCTAGACCCGGAGGTATCAGATCGCTTTACATGAGTATCAGACCATAGTTGCAGGTTACATCGTTACAAAGGTTACACAGTTATTAGAGCATGGCAACAAAGTTACATGATTAGGTCGAGACAAACAATAAGGACCAATACGTAAGGGAAAAAGGCAAGGGGAGAGATTCAGGGGAGAGGGGGTAGGAGCAGGGGAAGTAGACAGAGAATGAAGGAGGGAAAGAGAAGGGGAGGGTGAGAGACACAGCATGAAAAGAGGAGGGGGAGGGTGACGGGGACACAAACCGGTAGACGAGTCAAAGCTGCGTCCAATGTCCAGTAAGTAGTGATCCAAGGGGAAGTGGTATCATTCCCCCATCTCCGTTGCGAGAGGCTCCCTTTACGCAGTGGACTCTCTCAGAGGGGTCTCTGAGACTCCAAGGCCTACCTACTGGATCCTTCCCCAACAAGGGGAGAGGGAGTGCTTTGGCAAGGGGCGTCATACCATACCTCAACTGTGAGTGGCTCCCTTGGCGCTGTGGACTCTCTCAGAGGGTTCACTGAGACTCCAGCGTATAAATATTGGATCTTTCCCCAACAAGGGGAGAAGGAGTGCTTAGTCAAAGGGCACAAGGGACATGGGGATAGGCGGCGTAGCAGGCAAGGGGAGAGATTCAGGGGAGAGGGGATAGGAGCAGAGGAAGTAGACAAAGAATGAATCCAGAAGGATCCAGAGAGGCCTTTTTTAAGAGAGGTTTGACTACTGCAGTCTTCCAAGAAATGGGGTACTGCCCAGATGAAATAACTACATTAAGTGTAGAGGTAAGGTGAGGGACAATTACCTCCCTTCCTAATTTCATGATCTTCAAGGGGCAGGACTCCAGCGGGAAACCAGAGGTAATTCCTCCTAACAGGTGATCCATATGCTCCTGCAATAGAGGGTCGAAAGGTGGATAAGTTGACCGCCGCCAGGAGTGTTGCGGGGGCATTAAGAGGAAAGTGGGGCGTAACGGGGCCTGTTTTGGAAGCCTCAGAGTTGAGGATTTCCAAAGAGGAATATATTTCCAAAATCTTAGAATGGAAAAAGCTGGCCATTCTGTCGCAAAGATCCTGGGAGCTATCAGTGTGAGCAGAGACTGAAGGGGAGGAGAGAGACTTAATTACATTAAAAAGTTCCCTAGAGGATCTGAGGGATTCTGTCAGTCTAGAGTAGACGATACTTTTTCCTCTTTAATAGCGATTTTATATTCCCCTAATCTTTGTTTGTGAATATCTCTTTCAGCAGGATTAAGATCTCGGCGCCAGATCATTTCTTGATGGCGGCAAGATTGTCTTAGTTTCCTCAGCCTCTCTAAAAACCAAGGGGCAGAGGGCTTTTTTCTGGCCACATAATGCTCTTGAAGGGGGGCTAAGAGGTCAATAGCTGTTAGTAGCCAATCGGAAAGCTCTGTGGAGGCCAAATTAGTGTCAGAGTGATAGAGCCATTGATGATTATTAAGCGTATTGAGGAGGGCTTCCTTACTAATAAGGCTAAGGATCCTCTTTTTCTCCTTTCTATTCTTATTATTTGGCGCTGTATGAGATAACAGGATCTAGAAGGAGAAAGGAATGGTGCAATGATCTGACCAGGAGAGCTGAATGGGATCCTTTACCATAATCCGGGAATCATTTGAGAAAATACCATCTAGTATATGTCCCGCCTTATGGGTAGGGCTCTTTACCAATTGAGAGAGGCCACAACAATTCATGGTTTCTAAGAGGATTTGAGTTTCTTTACATAGAGTCCTATCCAGATGGAAATTAAAATCGCCCAAAAGTGTTAGGTTGGGTTTCGCCAAGTATGGTTCTATGCAATTGCTAAAATCCTGGCTAAATGACGCTCTCGGCCCAGGAGGACAGTAGATCACGATTCCAATGAAGCTTTCAGTCGGGCGTATTTTCAATGAAAAGTATAGCACCTGATAGGGATCAGAGGGAGTCGTGAGCGACTCAGTATGGCATAAATAAGAATCCTTATACAGGATGCCCAGTCCCCCCACCCATTCTCCCTACCCTGTCGAGTCTAGATAAGGCATATCCCGAAGGGATTGCCTCTACCAGGTCAGGACCGGAGCAGTCCCTGGCCCAGGTTTCTGTAATGAAAACCCAGTCCTGCATGCGAAGAGATACAAAGTCCCAGAATTCTACTTTGTTTTTAATGAGGGATCTTGCATTAATAAGATAGCCCAGAAAGGAGTTATCAGGGGGAGAGAAAAGGAGAGAATGATTCTCTGTGGTGATATTACCGGCATTAACCTAAGGAATCTGAAAGTTACAGGAAGGGCAAGCATATGCCTGACTAGCTGTGTCACCTTCCATGTTCATATGCTGGCAATGTAAATCTCCATGCCTCTGTAGACCAAAAAGCTGGTCTTTAGAGTAGATACAGGGCTTTTTCGGATCTGCTGAAAAAAGGCCAGGGTTCCTGGCGCAGTCTGAGCGCGGACGGGTGCGCCAGCTGCGCGCCCCCATGCGCGCGTCCACTGCGCGTCCGGCCCAGCATGCCCTGAAATAGGCTGGGCCGGAAAAGGCTAGTGCGGGAACCCCCCTCTGAAGGGACACCACCCGGAAGTAGGTATGAGGAGTAATAGAGATACTCACTTCCCTCCGCAACAATCGGCAAAGCCGCGGCGGACCGGGGAAGTGAGGAGAGCCCTAAATGAAGCCCCAGAAGTAAAGGGTCCAGAAACAAGATAAAAGTGCTTAAAAAACAACTAAAAACAATTAAAAGGTGAGCAGCGCTTAAAAATTCAGCAATGCGAGCAGCGTTCAATAGAATATGTCAGCATTTCGGTACCTGAGTGAAGCGGCCATCCAACCGCTGCGCGTCAGACCCAGCATGCCCTGAAATAGGCTGGGCCGGTAAAGGCTAGTGCGGGAACCCCCCTCTGCAGGGACACCAACCCGAAATAGGTAGGAGGAGTAATAGAGATAGTCACTTCCCTCCACATCAATTGGCAAAGCCGCGGCGGACCGTGGAAGTGAGGAGAGCCCTAAATGAAGCCCCAGAAGTAAAGGGTCCAGAAACAAGATAAAAGTGCTTAAAAAACAAATTAAAAGGTGAGCAGCGCTTAAAAATTCAGCAATGCGAGCAGCGATCAATAGAATATGTCATCGTTTCAATACCTGACTGAAGCGGCCATCCAACCCGCTTCAGTATGGCAATCATTGAAATGGAGGAAACAGCTGGGGAGAGAAATCATCAAGCAACATATTGTTGAGTAATTTTTTGATCTTAGCTGAACTTGCCACTAAATTAAAAATACACTGATGTCACCCAGCTTGAGATGATGTCCAAGAAGTGTTAATGCCAAGACTGGCAGTGACTGACAATACTTGTTTAGAATACCCATCAAAATGAAATTATTTTGCAAACTATAGATGGATACATATAGAAAAGATTGACTGATACTACAAACAGGATATAGTTGCTTATCCTCTCCAGAACATGTGGAATGGCAAGGAAAGATATAGACAATGACTTTGGTGGAGCTTGGACCCCACTTTATTTTCAGTCGCCCACGGTTTCCAAATATAACTTAATACACAATGTATGCTTCATTGTTCATATCTCTCTTTTTAAAGAGGTTTCCTGCAAGGTCAAGCACAATCATAACTTCAGACAATATGTTCCAATTCTTAGTCCACCCCCCAAGACAAACAGTAACTCAGTGAGTAAGGCCTACCACTAATACTTTTATTGACCTATTTCATCTATTTATTTGTCTTGGCTCATGAAATCTATTCTATGCTTGTACAGTTACATAGGTCTTAGAATGATTAGCTATTCTCAGATAACCCTTCTCTGCAGTGCACCAAAGTTTTAGTCTTAATGGCAAACGTTTGTCTAGCTGCACTGCATCATCTGATACACACCACCCAATGGCTATCCTCTGCAACACACAACTACATATGGCATAAGTGTCTAAGGTCATGTTTATGTCCCTGTAGTTCATATTTAGTCTGAGAGGATATAAACCTCCTGCCTATGACATTTTGCACGGTTTTCGTTTATCTATGTGTTTATATGTAGGTACTTGTATAGCGCAAAACTGACTGGGAAGCAACAAAGCACTGAACATGGACAAGAGTCCAAGATGCAATATAATCGGGCAAGGGGCAGTTGGTGAAAGGAAGGGGACTAGCACCTAGAATGGTAGTGTAACTTGAATAGCTCAATGCAATGGGTGTTACATCCACTGACACTCTGGAAAGAGTTCAAAAGGAGAGTCTTACAAAATGTTAGTCGAAAAAAGTTCAGAGCTCTGACATTAGCTACAGCACTTTAATCATACTAGGCCCGAGATACAACGCTTTTATTATACCCAAGTCTAACATACGTTTGCAAAACATGAAGCAATTTAGGAATCACAAGTGCAGAGTATGAAGTAGATAATCCTTCCGCCATGGTGGAATTTCCACTATCGTATGGTCAAGTTAGTAGTAGAAAAGAGGGTGTTATGGGGAAGAGCTTTGAGCAGTGTAGAGGGAACAGACAAACTTATAAGCCTGGGGTTGAATGTAATGACTTCTTGTGGAGGAGGCAAGTGCTTTCCCAGAAAGGGATTTGGATAGAAGCACCTGCATATTTCATGTATTTTCATGGAGGGTGTAGAGGGAGGGGTTTATGTACTGTGTATTTCATTATAGTGATTTACAACTAATCCTTTGAGTTCCAGAGTAGCGTGCTACTTGCCGAAAAAGCGCTTCAACACCCCATCAGGGGTAGCAAGCGCTATATAAATGCAAACCTTTTTTCCCTCTTCTATCCCTCCACTATCCTTCTCAATCCAAATAACTGACTGACATATCCACCACTAAAATTACCTTCA
Source organism: Calotriton arnoldi (assembly GCA_963921515.1). Taxonomy (NCBI): domain Eukaryota; kingdom Metazoa; phylum Chordata; class Amphibia; order Caudata; family Salamandridae; genus Calotriton; species Calotriton arnoldi. The sequence continues at coordinate 175,209 of CAWUFW010003044.1, read as the reverse complement.
TATTTCACTGCACTAATTCACCACTAATCCTTTATGGGTTCTGGAGTAGCGTGCTACTCGCCGAAAAAGCGCTATGACGCCTCGTATGGGGTAGTAAGCTCTATCTAAATACAATTACAATACAATAGAATACAGAAGAATATATTTCTTGTCAAGAAAAAAGTTAAATGTGCAGATGTATATCACTGTATTAGTCCTTTGTGAGAAATACTAGTACCCCAGCAATTATGCGACTGTTATAGAATTTAAGCTGTAGCTCTGGGATTCTTTGTGAATCTACAAAACGTTAAAAATATAGTCCAGACGTAAGGGACTGTATGGGAGTAAATTTCCAAATGTTGTAAGTATAGCTATGCATCTCCCTCTCCTCTTCATCCTCAAGTTCTTCTTACAGATTTGGTCACTTATATAATGTTTGACTTCTTTTGGTAACATAGACAAAAATTAATTGTGAGCTCTCACAATGTGATTCATCTGTTGAGGTTTTTTTTCCTTGTAAATGTATATCCAAACAAAACATTATGCTTTCACTTTTTAGTGCTGATGCTAGAATTGATTCCAGTTTGAAGAGGGCTTCCTAGTTTAAAGCAACGTAAAGTTGCCGAAAGGAAAATATTCAGACTAACTTCCAAGAAGACCACACGAAACTGTGGCAGTCTCCAGTCACTGGTATCCAGCTCCCACACATGTTGCATTAATAAAAGAAAACAACAAAGTAGTTAAAAGTCACGATCTGGTTTCACGATTTTTTTTTTTGTCAAATGCGGCTTCACCTAAACTGCATTTCCTCTGAAGTAGAAGGCCTTACTTATTGGGTTGTTTTGCATGGCGGTTGCAGGGTTTCCAATCTAAACTATTCCATGCTATGGGCATGGCTGAAAAGAGAAAGTTGGAATTCATCTCCAGAGCAACGGAAAAGGGAAACAATGTATATCATGAGATGAAAGACACGAAATAAAGCAGAAACGGAGCCTTTAAAGGCTGAGCATTTTGTAGTAATTGCCAGCAATACATCATTTCTTTCCGATTAGCCGGGGCCATGCCCTTGGGCCCCACTCTCAGCCGCCATACATGTAGGCATTGTTGCCATCAGCATGGTGGATTTTGATAGCTTTTACTCAGGGCAGTCTGAGGAGACTTTGAATAAAAGTACTGTCATGGAACAAGCATGGAAAGTCTTCCTTCTGTTCGGCCAGCCAGAAAGTGACCTGTTTAACCTTTGTGTAGCCCGGAAATGGGCTGGACTTGTTTTGAGTAAATTGTGTTAGCTTCTTTAATTTAATTGGACACATCTCGTGCAGCGAGACACGCTGTGAAGATTGCATTCGTTGGTGCTGTTGTATTTTGTTCGTGTCTGTGCAACTGTGTGTATTAATTGATATGTTAAAAGGAATGCGTTAAAAACAGTTAATGGAGTTTGGTAAAAAAGTTGTTGAGGGCATTTTAGGAAGAAGATGGACTTTGTTAAGAATTTCAGCAGATGGAATGGTTCCATGACATTGTTACAATAATTTACTCTTGATACCTTCGTTGTACTGGTTTTCCCGTTGCCATACATTGAATTCAGTTGTAATTTATTACGTTTTAAACTATTTGCCTGAAAACACTCTGTTTTACAAAAAAGAAGAAAGGCCAAAATGAAAAGAATTGTAAATCTTTTCTAGGTCACAGTTGTAAGTAAGTCAAAATAGATCACCTCTCCTCTGATAATGTATATATATATATAGCACTAACTGTACATGGTCACAGTCCAGCATATATGGGAGTTAGCTGATCTATGGACTGATTATTTTTTTAATATATATTTTTATTGATTTTCTTATGGTATGGGATACAGCACATAATCAAAACCAACCTGGAGTAATAGCAGCAGGATAGACAAAAAAAAGAAAAAAAGTTAATGCATAAGCTAGAAACAATTCATCCATTGATTTACAATAACATCATGTTTTATCATCCTAATAACACTAGTAGCAAAATAATCAAGAATAATAAAGGCCAGCAAAAATACGGTGTCCCAGAGAGGAAACCCCGGGTTACCATCCCTTCAAGTACAGTAGCAAAATAGAGTACATTAATAATATAGGACCATAATATTTCTCCAGCGGGGCATGGCTTGTGGACTGTTAAAGCACTGTGATGTAGTTTTCTTTAAAGAGACAAGTCTTCAACTCTTATTTAAATTGGAGCAGCGTTGAGGCAGTCCCGATGGATATGAGTTTGTTTCAGATCCTGGGTGCATAGATAAAAAAGACGTGCTGCCTTGTTATTTCTGTTTTTGCACCACCAGAGACTGTAAGCTTGTCTGCAAGATAAGCGGGGTGCTGCCTGAATGAGACATGCTGCTGCAGGTGGAAGGCCCTTAAGGGATGCCAGTGTCGAGTCTGGAAGACCATGGAGCAGGGCGGTGCCACCATCCAGACCCAAGAGAATGAGGGCTTGAACAGTAGTTCTGAAGTTGCTTTGTGGAAGAAACAGCTTCACTTTCTTTAGAAGAGAGAGCTGGTACCAGGCCGTCTTTGTTTTTTTTGGCAATAGTGGTTTGAGAATGAGGTTGGTGTCCAAGTTAATCCGAGTGACTTGCATTCAGTGAAACTTTGGTCCAAAGTTGTCAAGGTTCATGTCATTGAGCTAGATTTGTACTATTTCTTGTTTGTTGTTCTTGGCAAATAATAGGAATTCTTTCTTGGTTGGGTACAAGATATCTATTTGGGTTTTACCTTGGTCTCACTGGTTGTTTCTAGGCAAACCCACCATGTGTATGACATGATTTTTGAGCGAAGGATCTGATTGTCTTTCTTTGCATGGACTTTACAAAGACTTGCTTCATCACACAGATCAGGAAGGGGGGCCTAGCCAACAACCTCTAGATTAAGAGACATACATTTAAAGCCTCTGTTTTATACAACTTTCTTTTAGGTTTTCTTAAGTTAAGAAGGCTCATGAGAAACCTGGGGAATGGAGGTGTGATGTCACTAAAGCAACAACAGGGGTTTTGTCAGAAACAAGCAGTAATCATTATGTTTACATGTCAGGTTGCAAATGTGAAACAAGGGTGTTACTGCTCACCTGAGGTTCAGAACTCCTACATATTGGATCTTTTGATTATATTTAACAATGGAGGGAGATGTTTTTATGCTCAACACACTAATTAGAAATTTCGAGGAGTATTTATAGCTTTAACTCCAAGCTTAGGGATAGGATAGTGTTATGAGACACAGACAGAACAGAGGAGGCATAGTGTTAGCAAAGGCGTATGGACCTTCCCCTATCTTCAGTCCATTGCAGGTCCCGTATGAGGCTATTCCTTTAGAAGTGTTTGTCATTTCCTTTGGTCTGTGGCTTACAACGCCTGGAGGAAAAGCCTGCAGATTAGACCTCAGTCAGTTGAGCATCCAGCACATTCAGCAGGAGATTTGGAGCCAGAAAAAGACCAGTGCAAGTGGCACAAATAAAAACCTGCCTCTCCCCTTTCTGTTGTGCTCATTCAGAGATTTAACATAATGTAAACATTTGGAATCAACTTCATTTCTCCAACACCTTGCTGTAATATGTGAGACCTTCTTCTACACTGGTTTGCCCACCTACTGTCTTGAATTACATCCCACACTAGATAATTAGTAGTTATTACTTTCTGCCCTAGTGCAGGTCTGACTGGAAATATTGATGCGGCAGCCGCAATTACATAGTTGATATCTGTACCCTCCTGACGTATCTCCAATTTTTTTGCTGTGTTTTGCAAAAAGATTCATTAGAGGACAACAGCAGTAGCCATGCCTACCTTTTGCTTAACTCTATCTTACCGGCTGCTTTTATTGACTGTCTACTATTCTATATCTTTATTTTCTATCAAAGTAGACAGTTTTTCTGCTACATGCCAGGCGAAGAGTGACTTTCCTTTGCACCGTGCCCACCTGTGTTTGTCTGACTGCAGTTTTCATCCACCGCGCCACATTACGTTTAGGGAGGGCCTGTGTCCGTTCGCACTACAGAAGCTGGGGATCCCCTCATTGACTGTCGACCTCAACATCCAACAACCCTTCAAATGTAAGAGAAGCTTTTCACTGGGAGCCCAAAGTCCTAAACTTTGGAGAACTGTTCAAACTTCCCTAGCAAACAAGTCGCAACCACAGAGCATTGGAAAAGGCTCCCCCAGACAATCGACTCGGACCTCAAAAAGCGGACTTTTTCTTTTACTCCTCTTCCGCTCTCTGAAGTAAAAAACGAAGACGCTGCGGGGCCCAATAACGCCTCCCAATAAATGACATAAATAAATGATGTCCACAAAGAAGCTCTAGTAGGCCAAGCCCCGTGTCCACATTTGCTGCAAGTAATTTTTTTTCACTTTAAAATCAATTTCTTTCTTAAAGTATTATTTTTTATACTTTGGAAGATCCATGATGAGAAGGAAGTGTCTTACCTGTAACATTTTCTGGCATGATCCCTTCGATATAGTTGCCTTCCTAAACACCTCCCGCAAAGCATGAGTGGACAGAGCGGTTATTAGAGTGACCTAAAACAGATGCATAATGCGTTAAGCCCATTGATTGTGAGGCTCATGATGATGTCATAACTGTCTCATTACAGACCTCAGAGATTACTATAACATTGTTTCAAAGACTTTTCCCGATCCAGCCACAAGGTGGCATAAGAAGGCATGCGTGCTGATCTCCAAGGCACCAGTCAGCAAAACCATTGTTACAGGGAGATAACTTCTTTGTACCCAACTTGCACGCTGCTCTGTTCGACATATATTCTATTTAACCTGGTAATCGGTGAAACAAAGGATTCACAGCTGTTTTAACTATGGGGGAGAGGAAGTTCACGTCATTGTCAATAATTTTAACTATTTGCAGCCCTTACTCCAGCAGCCCGAAAAGGTGAATACTTAGTGGCTCGGCCTGACTCATTCTTTTGATTACATTGCTCCTTGCACAAAACAGAATGTCAGCAGTGGGCGTCAGCACAGGATACATTTGTGGGTGAAAATAGCGTTTTTGAGCTGTTACAAACTGCAGATAAAGGGAAGGGCCCAAAAATGTTCTGCATACTGATAGATGTTAGCCATACATATTTAGAATGTTTTCCTCTGTAGCAATAAACGTGTGCTCTTGAATGTATTTGTGTTTTTATTGTCATTTTAATATACATTAAACACGTTGTCACATTTGCATTGGTATGCATCTGTCACAACAAGCATTTGTAGGAGCAGGATGTGGTTTCAACGAAGAGATTCTTCATGGTCCTTTTCATAAACCATACGTTCCCTCTGCTTGTATAATTGTTTTAGCAATTGTGAAAGTGGCTGTAAATTCACATGAAATGGTAGTTACAGCTTACAGGCACACTCTGGGTTAATCGTTGTTCTAATATATGCAGCTGGGCATGCAAAATGAAGCACAAAATAACTTTTAACTACCCAACTATGCAGCAAAGAGTTTTGCTGTATGGTCAAAGTACCCAATTTGACGAATCATAGTATTCATTTTACATTGCAGACACGTTTATTTTCTCTGTTATATTCTAACAAAAACTTCCTTGACTCGCCTTCTCTCTCTCTCTGTTTCTTCAAGCTCGCTCCTTCTTGTCTCTTTGTCACTTACTTTTCACAAAATGTAAGGCAGGTGATTGAGCGGTGGGGGATGGGGTTTGCACCGTGGAAATCCAACTACAAGCTGCACTCAAGTAGATGGACCTTTTTCTGACATTGAGGCTTAACATCAACAGCTCAATAGCATATCAATAACAGTGGAACATATTTTGCCCCACAAGGATGACAGAGAGTTGTAGATCTGCAAACCATAACGGTTTATTAGCAGATTAGCAAAACTACAAACTCAAATTAGTCCGTTTAGGCATAAATCAATAATCACCGTGTTACAGCATGATTCACTACATTCAAGAGCAAGTCAGAATAGCAAATGCAGAGCCAAGTTATTTAAGGGTTGTCATAGACAAATTATAAAGATTTGGTTGCCCTTTTAGTGAAGCTCTATAATGCTAAGCTAAGTTTTCGTGTGAAGTCGGAAAAGCTTTAAGCAGCAAGTTTCATCAAATGAAGCCTTTAAGTCAAAAACAAATGAAGGTTCCAATCAGGCAAAGGAGAAATGTATTTGCTCGATAGCTGAGCTCTATGAGCAGCAATAAAAATAAGCATAAGCTCTCAAGAGAGGCAGAGGGGCATCTTCATTAACAGATAGACCGGAACAATCAAAGTATAGCTACTCTATCATTGCACAATTAAACAAGTCAACAATTTTAAACACGGTGGCCTAGACGCCAAAGTTGGCAGCTGCACATCTTTAGCCTCTGCAATCCCACCCATAATCCGCCTTCATACAGTGGGAGGCCATCAGCAGAGCGACCTTGACAGGGACAAATGCAGCAGGGACACAGCTTGGCCGCTGATCAGCTGTGATCCCCTGTGTACTGGTCATCTACCCTGTGACGCGGCCCACGAGGGCCCGAGCAGGAGGAGGCCGAGGCCGGAGCCCTGGCGCCCGTGAGACACCAAAGGCGAGACGCTCCCCTGTTTACTGAATACTGAATTTTCCATGCCCCAGGAATTTGAAAGGACTCCCCGGATGAAACACCGTGCTTCTGCTCCCTCCAGCAGACCTAGGCCGATCATCATGTGCCTCTTGTGCAATACACAGGGAAAGACGGGTGTTTTGCCTGGCTCGACAACAGGGCTATTGGATTATAAAGGTGACTCTATCACTTTTTCTGCTGACTGCTCTTACGGCATGATGTTTTTTGCACAAAGAATACCTTGCCATATGCATACTCTCAAGCTAAAGGGGATTCCTTATGACCTCCTTGACCCGGCCACCATGCTCATCACGCTCAATGGTCAAACTCGAGAGTTTAGTGACCCCCAGCTTCTGTAGTATTATTTGTCTGCATTGGATCATTCGCCTATGGAAACCTATCCACTCCCCAGGTTGGACAAGCATACAGAATCAGTCTTAACCCACGACTCTACAACTGATCGCCACACCGGTTCTGCTCCAGGGCCTGGAGGACCAAGACATGCGTCGAAACACCCATCACAAACTGATTGTGGCCTATCATCTCGGGAGCAGGACAAGTCCAGATCACCTGTCAAACCATAACTGCTTCGAAACTTTATCTCTGGCTGGTGATGTTCCTTCCCCGACTGCTCTTCTCGCTTCTCCAGAAACCATGGTCCTCTCATATCCATCTGGGAGAGGACGGCCCCTGCCTTATTGTGATGTCTCTATACCCCGCATTATGCTTGCATTTACAGGGTGAGGCAACTGCGGTCTTAAAGGTTGCGGATAAAGTTTCATGCAGTAGTGTACAGGAATACACACCCTTCCGCTGTCCTATAACTCATTTACTCCCAAGCACCTCCCTAAGGAAGGTTTCATATATCCTCTGTTATCAACCGCTCTCAGTGGACTCTGTCTTTTAAGGGCTCTTTCTTCTTCGAACTTCAGACACCTTCCCACTGAGTGGCAGTGTTTGGGCACCAAGGAATATCCCTGTTGATCTGGTGTTTGAATGTTAATGGCATGACCAGTTTTTCCATAGAAGGAAAATATTATCTTTCCTGGGGTCCAAAAAGTCAGACATCGTATTGTTACAAGAAACTCGCATGTCCCTTGCCGAAACAGAGAGATTATGAAGGGACTGGGTGGGGAAGGTGATAATGGCATCAAATATGGCCCCGCCTACATCACCATCTTGCCCTTCTTCCACTAAATTGTAAGGAAAGGACGAGTCTCCATCCTTCTACATAAATGCTTCATAGCTACAGTGCGAAAAACCTTGGTTGGTGCTCAGGGCGGTTATGTGTTTGCCAGACTGCAGTTCCAAACTCATACTTGTGATGTCGGTGCGGTCTATGCACCAGTGGGGGAGAAGAAAGACTCCTTATCACGATTGAACAGAATATTGACTGGCATAAGGAGACCACCCACTGTTGATCAGGGGGGACTGGAACTTGGTCTTGGACTATATGTTGGATTGCTCTGGTTACCCTGATATCCATCACAGACCTGACAGAGTTGTCTTAGGTGACCGCCTGTCTGATCATGCTCTTGCAGAACCATGGCAACTTTTGCACCCTACTGATCAAGATTACACATACTTTTCCAACCCATATAATGTGGAATCCCAGATAGACTACTTTCTCTTGAGCGCATATTTTCTCCTGAGACTTCAAGCCCTGTGAGATAGGTATTCAATGTGTCTTCAATGATATTCAATGTGTCTCCGATCACACACCCATATTGTTATCGCTTGATTTCCAACTGCAAACCCCACCCGAGAGGACGTTGAGAATGGACATATTGCATTATAAACGTCTGGAGGAGAAACAGAAATTACCTGGTTATATACGTGAATATGTTGATCTTAACAAAGACTAACCCTCTCTCCTCAGCTTTTGGCAGGAGGTAAAGCTTATAGAAGAGGGTTAATAACTCAAGACTCTCAATTAGCCAAATGACAATCCAGCTAGTAGAAACAGGATCTGGAAGAAGTTATTGAAGTCTTATCCCGGGTATACTGGCGCAGTCTGTCTCCTACCATTCTGCGATGATTAACTTAGAAAAATACGAGCTAGGCACCCTACTCACAGCTACCGCAGAGAGAGCGTTTATTTGTCTTTGACACCGGCACTATAAACGAAGGGAAAAGGCAGGTCAGCTTCTTACTTTTCAATTGCAACAAAGAACAGCGCATTCTTCCATCTCAGCGGTGCGCAACTGCGCCATTGGCTTTTTTACATGCCCTCTGGATATCTTGGAGGAATTCTCCCGTTACTACTCTGAACTTTATGCTTCTGAAGCTCCTGAGGATCTAAAGTGGGAACATTGTTTATTGAAGGCCTCCCCCTCCCGCCTTTGACCGTTGGCAGCAGCCAGGATCTGGACCATGACATAGACAAGGAGGAGATTGAGGAGGCCATCAAGTCTGTGTCTTCTGGTAAGGCTTCTAGGGTTGATGGCTTCCTAATAGAGTTCTACAAGCTCATGGCTCAACACTCTATCCCTCTTCTCAGGCAAATATTCAGGGATGCCGTCGCCCAACGAAGCCCTCTGCCAGGATTTACCCGAGCCTCGATCTCTTTGGTTCCTAAACTTGATAGGAACCACCTCTGATGTGAAAACTACCATCCAATTTCACTACTCAACTCGGGTTTGAAAGTTTTAGCCAAAGTCCTAGCAAACCGTTTGAGAAAATGTATTCCATCCTTGGTTCATAAAAATCAAGTGTGATTCATACCTGGCCTTATGTCTCAGAATCACCTTCGCACACTGTGCCTCCTTCTCTGGACACCTACTCCTCATGATACAGAACAAATAGCACTTTCCCTCGATGCCGAAAAGGCTTTCGATCGGGTCAAATGGAAGTACCTGTACAGAGTACTGGGGAAATAGAGATTGGGTTAGATTTTCCTAGTTTAAATTCAATGGTTGGATCACACTCCCATGACGGTAAAATGCTGTAATTGCTTTCGTTCCCGTCCCCTGACCATTCACAGATGTACTAGGCAAGGGTGCCCCCGTCCCCTCTGCTATTCCTTTTGGCGCTGGAACCCCTGGCGATTGCCATATGGACTTAACGTATGATAGAGTGAATACCTAAGGCAACGGGGAACTGAAACTAATGCTCTTTGCAGATGGTATGTTATTGACCTTGTCGTCTCCCACATCCTCCATCCCAGTGCTAACGGGTATAGGGAACGATTCCCTATATCCGTTTACCGCATTAACTGGGCAAAAAGTTAGGCACTCCCTATTACGCCAGTCAAGAGATTGGCTTGCCTCTCTGGTTTGCAATTTAACTGGTTGCCAATGCATATGAAATACCTGGGAGTCATTATTGGCACTTCCCCTCAGACGATGTGACAAACAATGTTAAACTTCTTATCGACTGACTACAACAAGATTTTGCCAAGTGGGGACACCTACAGCTTTCATTCTTTGGGAGAGTACAGACAGTCAAGATGGTGGTGGCCCCTCGGTTTAATTGCATCTTTGGAATTCTGCCTATACCAATTTCGATATCCCAACAGAAACAGATGAATTTCTAGATCCGATATTATGTATGGCAAGGAAAAACATTGAGACTGGCAGCATCAAAACATTACACCAGTACTACAGCAGGGGGGCTCCGTCTGCCATGATTGGAACTTTACCTTGTTGCTATACACCTTTCCCAGCTGGCTTACCATTTTCACTCCTCCCTGGAAACCCTGGCCTGACTTCTTACGGAGAAACATCTCCAGGGTACTTCAGATAACCTGTCTATATTGTAGAAAAGAAGCCACTCTGTCCTCTCCTGTACACATCTGATCCTCCAGGGTACGCTTCAGCTCTGGAATTCTGCTCACAAACATGTGAATCAAAATGATTTTCTGCATTTTTCGGCACCGATATGGAATAACCAGGTCCCCACACAAGGTGGGCAACTGCTCTTGTGACCTTCAAGGATGGAGAAAGGAATTTTTACCTTATGTCATCTACTGCCGGGAACCAGCTTCAGGTACTTTGATGACCTTCAGCAAGAATTCCATCTGGAGCCAACGCAATTCCTTCAATACGGACAATTAAGGGACCTTCTCTCCCAGCGGCTGGGGAATTACTTTCGTTCCCTGGGTGACTCCACTCTTCATTGTCCATGAGCACATGGGGTATGCATATAAAACGTATCCCTGGCTTGTATGATACTCTCATTGATCACATTCATTCACAGCCTAGAACTAGGTCTCTCTACCATAGATGAAAGCGGCACCATGCTGATTCTGTGGATGAGACAGACTGGAAGAGATTCTCTGTGCCCAAGATAAAAGCCTACAGGAAGCCTGGTTGAAATTGTTACTTAAAATGTTTACATGACTGGCATGGGTCACCTTTCAAGTTTCATAGGGTCGGACTGGCACCCTCTTCCCAGTGTTGGCGCTGTACCAGCCTTAAAGGAGGTTTGAAGGGCCTGTCCCAGGATTCATTCGTACAGGGAAGCATTGTAGGAGGTGCTCCTGAACTCCACTGAAATCAAGCTGCAACCTTCCCTGCATCTAGCGCTAGTGCACGCTACACATGAGGTGGACGACATCACGACCCATCAGAAGCAGTGGCTTGACACTTCATTGGCTGTTGCCATGGTATGCACCTTAAGACACTGGAAATCAAAGACACCATCTACAGTGGAGGACCTTTCCATGAACTGGTGATACATAAACTCAATGATCAGCTGGATGTTTTTTTCATACACTCGGCTGTGCAAGGTGAAGAGTCGTGGCTAAAAGGTTGATTCATTTTATAGAAAGTCTTGCACTGTAGGCAAGTGGCCTGAACATAAAATTAGGTGTAAATGAGAGATTGACCGAGCATGGGTAGGGCCATTATCAGAATGTACAGGTGGGAAGGCCTAAAGAAGAAGGATCCAGTGGAAGGAAAAATGGGAGCAAGGTTAAATAATATGCCATTCCCAAATGTATTTATTTATGATTTTTGTATAGCGCCTGAATCACCCCCGAAGGGGTATCTCTGCGCTGCGAACATTCGGAGAAGCTGACACCATGCGAGTCTAAAATAGAACAGTTTTAAGAAGCCTTCTAAATTGAAGAAGGTCCGGACATTGCCTCAGCGGGATATGTAGCTGATTTCAATACATGGGAGCGAGGTACGAAAAAGCTTTCCCACCCATCCTCGCCTTCTTTATCCGAGGAACTACAAGAAGGGATTTGGTTCCGGAGCGAAGATCCCTGATAGGGGTGTAGCGCTTAAAATTCGCGGCGAGTTAAGCGGGGCCTCTCCCATACATAGCTTTATGGACGGTGCAACAAATTTTGAACTTAATGCGTTTGCGCACCGGAAGCCAATGAAGCTGTTGGAGAAGTGGAAGGGAGGCAGTTCTATGAGGGACATTTAGGACTAAATGGGCCGCGGTGTTCTGGACTACCTGCAACCGGTCCAGCGAGGATTCATTAGCTGAGACCAGCAGGGCGTTGCAGTAATCCAGTCTACTTAATACTAATGTCTGGATGAGAGTTTTCCGTGTGGAGTCAGGAAGAAGAGGGAAATGCCTCCATTATAGTTGTGCCTGCTCCAAGCATTTTCACCAGAGAATTCAATGTACAATATAGTTTGTGGGGCATGCAGGAGTAAACAATATGTCTGTGTTCAAACTGGGGTTTGGGTGAACATGGTGAAGCAGAAAAAAGATTGGTTGCACATAAAAACTATATTGTCTTTAGAAAGAGAATCTGGAGTCAAGAGAGTAGCACAAAATATTATATATGCCATTAAAATACCAATAATTAAATTGGTAGCTTCAAGAGTGAAATTTTCAATAATATACATTAACATAAACAAAGGAATTGAAGATTGCTGGGTGAAATAAGGAAAACCATTCGATTAAAATGATATTTTGAAGGGAATCTGTTTTTCAGGAAATTGTGCTGAATGTGTAGGATATATGAGAGAGGCTAATCTATTTTAGGTTGGTAGCTACAGGCTAGTTAGACCTGACAGAAACTGTTAAAAGCATGTTTCTTGTGCGTTGTGTAGAAAGAAATATGTCCCAGATGTAGATTTGTTACAGAAATATTCAGAGGGTCCTCTTTGCTTGAGCAGATTTTGTAATAAAGTCAGGCTGTTGAGAGGAGAGAAGCTGGTAGTGTGCAAAGTGAGAAGTGCATTGGTGAAGATGTTGTAGAGGAGCTGAAAGATTAGAGGGATAATGGATAATTGAACATGTGGAGTGAAGAGAGTGTCTTGCTCCTCTGGAGATGGTGAAAAAGGCATCAGGTAAAGTGCACTTTGGTGTGTACCTGAGGATCTTGAACCAGGAAGTCATAGCAGTCAGGTGTCATTTACCACACACTGTTGACATCCCTAGCTAAACCACCGTTCATCATATGTTGATGTGTCATCAAGATTAATTTGATCATTTGGGTTCTGATGGCATTTTTCAGGGAGTTTATGGTGTATTTTGCTTTGGGAGTTGTATTTATTTATGTGCATTTTAATAGGACAACATAAGCTTTGGTGACTCCATTTGGCCTTGTCTTTTGACTTTTATGACAGATTTGCTCAGTAACATCAAGGATATGGCATTTTCTCAAAATGAAGTGCGGGTCTATGGGGAAATGACTGTCAACAATGGCAAAGGAATTGTTGAAGGTTCTAAGGGACATTGCTAAGACCTGCCTGAAAGAACGTTGGTTTCTGTTGCCAGCTATAGAGCGTTAGAGTATCTGGGGCATAACATAGCAGGTGAAGCTGCAAAACAAAAACAAAATATTTCTAGTGGAAGCCACTCTAAATGAACCTTCTCTTAATACAGAGGGGAAGTGAGGATCACTCCTAAGGATGTCAGTCATGTGTGAGGTTTGGGTGCATTTTGGTAAAGTAGACAGTGGTCCTCAAGAAGAGAATATATTTTGTATGATCAAAGGAATGTCCGAGTGTGTTTCAGTGTGTGAAAAGAGAAGGAAGAAATACTCCCACTTAAAAGTGGCCCGGGATAATGAAGTTATGAGTGCAAGTTAGTTGGGCTTAGGAACAATTCTGCCTCAGGTTGCTTAAGGAAGATAATGATAGGGTTTACATTAAATGTAAAAAAAAGGGTGCTGTTTTGGTGCCGCCTAAAAGGAAAGGATGTATTGTTGCTTGTGGATCTGATGTGGAAGTTCAGTCCTATTGTGTGGGAATTTGGGAATTAAATAGTTTTTAGAACTGGTCATGACCCATTAAGGACAATTTTTTGCCATGAAGAGGTTAAATTAATTGAGGGATGGAAAAAGAAAATGAGTGAGGCAGTTGCAGATTTGCTCTTTTAATGTGGGGATGTCAGGAGTTTACAGTCTCAGCACCGCATATTTATCTAGACTACTTTTGAGAAGGGAAAAAGCAAGTCAGGAATTGAAAGATAAGGAAGAAGAACTGGAGGATGTAAGTGGTAATTGTTACTCTGGGTGGCATGGTAAGCGGAAAGGAGAGATAAAATGGACATATGGTATGGTATTAGAGATTTTGCAAGCAAGATGGCGGCATAATTGGAGATGGGTTCAACTTTGGTGAAATTTAGGTTGGTCATATAGTTGTTGATTATTGTGCTGGGATGGAATGTTGGTTCCACCGAGTGTAGAAGTTAGTTTAGATTGTGCAACTAGGGACATTCAGGTAGGATGACACTAAAACATAGGTTGTCAAAAAAGTGGTGACCTCAGATGGATATTTAGATTGCAGGATGCATACAGGGTAGTGAGAGTGAGAAAGATGTAAAAGTTTTTAGACCTATGGCATGGAAGGCTGACCGTGATCTGCAACTAACCTCTAGTGGAACAAAGTATTTAGTGGCCAATGGGGTCAAACATAGTACATTCTCGTTTTGCTATATTGAAACTAATGGTATAGGTGCGTGCCTCAATTGTACCATAATGAAAAGTATGCAAGTGGCTTTGAGCATGGGCACTTGTTTTGAGGTGGGTGTGATGGCATTGATGAAGGAAACAGTAGCCTGACCTCTCACATAATCAAGAGTGAAATTCCACTAGCTTTTCGGAGATGTATGAGGTTGCATTGGCAAGTAGGCCTGGGTTGATTGAGAAGGCCAGCGAAGATGGCAATTATTAGAAGAGGGTGAGGAGGCAAGTGCAGTGGACACAAGGAGGCAGAAGAGGAATTATTGCATAGAAAATGCTATTCAGGAAGTTGCTTGTGAAGGAAGGTGAATAGGTAAAACTAAAATTGCTTGTTGAGATTAAAGAAGGCTTTCCAATGTATTCTTGACATAAGGTCAAGAAGGAAGAACGTTGCTAGCAGAAATCAAGCTAGCTTGAATGGAGTAGTTAAAATCAGGCAATGTGAGGGTGCAGGGTGAGGAAATGGGTGAGGAGAAAAGAGAAATGTGAGGGATTGCCAAGAGAAGCATAGGTGAAGGGCCCGGCGACCAGTCTGTTATTTATTTATTTTTTTGAAGAAGAAGAGAGCGTAGCAGGGTTTTAAGAAAGTATCTTTGTGGACTAACGCAGTGAAGTGTACTTCAATGCATACATTATTTACATTTGATTGACTCAATTCATACCGACTGTATTGGGCATCAGGCACCATTCACATCACTGCTAATTAGGGTGCTTTTACCGCATGCATTGTTTTTTCCCTGTTTAGCTGATGCTAGTCAGGTGTCCTCGCATAGCATGCTTGGATACACTGCAGGTGATGAATGTCCCATTAATCTCCCTGATACACCAGCGCTTGAGCATGAGAATAGCTGATCAATTACAGTGATTGTCTTCCTAAATGAGCTCTGCACATCTGCCTCTTATTTCATTAGTTAACTGTCTGCTCACAAATCAGATAGGATGGAATACTAGTGGCTGCTTGCGGCGTGCACAAGGATGGGCTTGTTAGCAGTCTAGGCACAAAGGAGCATCGAGGTCTTACCCGCAATAAATATCCAGGTTATTCAGTGGGAGGATTTGTTATCCTCCTGCTGTTTGTTAACTCCTACTCACACCAGTTTGTTTCCCATATTTTTATTTCATCTTGTGACTGGCATAACTAGAAGCATTTCCCGCAGTCTACTTGGCTCAGGAGTGGTTTTCAGCAGATAAGACTGACAACTCCGATAAGGAAATTGCCTGTCACTCTTGAGATGCATAAAGGCACAGCTGTGCGTGGAACTACTTTTGCAGGACCGCTTGGCAGCGGAGCAGGCGCGAGCTATTGTGGTCGTTGAACTTGTACGCGCAGCAAGTATCAGCACATGAAATTACTGCAAGATTTCAAATATTAATCAGTTCTTGGGTCCAGGATCCCTTCTTGTATTTCAGGTTGTCACTCTCTAATTTTCTGTCTGATACATATCTCTCCAGGTAATCTTAAGGAAAGTATTGGCAAAGAAAGGGAATCCAAGGCATGATGGTGGCATGTGAATTGTTGTGCCATTGTGATTTTATGGATGCAGAAAATAGATTTTTTTATGTTAACAAATCTTTACAAAGTGTTACATTATTTTTTTAAACCCTGCTTTTAAGGTTGAGAAAGGATGACTGGTACCCGACTATGGACAGAAATTCCTCATGTTCGATGGACATGTCACCTGTACTGATAACATACCCTAGATTCCTTGCTTAAAAACTGTTGGCAATGCCAAAAGCACTGGATTGTAACTCAAAGTGCTGCTTCAGTCATTGATGGGTTTGTTAATAGGGCCGCAAAAGTGGATGGATACTTGCCTTGCCCCGGGCACTGGCAACCCACGCTATGCCGCTGATACATGCACGCTTTCTATGATCCTTGCAATCTTGCATCCATTCCTTCACCCACTGACTTTTGAATTCTTACATTCACCCACTTACACAACCACAGTAAAACTCACTAAACAAATCAATAGCATATTCAAGATAAATTGGAAAATTAAAAGTAGAAGAAAGAAAACCTACTACCACCCAAACATGACATTGCATGTCATTGCAATAATAAAAAATCAAACACAGCAGCAGGTGGCTGTTTTGCACTGGTATTGTACATAGTATTTCATCAGTATTTAGTTCCAGCACGGCTGCCACATTTAGAATGGTAAATCATTGATGCATTATAGCCAATGCCATTCTTGGTAGCCACCTGGTTTAGAGTTAATGGCCAAGTGGGGTGTGCTGCTCTGTGGATGAAATAAGTGAAAAACTAGTGACCCATTGGCATTATTTGAGAAACTGTAGTATACTCTAAAACTCTAAAATACATTTAAAAAGAGGAAAAGGAAAGAAATGAAAGGCGTCCTATAAAATGAAAAAATGGAAAACTAAAGGAATGGCCCACCAGCCCTGGCACTGAAGCACACACATTTTCAGACAGATGTGTACATGTGATCAGACAAGTGCTGTTACTCATATGGCAAGAGAGCCAGTGGCTGAAGTGGGCTGACCCCATGTGTTATGATGTCGTGGATGGATGCATGGTGTAATGGACACTGCTATGGACCAATGGCAGAAGAAGGTTGACCAAAAGCTCCTCTATATATGCATGCGTGTGTGTGTACATGTACGTTTTGACTACACATCTTGCTCACACCCGGAAATAATGGCCACAAAGTTACTACTTTTAACCACAATACCCAAAACAGAAAAACAACACATTGTAACACTCAGGGTCAATAATTCATAAAAAGCACAATATTCTAGCATAGGGTAGATTCAAATCCGAAGCAACAAATTTATAAAGCAGCATCTTAGCCACAGCACTACATTGTGCACATACTAAATAAATGGATTGAACCTGTATATTTTTTCTATGTGGATGTAGCATGAAAATGCGTATATATTTAATTGAATTATTGATTTCAAGATCCTGGCATACAACTAAGCCTGTGAGGCCTTCCTATTAAATTATAGCTCAAGTTATTATAGTACAAATCTTCTACTCTTAGGGATTATCCAAGGGGGTAATCAGTACCAACATCTTTGCCTACAAGGGTAATTGCGAAGTTTCATGTAACAAGATACACATTTGCAGACTTTAACAATTTGTAGTAACCATCACCCTTAAATGGCTGGCTCTAATGCATTCATGTCATCATAAATCAGGGCTACTGCCTTTGTCTTAACTTTTCATAATAAACAGATCAGGCATATGGCTTCTGGAAAGTCTTTTCCCTATGAACCAATCATGGCTTGTCACCAGTACCTGCTCAGACTTGCTGTACTGAGCACAACCTCTCCCTCTCCCACAGGCAGCTATTACATTTAATCTTCAAATTTGTTTTTTTTTTAAACTCTGAGCTCGTTAAAGTATTTAGTCTCCAACAACAAAATAGCAGCTACTTTGAAAAGTGAAAACAGGCAGGCGCAAATGCAGATTTAAATAACACTAAACTGGTAAATGATAAAGCTGAATCACTCTGAAAACTGACCATGTCACTCCTAACCTCAGCAGATTCAAAATGTAGTCAAAAGAATTGTCCTTTACTGATCTATAATTCCTGACATTTACAAAATCCCTCTACCCATTTTTGATCTAATGCGGGGGGCCCTCATCTTTTATACCAAATTAGGTGACTGGTTGGTAGGAATATCCAACGATTGTTGAATGCTCATTCCTTTCCAATCCTTAACCTCCTATCTTTGGTCTAGTTTAGATCTGTTCACATGGAGTTTTTCACATTCTGTTAACCAGAATATATAATAGTATCTATCAACATTCAAGATTTGGAACTGACTACTATGGACCATGTCATTCTGAAGGTGATATATTTTCATAACTTTTCCTCGTCATGGGTCTTTTTTCTCGTCTTCTAATGGATTCCTTAGTTTCACACTTTTCTTTTCCCATAATGTAGCACTCACATCAGATCATTTATCCCAAAGAATTAATGCAAATCTACTCTGCAGATGATGATGATATTAGCTCACACAGATGACTACCCTAAGTCCTGCCTTACCACTTGTGACGGCTATCCTTTACTCCGAAATGAGGATGATCTCCTTTTCAAGGAAATTCGACAAAATTACTCCTGATACGAACTTCAAAAAGTGGCTAACATTTGAATTCTCTTATTAGACAGCATGTCTTGCATGCAAAGGCCTATGCTAAAATGCACACTTTCCTCACACATAAAATGGAATTACCTGGTAAAAACATGACACTGAGAAACAGACCGGCTTTACTTTTTAAAAGACCTCATTTCAGAAAACAATGTCCACCATCAAATGCACCATCTGTAGGACTGTACCTATGGTCTGACGTACCCTTCTCAGCCATGTAAGACTTGTTCGCTCATATCTAATCTTCAAATCCAAACCAAAGGATCATCAACATAAGATGCCTCAATCACCTCACACTCTGACTTGGATGGCTGCAAACATATACATCTATCTGGTCACTGCCTCACTTTTTGTGTGGTGCAGAACTGGAGCCTTACTCATTTATGACTAATGTCAGAAAATGTATAACTCTCACCTACCCTTCTATTCTATATATACTGCTATGTCTGCTCGCTTGTCAGATACTGACAAAATTTTCCAGTCCTCACAACTGACGTTTTATTGTAAAACAATCTGCCATCATTTTGGGTTTTGCAGTGATCTATTCAAAGCTTTAAATGAAAACATAAAATGTAACCCTCAATGATAGAGGCATAGTTGCTGCTTCGGTAATGAATTGCCCTTGCCAAAAACAGATAATGTGTTGGTTTGAAGAGTTTTTGACTGAGTGTACCTTCACAGCCAATATACAAGTGCTGAACAGTTTTGCTAACTCGTGGGTCTCAACGACAGCTTGTGTTGTTTGCCTACATAAGTAGTAATAATTATAACCTGTTTCAGAGTAACACAGTAAAGCACACTTCAGTCATTTCTAAGCATTATAAATACCAGTTCCTAATTTAATGGTGTTCAATTTACTAATCTGGGAAGAATGGAAGACTTAGGGTATGATTTAGTCTATGGAAGTCTTTACTTAATCCATCAGGGTGGGGGAGGGTATTATCTCTGCCACCCTGATGGACAGAAGAGCGCCATCTTTAGGTCGAGCCTGGGCAGCGCATGCGCTACCGCGAGGCATTCAGTAGTGGAGTATGGCTTTAAAGCCCCGCCCACTCTCCGCCCATATTTTTAATTGGCTTGTGTCATTGTCCTTCGTAAACGCTGGCTTCCGATTCATTATGAGGCTTGTTAGTCCCTCGTTGGTACCGCCTTGTCTCCATTTGTTACAGCCCATAAGGACTGGACCTTTTACTGGTGTTGTTACATAGTCTGCAATATAAGTTGGTGAGCACTATTTTCCTTAATGCTCTTCCCCTATTCCACCCACAACATCAAAGCACGCCGCACGCTCACTACTGTATTTATTTAAATTACTACGTGGTCTGCTTTAACTATAGCGGCCGCACTTATTCAATTATTTTATTTATGGCGCGGTCCACTTTGAGTTTAGCGGCCACTATTAATTAATTATTTATTTTACAGGCTTTCACATTAGCGGCTGCGCTTATTTATTTTATTAATTAATAGCGCGGGCCGCTTTCACTTCAGTGGCCGCGCGGAACGTTTCTAAATGATTTTATTTTTGCTTTGTGTGAAAGCGCACCATATGCGCTTTCACTTTAATATTGTCCGGGCCCCTTTGTTTAGACGCTGCTCACTGTAACCTGCATACGGTGAGCAGCGTCTGAAGAAAGGGGCGTGGCCAACATTAAAGTGCTCTCGCATTTGCGAGAGCTTGAGTTATTGACATTAAAAATAACAATGCCTTTTATATATGTGTTGGGCTTAAAACACATAAATAAAAAGCATTATCATTTATAATGCCAATTGCTAAAACGCTCACACAAGGGAGACCCATTGCATTGAAAATGCTTGTTATAGATCACTGCCAACCCAGTGGTGATCTCTGTACCTTCAGAGGAACCACTGTCATGGTCTAGGAATAGTCTTGCTCAATTATGCTGTCTTTACTATATAAAAGATGCGTGCAGTTATGCAATTGACTGCCTAGAGAATTTTAAGCCAATTTTTATCTTGGAAGTACATATGCCAAAGACATATTCTCCTGTTATTAAGGCATAGTAAAGATGCCATTTCATGGACTACTCTAATAGGGGCTCTGTCACTGCACTTAGTAACAAGCTTTGGCCGTCTAACTTATGGCTTTTTCAATGTTTGTTTCATTTGTATAGGTTTTATTAAAGTATAACAAGAAACATTTAAAAATGGATGCCCTTGCTTGTGTGAGTGAAGCCTCACAGGCTGCAATCTTATAATAGCTTTTGAAAGATGTCCGGCCATGGGCATGCATGCACACACATGGGAGGCCATCTTGGAATGTTTTTTTCTTTACAGTATTACTAAATCCACTCAGTGTTGGCCACCTATGCGTGTACCTAAGCATGCACAGGCAAGAATCTTTTTATGGTTTTAATACTCATTTAAAGATGTGTGCTGCCTGCAGTGCTTGAAGGAGATGCGGCACACAACAAGCATCAGTGAAGGCCTAATAGCAGTGGTTTGCTGCTGGGTGCTCCTAAAAAAGTAGAGGGATCTTATGTATTTTTTTTAAAACAGAATGGCACATTGGCCCTCCAGTTCCTACCACAAAAAGCGATTATTTTCTGTGTAGGTCACAGCAGTGTGCGTGGACAGAATGCCGTCACAGCGAAGGGATGACTGAACCAGTAGCCTAGTGCTTCATTTGAGCCGGTGGTTTCCGGTGCTCTGCACCGGCACGTAATTGTCAGCACCGGCTCTAGAGACAGACACCACATGATGGCACTCTCTGTCAAATTTTTAGATGAGCACATCAACAGTCTTTAATAATTAAAGATACATTTAAATGAATAATATCGGACGCTCACGCCATTATTATAGCTTTGGGTGGCCTAGAATAGTCTGAAATGTCACACTCGTAGGTGTGCAGTGGTTAGTAGTTGTGTTGGTGCTGTCATTGGCAGCGCTGGCGGGGGTAATGGGTGGTGCAGGCTGCAGTAGCCTCCCGAGAGTGGCCCTGCCAACTGCTTATTTTTTTTTTTTTACAAATTAAGCACTGCAGTAGCCTATTGTCCCATGCTTTGTGCTGAGAGCAAGCAAAATGTGAATGACACTATAATAGACCAGTGGATGAAGAGAGCTGACTGAAAGTTTCTGTATCTATGCACATATTTTTTTTTTTTTTTAAACAAAAGGTCTTGACTTATTCCAGACTTGAAGAGGAAACATTATGCTTATGATCGTTTCTGGGGTGTTGTACATTGCTAACACTATTTATTGATAATTCAAAGCACAGTAATTGAAACTTGTCGCACATTCTCTATTCACTTCGATGCTTTTATATGAAATGCGCCATTTTATTGTATGAACTTACACCAGCAGGGCCTATTTTGAGGTTTTCTTGGGAAAAGAGTGTTTACACATCCATGTATTCATAACAATCAGCGCTGTCAGCAGCAAGAGGTGATTAAAAAGAAGCAAAATATTTTGAAAACTCTTAAGTTCCTTTAACCTCAAAGATGCAGTGCTCATACCTTAGGTATAATAAAGAAAATAGAACATTATTTAAAATAGCCTTTGATAGGCCAATATTGATTCTATTTAAACTGGCAAAAGTTGTAATAACAAACAAATAAAGAAGCCATGTGTCCTAGCCCGTACCTTTTGGATGATATCCTACTTGCCATCATATACGTCATAGCCTTTAACTTTATATTAACTCTTGCACACACACCTACCTTATTTATTACGTCTATTAATTTACATGTAATCTGAAGCCAAGCCAATGTTCAACAAATAATTGCACATAGCACGGAAATCTTTTATTTTTATTTTTAATACATATCATACTTTTGCAGCACTGCCCTTTCAGCCCATCACATCTACACTTATGTCTTTAAGTAGAATGATACCTAGAACAGTATATTTGAGTATTTGTTTTGTTGAACTGAATATGTCTGACAGTGTTTTTATAAGTGAAATATTGAGACAAGTTATGCATAACCTTTCCATGTTTCTTCTAGGCCTTGTTTGCATGAAATCGAGTACTTCGGTGGTAGAGCTTGTGATGCTGCTGTGTTCGCAGGTAAGACCCCTGCCAGTGGACTCTTCCAAACTGTTTATTGTGTGTACATGAGCTCTTGCTAAGTCGTGTTGACCTCTTAAAATGACGTCTTCTACGTGTTTTCCTTATTTCTATTTGTATTTTATTGGCAGTGCTTAATTTGTAAAAGAATAAATGCCAGGGCCCAAAGTTTTGCTCAGAAGCTCGCGGCCGGTGTTATTTAAGGTTGGGGTGCTGAACAGTCTTGGCCGGCTTTGGGCAGAATGTAGGTCCGGGTACCAAAATTAAAGTGACCCCCATTAGTGAATCAGATAGCTAAAAAAGTGGCCCATGTTTGCAAATTGGGGCAGTTTTCAACTTATAAAGATGCTGGATAATGATTTTGCAAGGTACAGAGGACTGCATGCATTTGAGTTTGCTGCAGGTAATGTTTGTTTTAATATCAGGGAAGTCAACAGTAAAAACCAGCCCACCAAACCATAAGGCAGACCCACAACCATCCGAAAATCCGGCCCACACACTGACCTGCAAGACAAGCCCATCTGGAACTGCCTTACCGGCCAGTGCGACCCAGCGAATAGCGAGGCTGTACTGTCCTCATTGCACCTCATGCCTCTTTAATCCACCACCCTACAACTCCAGTCTCTGTATATCACTGTTAGAGGTCCTTTTTCGTCACTGCCTTTCTCTCTTTGCCACTGTTATTTTGTCTTTCTCTTCCTCCTCTTTATCTGCGTTTGTGGTTTTCTGTCTTTTGTATTTTTCGCTCTTTTGCTCTGGGTCAAAAACTGGCAAGGAAAAATAAGTGCTGGTCCCCAAAAATTAGTACTGGTGAACCCCACCTGCAACCACCAGCTCAAATTAAGCACTGGTATGTATGACCATGGTGCCATGTAGAAATATTTACAAAAGGCTTAAAAAGAACAATTCCGTATTATACCATGTATTGTACATCAGTGGAACAGTGCAATGACAGTCTCATTGATAAAGCCTAATGCACGGCTCCTTGCTGCAAATATTTCGGTATGTCTAAAGAGCAATTATTTAAAAAAATCACAACATAAAATAATTATTTGAAAGCGTGCGTAAATATCCTCATTGAAAAAGCATTGGCAAACGTACAGCAATAAAAGAAGCAATGAAAAACATACACTGGTATTAACAAACCGTCCAACAATAATGAGCAGCACAATCACGAGGGAGAGAAAAAAGGTGGTAATCACTACTATCTTCATTTCCACACTTATTTACAAACAATAATTTTGAAAAATGTGCTTTAGGTTTTTTCACATTGTTTTATTCTCCAGAGTTTAGTTACTTAGTGTTTTGTACTTTGCTGCACATGCCCAGAAGGTAGAATTTGGAGGCCCGTCATACAGGCAGATCAAGTCAAAGTGACTTATGCATGAACACAAAAGCAATAAATTGAATTATTGAAAGAAGGGGCAGTAAACACCCTCAAATAACCACACTAAAAAACTCAAATCATACAAGTGCAAATCTTTACGAGACGCTTATATTCAGTATATCTCTACCGCCTTTGCCTTGACGCAGTACCTGGATCTCTGGCATGAGTGCATTGTTCATTGTGCAGGGCGGGTAAATGCATGCTTCTAATGCAGATAGAGTCCACTACTTTTAATACAGTCCTCAAAATCCCATAAACATCCTCCATCTGAAGTCTACAGAAGAGAAGAGACTGTGCACCCCCCCTCCCCCCCCCCCACTTAAGAATTGTCGCTCACTGCATAGTTTGGAAGGGCCAGCAACATGAGAAAGCATAGATAGGCCCAGTTTATTTTATATGTTGCTGGCGGAAGTGGTCATTATGTGATAAAGCTATTGGACAACTGAGTGAATATTTGGAACTTACCTTCTGTTTGCCACTTCACGGTACCCTTTGCTTCAGACCTTTACCATAAGGAAAGCATTACGTCCTCTGATTTTTTTTCCCCCTTCTTGACACAGATAGTCACTGTACGGGGAGACGTTAAGGAAAAAGACACCATGGGCAAAAATCCTCAGGGGGTTAGCGATTTCAAGCTAACTCTTGCAGGTCTCTTGAAAAATGTGCTCTCCTTGAGCTAAGCCCGGAGTTCAATGGTAATGTTGAGGTTTCCAATGGGGCATCCTTCTGGTATGTTTTGTGGCATTTCTAGTCATCCCAAGCTGGCACATCTGTGACCTACAGTCCTAAAATACCACGCTCTCCTAGCTTTCCGGTACTGCGTCCATCCACTGGAAAAAGGGAGTGTAACGCTACGGTCCGGGGTCTTTGATTACCTCATCATCATATCTTAGACCTTGCATTACCCATTGGCTGGCTCCAGGATTTCTTCTCATTACAGGCCCCAGAGATGAAACTTTGCCTCCCTTATTGATTAGACGGAAGAGTGCGAAACTTGAGCCCTCTCTAAAAGCCCTTCTCGTCGGCATTTCTGAGGAGTCATGGATAAATGCAGGCTGCTTAATTTGATTTTCAGGATTTTTTCTTTCTTAGGATTGGATAAGAGAGACACTGAAATTACTGCTTTGATGATAGTAGAGGAAATCTCGCTAGTTTTAGTGCACTGTGGAAGTATGTGCATCATTTTATAAATGTGTCTGTCCTACTTCCGTTTGCATTCTTTGCTGAATTTGGATTTTTTCAGCCGTGCTGTGCTGCTCCTAGCATACTTCTCCAAGCCAGATGGTTGGCTGCATGATTGACAAGCTCACGAGATATATCATCTTTGTGTTTGTGTGTGTGTGTATATCTCATACATATGTGTGTGTGTATATATATTACCTACTGGCGGTCGCCAGTAGGTAGGTATAGTTAGGACCTACTTTCCATAGGAAAAGCGTTTTTTGATTTGCCAATAACTTTGGCGGCGGTTGACGAATCTTCGCGAAATTTTCAAAACTAGTGGCCTGCTCCGGTCAGCTCCTGTCTTGAAAGTTTCGGGGTGATTCGTCAAGCGGGGGCCGAGAAAAAAGGGGGGTCCCAAAACGCGTTTTCCCCATGTTATTTTCCATAGGAAACTTTAGACAAAGCTACAGCCCGAACTGCTGAACGGAATTACACCAAATTTGGCAAAAAGGTAGCCCTTGGTTCAGAAAGAGTCCTTTTTGTTAAATGGTGTAAATCCGTTTAGTAGTTCTTGAGAAATTAGAAAAAGAAAAAGTTTCAATATCTAGGGTAGCGGTGGGTTCGCGAACCCTCCCGAGCATGAGCTTCACTGTGAGGCTGCCAACACTCCAAACCAGGAAGTGTTGGCAGCCATAGAACCGAGTCACAAGAAAACAGTTTAAAAAAGTGAAAAATGAAAAGGGGTCAGGGTAGAAACACCCTGACCCCCTAGGCCTGCTCAGGGGGTCCCACAAGGACCCCAAAGGCCAAAACAAGCATTTTTTTTTTTTTATTTCGGCGGAATGCGCGTTGGGGTCGCGAATACCGCCGAAATTTTTTAAAAAATTAAGCGCGGGCTCCCCTGCTTCATTTAAATGAGGCCCCCGGGTGGGCCAAGTCCCGGGGGCATTCCTAATAAAATAATAGCGGGGGCCCGCGGGGGCCCCCACAGCCCTGGGGACCACCACCTCACCGGGGCTTTGCACATTAAATGTGGGGGGCACTCGCCCCCCCCCGCAGCCCCGGGGACCGCCACCTCCTCCGGGAATTTTAAAAAAAAAAAAATAACCTGTGTGGGGGGGGGGGGGTTCGAGCCCCCCACACGCCCCGGGAACCGCCACCTCCCCGTGGCTCTATTTATACTAAAATAACCTGTGGGGGGGCTCGCGCCCCCCACACGCCCCGGGAACCGCCACCGCCCACCAGGTACCTCCAGTAAGAGCCACAGAGTTGCGTGGCAGAGAGGTGTAAAAAGGGGCGTGCCCTCGGACCACCTCTCTGTAACTCAGCCCTGTGGCGCTTACTGGAGGTACCTGGTGGGCTAGTTGGTCCCCAGGGACCCTCAGGATTGAAGGGGACTTAATCCCCCAACTTAAAACGCGCCACAGGCGCGTTTGCACACTTGTCACATCAGGCCCTGCCCCCTCCCTGCACCACTGTGCAAACGCGCCCCGTGGCGCATTTTAAGTTGGGGAATTAATTCACCTTCAATCCTGAGGGTCCCTGGGGGCCAACTAGCCCACCAGGTTCCTCCAGTAAGCGCCACAGGGCTGCGTTGCAGAGTGGTGGTCCGAGGCCACGCCCCTTTTTACACCTCTCTGCAACGCAGCTATGTGGTGCTTACTGGAGATACCTGGTGGGCTAGTTGGACCTCAGGGACCCTCAGGATTCAAAGGGACTTAATCCCCCAACTTAAAACGCGCCAGGGGGCGCGTTTGTACAGTGGTGCAGGGAGGGGGCGGAGCCTCATATAACAAGTTAGCAATCTTGCTGTGTGGGACTTACTGGAGGTAATAAAAGGGGTAGTTGGCCCCCAAGGTTGACGTTGGGGGCTAACTACCCCTCCTGTTACCTCCAGTAAATCCCACACAGTGGGATTGCTAAAAGGTGTTTGGAGGCCACGCTCACCTTTCTCCACCACTCTGAAAACGAGACTGCTATTTTATAGTTAGAAATTATCATTTAAAAAACCTTAGAAATTCACTGAAAAAAACCATAGGTTTCAGGGACGTTATAGTTGGAAATTAGCATTTAAAAAAACATTGAAATTCACTGAAAAAACCATAGGTTTCAGGGACGTTATAGTTAGTTGGAGATTCCACTCGTACAAAACCAGAGAAATTCCACCGTTAGTTAGTTCAGCTAACTATAACTCGCGCCCCGCAATGCACTGCTGATGACGTCACATATTACATCATTCATGACATGGTCAGTGACATCACTGATGACATCTCAAATGACATCACTGATGACATCACTGATGACATTATCCACATAATCTGATGCAACTCCTCACACCCTAATATAACCTTTGATACACCGACTCTAAAATACAGACTACCATTTTCGAAACCATAGACACACCAATACCAGTTTCTACATACGCACTCACTGATTCCTAGGTCTACACACACATCCACTCATTCACCCATACAGTCACTCATACATGTAGTCACTCATCAATACAACACTATGATATGCAGTCATACACCTATACAGACACTCACACCGCCACTCATCCAGAGTTACTCACACACCTAGTCAGTCATGCAAAGAATCAATCACACTTCCATTTACTCACCTATACAGTTATACACACACATCACCTCACTTATTCATACAGATACTAACACATACTTACTCTCTTATACAATCACTGATACAAGTACACACTCATCCATACAGCCACTCTCACAATCACTCACTCTCACATATAGTTATTAATATACACCATCACTCACATATACTGCCTTTTACATATGTCGTTACTCGCACATGTAGCACTGAGACATCCATTCGCTCACCAACACACCCATACACACACTCACCCACCCATACAGCTGTTTCCACATGCACTCTTGAACCCATACACCCAGTGAATCAACCACTCACACATCTATGCAAAGAGTCACACACCTCCCACCCACCCACACACACACTCAGGCACCCATACAAATACTCAGGCAACCAATCAATAACCCGTATAGACACTTGTGTAGCTACTCACCAACCCATGCAGCAGCTTACACAACAACAGACAGACTGATACAGACATTCACACAGTTTACTCACTAACCCATGCATTCAGTAAGACACATTTAATCACTCACTTATACAGTCAGTCACGCACCTACTAAATTCTCCATCCAGACAATTATACACCCACTCATTCTTCAATACACCTTGGCATATATTTTTAAAACATATTTAAACTTTATAGAAACACACAGTCAGTGGATGATGTCATCAGTGATGTCATTTGAGATTGTCATCAGTGATGTCACTGACCATGTCATGAATGATGTAATATGTGACGTCATCAGCAGTGCATTGCGGGGGCGCGAGTTATAGTTAGCTGAACTAACTATAACGGTGGAATTTCTCTGGTTTTGTACGAGTGAAATCTCCAACTAACTATAACGTCCCTGAAACCTATGGTTTTTTCAGTGAATATATATATATATATATATATATATATATATATATATAGAGAGAGAGAGAGAGAGAGAGAGAGAGAGAGAGAGAAAAAGAGAAGATTCATAACATGTATTAGGACTTTGGAATGTGGAGCGCTCCATTGAATACAGTAGAGTGCTCTGGTCTTCCACGGGCCGGTAGAAGCCTGCAGAGCAACCTTCTGATGTTTTTGTTCACAGCTGCTGCTGTGAACAAAGGCCTCTCGGAGCCTGAGTGAATTTAAACCCCCTTGGGCTACGTGAGGCCTTTGTTTTTAGTAATTAGAACATTCTGCCCTGTAGGGGTGGAATGTTCTAATAGACTTAGAGCCCCCCTAGAGGGCTCTACCGGTTACTAAAGGCCCGCTCCCTTCTTAAAGGCCCTCGCCTTCAGCTCGGGCCTTTACCGCTGGAGCGGGCCTTTAATGGCCGGTATAGCACACTAGGTTGGGCTCTAAGGCTATAATATAGTACAATATTGCGATTCTGGTGACAGCATAAACCATGAGGCCTAAAGCAGAGGGGTTTATAAATGTTACAGAACTGGAAGGTTTCACTAGTCCCTATGAAATGTGGGTCAATCCTGAATTATTCCCATTGTGACACCTTCAGTCAGTCCTTACTTTTTAACTAATGTCCTATTGCATGCAGTGGCTTGAAGACCCACACTCGGGGCTAGTGGGGGGTCCCAAAAATGAATGTGGCCTATATTATTAAATCTGTGGTTTTAAACATGGAAACTAGAATTCCCATAGAGTGCCACCCTACCCACATTTTGGCGTAGAATTGCAACTGGCATATGCAACCATTGTTCTGTGCAGTTTGCAGAGGCCAAGGATTGGGTGACCGTGTATTCTGAACACCTTTCTGTACCACTGATAGGCACTGTGAGAAACTCGCACTGACTACAACCACAGCTCAATGGTGGCCCGTTATAAACATCTAGATGCAACTCAGTTCAAAGTATGTACTATACAAGAGTAATATGCTGCATACAAAAATACTGTAACACAACATCCTGGAAAAGGCGAACACTCTTAGGGAATAAGTAAAGAGTGTGAAATGTAAACAGGAATGAGATGGATTACCTTCACGTTTTTACACTCATTCTTCAGGCATCGATCAGTGTTCTTGCCAGTAAAGTTATATAGGGCCGAAAGGGACCCACTTAAGTGTCCGTTTTCAATTACTAATGGGTCTGAGACCTGGAGGGAGCTGGCCCTCGTATACCCTGCCCACACTTAAAAGATGAGACGTGAAACTGTAATGTAACCTGGAGTTGACTAAAGAGCCAAAGCTTGCTCAGCGTGTCACCCATCAAATAAGGCCACGTTGAAGCCTACTAAGTATGCCACATCTCTTTTTTTTTTGTGAGCCATTTTGAACCTCAGTTGGAAAATTAAGGACAGAGTTTCTCTAGCAGGACTTTATTCATGGGCAAGCCTCTTCTGCCAAGGCACATTCACAGGCCTCGCTTAGCCGAGAGGATCTGAAGGATGATCACACCTTTCCTTCTTGAAGGTAATTTACTGCAGCTTCCATTTACTAACAAACACAGGCCCTGTTAGATTTTTGTTTTTTCCCAACTGTGTCGTTCATTTAAATATTGTGTTTACATTTTAAAGGCTATGACCTTTCACCAAATCTGTACTGCCCTTAACTGCTAACAAAATATTTTCGGATTGATTTTGATTTCTGAGGCAGCCATACTGGACACTTCACTTTTTTGTTTTTATTTATTTTTATTTTTGTTGTATGCCCCTTCTCTTTTTTGCGTTGCTTTATTCATTGTTTTACTGTCTGTATAAGATAAAAATATTAAGGCTGATTGTGTCAGCCATTTTTACAGACATACAGGTCAGGCCTTAATCCTGGATACATTTACTATAATATGATTACGTCTAAAGATTCTATCTCTTACAGTGAAAAGCAACATTAAAGCTTTCATTTATTTGTTTTGTTTAAAAAAAAAAAAAATCTTTCTTCAGCCTAGACTCCGTGAAACGTAGTGTGTTGAAGGTAGAGCCTGTTTGCATAGAAGTGGGTAACTGGAGATATCCAGGAAAGGGAAATGCAGAGTTTGTTTTTCTTTCATTTTCTACAGCAAATTAGATGCTTTTATGCCTTTAATATTGGGAATTCCATGCTAACGACTGCAGATTAGCATGCATGTCGGCCTCTCGTGCCTTATCTGAGCTCCTGAATAAACGCGCCGCAGCCAGCGGCTCCCACCGAAGGCATGGTCCGCATTTACATGAAATATCACATTACAAATGTCTGAAGGTACATGTCATGGATAATTCACTTCACATGGGCAGGCTTTTAGGCTCTGCAGGATATGCAATCAAGGCTGTTTCCCCCAGAGGAATTTCAGGTCTCTGAGAAATATATGCTTAAGCACTGGACGGACTCTGCGGGGAAGTGCCTCAGTTAGCTTTAAGAAATGCGCCTGTGCCTTTTGCGGCCTACATTCGCAGCACCCCTGACCAGTCTTCACAGGGGTGATTGATTGTCGGCCCTGACACCCTCCCTGCTGCCGCCGCGTTCCCCAGCGCGCGCTTTATAGCATTTGCTAAAACGGGCCCCGTTCTCTTGACTCACGCATTATAATTTCCATATGTCCTTTTATAGTAAAGTAAAACCAGTTTGAAAGAACCAACAAGCCAAGGTATGTTTTTTTTTACTGAGGAAAAACTAATAAAAATCATATTGGCCTGCACGCCGCATAAAGCACAGTGTCTTCACAGTATGGGTGCGAAGTCTTTCCCCACAAAGAGATGAAGATGTGTTTTTCCTTTGACAAGATCTGTGGTTGATTATCCAGTCTTTCTTCCCTCCCGCTCTATG
This sequence comes from Calotriton arnoldi, assembly GCA_963921515.1. Classification (NCBI taxonomy): domain Eukaryota; kingdom Metazoa; phylum Chordata; class Amphibia; order Caudata; family Salamandridae; genus Calotriton; species Calotriton arnoldi. The sequence goes on along the minus strand of CAWUFW010003044.1, from coordinate 143,770 downwards.
TCATAGGCGTGATAATGTCTTTCGTGGTATAGCTCTTAAACAAGCCATACGATTTATTTTCTGAAACTCACCCCATGTTTTGTTTTTCCCCCCTCTGTATTTCGTCCTTTGATGCCTAGCAGACCCGCTTCTCAGAGAACTTTTTTTCTGTCTACATTTTTTTTTTCTCCCAGTGCCATAATATTTTCTAATTATTTCCAGATTCTTTCCAAAGGTTTTCCCTTCAGAGGTACAGTGTCTGAAGCGGATTAATGCTGTCGCATACGATTTTCATGGTGTATTTTATTTATTTTAAGCTCAGGAACCTTCTGAGATGTTACCTTTAATTTTCTGTGCTATATCTGTCATCAAAAGTATTTCAACTACTGTAAAGTATTAACCATGGTAGACTAGATCACGGAAATGACACCACTGTCAGGGGCTTTTTCACTACTTGCTGGCAATTCTACACCAGTGCTGAGTAAATTTGCTACCTAGGTCCCTTTTTTTTCTAAATAATCTTTATTATGCATTTTCAGCCTTTTGCAACAATCACCACAAGCCCAACCCAACCCCCCCTCCCCCCCCCCCCACCTCGGTCAGGGAAAAATATCATCAAACCGTAAATATTCATGTTAATATATCAATTGGAAAGAAGGTAGAATAAACCCAGCCGTAATAAAGCACAATTGTAAACAACAAACCGTTATTAAAAGTGCAACGTGCAGAATAAATATGATAACGGGGCTGACAATAATGATAATTGACTGAAGTAGAACCGGCGGTGGTAAAGCACCAATATAAACAACAGACCATTATTCAAAGTGCAATGTTCAAAATAAATAGAATAGCAAAGCTAACAATATTAAATATTAACAATACTTCAGGCTTTGCGCCTTCCTTTACTCTAGACTTCTGTAACAGGGAAACGGCTCATATGCACTATACCTTAGGGAATGTGAAAATTAACATCAGCCTGTTATTTAAAGTGTAAGGTGCAGAAAAAGAAAGGAGAGCCGAGGCAGTCCCTCCTATATATTCAAACCCCCTCAATTTTCTAATCTGGATAAAGGCGCCCATATTAGCAGTCCTTTTTTCTTTGTTTTAACACCCTTTCTAAATTGCTTTCTCCAAACTGGAAATAGCTAATAAGCGAGCAAGGCAATGTTGGAACTGAGGGGGTTGTGGATCTAGCCATGCTGTAGCTAATACCAATCTAAAAATTGTCATATCGACCGCAATAAAATAATCTATCTCCGGGGTTGACTTTTCATCCATTACCCCTAGTAAAATTACCTTTGGACTCAATACAACATTAATAGGCTGGACTACGGAAACGCCCTCTACGCAGGAACGACGGCTAAGCTCATGAGACGGCTGCAACGCATCCAGAACGCCTCTGCACGTCTTATCCTCGACATCCCCCGACGCAGCCACATCACACCCCACCTGAGAGACCTGCACTGGCTCCCTGTCAACAAGAGGATAACCTTCAAGCTCCTCACCCACGCACACAAAGCACTCCACAACTCCGGACCAGCCTACCTCAACAGACGACTCAGCTTCTACACCCCCACCCGCCAGCTCCGCTCGACCAGCCTCGCCCTCGCCACAGTCCCCCGCATCCGGAAACGACGGCCGGCGGCAGATCCTTCTCCCACCTCGCCGCCAAGACCTGGAACACCCTCCCCACCAACCTCCGACAGACCCAAGACCTACTGGCCTTCAGAAGACTCCTCAAGACCTGGCTCTTCGATCAGTAGCAGCACCACCCCCTCTTCCCCCAGCGCCTTGAGACCCTCGCGGGTATGTAGTGCGCTTTATAAGTGACATGATTGATTGATTGATTGAATATCTAGTTTGATACGAAAGAAGTTTTGTATTTTATTTTTAAAAGAATTCAAAGATGGACATGTTGCAAACATATGCACGATGTCGGCACTGAACGTGGAGCAACGGGGGCACTTAGTACCTTGCCCCGAGCTCCACTTTGCAATTCTTGCAGGTGTATAATAAAGCATAAAACAAGTTTTAAAAAACTGCACTTGCAAATTGGCCAATATTAACACTGTTTGGGATAAGTTGAGGGCTTTCGCAAATTCATTATCAGTAATCAGCAACTTATCCTGCCATTTCATGCACTGTTTGTCGAGATCGTCTTTCATTTCACAATTCAGCATCTGATAGATTGACCCGATGCGGAGTGTGACCTCAGCTATTAACCGATCCTCCAAAGCATTCTTATCAAAGTCACTCGGGCCCCCCACTTTCCGCTGAAGGTAATCTTACTTGCAGGTACTTAAAAAACTCTTTATTGTTTATGGCAAATTTTGTTTTTTAACTCGTCAAACGAGACAAGACCCGCCGGGGAGAAAAAAGCACCCAATTTATCAATACCTGCCCCAAACCATACCTGCATATAGCCGTCATTGAAAATTCCAGGTAGGTTTGGATTATTTAAAATCAGGGTATAAAAATTCAGTCTCCCCAAACCAAGCATCTTCCGTATTGCGATCCAGGCCTTTGCCGTGCCCAAAAGGTACTTGAACTTAACTTTTTTTATAGTAACTATATTCGACTTGCCTTAGCAAACATCCCCATGCCTCTTCCCCAAGCAATAGTTCGTATATGGAAGGTGTAGAATTGAGCGCTCCCGCTTGTGGTGATTCCCTCAGTAATATCCGACTATATTGCAATAGTGAAGCCCAGTAGTACAACTGAGGTTTGGGAGAGCCCACCCCCCCTTTCTCTTGGAAGTGAGAGATACCTCAACGCTCTCCTTGGCTTAGAATAGGCCCATAAAAATGTAGTAAATACCACATCGAAGATTTTAAAACATTCCCTTGTGAATTCTAATGGGATTGCTCTAAAAATGTACAAGATTTTAGGGAAATAAATCATTTTTATCAAATTGCAACGGCCTATCATAGTGAGGTGTAAATTATTTAATCTTGCCAAACCTTTCTTAGTTGGATCTGCCAAAGGATCTAAATTAATATTGATGATAGATTCAACTTTCGAGGAGATATAAACACCCAAATATAATGCTTTCTTCACCACTCTATTATCCACTAGTGTAATCTTTTAATTAATTATAAACTGTGTCTTATCTTTGTTTAGCAAGAAACCAGACATACCCCGAACACAGCGGCTTCTGATTCTATTGCCTTAATAGCAACCTCCGGGTTGGACGTTAAGACTGCCACGTCGTCTGCATAAGCCAAGATCTTAGTCTCATGGCCATGCATAATTATTGGTGGAATAACAGTGCTTTGCGCTATTTTTCTTAAAAAAGGATCAATATACAGCGCAAACAAGAGTGGAGAGCAAGGGCACCCCTGTCGAGTCCCCCGAGTGATCGTCACTACTCCTGTCAGGCTACCCGATATGCATACCTTAGTCGTGTGGTTGTGATACAAGGCTTTAATTCCTCGCACAAAACCTGGGCCAGAGTCCCTTGCATACATTGCCTGCCAAAGGAACTGCCAGGAGACCCTATCGAATGCTTTTTCGGCATCTAACAGAATCAGAGCCATAGGGTCTCCTGACACTTCCGCTGCATCAAAAAGTGATATCACTCGTCGAATATGGCCATTGGTGTCCCTGCCTGTGATGAAACCATCTTGTTGCGGAATCACCAGTCTTTTGATGACCTGGGCTAATCGTACTGCCAGAACCTTGGAGTAGATCTTTGAATCACCATTTATTAACGTAATTGGCCTATAAGAGCCAAGCTCGGCCGATGGTTTATCCTTCTTCAAAAAGACAACTATTTTTGCCACCGACCAGGAATCAGGATGTGTAAATCCATTAAATATATGATTAAAAAGTGGCACAATCTGATCTTTCAGCTGGGGAGCAAAGATTTTATAAAATTCTGAAGGAATTGCGTCCACACCAGCCGCTTTGCCGGGGGGGGGAGGCTAGTGATAACTAGCAATATCTCATTCTAGAGTTTCACGCTCTTCTATGGATAACTTGTTAAAAGGTACTGCTTCCAAAAAATCATTAATTTGTTCCGGAGAAACCCGATTTCCCTCTGTGTACAGGTTTTGATAAAACCCTCGAAATGCCTCTCTGATTTCATTAGTGTGAGTGACCACCCCAAAAGTAGGATCGCGTATTTCTCTGATCTCGCTATCAGTACACCTCTGCCTTGCTCCTACTGCCAGATGGTGCCCTACCTGATCACTGCACTCATAAGATCTTTCCTTCCAGGCAATATACTTAGCTGCCGCCCTGTCTGCGAAAATTGCATCCAGGTCTGACCTTGCGAGTACTACCTTAGTTTGTGCTTCACTTATATCCCCCGCATGCTGTATAGCCTTCACTAGATTCTCCTCGGCTACTGTTAGATTATCTTGTTTAGCTTGAATCATCAGCCTATCTTGCTTTCCTTTATTTAGTGAGAATTTTAGGGTCTCCCCCCTTAGACAGGCCTTAACGGTATCCCACACCATACTTACAGAGGCGCTGCCATTATTCTCCTCGAAGAAAGTTGGGATCCACCTACTGATATACTCACAGTACTCCTTGTTGGTTAGAAGTGCACGTTCAAAGCTCCATGAGCTAATCTGCTTCCCCCTATTCCCTGTAACCCCAAGACTAGAGGACTCTGGTCTGAAAGGAACCGGGGGTATCGTTCAATCTGGCACGTCGTGGTCAGCTTGTTGGACACAAAAAAATAATCGAGGCGGGCATGTGTGCCATGTGGAGCTGAAAAATATGTGTAACCATCTGGTTCTTTTTATGCCACACATCGACCAAGCCATGATCCTTACATACCCCTTTGAGGGTCTGATACACCTTAGGGTTCCTCTCGGTGTACAGTAACTGTCATCCTATATCAAAACTCCCTGGGAGGTTAAGATTAAAATCCCCACCCAAAACCACAGGTAGGGGACGGTACGTTAACTCCTTAGATACCTGAATTAGAGTGGAGGGATCATCGAGCACGCTGCCATAAACTGAACACAGCTTGAACTTGCCTCCACAGGGTGAGTGACAGACTACTGCTACCCATCTCCCCCTAGGATCATACCCTATTTGAGAGAACTTCAGCAAACTTCCCCGGGCTAAAACAGCCACACCAGCAGTACGCACACCTTGTGAGGTACCGGCTACCAATCTATAGCCCAGGGAGTTAAGAATATCTCTCTGTGAAGCTTGAATATGTGTCTCCTGGAGGCAGACAATGTCCCCCCTCAGGAGTTTTAAACCCAAGGCAGTCTTGGCTCTTTTCTTAGGGTCATTTAGGCCACATATGTTAATAGATGCGATGCGGATCATTGGCTAATTGCTTTCCAATATCCTCGGAAGCACCTCCGTGGGCCACCACCCCTCCTCTATACCTCTTTCCGTGCATGCTTCTTTCATTCTGAGTTGTTTGGACTTTTTTCCTCAGCCTACTCCCCCTGACCGCCCCCCCCTTCCCACCCCCACCACTCCACTGAGCAACCAGGAATAGCCTGTATGATGCCGTCTAACATCACAAACCCCACTCCCCGGGCTTCCACCACCAACCCCATATCAAAATATATATACTTTTTTTTCTTGCTGCTTTTTCACTTATGTTTCTTATTTTTCAATTTTACCCAAGATTCAGAGAGATACTTTAGAATATTTCCCACTGAGTCAATCCCCGCCCTGTTGATCCGCGAGGAATTCTTGAACCTGAATCGCCGAAAAGAAAGTACGGGTACGACCCTTCAAGACTACCTTCAATATTGCGTGATTTTGTAGGAACACTTCGGCACCTAATTTTTGAAGTGGGGCAAACATCTGCCTTAGTCGCCATCTTTGCTTTACCGTGGCGTGAGCAAAGTCTGGCCGTGCAAAGAAGGTAACTATCTCAAAATCTCTTCTAGCATTAGGGCGAGCCAAATCAAAAATACTTTGTCTCAAAGGAAGTTTCCAAAATAAACCAACATAGCCCTTGGATATGCATTACTGTCCACCCGTTGTTTTTTGGGCGTTAGGGGGAATCGATGTGCCCTCTTAATTTCTCTTGCCCAATCCCATCCCGTGAGTTCTGGGAATGCACCCTTTAGAAGTTTAACAACGTAGTCTCTGGGGTCCCCTCCCTCTCTCCCTCTCTCCCTTCCGGAATACCCAATAACCTTAGATTGTTCCTTCGCTGCCTATTTTCATAGTCCTCTATCTTCTGCATCATCTCCGTGAGTTTGGGGTCTTGGAAAGAGCTTGTTAACTTCAAGTCAGCGACCTCCTATTCGAGGGTATCGGTTCGGGCCTCTATACTGGTCATCCGGTCGGAGATTTCAGTACAAGTTTTGCTTATTTTCCTGACCGCGCCTTGAATTTTTTTAGAGGCCTGCCGTGCCTGTCGATTATCCGTCCGTACTTCAGCTTGCATCTGCCTGATCGTAGCCAAAATTAGAGAAGGTGGAGGTTCCAGTGCTGTTGGACATCCGGCGGTCGCACCCTCCAGGCACTGAGCTGGCTTTTCTAATAGTTGAACCGCGGAATAATCCCACCTAAGCCTAGGGGACCCTTTCTTTGAAGATTCCTTCTGGACCTTGCCAGCCTTATCATTACTTGATTGCTGCTTCTTATCTAGGCTGTGAGTCTTTTTTCTGCCCCTTGATCCGTCCAATCTCTTTTTCCATCCTGCAGAGATAACTGATCCATCCTGTGAGCTACTGCTAGATGATACGGACTGTGAAGATGTCAACGAACCTAGATCAGGCATTGAGGAATCCGAGTCCTCGGTTAGGGAAAACATTTTCTCACAGCCCCCAGTCCGATCGGGTGAGGCCACCAATCCAGGGACCCATAGACAGTCAGAATCAAAGAAGATAGGATCAGCTTCCGTCGATTGTAAGGGAGGGGAGATCCGAGCCCCCCCCCAATCGCCAGGATTGTTCTCCAAACATTCCTCCCCCAAAAGATTCTGCTTGATCTGCCCTTCCCCCCCACTCCTTCCTCTGGGGTGCCTGCGCGACTCTCCCTTTCACCTGTTTTGGAACTTCTGGTGTCATCTCCCTCTGTAGTAATTTTGGACACCATTTCCTGCACTTGGGTGATGACAGGTGCAGATGCAGACACTGCAAGTAGGGGGGGGGGGGGAGTCATGGTAACAGAATCCTGGGTTTTTGCAGATCTGGGATACTTCAAAGGAAAAAGGTCCGAGATCACAGGCTGACCTTCCGTTGCCACCAACATAGTGCTCCCTCGGGTAGCCCTTTTACTTGTATTGTTTTTTATTTATTTATTTATTTTATTTTAAAAGTTTTATATAGCGCTGGCTAGACCCAGAGGTATCAGAGCACTTTACATGAGAAGATAATATAAAGCAAACATGGCATACAAGTAGATAAAAAGATAATGAAACAACATGTGAAATATACAAATCAAAATAGATATACAGGTGCAAGAGATATACACTTCAAGTAACTAGGTATATGATGTTCGGGAAATGGACAGATATTACTGGACAAAATGTAACATGGTGATTGGAGATCAGGTACAGGTTAGGACCCCCAATAATAATTGGGCCAAACATGGCATATAAGTAGATAAAAGATAATGAAAACAACATGTGAAATATACAAATCAAATAGATAAACAAATCAAACAAATAGATAAACAAATCAAATAGATAAACAGGGGCAGGAGCTACACATATCAAGTAATTAGGCAGATGATGTTCAGGAAATGGACAAATATTACTGGACTAATATAACATGGTGAAATTGGAGATCAATTGCAGGTCACAGGTTAGGATCCCCAATAATAATTGAGGAGGTGGATTTTGAGGTCTTTTTTGAAGCTGAAATAGGAGGGGTTACAGCGCAGGTTTTTTGGGAGGGTATTCCAGATGATGGGGGCATTACCAGAGAAGGAGTGTGATTGTGTGGCTTTCTTTTTATGCAGTGGTGGTATAAGGAGGAGGGAATTGGTGCTTCTCAGAGGTCGTGTGGTGCCCGCAATGAGGAGTTTCTTGGAGAGGTACTGCGGAGTGTTTTGGTGGAGGACTTTGAGTGATGCAGGCAGTTTTGTAGGCAGATCTGCCTTCAATAGGGAGCCATTTAAGAGATTTGAGAGCCGGGGATATGTGATCGAAGCGTTTGCAGCCTGTAATGAGCCTGGCTGCAAGGTTGAGCACAGCTTTGATTGGAGCAAGGTGGACCTTGGGGATTCCGTTGAGGATGGCGTTACCATAATCAATACGTGAAAGAACAAGTGACTGAACTACAAGTTTAAAATCATTGGTAGGTATAAAGGGTTTGATTTTCTTGAGGAGACGGAGAGTGAAGAGGGCTCCTTTAGCAGAGTTTTTGAAGTGGACGTTAAGGGTTAGGGTGTTGTCGGTAGAAATACCAAGAGATTTGACGGAGTTGGACAGGGTGAGTGAGCAGTTGAGTGCGTTAAGGTCAGAGATCCATGATTGAACGGGGAGAGGGTTATTTTTGGGGGAGAAGAGAATGATTTCAGTTTTATTAGGGTTAAGTTTGAGATGATTGGAGTGGAACCAGGTTTGGATCTTGATGAGGGTGTTGTTCATGTGTAAGATGTCAGCCTGAGTTTTAATCTTGTAATAGATTTGGGTGTCATCGGCGTAGAGGTGGTAGTTGTTGCCTGCTTGTTTAAGAATGAGGGTGAGGAGTTCCATAAAGAGGGAGGGAGAGAGGATAGACCCTTGGGGGACTCCAAGGGAGACAGGAGTGGGGTTAGAAAGACAGTTTTGAATTTTGATTTGCTGAGTTCGGTGTTGTAGGTAGGAGACGAACCATTTGTAGCCAGTATTATTAAGGCCGAAACGGGTCCTAAGCACATTAAGTAGGGCTGAATGGTTGACTGTATCGAACGCTGCGGAGAGATCAAGGAGGATAAGAAGGCAGGTCTCGCCATTATCAAGTGAGTGGTGGATGTCATCGACGACATTGAGCATTGCCGTTTCGGTGCTGCAGCCTTTCCTGAAGCCTGATTGAAAGGGGTCGAGTAGGTTGAAGTTTTCGATGTGTTTGTCTAGTTGTAGTAGGACACATTTTTCAAAGACCTTTGAGAGAAGGGGGAGGTTAGTGATGGGGCGGAGATTGTTTAGGTCATTGGGGTCAGCATTGGGGTTTTTGATTATGGGAGAGATTTGTCCAAGTTGAAGGGAGGTGGGGACACAGCCAGTGGAAAGAGAGGTGTTGATGATTGTGGTCCAGTATGGGGTGATGATGTGCTTAAGGGCAGGGACAAGGTTAGAGGGTAAGGGGTCTTTTGTGTGGGAGGACGGTTTAAGATTACCAATTATTTTAAGGACTTCTAGCTCAGTCACGGGGAGAAAGTTGAGCAAGGAGGCATTGTTCTTTAATTGTGAGTTAGGGGAGTTGGTTTCCGGAGAAGTAGCAGGGGATAGGTGTGGAGAGTGGTTGGGGGGGTGAGGAAGTAGGTGGGAGAGGAGAGTCGCTGGGGAGCGGTAGAATAGTGGGCGGAAGAGAGAAGGGGTCAACTGGTCGAGGGGATGTGGAGTAGGCATTAGAGGTGAGGACGGGTTTGCATTGGGAGTTGGAGGGGAGCTGTGTGGAACGGAGGGATTGATCAATTTTGGCTATTTTTCCGAGAAGAAGTGGGAAATTTCTTCACATCTGGCTGAGGAGGCGATCAGATTTGGGGGTGCGGGGGAAGTTTGGTTACGAATGATTTTGAAGAGTTCCCTAGGTCTGTTTTTGGCACGATCAAGTTGAGTGCGGAAGAAGGATGCCTTTTCCTTGAAGCTGTGTTTTTTGTACGTGGATCTAGCATGTCTGAGGAGTGCAAGATGGGAGGGAGAGGGATGGTGTCTCCAGGTTCTTTCCGACAGTCTGAGTGACCGTCTTTCGTTATTAAGCTCGGTATTAAACCAAGAGTTGGAGGGGTGATTCTTTGGTTTTTGAGTTTAGGCGGGGCTAATTGGTCAAGAATACCTGTGACAGTATTGTTAAAGTGTTCAGTGAGCTCATTAGCATTTTGTGAGGGGGAATGAGAAGAAGTTGAGCTTGGAGTTTAGACTCAAGAACACCCGGGGGATATGTTTTAGATTTCTGGTCAGTTTCTTAGGTCTGTTAATTTTGGAGGTGGGGAGATTTGCATTGGTAGCAATGGTGAACAGTATAAGGTGATGGTCAGACCAGTCAATGGGGACGATATTGGTCACGGAGGCCAGATCTTTGTTGGAAAGAATGGCGTCAAGGATAGCTCCTTTGGTGTGTGTCGGGGACAGGCATAGTTGTTTGAGTTAATTGATCTCAAGTAGATTAGTGAGGAGGGAGATAGTGGGATCATCGGTATCGTTCCAATGGAGGTTAAGATCCCCAAGAAAGAGATTTTTTGAGTTGGATAATGAGGATTGTGTCAGGAGCTCAGATAAGTCCTCGATGAAGGGCTGGGGGGGCCCGGAGGGCGATAGATGTTGTGTAGACAAATTGGGTGGGAATTTTGAGTTGTCAGTTCAGCTTCCAGGTATTCGCAGGAGGAGTAGCCAGAATTATTGACAAGGGATAGCTGAAGTTCATTTTTAAAGATAATGGCTAGACCACCCCCAACTCTGTCAGGTCTATCTTTTCTTAGAATAGAGTATCCGGGGGGGAGAGTAGGTCAAGTATGCTCGTTGAGTGGTCTTTGAGCCAGGTTTCTGTGAGGAATGCAATGTCAATGGATTCACTCAGGATAGTTTCCGAAATTTCCGTGGCATGTTGGACTGCGGAGCGACAGTTGACAAGCATACATGTAAGTGGTGTGGGGTTGCATATGGTGAGTGGGCAAGTGTGGATCGACGTGAGTTGGGGCGGTGGTCTGGGGGAAGCGGGGGAGGAGGGGATTCTATTAGTCCCTAAGATAACAGGGATGTGGGAGTAGGGGAGTGAAGGATTGGTGGTTGGTAAGCTAGGAAGGTATGAGTTGCATAGGTCGGAGAGGTCGGACGGGGAGAGATGGTTCGAGGTGCGGCGAGGTCTATGTATACGGCAGCAGAGAGGAGTCAATCTCCAATGATTGTGTTTGGTGTTAGGGATTTTTGGGGGGGATTTTTGGGAGGGGCTGGGTGGGCATTTTATGGTGAGGGAGGGTTCTGGAGCAGGGGAAGATAGTCTTTCCTGAATTGAGAGAGTTTAGTAATCAAATTAGATAGGTCAAGTTCGATGTTGTGTAGGCTCTGGGCAATTAAGGTGAGGGGAGGTACCGTGGGGGGGTGGTGTGGGTTAGTTACGGAGGGTGGACTGATGTGTGAGGGGGGAGATAGGGTAGTGGGTGTGGAGTGAGGGGTGACGGGGCTGTTAGGTGTGAGGGGTTCGGTAATCAAATTCGATAGGTCAAGTTCAGTGTTGTGTAGGCTCGTGTCAATTGCGGTGAAGTGGGGTACTGAAGGGGCGGGGGGTAGGGAATGATCTGGGTTAGTTGCAGAGAGTGGACTGATGTGTGAGGGGGGGAGATAGGGTAGTGGGAGTGGAGTGAGGGGTGACGGGGCTGTTAGATGAGAGGGGTTCAGTAATCAAATTAGATAGGTCGAGTTCACTGTTGTGTAGGCTCGGGCAATTATGGTAAGGGGAGGTACTGAAGGGGCGTGGGCGGGGGGAAGGGAATGATCTGGGGGTAGGCAATGGTCTGGGTTAGTTGCGGAGGGTGGACTGAAGTGTGAGGGGGGAGATAGGGTAGTGGGTGTGGAGTGAGGGGTATCGGTGCTGTTAGGTGTGAGGGGTTGGACTAGGTTAGACAGGAGGTTAAGAACTTCAGGAGATGTGGTCAGAGGATAAAAGGGCATAGAGTGAGTGGAGAGCAGATATATTGGGGTGGAGGGGTTGTGTATTTATCGGGGGTTGGGATAAAGGATTGGGAGGCAGAGTTAGGAGGGCCTGAAGGGGCAGGATAGGGGGATAGGGAGGAGAAGAGGGTGTACGGAATGGGTAAGAGGAGGGGGTGAGGAGTTGTGTTAGGGGATTGAAGGGCAAGGACGGTGGAGTACGTGAGTAATTGGGTAGGGGAGAGAGGTTGGGGGATCAGGCAGAGGCGGGGTTATGGGAGGGGAATGATAAGTAGATGGCAGGGATTGGGGGCAACCGTTTTTAGTGGAGGGGTCCGAGGAGTGTGAGTTCCGGAAGTTAGGGGAGAGAGGGAAATTAGAGGGGGATGAGAAATGGGTAACAGTGGTTGGGGGATGTCATTTGCTGTAGAGGGGTCCAGGGAGGGTGATGGTGAAGTCGATTGTTGGAGGATGGTGTTAGCTGATGGTTGAGGGTGGAGGTGGAGTGAGGGGGAAGGGTGGAGGGAGACGTTGGAGGGGCGTTATTCAGTAGGGGAGAAGGAGTGTTAGGCGCAGACTGGTCAAGGAGGAGAGACATAATGCTGAAGTTGTGTTCGAAGATGGAAAGGTGGGATACCGTGGCTTGTATGAGGATGTTACCTGTTTTGAAGATGGATATATCAATATCACCAAGAAAGGCTGGGGAGGGAGTGGTGGATATTTTGAATCCATATGGTATTTTGGTTGATTTAGAGATTGGGAGGTGTTGTAGGAAGATGCTTTTCCATTTGGAAGGACGTTTGGAGTAAAAGATGTAGTTGGTTATATATTGGGGGAGGTGAGGCTGAGGTAGTTATCAACAATGAGTGTTTCAGGGTTACGGATAAGGAGTTTGTTTGAAGTTTTTCTTGACATGTTTGGAGAGATTGGGGGGGTAGAGAATGGTCCATGAGTTGGGGCCATGTTTGGAGAGAGTAGGGTCCTGGGGGTGATGGTCAATGCTGTGAGGGGGCATGTTGGGTAGACGTGAGAGGAAGAGAGTGGAGAGAGGGAAGTTAAGGAAATGGGGGGTAGAACAGGAGAGGAGGATTGGGAACCAAGGGGGCACTGGGAGAGTGGGGGGTAGAAATATGGGGGCTAGACAAGGAATAGGGTAGACAGGCGAGGAATTATAAATCGGCTAAAAAGGAGCAGATCAAATAGATAAACAAATTATATCGACAACATGGAGCAAATCTAATGTATAAGCAGTCGGCACAAATGGAGCAGATCAGTATACCAGCAGCAAAGTTTGCAAACAAATCGATAAACAATCGGCAAGTATGCGCAGATCAGTAGAAGCCAGCACCAATGATTGCGAGGGCGTGGAATGTCTAAATTAGAGAGGGAATATCGGAAGAGAGAGTAATACAAGAGCAAAAATATAGAAAGAGTTAGAGGGACAAATGGGTAAATAAATGAGCCAAGAAAATACTAAGCGGTAAAAAGTTTGAGTAAGAAGAATAGAGTCAACAATAAATAGAAACAATTAGAAAGGGAATACCTGAGGAGAGAGTAATACCAGAGCATAAATATAGAAGAGTTATAGAGACATATGGATAAATCAATGAACAAAGCAAAATAATGAGCGGTAAAAAGTTAGAGTAAGAGGATAGAGTTGACAATCAGTAGAAACAACAGCAAAACTTGCGAGGGCGAGGAAGGTCAGAGTTGGAAAGGGAATGCAGGAAGGGTCACATAAGATTCACAGAACAGATACATAAGCAATGTTGAGGGACAACATAGTGTGGGGTCAGAGGCATCTCCATTTTGTAGAGTTTGAAGAGATGTAGTGACTGTCTTGTGGCAGGAGGTAGATTAGGGAGATATATTGAACTTGTTTCCCAGGCTGATATATTGGGATCATTACAGTGCAGTCCTATTTCTATGATCAGCAGTTTTCCTATCTCCCAGAGGGTATCTGTCCTCTTTTTACTACTGTTACTAATTGGAGGGGGCGTGGCATTGGTCAGTTCACTGGAATATTTCTTTTTTCTATTACATTTATTATTGGAGGGGTGTGACCTTGGTCAGTTCATGGGAACTTACAATGGAGTCCTGTTTCTTTGTTCAGCAGTTTTTCTAGCTCCCTGAGGGTATAAGTCCTCTTTCTACTACTGATGTTATCGGAGGGGGCGTGTCCTTGGTCAGATCACGGAGACCATTTTGTTTCTTGAGGGTAAAGTGTGGAGGAAAGATGTCTGGGGCAATAAATCAGGTCAATTCCCAAGTGAATCTCCGCAGCTTTTTCGGTCTATTGCTTTGTAAGACCGTCTTTGTTATTGCATCGCGGTTTCAAAAACTCTTCAATTTGAGCTCAGACAGAGCGCAGCCGTATCCTCACGTTCTGCACAGAGGCGGGGTCTCTGCCGTGTCTGGCTACCCACCGGCTGAGACTGCTGCTGTGCGAGATAAACCCCCCAGAAGCCTTCCGATTTGGCTTTAAATTAATCTCTCTTCCGATCAGGAGCAGCCCTCCCCAGCAGCGCGACCTTTCTGTTCTGTTCATCATCGGTCAGGAGGTGGGGGTGCGCCGGCTGGCCACTGATGGAGCTGTGTCCTACGGCGATCCGCGCCAGCGGGGGCAGGGCTGGCAGGGTGAAGGAAGAAGCAGAAACGGCACTCAAAGCCAGGGCGTCGGAGGTCTGGAGGGGGGGCCGCATTGGTGGGCACCCTCGAGTGTGCAGCGGAGGCCCGGTAAGGCGAAGTGTAGGGGCGGTCAGCGGAAGAAACACCCTCAGCACGCAATTCTCACCAAGTTGCACAGATGGTGTCCTGGAACTCTCCTCTTTCCCAGGCAACGGATGGATGGCTGCCAGTGGCAGGTCGGGCACAAGCGCGATGGGTGGGGTGGGGGCAGCACTCGAGCAGGATCTGGCGTGGAAACCACCCTTGGCACCGAAGTCCCAGCACGCCACCAGGGAGAAACCCCGGGTCTCGATCCCGCTCCAGGCGTCGGCGGTCGGACGTCAGCAGCGGAACGGGGGAGCCAGCCCACTCTAGCGTCGGCGGTCTGCCAAGCAGCCGGCAACGGAGCCAAGATGAAGCGAGGCGGGCCAGGTTGCGAGTCCACTCCGGAAGCGGCGGTGAGCCCGGCGGTCAGTGGCGGGATGAAGAAGGCTGTAATCTTGCTGGTCAGTTTATTTTCTTTACCAAAAAGCATAGCATCCGTTTCCCTATCGTTGATAAGGCTCGTTTCAGGGGTGGATGGTCGGGGTAATGCTGGGATTTTCCACAATAGTGATCCCTACCCTCGGGGAGCTCTGGGCGGGCCCCCTGTTCCGTCGGCCATTTTGGTCAGAGTCTTGTCAGGCTTGTTGGTATTATCGCTGGGCTCATCCCCTTCATTCTTATTCCTCACATCTGTGCTAGTCTCCTTAGGGCCCCCCTGGTGCATGCTGGTCTTTGATGTCTTGACCAGGCCGGCAGTGGCGGTTGCCACATTAGTTGCTTTGGCCTTGGAGGCTTTGGGATTCCTGCTAGCCATTAATGCAGGAAACTTGATCCTTCCGGCAGAGATGATTAAGCCTGCATGCTTCAGTACAACTCCCAAGGCTACGCGCTGGGCCGTTACAGAAGCGGGCGCGCGGTATCTCCCGCTGTGTTTCCCGCTGACTCTCTGCTTTGATGGAGAGCCGCCGTGCCAGATCGTAGATGTCCAGATAGCCCCCAAAAACAGCAGGCCCTCCAGCATTCCTCGCCCGCTCCCGGGGCCGATCTCCTGCCGTATCCTGCGGTACGCACGACCCGGAGATCGCCGCAATCAGACTGTCGGTAAGAGGAGGGGTAGGAGCCCACGGACAGTGAGCCGTTTAGCTAGACGCCCTATTTGCTCCCCCGGTCTTGCTACCTAGGTCCTGTGGTATAATAGAATTGACACCGATGGTCAGTACAAAAAATATTTAAACTAACCATGTAGTGCAGAAGCAACATTGCACGCCAGCCAATTGGTGTACGTGTTGATTAAAGATTATTGCAAAGCTGATCAGGACCATAGCAAAATTTCCGAACTCTGGTGCAATTTACCTAGTCATGCTCAAGTGAGGTTTAACATAATAGAACATATTTTTACATTCTCTTTCGATAATTTGCATTTTCATAGCAATGTAAAAATGTATTGTTACTGTCACATAGGACCTGATTACTATCCAGGTGGATGGAATACTGCGTCAGAAACATGACAGATAGCCCGTCTGTTGTATTGCAAGTTCCATAGGATATAATGGAATTGTAATAGGGCGGACGGGATATCCGTCACGTTTGGGATAGAGTAACCCTGTCCCCCAAGATAGTAATCAGGCCCATTATTAGGGGGTATCTGTTTTATTGAACTCTGATGTTTAAAGGCTGAGTCGCCCTGATGGAATTAAAATGTGTGAACTAACCAGATAGCTGCTGAAGGAGCCTTAATTTCCTTCGCTTTCTGGGTGCGTTAAAACGCCTGATCAATCGTTCTGATTTTGTTTGTGTGCTTCGCCCACCATCATGTTTCTTGTGTGGCTCATTTTGTGCCTTAAGCTGGGGCTCAAAGTTTATCAAATGGACAAAATATGATGGGAGGAGTGACTGCAGATAGTCTAAACCATTGGCCGTCGCTCTCTGGGTAGTATACCAGCTCATCGGTTTTCACCAACTCTGGCCCTCTAGACAGAGGCCCATCTTACGCAAATCAGTACTGAGCCTGCTCCTCATGAGTACAGTCCATCCCGGACTGCCAGGCGATGCTCCCTCCAGAAGGGAACACAAGCAACCCCAGACCCGTTTAGGTCTTTTTATTACTTGTCAGTGAAGTATAGCTTGAAGTGAGGGACCCAGATTGCGGATTACCTTAGCCAGTAAGGCGATTACATCAGACACAGAAAAGGTGATAGAAGGAACATTTGCAAATGTCCTAAGTACTGGCAATCGCTCTACGTAGCACTCCAAAACATCCTTTTCGCCTACTGTATCACTCCAAAAGAGGCCCACCTTATCTATTTAATACGGACACTCTTTTATGAGTATCTTGCCAATGAAGGGTAGGTGAGTGGTGGGCAGTAGTTTGTGAGATCATCGGGTCTTAGTGTAGGTTTCTTTAGGAGTGGGAGTGTCTGGCCTGTCTTGAGAGCTTCTGGGAAGATGTATCGTCTTAGGGAGGTGTTGACAATGGTTACTAGGGGTAAGAGAGCTTCCCCGGAGAGAGCTTGGATGAAGGACGAAGGTAGGACATCGGCTTCATAAGAATTGGCTTTGAGGCGGTTGAGTATGTCAGAGATGAGCGAGGCATAGAGCTCTGAAGGAAGACTATTGTGGGATTCTCTGAGAAGGGGTTGGTGTTAGACTGCTTGGCGTTGCTGATTTGCTGCCTGCCTTATATTCTTTCACGGACATATGTGGATGGCATTGCACTTGTGTGTAGAGTGTGGGATAGGACAGTCAGGGGGGTTGATGCGGTGCTGGATGTATTCGAAGAGCATTCTACTCCTGTTGGTAGCTTCATTGATAATGTTAATATAGTACTTTGCTTTGGCCAATGTGGTGAGCTGTCTGCATGTTTCTCAAGGGGCTTTAGTAGCATGAGTTCGTTTGTAGTTATGTTTTTCTTCCAGTTTCTTACCTGTCTGCAGATGGGGCATTTATTGTCAGTGAGGTCTTTAAGAGTACAAAGTTGCTGAAGATTTTGGCTTCCACTTGCATGTTTTAGTTGGAGCATGAGGGTTCACCTAGTTTTCCAAAAAAGTGTTAGTCATTTAGAAGGGTGTTGAAGTCAGATGTGTAGTTGGCAGGGCAAGAGATGACTTGTGGACAGAGAAGTCTGTTGTACTCTTTTAAGTACTCTTATGTGCCTTTAAGAACAGGGCCCAAAAAAATGGTAATTGTAGGAAATGGGGTTTTTGGTTGAGGGGGGTGAAGTCCCTTCTCAAGCAGCAACCACAATACCTGTGGTAGCTTGGCCCAAAAGCAGTCAGGCTTAAGTTGGACACAATGTGTAAAGTATTTTTGCAGCACTCAAACATAAATAAAGTGAAAACACAACACAAGAAAAATCCCACACCAATTTAGAAAAAAGGGTACATTTTAATACATAAAATGATACAGAAACAAATTAAATTTAATCAGTAGAATTTTTAAAGCTTTCAGTGAAAACTAGCGCCTAAAAGATCAAAGCCCCATTCGTGGACATCTAGTCGCGGAAGCCCAGGGCAAATAAAAAAATTATGGCCAACCGCAATGGAGCGCGGTTCAGACACACGAGGTGGATTGGCCTGGTCTCTGCATATCTTCGGCTTTATGAGAAATTTTGAAAACAATTCTATGCGAAGGTAAAGTTCAGCAGGGCAAGGCAGCCAGCGGTGTTCGGGGAGGAGTCGTCGTCAGGGAGTGGCTGTACAAAGAAGATTTCTACGTTCAGAAGTAGTCACTTTCTTAGAAGACGACAATCTCCAGCGGGAGGAACCAGCAGGCTGTAGCAATCGGGGGCACCATGAGGCCAGATAGCCTTCTGAAGAGCCATTGAACAGGAATTGCTGCTGCAGAGAAGAACGTAGCAGGAGGTACTGTGAAGTCAGGCCTACCAGCGATGCACTTTGGGCGGATCGGCGATCAGGTAGGTCATGTTCTCCTGCCGGTTCTCAGACCACTTTTTAGTGGAAAATTTTTGAAGTCCCAAGTTTTAGTTGTTGGCTCTTTGGGCACATTGAGCACCACTTCCAAGGGAATTGGACTGGGTTGGCACCACTTGGAGGGTTCAGGTGCATGTTCTTGGGGCTTTGTGTATCCGTGTAGTTCAGAATAGGAGGACAGCCAACTAGCGATTGGAGTCACTCCGGCAGTCCTGGGATCAAGCAGCAAAGCAGGCCTCAAGCAACAGGGCAGTCCTCTGAGGTACAAAGCAGGCCCCAAGTAACAGGGCAGTCCTCTGCAGTACAAGGCAGCCCACCTAGGGGTACTCCGCCAGTTCAGGAGTGAACTGAAGAGTTGGTCTGAGGGTCCAAAATGTATACCTGTTGCATACTTTTAAAATGGGAGAAACTTCTAGACTTGCCCCCCCTCCATCTGGTTCGGGAATGTTCTTTCAATCCCTGCCCAGGCTCCAAGAAGTCTAGGATGACAAAAGACTGGTTTCAAGTTCTTTATGAGTGTGCTGAGGCAGCCCGTTTGAAATGTAAGTGGGGCAGGAAACAGCTTTGCTGCTCCCATCCTGCCAGCACCTACTCCCCCTTTGTCTCACTGGGAGAAATGCACAAAGGCCAACTGGCAACTATTCACAGTCATGTGATCCAGGGCACAGGTTGCAGGCAGCAAATGGTTAGGGCAAGAAATGTCCAACTTTCTAAAAATGGCATTTTCAGAATTGTGACTTTAAATACGACTTTATAATTTAAAAGGATTTTAATTTACAATCCTTTTGAAGCTAAGCATGACATTTCTACCTGCTCCCAAACAAAAGTTATCACTTATTAAAAAAAATAAGGTAACCCAATGGTATCCTATTTGAGAGATAGGCCTCGCAGTAATGAAAAACAAATGTAGAAGTTTTTTACTACCAGGACATGTAAAACTTAAAAGTACATGTCCAACTTTTTAATTAAAAAAAACACCCTGACCTACTGACTGTTTAGGGCGGCCCTTAGGGGTGACTTATATGTTTTAAAAAGGAAAGTTTAGGCCTGGCAAAAGTTGTATTTTGCCACGTCAAATTGGCAGTTTAAAACAGCACGCAGGCTACATTGGCAGGTCTGACACATATTTAAAGGGCTATGTAAGTGGGTGGCACAATGGGTGCTGCAGGCCCAGTAGAAGTATTTAATTTACAGGCCCCGGATACATGTAGTCCATTTTACCAGGGACTTCTTAGTAAATTAAATGTGCCAACTGTGTCTAGCCAATTTTGCCATGTTTTAAGGAGGGAGCACAATCACTGCACAGAGTCCTAAAGTCATCAAAAATAGATTTCAGCAACAGGAGGTGAGTATGTAAAATGTTTGGGGGAAGACCACCCTAATGCCTGTCAGGTCTAAGAGGAATATTCAGAGTACATTCACATAAGGGTAATACAAATAGAAAGGACTTTTGGGGCTGATTCATTAAGACATGTAAGAGTACTTAAAAGAATACTCCTGCAGTGCCACTTCTCGTACTCCTAAATGCTTGTGTGAGTCATCCCCTCTGTGTTTAAATTAAAGAAACACCGAGTCAGAAAGGAATAGCATGGGCTAGATTAGGCAACTAATATCCAAATTCATACATTCCTTCTGGATCTATCATTTATCTGAAAGCTTTTAACCATATTCATTAAGTGCAATTTACAGTTATATTGTAAAACTAGAAGGGTTTTGCATACCTTTAAAATGACATGGTTTTATTTTACGACATGGATAATGGTTACTTTTTTCACAGATATGCAGAACATACCACATTTTACTTTTGGTCTTGATGAGTAGGTTGCATTTAACTGACCATACCTAAGCTAGAACAATATTTCACAATGGTCGACCTTTTTGGGGTGACACAAGGGTTTCTAGTCATGATCTAACCAACTTCTTGATTTAAACCATGTTACAGACCACATGATTTAAAAATAATCCCCATCATTGATGACGGCATGTTACTACAGTTTAACAGTTTGGTGTTGTAAGAAATTGGGTTTCTGATTTGGCAGAGGCATGCACCCTATCCAACCAGGAGCCAAAATCCTAGTCAGGGTAATTGTGGTACACACTAAATGTTTACCTGTGCTCACCCTCTGGTAGCTTGGTACCGAGCAGTCAGGCTAAACTAAAGAGGCAGTGTTTAAAGTATTTGTGCACACACAGTAACACAGTGAAAACAGCACAAAAGTACTCCACACCAGTTTAGAAAAATAGCCAATATTTATCTGAGTAAAACAAGACAAAAATTATAAAACCCAGCATCCACAAGTCAAGCTATGAGTTTTGCAAGATTAAACCAAAATGCACTGCTTAGAAATCAATAGTTCCAACAAGGGCTATCTGGTCGCGCTTGATCAGGGCAAATCCAAAAGTTCAGTCTGACCGTGATGGAGCGCGGGCCAGATTCAAGAGTCACGTAGACCCGCTGACAATACCTTGGTTGCGTCGAAGCTCAGAGACGGTGCATTGAGCATAGGAGGGGATGCGTTGCTGTAGAAGGCGGCGCGTCATTTCCGAAGTCGGCAATGTCGTAGATGCGTCGATGTCAAGAGCGATGTGCGTCGGGCCGATGCGTCGAAGTTGAACCACTGGGCTGTAGACTATGTGTGCAGCACATAAGAGATGCATTGGCATGAAGCCGCTCAGGAACGGGATGCGTCGGAGTCCGGGGACGGTGATGTGGTGTCCGAGACTCATGCAGCAGCGGTGATGCGGAGGCGCTGCATTGGCAAAGTTGGTGCTGCGTTGTAAGTCGTTGTCATTACATCATGCAGCCGGTGAGCGGTGTCCACGGCTCCAGTGCAGGGAGCGGCAATGCGTCGATATCACAGAGAAATGTGCCCGTTCCGATCAACGTGTTAGGGTCGATGCGTTGATTTCTTGGGTTGCAGCACCAAACACTCACTTTCAAGGACACAGGACTGGATTTGGCACCATTTGGCAGTTCCAGAAGTGTTCCAAGTATATGGTGTCAGAGGTCCAGTACTTATACCCATTTTAGCCTTCGAAGTAGGGAGACTTCAAGTAACATCTTTGTGGTGCATAAGATCTTGTCCTTTCCTGGCCTGGCTCCAGACTCACTACAGGGGGGTATGCATCCCTTTGTGTGGGGACAGGCACAGCCCTATTCAGGTGCAAGTGTCCGCTCCTCCATCTCATTCTAGCTCAGGAAGACCCATCAGCTTGGTGATGGGCCATCAGGATGTGAGTGGCGAACCTCAATCAATCAGTACTTGTTAAGCACGGCTACTCACCCGTGAGGGACTTGAGGCGCTGGGGGGAGAGGGGAATTGCAGGACCGACTGGGTGCTGTAGTTCATTTGAAGAGCCAGGTCTTCAGATCCTTCCTGAATTGTGTCAGACGGGGAGTGCCTGAGGTGGAGAGGCATGGCGTTCCAGGATTTGGCGGCGAGGTAGAAGGATCTTCCTCCGGTCCTGGTCTTGCGGATCCGAGGGACGGTGGCGAGGGACAGGTGGGCGGAGCGGAGGTGTCTGGTGGGTACGTGGAATGACTGGCGGTTGTTCCGGTATGCTGGTCCGGCATCGTG
The DNA here is from genome assembly GCA_963921515.1 of Calotriton arnoldi. Lineage (NCBI taxonomy): Eukaryota > Metazoa > Chordata > Amphibia > Caudata > Salamandridae > Calotriton > Calotriton arnoldi. The sequence continues at coordinate 121,847 of CAWUFW010003044.1, read as the reverse complement.
GAGGGCTTTGTAGGCATGTGTAAGGAGCTTGAAGGTGACTCTTTTGTTGACTGGGAGCCAGTGGAGTTCTCGTAGGTGTTCGGAGATGTGGCTGTGGTGGGGGATGTTGAGGACCAGTCTGGCTGCTGCATTCTGCATGTTCTGAAGTTTCCTGAGGAGTTTCTGGGTGGCTCCTGCGTAGAATGCATTGCCGTAGTCAAGTCTGCTGCAGATGAGTGTGTGGGTGACTGTCTTCCTCGACTCAGTGGGGATCCATCTACAGGTCTTCCAAAGCAGGCGTTGATCTGGGGGTTCATGTTGAGCGAGGAGTCCACCTCAGCTCCCTTTGTTTGGGACTGTCTAGAGAGAATGCACAAAACCCAGCTGTCACCCAACCCAGACATGTATTCCAGAGACAGGCAGAAGGCAGAGAATGGTTAAAGTAAAAAAATGCCAACTTTCTAAAAGTATAGAAGAAAAGAGTTTCTAGCTGACGAATAACAATGCTGTTTTTACTACAACAGACTAGGACCAAACTCTGATTGCATTGGTTGCCATAATTTATTATATTATCTTTTTTGGTACTGTTTTTAGAGAAACCATTTCATTTAGCTTTTTTTTCAAAAAACAGAGCTAGAAACCACACTATTTTCTTTGATATTGAACATATAAACAAACTAACAAAAAAAAGTCTAAAAAAACAGTACAAAAGTAACACACAATATTAAATAAAGAATCAATTAAATTATTCAACCAGTCAAGATTTTCTCAGCAACATTGATCTCAATTTGTAATTGGATTAACAATTCATCTATGGTCTGCTGACCAGAGGGAACAGTAGTTCAAGCTCATCGGGTATGCAAACTTAAAAAAAAAACTCCCCTTAGAGCACTTCCTATTTACATGCTATTGTTTCCTCAATGGTAAAGCATGCCGACGCGTTTCGAATCCCAACTTGATTCTTGGGATTTTCCTCAGGGCTCAGACTGGATGTATTCTACAAATCAAAAAGAATAAATAAAACAATATAAGATTTGAGCTCAATGACGTCCCTTTATCGATTTCTGCTGTCCAGGCCATACTCTAGGAGTGACCTATGTGTAACAAGCATTGGCATAGCCAATAGGTCTCGCTTTTGGGACCTTATAAGTATTTATTTATGCAGCACAATATCCTTGGTGCAACAACATCAACCGTTGCATGGCTAAACACTTATAAGGTCCCCAAGGCGAGACCTATTGGCTATGCCAATGCTTGTTAGGCCTAACTATTGTGGCGTGGGTGGGTAGTATCTTTGTAGGGAACAGATCTTAATACGACTAGTGCCACACAACAGCAGCTTTAATGGGAAGGGATGCAGTGGATGCGTTGACCGGGGATTGGTGATCAGGTCCCCGCCACCTTTGAACCACTAAATCCTATGAGGTTCTGCCATGGGGGCTCACCTTGACCTGCCCTCTTGCTCTTTCAGGCCCTTTCTAGTACCTTCTAAGGAGGCAATTGCCCCCTCCCCTCCCTGGGTACGGGCCCCACCCACAACAGGGTATTAACCCAACACACCCTCAGTGGCCCACCTTCACCCCTCTGTCTTTAAAACACACACACAAACACAATTAACTTTTATTCAGCTTGGCAATACCATTTGCTTTTGCTATAATTTGATTGTGTACTGCATCTTGCAGGTGATAATGTTGGTCAGAAATACAACTGATTTGTGGGACGATGAGGGGTCGTGGAGTGATTTTTTTTTTTTTCGGTCTCAGTATTCTATTGTGATAGTAGACTCTGCTGGAGTTAAAGTGTTGTGAGGGGGGAGGATGCTTGCGCATGCGCATTGAGGGTGGTCTGCGGTCTGGAGGCCACGTTACGGATATGGGGGTTTAAGAAAACAATGGGTGAGATTAAGTCCGTGTATGGTGAGGAGTGAGTACATTAGTGAGGTAAATAAGTGGCGCGTTCGAGAGGTGGAAGGATTCCAGGTGCTGTGAAGTGCATTAAAGACAGATTGCTCGGAGAGCTTTTGTGAGGCCTACTAGTTTGGTGCAGCCTTCCCCTAATTGTCCTGCGTGACCGAGCAGGAAGGAAGTCCCTTTGAACCGCTTCCTGTTGTTCTCCGACCCTGGACCACACTCCTCCGCCCACCATAAAACCATTAGAAGTTGGTGCCTGTCCTGTCTGCCTGCATCCCTTGCAGCCCCAGACCGTGCATGCTCCCGGAAGCGCGGGGGGGGCACGGGATCCTTTTGAAGGAGAGAAGAGGTGTGCGGGGTGGGGGAGGACTCCAGCAGTTGGCTCTCAGGGGCACAAGGCCATTTCCGAGAGGGTCCTGTGCATGACAAAAGAGGAGGCGACTGCTTGAGGGGGGCTTTGATCTGCTGCCTTCCTTCCGCCTGTCCTACGCCTCGGAGGGGGGGCAGCATTGCACCTGCCTACCTGTTCTCAGAAGAGAGAGCTGAGGCCCTCGGGGCGGGCCTGTGCGGGAGGTAAAGGATCCCGCTGAACTTGCATATCCTCGCGTTTGCCTCAATAAAATCCCCATGCCATCAATATATGATCAATATATGAAACAAGAGAGGAGCGGGGGCGAGCGAGCGCGGCAGCCTGCAGAGCTGACCAGACGCTCGTGCGTCGTGGCCTTTTGCCTGCGATTACGCGCAGGGCAGGCATGTGTTTCCAATTATCGCGCCTGCGTCTGGGCACGATAATGGGAAACAGATGTCGGCCCTGCACGCGTAACCGCAGGAAAAAGGCCACGACGCACGAGCGTCTGGTCAGCTTTCTGAAGCCCCTTACTATAAGTCTCGCAAGCAGCGCATGCGCTGCTCTAGGCTCGACCTAATAAAAAGGGATGTTTAGGCCTGATAAATAGGTTATCTTGTCAGGTCGAAATGGCAGTTTAAAACTGCACACACAGGCTGTGCAGTGGCAATCCTGAGACATGTTTGAAGGGCTACTCATATGTAGGTGTCACAATCGGTGCTGCAGGCCCACTAGTAGCATTTGATTTACAGGCCCTTGGCATGTGTAGTGCACCGTACCAGGGACTTATCACTAAATCAGATATGCCAACCATGAAGAAACCAAATGCCATTACATTTTAGACATAGAGCACATGCACTTTAGCACTGGTCTGCAGTAAAAAAGTGCACAGTCCTAAAGCCAGCAAAAACGAAGTTCAGCACACAGTCAAAAACAGGAGGTTAGAAGGCAAAAAAGTCAGGGGAAACCATGCCAAAAGATGTCAGGTGTGCTTTATAAAAAATATTAGCAGTTTCTCGCTCTCTACATAAAAAATACAGACACGGATATGTAATATTACAGGACATGATCAAAGTCAATGGGGAAACCTTGTGTATGCACATATAGACACTGGCATTTAGCATATCAGTCCTCGATGAAGTGTACTTGCCCATGAACTTCAATTTGACGAGCAAGAAAAGGGTAAACAAATATGAAGTTAGCTGTGGACACGGGCAAACTTTAAAATACCAGGACTACTCCTGAGCCATTGCAGGAGTGAAAATGTTCACTCCAGAGCCTGCAACACTGAGCGCTCGCAGTGCAAACACATACACTATGACTCTGTAGGAATGTGATCCACTCGGAAGTAAAATTTTACTTTTGGTTCACAATGTTACCACTACCTTTACATTATAAAAAGTAGTTTTCCAAATAGATACTTAGACAGAGAGCACCCTTTACAAGTTTTATGTTATGTCCATGCTTAACCACAGATTCTATCTGCTTGTGTTATGTACAAAACCTGCTTTGGCAAACTGCCATACTATTGACTTACATTTGATTGGAAATGTAGCTTATTAATCGGGGATTTCCCTCACTACTCCTCTGGCATAACCTTGGACACACCCACAAATGTAGTCCATGGTAAAACTTATGAGTGCAATGCATACCAAACACACACTCCTCCCCCACATCCACAGATGTGCATGCAACTTTAGTACTGGAATTTCACAGAGGCATGCCTGAACATTGACATTTGCAAATGAGGTGAAAGTTATTCATGCAGAATTTACACCTGCTTTCCAATGTGATTTAAGACTTGAAAAATCTTTTGTAATCCGGACCATTAATCCTCGAGTTTACTTGTTCTCGAAGTATTAGCAGCTTAAATAGCAATGATGTTGGTTGAAGATTGATACCCTAAAAATTTACAATTCTTTGAGGCTGTTTATTCACTTATTCTCCCATCGGGAGTTATCCTTGTAATACTTTGGCACTCTTTCCCTTTTCTTCCATTGGATATGTTGAAACCAGTGGTTGTGGTAGCATCCAAGCAACTGCTTGATTGCTATTGGTGGAGCCAAACAGGGATTGATTATTTCTGCTAACCTTTCTTTTGACCTTTGTAAAATGGGTTGAGCTTTTTTCTTCCGGGTTAGATTAGGTGTTCTGCCTTAACCTCCTAAGGGAAAGAACAATGAGAGTCATAATAGTGCAATAAATAATTTCAGAACGTCTCACATAACTTTTTATGATTGTCTGCGTCGGATGACTATATAGCATTGTGATTCTTCCTTGGAAACATTACCTCCTTTGTGGTTTCTTTATTCACTAAATTTAAAATAAAACTGTGTTATGAAGTCGATTTTGTATAGATAATTCGGAAACCGTACATTTTTTTGATCTCATTTTAAAAGTAACTTTTGGAGGAAATGTGCCACAGAACCTCATCAGTACAGAATCGACCAGTTTCAATTATAGTTTGAAAATACAATTTCAGGCACTTCCAGACCAATGTATGGATGATCTCTGGGAGGTAGGGAAGTCTCAGCATTTGACTCGATAAGTATCTCCAGCAGACCTTATAACAAACTCAGAGATTTTTGTTTTAGGGCTATCTCTCTTGGTCTCCCTTTATCTGTTGTCCATTCAACAGCGGATTACATGGAAGCCATGTATTTAGTGCACAAAGTTCCTCTTATTCTTGCCACTGACCACCTGACTGAAGTGAGGATGCGCAGAACAGTAAACGTAGATTCATCTGTCATTTTGCATTTGAGGACTTGGCTTAGATTTGAAGACTGTAATCAAATTCTGCAACAAAATAAGTATTTTTTATATTCTCTGTTCCTTGCAAAATACTTCCCCAGTACTACCTCGATACCTGCTTACAGGACCTGGAATACTGTTTGCCTTCCTAAAAACATGAAAGCACAAATGAAGAAAAGCGAAAGGGCACAGTTTAGAGCTAGGAGATCAGATTTTTTGCATCCTTTTTGAAGGTCCATGTAAGACTTTGCAACATCATGAAGATTACTAAGTTATTGCCACATACACAAGAAAATCATGATTTTTGTGACACTTTATGGTGCTTGTACAAGTCTCTTAATGTGACATTGTACAAGTTCCTCAATGTGACACCGAAGACAGAAAACCTGCATAGTTTGCAGTATTGCAGAGACATTTTCCCGTGGGCTAAACTTGCAGAAAAAAATTCAGCGTGGCTAGATTTGATGAGCAGAACATTTTCTCACTTTGAGCTGGATATTAGCTCACTAAGCAGAAGAAAACTTTCCACTGGTTAAGGTAAAACCAGGGACCTTAAAAAAATGTATGAAGTGCTAAAATCAGGGCCTTTGCACAAATCCGGTGAGAATTTTTTTTGCAGAACCCTAATTATGGTGACACCTTGTCTTCTGTTTCACATAGTGTCTAGTAGAAAAATGTGTGCATCCCACAGAGAAATTTGCGGTCAGTGTGACAGAGCAGAGGCTTACATTTTAGTAAATTAGGGCTAATATATTCAGTTTATCTCAATACATTTCATCTTGTTCGTATACTGTTGGCTTTCAAAATATTTGCCACTCTTCATTCAAAACAAATTAAGAGCCTATGCTCTTTCACTAAATCAACGGCGTGATCCTAAGCATAAGGGAAATGCATGTCATTTAAGGGTGACTTTTAATGTGTGATATGTTAAGTAGAATTCTGTTGGCTGTTTAGCTGACGCACAGGATGGCAAGGTAATTGTTGCATAGCTTATGATGCCAGGAAACAAAAGTGCCTTCTGTTCACCTATCGGTGTGTTTAGATATAAAAGAAAAAGCAGTAATTGTTTGTCCATTCCTTTACAGTACACTGGCAACAAGAACACATATAAGCAAAACCGAAAATATAAATTAAAGGTTGCAATCAAGACATTGCTACCAGTGTGTCTGTGTACAGTATTGCCTGATCTGATAGACCAGAGCTGTCAGTCTTCAGGGATACTTTTTGGCATGTTCAATGAAGACTGGGCAAGGGAAACATCGGTTGTGATGTTCACATGCTGTTCTGATCAGGGAAATACCCCTGTGCTTTTCCCTTGGGACCCCAATTCAAAGAAGCATATAACAATTCAGCGGTCCTTATAATTTGCACCAATATCTTAATTGTGCCAAATTTGCATCCTACAACTTTTGGAATCTGGTAGCTACGTGACACTATATCAACTCTTTGCTGATGAGATAAGGTGTTGGGATGCTCCAATCCTCCCTGTGATTGCGTAACCCAAACACATGGTTTCTAAGGAACTGCAGTGAACTTGTTTCACTATAATATTGGAGTACTCGAGATTGGCAGAAAGTCCTACCCATCACCAATATTTGGCCTCTGTGCTATTTGACAATGTTGGAATCTATTAATTTGCTATGTGGAAGATGCCATGCCCTTCATCAGGTACCTTGCAGAAAGTGCCATACACTTGGATACATGGAAGCCTACCTCCTGTGATTGACAGCTATAAAAATAGATCTAAGAAAATCTTTATGCCAAATTACTGTATGAACTATCACCATCTGAGGCGCCATCACCTTTTCCTCGCATCATGATATAGACCTAGATCAAATAGGAGGACCAACACATCAGACGGGTCATACCTCAGATGGGATTCTCACAAATTACCCCGATCTAATCAATGTAAAGACATCTCAACTAGCATGGTCCGATCACAGCACAGTCTTCTTTGAACGATCCCTCCTACAGTCCAATTCCAACACGAAGAAATCACTGTCTACCTTCCCCTCACGAGCTTGGTGGAATGTGCAACTAGACCTTCATATTGAAGTTTTGGATGACACACCCCTGGTTCTCTCTAATGATGTTGAGGCCGCAGCTAAACAATATAATAGATGGCTGGAAATGGCTTCTAATCTACTAGCTCCCGTTAGAACGGTTAAAATAAAATGACATAGTCCTTCTGCCCCGTGGTTCTCTCTGTAACTTAAGGAGTGTAAGCAAAATTTCAGAAAGCAGGAAAGGAGATGGAGAACTGTAGGAATCTTTTGGAAACCTCCACTTCGGGTTCTCCATACGATCCTTGCCTGCCCAATATAGCTAAACTTGCAGCAGAGGTCATCGCGTCCAAACTAGCCTCCATCTATCAGGCCATGTATAAAACCATTTTCCCCAGTATTTGGAAGAAAGCAGCCTTGATTCCTCTTTTTGAAAAAGCCTCACTTGACCAGAACAACCCAACTAACTATTGTCCAATTTCCCGTCTTCCTTTACGAGCCAAAATAGCTGAAAAATGTCTGAACAACCAGCTGGTGACCTTTATTGAATCTAATAAACTACTAGACACCACCCAATTCGGTTTGCGAAAAGAGCACAGCATGGAGATGGCTTTGATCAAGGCAACCGAAGAGATCAGTCAGGCTTTGAATCAAGGGAAAGGGTCAGCCCTTATCCTGCTTGATCACTCAGCTGCCTTTGACACTGTTAGTCACAAACTACTGCTAGGTCGAATTGCTAACTGTAGGATCACAGGCCTGGCCTGGGACCTGTTAAAATCCTATGTAGCAGATCGGGAGCAAATAGTAGAATTGGAGAACTACACCTCTCATCCTTTCTCCCATCCATGCGGGGTACCTCAGGGATCCTTGCTGAGCCCTACCCTTTTCAATATTTATGTCTTTTTTTTTGTACTAAGTTGATAAGAAGTTTTGGATTCTCCCTGACCTCCTTTGCGGATGACACCCAAATCGTCGCATCCACAGGAAACAATTATGCTGGCACAGGGCTGTCTACGAGTGGATGAATTCCAACTGCCTTAAACTAAATCCAGGAAAAACAGAAATTCTACTTTTTGGACCCCAATCATCTTTTTGGGTTCCATCAGCTTGGCCAGCTATCATGGGTTCTATCCCTACCCCAGTAGAAAAGGCTCGTAATCTGGGAGGGATTATTAACAATAAATTAAACTTTACAGATCAGGTAAATAAGCTCACCTCATCCACCTTCTGCACCCTTAGAACAATCAAAAAGATCATGCCTTTCATACCTGACAAACTGCAAAAGACCATAATCACCTCTTTGATCCTCTCGAAAATAACTATTGTAATTGTCTACTTCTTACTACTCATAAATACAATATCAATCAATCAAAGAGCTTTATTCGACTGTAATATTACAATCATAAAAGCATATCACATTCATAAAAAATTCAGACAATTCCTATTATTTCACATAAAAAGAAACGTATATAAAAACCTATGCAAAGATTAAGAGCAGGTAAAAATAAAAACATTCTGATAAAATACAACTGCCCAATTTATATCAAGGGGTTCTAATTACATTTCATCATTTATCATACTTTTCTTGGAATGCAGCACTTTCTTCAAAAACATTGCAATACGCCTATTATTTCACATAAAAAGAAATGTATATAAAAACCTATGCAAAAATTAAGAGCAGGTAAGAATAAAAACATTCTGATAAAATACAGCTGCCCAATTTATATCAAGGGGTTCTAATTACATTTCATCATTTATCATACTTTTCTTGGAATGCAGCACTTTCTTCAAAAACATTGCAATACGCCTATTATTTCACATAAAAAAAACGTATATAAAAACCTATGCAAAAATTAAGAGCAGGTAAGAATAAAAACATTCTGATAAAATACAGCTGCCCAATTTATATCAAGGGGTTCTAATTACATTTCATCATTTATCATACTTTTCCTGGAATGCAGCACTTTCTTCAAAAACATTGCAATACGCCAGGCTGTGTGTTCGTCCTCCATAAACTGAAGTTTGATCAGGGCCGGTCGACATTGCCTTAATCCTAATTGTTTTAACAATGGCACAATCCACTGTTTCCTAAAACCAGAATAATATTTACAAAATAAAACTGTGTGTATAGTGGATTGCTCGGCCTGATCATCACACGGACAGGGTTTTAATATCCGAGACCAATCATTTTTTCTAGGAAAGGTCACTAATCTATGGACGATCCCCAGCCTGAGCCAAGTTAAAAGCCGCCTGTCAAAACCACCCGGGACAAATGTCAAGTATGGTTCTATGTCGAAAGAAGTTAACAATAACTGATGATGACGCACACTTGGTTTTACTAATTCTTCCGACAATCTCAGCATAGCCAGGTGTTTAAGGCCCTCCATTCTTGAATCCTTTCTTGAAATTTGTTGCATTTTGATTGGGTTGGTGAAGTATTCTTCATGCCCTATGTCCTTCATAAAATTATGCACGTACTTAACCCAAGGAATTTTTAGCGCCTCCTCTAATTTAAGGCAGTCTTGTAATATCTCTCTATTTAGCTTGGTTTCTTCTTTTAACCACAGGCTGTGCCACAACAGGATGGGTTCCATTTTTATCAAATCCGAAATGAACGGTAATCCCAACTCCTCGTGGCAGGCAAAAGAAGAAGTGCTACCCGGAACTGATAAAAGATACCTTGTAAAAGAATTTTCTACCACTTGAATTGGGTGAACGTTAACAAAGCCCCACACTCCCGTCCCCATGCATCGCTGATGTAATACATTTTGCCTTATAGATCTGGATTAATTCAAGTGGGGGTTTCCTACCTAACTTCTTCGAAAAGGAGGTAAGGACGGCTATAGTCTTTATCAATACTAGCTTTCTCGTTAACACTGCCTCTGACCAGTTATCACTTTGATTAAATAAAATACCGAGGTAAGCAAAACTCTTGGTGGGTGCCAACTTCTGTCCATCCACAAACATGGCCTTTGGTTTTATGCTTCTCCCACCACAGTTTAATATATGTCTTTGACTTATTAATTGATAACCCAAGATCCCTCATAAAATTTGTGTAGCTGTCTAGGGCCCTTTGCAAACCATTTTGAGTTCTAGACATTAATACCGCGTCATCCGCGTAGAGGAGGGCCGGTATGGGTCGGCCACCTACTGAGGGAAAATCCTGGTTGTTCCTAAGTAGTGCATATTCCAGACCATTTGTATATAAGTTAAAAAGAAAAGGGGCCAGTACGCAACCTTGTCTGACCCCCCTTTTGATGAAAAACAAAGCAGTACGCTCACCCCTTATACCAAAGCGCACTGTAGCTGAGGCACCAGTATACAAGGAACGTAAAAAACAAATAATATGGGGATCCACACCCACCACATTAAGGGTATCCCACAGTCTATCATGTATTACAGAATCAAACGCCGCCGTGAGATCCACGAATGCCAAAAACAGGGTTCCCTTCTTGACTTTAATATATTTACCCATCAATAACGCAAGATTAACACTCTGCTCAGTTGTCCCAAGACCCTCTCGGAAGCCATACTGTATATCCGATAGGATTTGATTTTCTTCTGCCCAGGTCTGAAGACGTTCCAGTATGACTCTACCTGCTACTTTTACCAGGGAGTCCAGGAGAGAGATAGGGCGATAACATCCCGGGTCATTACGATCTCCTTTTTTTAATATAGGGACTATGATCGACTCCCCCCAAGTCTTTGGCATCGCGTCCTCACAACTGGCGTTAAAAACCTGGGTCAGTATTGGCCCCCATAGGGGGATATTTGACTTAAACAAGTCCACCGGTATTCCGTCGGGGCCAGGTGCTTTACCTCCCTTACTTGCTGCAATTGCTCTTTCCACTTCCCCCAGGTTGAATTTCAAGTCTATACTATCCCCCTCCTCTCGTGAAACTGCTAACTGGGGCGCATTAGTAAGTTCCTCTCCGGCATAGATCCTTGTGTAGTGCCTAACCCAGGCTTCTTCTGATACGGCAATTTCTATAGAGGGACCCCCCACTGGTTGTAAATATGGGGTTTTAACTGCACGCCAAAAGGCCGCACTGTCTTTATGCAGTGCCGCCTGATGGAGCGCTTCCCAAGCTTCATTCTTCAAAGCATCTTTCCTGTCTTTGAGTGCCAACCTGTAATCTGACCTCGCCTTCTTGACATTATCACCAATTCTCGGGTACCTATGCAGCTCTAATTTAAGATCATTATATGCTCGCGTGCACTGCTTGTCGAACCAGCCTTGGCTCCTAACTTTAATCTTGTTTTGGACAAGTAATAATTCCCTTATCCCCGCTGTTATTATCTGAAATGCGGCTAGTATGCCCGTTGGTGGTACCATCTCGCTCAAGCAGGTAACTAAATCAGTTTTATGCCTCATGAGTAGTTGTTTCAAAATTACTTCCGGGTCAACCTTAGTCCACTTTAATGTAAAACCATTTAATTTATCCAATTTTAGCGTCCCTACTTCTTCTATGCTGCTATCTACCTTCTGTGATCTGAGCGATGGCAATAAAATCGTTAGACAGAGGGGGAAATGATCACTCAGGGTGCTATCCCCAACTTTAAAAGAATGTATTCTTGCTGCATCATTACGAGATGCAAGTATAAAATCAATGGTTGATGATAGGCCCCTCCCGTTAAATGTTGGCAGCAAGATGTTTGTGTTATCCACTAGGTCATTTACAAAACCCAGGTCGTTACTAGCCATCAGGTCATTCAATAATTCCCCTGCCATATTGTGGGAAAAGTGGATACCACGTATACCTTCTTCATCGTCTAACCCACAGATTCTAATGTCTTCATGAGTACACAATGAACAGTTAAAATCCCCCATTATAAGGATCATGATTTCCTTTGAGGTGACCCGTGTTGTCACAGTGAGGTCAGTGGAAATTTCTTTTAATACCTTTCCAAACTCATCTAAGGGGATATTATTATAAAAATGTATCAAGATAATAGAATGAGTCCTGCTTACCCCTATTTTAATCAGCTGGTAGTATCTGTTCCCCCACTTTGACTCTATTTTGTCTATCATAACTTTATTCGACACATATACACAAAGCCCCCCCTTTGCTCTACCCATTAACCCCTTCACTGCTGGCATATGAAACGTTTTATAACCATTTATAGAGATCGGGTCTACTGTCCACGTCTCTTGTAGGCAAGGAATATAATTTAAAATTAGTTCACACCATATCTGATTATTCATCTTATTACATAAGCCCGCAATATTCCAAGATATGATCTTACATAAAGTACCTACACTCTTGGCTTGACGTTCAGTGTGTTCTGAAGGATTGAGATTTGCACTTAATTTTATCATGCTTGGGTTTATTTGTGTTTGGGTCTCACATGTATCAGGTGTTAAAGCAGTGACACTAGCACTTTTCCCTCTAACACGTGATTCCAACGCAAATGCTATGGACGGTAAACTAATTTCTAATTCCTCTGACTCCATGATATTACCCTTGAAAGGGAGTAGATCAGCACAACGAATACCAAGACACTCAGCCTTGTTCGGGGAGCTATTTCTGAATGGGAGTCAATCGATATCCTCTACGGTATTAAAGATGTCATATCGATTGCTTACCGGGACCGCAAACCTATTTTGCCTTACACCAGTTGGTTGATCCTCCTTTGACAAATACTGGGGTAATCCGGGAGGTCGATAGAAAAAACCTAGGGGTAGAATATTTACCCCCCCTATATTACACTCTTGATTTCCCCCACTGCCCAGTATAGTTCTCACCAGCGCCCGTGACCTAAAAGTTAAGACTACACAGTCACCCTCTGCAGTCTTTACTGAATTGCCTACCCAGCCAATCCACCGGACCATCTTAAATTCAGTGAATAGGGGATTGGCAATACCTGTTCTGGCTCTTAAAAAATGTAAGGACTTGTTTCTTAATGACGACCAGTGCTCCGCCTCCCCTAATGGCAGAGGAGGGACATTGGCCAAGACGACTGTATATGGTGTGGCTTCGGGGGGAAGGTGCAGGTTGCTTTGATCGGCCATACGTCTCCTGTTTAAGGCCTGGTAATTTAGATCCATTGGAGTCTGAGCTCCTTGTCTATTATTATCTCTAATGGAGACATTCTCTATTTGCCTAATTCGGGCCTGCTCGCTACCTACAGTCTGACAAAGTGGAAGCTGTGTTTGGAGTGGCGTGCATAGTTGATTTCTTTGTTGCACTACCCCTAACCCCTCTGGGGCACTAGGTCTACTACGGAGATCTAATAGATGGTCCCTCAACCCCCCCCACCCCCATTCCCCACTTTTATATTACCAACATTATTCATACTGTCTAGAATGGCTGGTATAACAGCCCCTGCACAGACCTGACAGATAGCTCGGGGGCCCTGTAAGAACTATCTGCCCGCTTTTCCATTTTTATTACACTAGCCTCCAGAGCCGATAATTTAAGGATCAGTGGGTTTAGGAGAGCTGATACCACCGAATCCAACTTATTCTAAAACTCCATGTCCTTATTTTCTTTATTTAAAATCAGGGGTGGTTGTGCTAAGACCTTTGGTACGGGCGGCTGCTCTATACCAACCTCTGTCACCTCCATATCACGTTTACGCCCCCTTGATGTGGAGAGATTTTTCTTAATGGGTCCTTGGGCTTTTCTTTTCTTTAATGGGGGTGCTAAATTTGACCCTTGATTGATTTTTACCTTCTGGCCCCTGGTAACTACATTCGGTCTTGTGGCAGCATCCATTACTTCCGAGCTATCCAATGTCTCAACCACAAGAACCCCAGGTGTCAAGGAATGGTGAGCTACTGGTGGAGATGGAGGTGGGGGGGATTATCCATAATATTAGTACACGGGGGACAGCTGGGATCCAAGGAAAGCCTCATTTCCGTGAGTGCGATTTCCTGGATTAAAACTGACTCTGCCCTTAGAAGGAAGGCATCTAGTGTCCCCACCACTCCCTGCCCTGTGCGCTTACTCATAATGCCCTCTTTAGAACCCCCAAACAGTACTCAATGCTCAAACAATGTTTGGACAATGCAATCAATGTGGTGTCCACCTTTTGTAGTCCGTTACAATCGACACTGGCAGCGGCGTTTTCCAAACTAATATATTAGGTTTGTAATGGCCGCAATAAATGATAGTCCCTGTACCTTTACCTTTGAAGAACGGTTCAAGTCCAGTAGAAATCAGCCAAATGGCTCCACGCCACCCCGAATCCGTGGATGTATGTATCCTGGCCCAGCCCGGCCTCCTTCGGCCTCTGACGGGCTTGGCGCTGTTGGAGTCCGCGGGAGGTTTTGTTGGCGCCTCCGGGCGCTTGTGGTGACGTTTCACGGCAACGGCCGTGCAGGAGTATGGGACTGGAGGTCCCTGTGTGGAGCTGACAGCCTCAACAGGCACTTTGCGGCAAACAGGCTTCCCGCGCTGCGGGAGTCCGCGGGAGGTTTTGTTGGCGCCTCCGGGCGCTTGTGGTGACGTTTCACGGCAACGGCCGTGCAGGAGTATGGGACTGGAGGTCCCTGTGTGGAGCTGATAGCCTCAACAGGCACTTTGCGGCAAACAGGATTCCATACAATATCAACAAACGTCATGTCCTCCAAAATGCTGCAGTTAGAGTTCTGCTAAAAATTCCCAAATTCTGCTCAGTGTCTCAGAATTTAAAAAACCTGCACTGGCTTCCCATTAAGCAAAGAATCATCTTTAAGGTGCTTTGTCTAGCTTATAAGGCACTTCATGATCTCAGCCCTGATTTTCTGAATCATAGCTTTAAATGGTTTCTCCCTACCAGAAACTTTATCTTGGCAAATGCTAAATTAGTGGTACTACCAAGATTCAATCGAGTAAGGTGGGGTGGCAGGAGCATTGTGCTAGAAGCATCCAAAGTATGGAACACACTATCTCTCTGCATAAAAACAGCTTCCAGTCTCCTTGCCTTCAGGAAAGCTGTAAAGACCTGGTTAATTAGCTTCTGGTAATTCTGCGGTCATGCAACCCTTTTAGCTGGAACTGAACAGCGCCTAAACGCCTCCAGGCAGTAGCGCGTTCTGCAAATCCCGCTAACATCACATATAGTGGAACATGAAATCAGTCATATCCCATCTGATGTGTGTAAACCCCTTTAACCTGTTGCTTTCATTAGTGAAATTGCTTTCATTGTGCCACTACTTCAGACAAACATGCATCTAGGATTCAGTTAATTGTGCATGAAAGCCAATCACAATTTCCCATCTACACAAGTTATGATAAAAAGCTCTTTTGATGTGTAAAGTTTTGTCTCAGTTTTCCTTTGATGAAGTTTGCCCTCTGACCTTGTGCATGTTTTTGCACATTCTATGCTCAGGAAATATTTGTGAATTTGAATATGATCCTTTTGTTTTTACATATTTCTGAATCAACCTACATAGGGCATCTGAGCTCTAATCATCATTCGATGTGACTATAGTCACTGGAAAAAGGAATATTTCAATCAGTTTGTTCAAAGAAAGAAATGCCATTTCAAATTTGAGCAACCAATAAGTGTGTGTTCTTTGAGTTGAGTTTATTGGTGTATGTTAGCTTATTTTCCATTAGCAGAATCAGAAATAGTGCTGTGAGCAATAGTCAGTGATTTAGTGGAGTATCGTATAGTGTTTTTTCAGGGTGATATATTAGATGCGGAGTGTGGTGTGGTGCTGTTTTACTGTATTGCGTCGGTATAATGGTTGTATGAAGATTTGTCCAGTGGACTAATGGTTGTGCTTTGTTTGCATTTAGTGCTGTGTGCAAGTAAGTAAACACTGTCTATGTAGCTAAGGTTATGCATTGATGGAAGAAGAGTAGGGTCATTATTTGGTGGGTTCAGTGTTGCAAGTTGTATTCTCAAGGAGGGTTGCATTTATTGAGCAGATCTATTCTTTGATTGGTTTTGTTGGAAATTTCAATAAACGCATTGAAATGATTCTATCTGATATTATTTTTCAGAATATAGCACATGGTTATCTTGTAGCTATGGAGTATTCTTGTTTACAGATATCAAGAGCTCACATCTTTGTGTTTCATAACATGTTGTTAGACACCTACCTAGATGCTCCTGAAAAGTTGATATTTAACTGGAGCAAGTAGTATGGGTTAAAATTATGATATGGATAAGAAAGATTACCTATTTGTTTTGTCTGATGGATTCTTCCAGCCTCAAATTCCTAACCTTTGAATATTTCCCCCTGTGCCAGACTGGATCTGAACAATTTTCATAGCAATGCTGCTGCCCACGGCTAGGTGGCGCCGTGCTGGTTTACATACCCTTCCTCCTGTCCTGGAAGTGATGGAGCGGAGCAGCATATAAGCACGACCCTTTGACGCCAAAATCAGTTCCTTTCCTTTGCACGCCTTTGAATACAGATCCAGAACTCGCTCCCACTTTCGTTGGTCTTTCAACAACTCCCCCAAATAAATTTCAGTGTACAAGGGAGCAGTATGCCCGCCTAAAACTACAGGCTTCAAACCATGCCATGACTGCAGAAAACAAATGTCAGTCACGGGCCGGCACGAGGTGATCCTTTGGTGTTTGGGCTAGGGGCATGACTCCAATTTGTGCGGTTAGGGCACTCTCATGCACCTGAAGGCGATCCAAGACTGTGAAGCAGAGCTGTGTATCACCGAACACAGGAAGAAGTCATGTGCCTCACGTAAGTCCTCCAAGATGCGGGTGCAAATCTGCTAACATGAGAAGTCTTCTGTGAGGTCAATGGCCTCCGGTAAGTTGAAGGCCTTGTGGAAGCATAAGAAAGCAAAGCAAGACTCAATACCATCTCACCACTCTCTATCAAAAGAGAAGTTGTGAGGGTGTAAAGCTGCCAGTGGAAGCCAATCCCACAGTTGATCCCAATGCGACACGTTTCCGCAGGCCATTGGCGACACCACAGCAGGTTTCTGCCTTTAAGAAGACCATGCTCCTTATCTTTGGCACTCTTCCAGCTCCCTCTGGTGCACTTTTGGGCCCCAAGGATCCATAGAGGCCCTCAATTGGATTACAGCTGTGGATCCATCCTCTGTACCGTCTGCACCTCTTGAACCCTTCACAGGTTTAGCACTGACTCCAATGCAGACTTCCACCTTAGCTCCGAGACCCTCACCAGTCTGTCCTTCTTTGACACAGGTGCTGATGCCAGAGGAAAATCTGTTAACAGCTCAGATGTTTAACCTCAAACCTGTGTCAGTTCAACCCCGACTGAGGTTTGCACTCCGCATGGGCTACAGTACTCCAGGTCCCCATACAACCCGAGCCTGATCCTAGGCTTCCACTACCACAGAGGTGCCCTCAGAGGTTTCATTATATTTTTGGCTCCAACACTGACCAGAGCTTGCCTCTACCCAGAGAAGACAATAGTGAGGATGGGAATTGTTGGACTTGACATCCTTGGCATGGTTTCCCCCAGCTGTTTGGCTTCCTGCCTCCTGTTTTTGCTGACTTCTGACTTTAGGACACTGCACACTTTACCACTGCTAACCAGTGCTAAAGTGCTTGTGATTTCTCTTTTAAACATGATAACATTGGCTTACACACAATTGGCACAATTAATTTACTTGTAATTCCCTAGTAAAGTGATACTACATATACCCCTGGCCTGCACATTAAGTGCTACTAATAGGGCCTACAGCAGTTATTGTGCCACTCACTTAAGTAGCCTTTTAAACATGTCTCAGGCCTGCCATTGCAGCCTGTGTGTGCAATTTTAAAACGTCATTTCAACCTGGCGAAATAAACATTTCCTTAGGCCTAAACATTCCTTATTAATACATATGACCCCCACCCCTAGGGTAGGCCCTAATAGCCCAGAGGGCAGGGTGCAGTGCATTTAAAAAGTTGGACATGTACTTTTTCATGTCCTGGCAGTGAAAAACTCTTAAATTCTTTTTTCATTAGTGCAAGGCCTGTCTTTCCCATAGGATACCATTGGGTCACCTTATTACATTTAATAAGTGATGACTTTCATTACGGAGCACGTAGGCAAGTCGAGTTTGGTGTCTAAAGAATTGTAATTTAAAACCCTCTGTAATGGTATAGTAGGATTTTAAGTCACAATTCTGAAAGTGCCACTTTTAGAAAGTTTGCATTTTCTTTTCTATTTGGTGCCTGTATCCTGGGTCAGATGACTATGGGTAGCTGGCAGTTGACAATGAGACAAAGGGGGAGTAGGGGTTGGCAGGATGGGCTATCTCTGACGTGATAGGGGTGGAGCTGTTACCTACCATGCTTGCACATCACAAAGACTCTGCCTGAATACACTGACTAGGGGTTTGACACTAGTCTTTTTTGTCCTCGGACAAGCTGGGGCCAGGACAGGAAGGAGCAGCTCTTGGAGTGGAAACCTCTAGAATCTTCTCCTACTTCAAAGCTGGCACCAGATATAAATATTGGACCCTCAGACCCAACTCTTCAGTACACCTATGAACCTGTGGAAGACTCAGAAGGACAACTGTCCTGCTGTGCCAGAAGGACTACTAATCTGCTGCCCTACTGTCTAAGTGAGGACTGGACCTGCATCTTGAACCCAGGACCATCAGATTGACTCCAAGAGCTAGTTGGCTGACCTCCTGATCAAAGCATTAGGGACAGAAAAGGCTCCAACCACATCGACCCCAGCACCTGGGTCTTCCCCCAAGTGATGCCACCCCAATCCTGGATGCATGGAAGTGGGCTTGAAGATGCTCTGCCAGGCCAGGTGTGGTTTACTTGGCAAAACCAACGCAGCCTGATGCATTGTTTCGCAGCCCCTCATCAGAACCGCCGCTGTGCCACACATACCCGATGCAGGACCTCACATTGCAGCCCACAGCTTCTCGTAATCACCACTCTGCAATGTATTCCCGGCGCAGGACTTCGCAACACAAGCCTTCATTGACAGCATCCTCGACAACGATTCAGGACCTTTCATTGCAAGCCCCATCGACAGCCTCATAGGAATCGCCGCTGAGCGACGCATCTCCAATGCAGGACTTTACATCACTGCCTGCAGCCCCTCAGTTCCACCACTTCCTCTCAGAACACCTGCTGCATAACTCATGCGCGACGCAGGATCTCACAATGCTCCGAAACCAAGATTTAAGGTATTGTTCAGCCAGCCTACCTTGGCCCCTGTATCCGGCCAACGCTACATCACGGTCGTCCTAAACTTATGACTTTGTAGTTTCTGCTTGAGTAGGGTTTCACCCCCTCAACCAGTAACCTAATTTCCTACAGGGATGATTTACCCCTCCCCTATTATGATAACAACTTACAAGGGGCCACTGGACTTGATACTTCCCCTGATACAGGGTTGATTTTACCTCCTGGGCCCCTAACGGACAAGAGTGCTTCCTTCTCTTCACTGGCGACTGAGGTCCTGGGCCTACAACTGCCTTCAGTTGCAGTAAAGAGAAATGGCCGTACAGAAGTTTTGCAACCTGGGTCAGCCTCATCTGAGCATTTGCTTCTATTCAATTAATCCCTTACAGAGGCCTAAATGGGCACCTGTTCTTGCCTGCCATTGAGTAGGCAGTCATAGACCACATCCCGGTGACCGTAAATTCCTTACACAACACCCTCCTAGAGAGTGTGGGGGTTCAGGCTTCCACCAGGAAGGTGAACCCCATTTTATTACCCATGAACCACCTCCCCCCCCTCCCCAGACAGGGACTCAAAGTGGATTGAGGCATTCAGAAAAATGTTATCATTGACTAGCCTAGAATAGAGGTGAGTCAATGCTATTTGTTTATTGGGCAAGCATACACATGCCCTCTGGGGCATGGCCTGCTAGATCCTGCCAGAAATCCTGGAAGAACTTTCAGCCTCCATGGCTCAAACTATTAAAGATGGTCAAAATGTGGCCAAATGCGTGATTTGTGCTGGATACTACTGATTGTCTGGGGTGAGCCATTGGTATCAGTGTTTTCTGCCGTCATTAGTGGATGTGATCCACAGCTTTAGCGCAACAGACACAAGAGAGGCAAAATAACGTAGGCTTAGTACGGATGTGTGGTCATTATACCTACCTACCATCCCCATTTGTTTTTAGCTGTACCTAAGGTACCCATTATTAAAGGTATTATTCTGGGTTTACCTTAAGGTATTTTTAGCCTTTCTGGATCCCTTTCTGTCCAGTTTTCTTTTATCAAGAACTCCCTTTCTACAGGGTTTAGTCCGCCCTGGTAGTGCCATTAACAGGGTAGGATGAGGTCGCCAAGGATGAAGCATGCCACAAATAGTGGGTGAGGCATCCTCATGCAATCTAATTGGTACTCGGAGATTAAGTATACCCCCTTTGTGATTGCCAAGAAGGCTATCTTTGATAAATGATTTGTTAGGGGCCGAATATGGCTTTATATTGTTAACCATCACACTATTTTGTGTCTGTTGTGGTTATCTTGGAGTGTGTGCTGTGGCATACCTCCTCCTCTCCCTTCATGTTACGCTATCCACAGGTTTCTCAGGATACCATTAGGCCTTTCTTATGGATATTCCTTTTGATGGCTCCCGTCTATTTGATGACAAAGCTAATTCCTTCTTAGATAACTTTAAGGAGAGTATGGTCACACCATGCAAACAATTTCCTCACTAGTTCTGGAAATTCTGAGGCTACTCTAGGGGGTTGGCGTACCGGCAACTCCAGTCTCCCCAGCCTCCCTGTGGGCACCCAATTCCTTTTGTGGATGGGGATGCGTATCTGCCAGGCAATGTGCAGATCACCACAGGCATCAGTTCTCCCAGTCCCCCTCAACTGTAGTAACAGCCTGCAAGCCACTTTAACTTGCATCAGAGGCACACATCCACCTTGTAGGAGGCAGAATCCAGCACTTTCTCTGGAGTGGCTATCCATCATCTATCGCATCCTGCAGATGGGTCCTCCAAATCGTTCTGCATGGCTATGCCCTACCCTTTCTTTCTGTCCTGCCGCATCTTCCCCCTGCACCAGAGTGGCTCTTGGAGGATCACCTGTCCATTCTAATGCAAGAGGCACCATCTAGAAGGTCCCAGGCTCAGAAATGGGGATGGATTAGTACTATTTCCTTGTGCCATAGAAGAGTGGAGGGCTTCAGCCTATCGTAGAACTTTGTCCTCTGAATTCCTTCCTATGGAAGGACAAAGTCAAAATGCCCACGCTGGCCCAGGTTTTGTCTGCCCTGGATCTGGATGCCTAATTGGTAGACCTCGATCTTTAGGACACGTATTTCTATATATGCCCCATCTGCAGTTCCACAGATGTTATCTGTTGTTCTAGGTAAGCCAAGACCATTCTCAGTTTGCTGTGCTCCCCTTCAGCCTCACCAGTGTCCCTGCAGTGTTCATTAAAGTAATGGCAGTGGTTGCCACCCTTCTTTGGAGGTTGGGATACAAATTTTACCCTTCTTCAATGACTGGCTGTTGAATGTGGGCTCTTCAGAGTCAGTCAGGGACCACCTTCAGAAGATGGCGAACCACATGACATCATTGGGATTCTCGATCAATGAGCTAAAGTCCCACCTGACTGCTTTGCAGCAACTTCCTTTTTTTGCTTAAAACAGTTTTTATTGACTCCATTCAACAGTTGTTACAGTGTATAGATACATAGGTCAGAAACATTCATCACAGCGTATCGTCATACTGTGTCATGTTCCATGTCCCATTACATAGCCTTTTCTTATAAGACACTACCCCTCCAATTATCCTTTTATAGAAGCTGTCATGGACACGGTGCAGTTCAGTGCCTCTCATCCAGATAATTCGGGCTATGATCCCGATGTTTTCAATCTCTGTCCTGGATCTCAGTGAGAGGATTTCTGAGACTTCTTGGCCTGTTAGACTCCTGCATCCCGCTTGCTCATTATGATGTGTGCTCTGCATTGGAATCTGAAGTTCCACAGGGCTCAGCAACAAGGCAACCATATGTCATCCAGGTTTCGCAGGGGACTGCATGCAATCTGCAGTCATTGTTTCTCATTTGCATTTGGCCTCACTCCCTTCCCCACCCAGAATTGCCGCTGGTGACGGACTTGTCACTGCTGGGTTGGGGAGGTCATCTGGGAGATTGAAATTAGAGGACTCTGGCCTCTGGTGGAAACCCGGTTCCATATCAATCTGTTGGAGTTGCAGGCCATGCCACTGGTGCCGAAGGCCTTCCTGCCATCTATCAAGGGTCTCGCGGACACCACCACCATTATGTGGCTCTGAAACAAACAGGGTGCATTGGGTCATGGGTCCTGTGACTCTAGAGTTGGCAGGAACCACCTGGTGAGATCCTTGAACTCAGGGCGAATAAGTTCAGCTGGGGGTGCCTGGCAGATCACGAATGGCATTTACATCCCACGGTGGCACAGGAAATCCTCCAACAGTGGGATGAACCCTGACTAGATCTTCTCACTTCAGTTGAGAAAGCAGTGTCAAAACGTTTGTACATTGAAGTTCCCATGAATACTCGCTAGGAGGGGTATTCTGGCTAGAGTGGAGCATGGGACACCTATACAAATTCCTACCTCCGACTCTCCTTCCCCAAGTTCTGAAGAGATCAGGAGCAATTGGGCCCCAGTCATCCTTCTGGCTCCGGATTGGGCCATTGCAAATGAACTCCAGTCTCTATTGGTACAACCACCCTACATCACCTTTTATCTGGACAAACTGGTGACGAGGACTTGGGCAGCCTTCCTGCTTAAAGTTGTGACTGCTTTCCATGTTGTGCAACCCATCACTATCCCCAGCATCATTCCAAGGACCATAGGGTGGACAATCCATTTTTTTTCTGGGGTTCTTTAGGACAAAAAAAGAAAGGCTGTGCAGAAAAGGGTTCTGTTGAGGTAGATAGTCCTCTGCATTAAGCTCTGCTATGCATTGGATGGGGTGTTTCTTATAGGGGGCTCCACTCAGTCATTTCCGGAGCAGAATGAAGTCTTTGCAGAGCTGCACTGCATCACCTAGCAGCAAGTGGGAGCACTGTTATGAAAAGGTTTCCAGATCCAGTCTGGCACCTGGGGAATATTCTGAAGGTGATGAAGCTGTGGTGAAATAGAGCATTTACCAGAAAGAGCTTTACTGAAGGTAACTTTTTACAACTATATGATATTTGTAACCTTTAATGCACAACATACTTATTTAACATATTAATTACCTCATGCGCTTTATACTTGATGAACTCAACAAAGAATTTATAAGAGATGGCTAGAGCAAGTCAAAATCAAGCCACATCTACCACTGTCACCTAAAAGTCATAGAACATGTGAAGTTACAACTGAAAGAAAGAAGAACAACATGGGCATGAGTGAATAGCCATTACAAAACCTCTGTTAAGGAATAAATACCCAATATTTAAACAAAACGATGTTACCCAGATGTATCAATATAGTGCATTGATGGTCACATCGTATCAACTAATATTTAACATGCATGTTCAGTAAAACTGATTTGATTGTACCCCACCTGTTTCATTCTCTTAACACTTCTTCAGGGTACAGAATGTACATAAACAAACACAAACATAACACCAGCACCAACCCAATAGTGAAAATACAGCAGAAAACTTCATCAAGCACTATATTGCATATTACATTAAGCTGTTAAATAGGAGATTTGATAAATATGCATAAGACGACAATACTGTACATTCATCTAGACACAATGATGACCAATTTCAATACAACCATGAATACCAAAGGGGGGGCGTGGCCTGACAAGATGGCCGGCTAGTCGCACTCGCGTGGAGCTTCTGCCCCAAATAACGGAATCCTACGTTAATCCTGGCGGAACCGTCGAATACGCCGACTAAAACGGCATCGCGACATCCCTAGACCTTGGCGAGCTGAAAAACGGTAGCCATCCGGGGTCGGAAAGCCGAGAAAACGAACAAAACGAACACTACGAACAATGAAGGGCAGAGGCATGCCTGACTTAAGGATGGAGGTGCCTGACCAGCGTCCAGGAAACAAATAAGAGCAGCGAGTTCACGGCCGAGAGGGTTCACCTATCGAGCCCTGGCTGTGAGTCCTGCGCTCTGGTAAATCCCTGCTTCCCCATCGTGAGTCCGGAGTGGGCCGGAAGTTGATCCGCCGATACCGGGAGAGGCCTGGAACAGAACAGGCCTGCAGACCGAGACACACAGCCTCGGAGAGTTACGGAGACGAAAGGGGGTGTGACTCTCCTAGGCCCCCCTTGTACCAAGCATAATTAACGGCGCCTCTAACGGCTT
Source organism: Calotriton arnoldi (assembly GCA_963921515.1). Lineage (NCBI taxonomy): Eukaryota > Metazoa > Chordata > Amphibia > Caudata > Salamandridae > Calotriton > Calotriton arnoldi. The sequence goes on along the minus strand of CAWUFW010003044.1, from coordinate 97,709 downwards.
ACGGGACTATCGGGCGTGGGTGTAATTGGAAGGTGAGCAGACCGGACGGTTGGGCTACGCAGTTCCGGGCTGAGCGGTGACGGCAGTATACGCGACTCCCCTAGACCCTCCGAGGCCTTGTGTGGGGCCCAGAACATTTCCCTCCTGTCCCAGAAGATTTGTGGAACTCTACGGTCCCAGTGATCGGTGCCTCAAGATAGCAGTCCCAGGCAGGCGAAACACTATTCGCTAACGCGGAATCAGCCACGTGGAGGGAGACATCGGACCGGCCTGGGAGAGGAAGCTCGGTTGAGGAGGGTCTGAGCCCCGAGCCTAATTTTAAAAACTGCATAGGGGTGGACTCCCAGGCGAAGAGGAACGGATTGCGAGACCCCCGGAGGTACAGAGGGAGGTGAGAGGCACTCTGGAGGGAAAAGAAGGCCTGCTCCTAGGGGTGTAGGCCTGAAGGCTTTTGGAAGATGCACATGATAGATTGTATGGGCAAGGAATACCAGAAAGTCACAAAGCTGCTGCAGATAAAATATAATTACTGAAGCCCCACCTGACCACAAAACAAGATTGGGGCCGGTGAAAGAGATCAACAAGGAGCACAGAAAGCCATCAGTACACGGCCAGACTATGGTCAAAGATAAGCCATCGAGAGGAGGACAGGCCAACAAGATATTGCAATATACAGTGCCGGGTCCGGCAGCATCAGAACAGAACAGAAGAGAGCCTGAATTGGCAACGAGCCAAGGGATTATGGCACAAGACAAAGCGGACATATTAGACACCATCAGAGACTCCCGGGTGGCGCTAGAGACAAAGATGGACACCATGGCGATGGACATAAATCACCTACGCCTTGATCTGCGAAAAGTGGTGGATAGAGTCACAAATACAGAAGAGGAACTGGGGATGCTGAGATAAGAAGTTCAGAGGCTCCGTACGACAGTAACCTCACTCTAAGAACAGTCCAATCATCTTGAGGACAGAGTAGAAGACGGGGAAGGGACATCGAGGAGGAACCACCTCCTATTTTTAGGATTTCCAGAAAAAGCAGAAGGCCCAGCGGCGGATCTATCTTTGTAGAATTGGATCGGGTCGGCCTTTAACAATATCAGGCTTTCCAAATTGTTCGCCATAGAAAGAGCCCACCGCTCCCTCGGCCCCCCACCAAGCCCGGGATCACCGCTTAGAGCCCTGATTGCATGTCTATTTAATGTTAGAGACAGAGATAAAATACTGCAGTATGTTCGTGCAAATGGCCCACCCAAATTTGAAGATCGTGACATCCACATTTGCCCTGATTATACTAGAAAAGTACAAGATCTCAGAAATGGATTTTTGGGAGTCAAGAGACGACTTAGAGACCTTAACATTAAATAAAGCCTGATGTTCCCAGCTAGACTCCGAGTGCAATACTGGGACAGGGCTAATTTCTACGATGCACCCCAATATGCAACAGACTGGATGGACTCGATGGGTCTGGCCGGACGAGACCAGAATCAGGGCTGGCGTGAACAGCGGAGAAGGAATGGGCGGCAGCGAGGCCAGTGTCGTGACTCGGAAGAGCAAAGATCCAGGCTGTAAGAAACATCGGAGCTGGGTCGTATCCTGGAGGGTCCCGATGGAACTTTACAGAATGAAGTAGCAGGGATACCAACTCATAACCAATTCTCCCCGCTCTGCCTGGTGCAAGAAACCCAATCACAGACAGAAGGCGCCCCAGGCTAGGCCGGAGAAAGCCCCCAAGGTGTATTTAAATGGCATTTGGGGCCAAGGTGAGGCGGGGTATAGACACACTGAAACTGTAAGTACATGAGTCGAATGAAGGGGGAAAGGATATGAGCGAGCTTAGCCGAGGGGCTGCTTCCCCTGATGGACTGAGGAAAAGAGACTAAAACATTTTTGATATGATACGGTTCCACCACTTTAAGGTTCAGGACCCTCCAGCTGCAGCGCACGGGCACAGCCTTACTAAACCTGTGGAGGTCGGGCGAGGCGGTGCGGTGCTTGGCAGACTGGCCGTATATCAGAGACTGGATATTTGGATTAACCTACTAAATGGCACAATCTTATTATTATGGAGACGCAACCTCAACCAATCCTGGCAATTAGGGTGCCCAGAGGCAGCTGGTCTACACACAACATGAAATTAATAAGGAATTTGCAAACCATTTGGATAGGATATATATGGAGCCCCAGTACACCTCACATACCCAGGCCATAGAAGCATATTTGGAAGGCATATAAAATGCCCAGTTTGGACCCCGAAGTTCGAGAAGCCTTGGGGGCCCCACTTGCGGGAGACGAAATAAAAAATGCGATAACACACTTGAAAACAGCTAAATCTCCCGACATGGACGACCTTGCCACCAATTCTACAAAGAATACTACAGGCAGTGGCTCCCAGATTGTTGGACGTAACTACAGAGGCAACACAGAGGGGCGAACTACCGAGTTCAATGCACAAAGCATTAATAGTGATGATTCCCAAACCGGGGAAAGATCTGTCATACCAAATTCATATCGACCTATTTCTATGTTGAACGTAGACCTAAAAATTATAAGTCATGTGCTAACGAGTAGATTGCTCCCGTGTCTCCCGCAGCTGGTGCATGAGGACCAGTCTGGGTTTATACCCCATAGGAATACGCTGAGAAATATCCGCCGACTCGCACATGTAATGCAGACACTAGGGGGGATTCAAAGGAAAGCGCACTGGCATTCTTGGATATTGAACAGGCGTTTGACTCGGTTAGATGGGAATATCTGTGGCAAGTACTTCTGAAGATGGGTTTGGGCTCTGGGTTTGTAAAATGGGTCAAACTACTCTATACAAAGCCCATGGCGAGGGTCCGTACGGGGCGATATGTGTCGGATGCTATGACGTTGCAAAGGGGAACGATCAAGGATGCCCGCTCTCTCCCTTATTATTTGCCCTTGCAATGGAACCACTACCATGCCACCTCCGTGCAGAGTTGGAAGGGCAGGGCATAAAGATAGGCCAAATAGAACATATAGTGTCATTGTACGCGGACGATGCACTGGTGTACCTGTGCCGCCCATCCCAGTCAGTCCCAATACTGCTTCAGGCCCTAGAAAAATTTGCGATGGCCTCAGGCCTGCGCATTAATAAATCAAAATCGCAACTGTATCCGATAGGAAAAGTTGAGGGAGGGGAGGTGTCCCAGCTCCCTGGGTTGGAGCTCCCATGGGAACTGGAAACGGTGCGTTATCTGGGGATACGCGTGGCCAGAGAGAAAGATACTTTCTACAAACAAAATATGGGTAGGATAATCAAGGGTCTTCAAGAGAGCATAAACTTCTGGAATACATTGAAATTGTCCTTAATGGGGAAGATAGCCTTAATAAAAATGGTGGTACTGACTAGGTGCCTTTTTGTTATGCAAGGTTCCTTTTATGAAATCCCGCATAAAGTATTAAAAGAACTAGATGTTCTCCTTACGCAATTTTTGTGGAATGGGAAACGCTGTAGGGTTAGTTTGGAGGTGATGAAACGACAATGGGACAATGGAGGCCTGGAAATCCCAGACCTGGAACTATACTACTTGGCGTCACAACTACAACACATCATAGCATGGCTAGATACGGACCCCTCATGGGAAAGGACCCTACTCGCTGGTACCTATGGTAGGAAACAGCTGGGAGTTCTTCTCTGGACGGATAGGAAAGTACAGGGAACGTACCCCCCATTGATCAGGTTAATGGCTAGAATATGGGATAGGACAGTAAAAAGGCTTCTTAAGGGTGAGTCATATGCACCAAATGTGGACGTTTGGAACATGCCACAGTTTGCTCAAAAAGAACGGGCAATGTCGATTGAAAAATGGAAAGAGGGGTGCTGTCTGATGTTACCTATATGTCTACCGCATCACCTATCAGGATGCGGTAGACACATTAGAACTGGGGGCAGGGCAATTTCTGCAGTATGCAAAGATAGCAGCCATGGCCCGACAGCTCTGGCTGACATTTCCAGAAGCCCCAGAGCATTCACGTACGTTGGTCACCTTGATTGCAATGGCGGGCGGGCGGAGGTTTGTAACCCACATATACAGGGCACTGAGGGAAGATAAAAAGAGCAAGCCCCTGAAGGTAGAAGAGAGATGACAAGAGGCTAGTGAGCAACCGATAACAGCAGCAGACTGGAAAATAATTCACGAAAGTGTCTGAAACGTGTCAGTATGCAGCAGGTTTAAGCAAATACAATACAATATAGTTCATATGACATAGCTCTCACCTAAGCGATTACATGCCATAAATGCAACTAGAGACCCGAGATGCCCCCTATGTCAGCATACACAGGCCGACTTTGTACATATGGTATGGCACTGCCAAAAAATACAAACTTACTGGACTGACATTCTGGAACAACTTCATAGGGTGACGGGTTGGAAGATAGCCCCAGAGGTAAGGACCTGTCTCCTCGGTCTGATTCCTAGGAATCCCAAACGTAAAACGAGCAGACGATTTTTGGTTCTGGGGCTTACGACTGCTAAGAGGAGAATAGCAATCCACTGGTTAACCCCGCAGGGCCCAAATATAGACAAGTGGAAGAAAGACCTGAAGGAATGGGTGCTGACAGAAGAGGAACATAGGAGAAAAACTAGAAAAGATGATAAACTCCCGGAAGTACTGCTGGCATGGGGTATAATGATCCAGGAGATAGCGTATCATACCCCGCTCTCTCAGCATGAGCCACTGGAAGGGGAACACCAAGAAACGAAAAACACTCATAGTCAAGAAGTAGGAGGAGGGGACAACTAAAACCAAAACTCAGGCATAGACTCAAGATATCGATTAGGAAGGAGCCAGTAAAGGGCGGAGGTGGGGAGTTGGGAGGGGTAAAAAGTTGTCATCTAATATACTTAGGCCAAAAATGAAGCCTGTGAGCTGTAACCTGCAACAGAAGGTAATTGCACTGGGATATTGAAATTATGATGTTACATGTTTGATAAAAGCCTGTATATGGATATTGACTATGTTATGAAAATAATAAAAAATAAATTAAAAAACAAAACAAAATACATGAATACCAATGTGGTGGGGATACCCAACCTAATACCAACACCTCAAACCATGTGCAAATAGTAATGCAATATCCATTCATATGCAGTCAAAAGCCATGCATTTTTGCAAGTTATATTACAGAGCAAATATGGAAAATTATAATAGTACTTTATATATTCATGTCGTTGTTTAGATCACAATAAGATATTCATTATATTGCATACAGAGCCAAATAAAGACTGTATGGGAAATGTGATTCCTAAAAAGTATCAATAAACATGCTGTAAAGGGACGTCAGTTATGAATAATGTAAACTAAGTCATATTCATATTAAGTCATAAATGTTACAATAACAATACTTGTGATTCCCAGCAAATCTTTCACTGTCCAACCACTACATATTGATTGGTGATTACAACCTGCATTGAAGAATTCCCAAATATAAGCATTATCTAGCCCCCTCCTCATTCCTTCTCAAAAATGACCTGACCCAATACTCTCTGAAACCTATACATATCATAGGGCCACCATGGCCCTGATTATCGCTGGAAGAGAACATATACACACTGCTGATCCGATCATTGTGGGCTGGACTGATCATTACCAACTTCCTTTTGCCCTCTCCTTCTCCACATCCATAACCTTTGAACAACCTAAACGACATAAAATCTTGACTGGGGACTCCGGAAACATCAACCATGATGACCTGGAGATGTGTCTGGCTGACAGACTCCAGCACTCCATGGTAAAACAAGATGGAAATACGGAGGCTGACCACTTCAATTACACCTTAACTGCAATCATGGATGACATTGCACCTCTCAGAAAAAAGGGGATAAAAGGAAAAAGAAAGCACCTACAATACACTACGAGTTTTCAAGGAAGAAAGAAAACTCCTCAGATTGCTTGAATGCCCATGGTGACAAAACCCTCTACAAATAATCTAGAACTTCTGGTGGTACTAGAGAATACAAAAATCATGTCTTCAATGCCAAATATTATTCCATTAGAACTCAGATTGATCTGATGGATCAAAGTCTCTCTGCCAGGTAAAACCATCAACCCTATCTTACTAGGAAATCCACAAACACACGGTCCTGTTTTAGGGACATCTCAAGGACCGGACTACATAACAACATCTCCAAGATCAACCTATCTAACCACTTGCTTTACTCTTTAACTGCCATCCAAGCTAAAGAAGTGCGTGATGTTCTAATACCACATTGGTCTAACATTATCAACCTCTCTCATTAACAAAGGAGCCTTCCCTGTCTGCCTAAAAATAAGACTTTCACTAACAAAAAAAAAAGTTTATTATCCCAAGGACCTCAACAACTACTGGCTAATCTCCAGCCTCCCATTGCTAGCTAACATCCTGCAGAACTGTGTAAACATCCAACTAAATCATTTTGTAAAAGCCAGCAATCTGCTAGATGAACTCCAGTCTGGCTTCAGAGAAGGTCAGAGTACGGAGACTACCATCCTGCAACTTACAGACAATGCTGTCAGAATTATGAAAAATAGAGCCTCATTCCTGCCCTTCCTTCTTGACCTCTCAGTGCCCTTTGATATGGTCAACCATGGCAATCTGGTCTGCACCTTGATAGACTGTATGAGCTTTGAAGGGATAGTCCTAAAGCATTTTAAGTCTTACCTAGAGATCTAAGTGGAAAATGGCCCTTTCTATCCCTTCAGCAGCCCCAAAGGTTTCCCTCGAAGTTCTGTTTTAGCCCCGGCCCTATTCAGCCTTTACTTGGAACCACTGAGTGACCTTGCAAAGGACTTGAATATTTCCTATCACCAACTTGGAGATGACACTCCGCTCTACTTGAAGGTTTCTTCCCCCACTGACACCTCCCTACTTGCCTCTACTCTGGACAAAATTCAATCATGGATGACCCTGCACCATCTCAAGCTCAACCCCTCATAAGACAGAGTTCATTCTCTTCTCACTGAATTCTTCATCCATGCCGGTCCAAGAATAGTTCTGTTCTACCAACATCTTAGACTGCTCTACTATTATCTCTGAAAATGCCAAATATCTTGGTTTCACCTTAGACAAAAGACATAGGAGCTGACTTCGATTGCAGAATGCGGATTTTACTCCTTCAGGGGGACAGAGTAAAATACTCCATCACCATGACAGTGTAACTGTACTCCGGATTTAGAAATGCCCACCGCCCAGCAGACATTTCTTACATTAGCAGGTACTGTCATCACGGCAGCTCCTGTCAATGCATTGGAAGTTTCCTGTGCAGCTCTGTCAATATGACTGTACAATACATAAAACTTTCAGAATCTTTTTTTTTTTCAATTTCCGAAATTTAATCCTAAAGCAAAGGGAATGTTCTCCCACAGCGTGATAGTCCTTAAAATGTTTTTACTTTCACTTACTGCCACGCTTTGAATAGTGGTGTTTGAATTTAAAAACTGGCCATTTGTCTGTCTACTCTAAATTGGGTCAGTGGACGGACAAATGGCCAAACGTTTGACAGCCTTTACTCTGTGGGGCTGACCGAGGAGCATGTCAGCGGCAAGACAGAGTAGCCTCAGTCGCTGACATGCTTAAGTTCCTTCCAACTCTAAATGAGGTAGGTAGAACTTCAGTTTTGTGACATAATGCCCTCTCCTCCAAACTCTAAATCAGGCCCTTAATTTTCTTAACCATGATAGCATGTCCACAAAAAATGAAAATTATCAGTTTAAACTTATCCAAGGGATCAAACCCTTTCTATCTGTTCATGACTGTAAAATAGTGAGTTAAGTCTTGGTCCTGTCTAAGCTGTACTATCTGGATTCTGCAAGACACAATTAGCTCCAATGAAGGCATCGCTACATGCTGCTGCTTGCATGGCCATGGGTGCTTCCAGGTTTGGCCAGGTCGCTCTTATCTTATAGTCTCTAAATTGGCTGCATGTTTAAAGTTGTCTGCCCAGGCCACAAAATCATCCACTCTGAACAATCGCCCTATCTTGTTAAGAAACTGAAACCCTGTGGTGATTCCCTGCAACCTCACAGCACTGACTCCCTACTACTTGAAATCTCAGCCTTCGGATATAAACAGACCTTGTACTAATGATTCTCTGAAGTGCCACCAGAATGTGGAACCCAATCCCACTAGAAATTTTGAACTTAACCTCTCTAACAGCCTTCAAGAAACAACTCAAAGAATTCCTCTTCAATAAGTTCTACTCAGATGCAACCCCTATCTAAATTGATTGGATGCTCTGTAGCATATGCAATTGCTTTTAAATATGTCTGTATATTAACTGCACCTTCTCCTTGACAATAGCTGTGGTTAGGTTTTGACTCTGAAAACAGTGCCGCCATGTTGTGGAAGCATGATTGTTCTTCTTATACCGAATTACGATGGGCACTGGCCCCCCTCCACCTTCCATTTTGTATGCTTGCATCCAGTCCTGCTTTATTTATTTTGACACCCTTGATATGACCTAAATTGCATGTCCCTCAACAGTTGCATATTTGCCCTCATATTTCACTGTAACATACTCATAAGTCTGGAGACCAGGGCGGCTCCTCCACTAGGGCGGAGGAGTGTCGCCCCACTGCTTTCTCGCAATGCGAGAAAGCCAAAACATAAAATGGTAATAACTTTTGATTATTACCATTTTGTTTCTTTGCGCATTGCGGGCGGGCAAGTGGGCGGAGCTGCCCGGGCAGGGCAGGAGTGGTTTGCCCACTCCTGTGTGCGCAAAGACTGTTTGGTCGGCTCTCTCGGGCCGCCAAACCAGTCATGCGCACTCTGCACTTCTCCATGCAGGCTGCATTGCAACCTACATGGAGAACATGCCATCCCCTACGGTCCCTGGCTGGGCGGCATCCCGACCACTGGAGCGTTGTGATTGGCTAATGGGAGGGGAGGGAGGCTGTCTGCTTCCTGTTCCTGTCGGAGGCAGGAGAGCAGGACCAGTAAAGACGCAAGACCCGGGCCGGCGGAAAGGTAGGTTTAATTTTTTTTTTAAATTTATTATTGACCCCCTCCCCAAGCGACCCCGGCGCCCAAATCCCCCCCCCCCCTTCTTACCCGTGAGCCATGCTGGCTGCTACTGCTGGAAACTTGCCTTTCTTCAAGTTGTCAGCGTGTTTTCTTACAAAAGAAATTTTTCTTCACACTTCCCTTTTATTGCCTTTTATCTGTACAAGGTGTGCCGTGTTGTGTAAAACAATCTGATGCTCTCGGACCCAGTATGCATTATTTGAAAACATCTAAATAAATAAATTGTACTCTTATACATACAGAAGCTCTCTTGTTCTATACATATGAAAATGTAGTCAACTAATGATTTAGATTAGAAGTCAATCCCCGTAACCACATTATACATGGAATTAGGAGTATTAACGAGCATTATCAGTCCTAATCCACCAGATGTGGCCACCAACGTTGTGGAATGCTATGGAGTACTTCCAACACCACTCACCTGTAACGAACTTGGACCACTACTTGCGAGAACAGTGGAGAGTCTATAAAATAACAGTGGATTTATCTCCAAAGCATGCTGACTGGATTCAACGTCATCTGAACTTGTTGATATTGCAATAGTTAGATGCTTATAAGCTTACCAAGCGTCACAACAATTCCTTCATTTCTGTGACAAGTAGTGTTGGATTCACATTGGGGTGCGTGAACTATTATTGTCTTTTGTTCCCCTTTTAAATGCATTACTATGTATCCCATTAGTCTGGCTCATCTGACCTGGATCTTTCAGTCTAAGATCTTTCCCCTCTTGATGGTTTCACCCAAGAACAAATTGTTAGTGAAGACTTTGTGCAAGTAATGGCAATGCTGTGTGCTAATGCCATGTCCTATTGCCCTTTGGCTTATATCATCCAGACTAGTTAAAGGTTTTATTGGTTCTCTGGTGGTTGTGATAATGCTCAAGAAGATAATAATTTGCAGGTGAACATTTACTAAAAGTGGTAGTAAAATGTGTTTCTCTTGGCAGTGGCCGAAGACATTGTTCTATGAGCTTTTCGAATAAAAACATGAAGCCGCGAGCAATGGCCAAATGTTGAGAGATCCTTACCAACAGAATAAAATTCGGAATCAGTGAGCAGACGAATCTGTCTAAAATCTGCCTTTTTGGCAAATGCCCTCAATTTGCTCTGCCAGATGTCTTTAATTGCGTAGTATATTAATGTCTACTGAAAATACCCTTACTGTCGTTATTGATAAATATGCCAATTATCCGATCTTGGATCGTTAATGAACTAAAACCAATGCACAGACAGTGAAAGTATTTTGGATGATAATGCCCTCTCATCAATAACAAACAGTCAAGGTCACAAACCATTTGCATACATTCTAAGAAGTGCACTTTCTTCTCGCCCTTCAGGAATGGCAGAATTCTATTCAGAAGAACGCAGGGCTTGCATTTATTGAGCTCATCAATGAAGGAAGGTAATTATGCTTTTAACCCTTATGACATCTAATCTTCTGCAGCCTTGGTTCCACGGGCCCACATGCACCTCAGTATTACTCCATTTGTATATTCTGTCTGACTGTTTTTAAAGGATATCTTTGTTCCTTTGTATTTGCTTTGATTTGATATTTTAGCATGTATTTATGGTTTAGTCCGCCTATAAGTTGAGATTTCTTGCATTTGTTTTATGCATTATATATTTTTTTTTAAACTTAACATAGGCCTCTGACCAACTGCTCTGATGTATACATATGAAGAATAATAATCGCTGTAAATTGCAGCATTGTTTGTTTGGACACATTACACGAAAAGACAAGAAAGGTTAGGGGGTGCTGGTCGGGTTTGTACCACCATCCTACTAAGTTTCACGGTTGTTTTGTCGAGAGGATCAGGCTAATTCAATCTGTACTTCCATCTGCCGCCCCATCTGCTTTGGGCTCAGTGTTCGCTCACGTCTACACCTTCCTGGCGAATCGTCACCTAATGCGAGGGAGTGTTGGCCGCTCAACATGGCGCTGTCCAGGGTGCTTCCGGCGGATGCAGACTGTCGGATTGACATTAGATCCTTTGCTCTGCGAATCGCATAGACATCAAGGATTGTGCAATGTATTCGGGGGTCGGTGTCTGTGCTGAGATGCATTGTTTCACTCGCCTCTTTGCAAAGCAGCTATTTTCTCAGCTCTGTTTCTTTAAATCCAGCCGAGGCACGAGAAGAAGCGCGCTCGGGCAGCTGGCACCGGTGACTTGTAAACAGATGCAGCCCACTCCTCTGTGGCTCTCGTAGCTTCAGGAGACATGGGGTCTGAAACCTGCAGGAGCCAGGATTGATTGATGGGCACTAAATGTGCACTTGGCTGTATCTCAAAGCATGCTTGCTTCCCGTATAATCAGTTTTACATTAGAGGATATATATTTCAGTGTGGATTTCTTTTTTTTCTAGTTCATATTCCTTATAAAAATGTCAAATACACACAGAAAGAGCACGTGCACTTTGCACACTCACATTATTGAAGTTTGATGCCGATAACCTCACAGCAGGATGAAAGGATATTGTACTGAAATGAACAATAAACAGAGCAAAAGTTCGAAAGATTAAAGAAAACATACTAGAAAAGACAAAAAACAGTTAAAATAGAGCTTCAGCGTGATTGACATTGAGACAGACGTGCACCGACTACAACACACATTATATGCTGTTTTGCAGAATCACGAGATTGGAGATGTTTTGCACTCCATTGCCTATCTTCCCATTGAAGTGATTCATCAGTGCTTTAAAAGTGTACTCAGAATGGTGTTACATCCATCCACTACCCAACATTTATGATTATCGAAGGTGCCTTAAAAATGTACCATTTTTGAAAGGAGTATAATGCCTCGTGTGTGAGTGTAGTGGGGAAGTATATGGTGGAATTAATCTTTTATAGCGTGCCTCATCCTAAAAAGCTGGGACATTTTAAGATCTATGCCATATTACCATGAGAGCCTATGGAGCATCATGGGCAACTATTATGACCCCTGAATAGATTTGTACTAATAGGCTATGTTGGAGCCCTGGTGAATAGAATGATGGAATGTGCCTCACATATGTTACTAGTGCCTTATTATTCTTTCAGGGGGTAGACAGCGTAAATTCCTGAGGTATAGTTTGAGAGTATCCTACAGAGGTCATGTCTGAAATATGTGGGACTTTTTACTTCAGCTGAATAACTCTCACTGACGTATCTAAATAAAAGCAAAGGTAAAGAAAATACAATCATTTGTATCGGATTGGCCAAGTTGTCCTTCTATCTCCGTAAAACCTCTGCCTTACTTAGACATTCAAAATGAAGTGACCCTTTTAAAGAGCAATTGACACTTTAGCCATTAGCTTTGTGATTACATGGCACATTTTCTCTCAGGAGATACCACTTTTTAGACTGTTTGTTGCATATTGAGGTCCCGATTCACAAATCTTGGTTTTGGATATTCAAGAGTAACACGCACTCAGTTCTAAAGTACGTCTCACAGAAAAACATGTGATTTGGACCACCTATATTTAGCTTTGGGTATCCTGGCATGGGAGTTAATGTCGATCTTTACAAACTATATAATAGGAGATGGATTAAGATACATTCATCTAGAAAGCATACCTGTTTTGGCCTCAAGAATAGAAACAAAAACATTTTAAGACTTCATTATTTAAGAGCCTTAATATTTGTTTTCTCTTAAACTTTTGCTAGGCATGAGGATTCCGACTTCCCCTCCATATTATAAGTACACTATTTTCAGAGACTAAATTATAACCCTTATGTGGTACATGATGTAAATGGGTTTAGAGAAACATATTGCCATGTTGTCTTTACATACCTTTCCAATATTCAAAAACGTAAGTAAGTGCCCTCTTTAACATTGATTTCCGTGATTCTGTTTTTTCATGGACAAAGTTTCTAATGTAAATACAAAAGGAGAAAGATAGCACTGCAATTTAATGCACTGTTAAGGAGGTCAACGAGCTTACCGCCAATCACAAGTCCGTAATATAATAAAACCAAGTTGTATAGTTAAAATGTAAATATCATTTGTTAAAGCATGCAAATACTGTTGGTACCACCATGCAGTTTGGTAATATGGGCATCTAATTAAAAAAAATAATTAGATGTTTAGATGGATGAGACATTAAATCACTGGAATGTGTCATACATTGACTGAAATTTGTCAGTTCCCCCAAAACTTGATCCTAAGACACCGAATGTTAAATTACCTGAGCCAAAGGGCAAAAACTTTACAAGAGTTTAAAATTTCTTATTGATCATTAAAATGGGGTGTTTGTTGGAAAACGTTGGCTCTTTACCTGGTTTGTAGAACTGCAACCATTGCATTAGCAAACATAGATGGGAAAATATCAGTACCCTTCATATTCTCATTTAGTTCTTAAAACCACCGACCCATTTCCAAATAAAGCATCCACGTAATCTTCCTGAGCCTTGCTTGATGTAAGTGACTTGTTAGCTTTAAAAATCTTCTTTTCATATAAGCAGATGTTTACTTAACAAATCAAAATAGACCTTTGGTTTTCACACGGTGATACATGATTTTAATGAGGGAATAAAATAACCTGGGTTTAATTAAACATTGTGATTGTTCATTATAGGGAACCAAAGCCCTCTCCAAAATTTGTAATTTCTAGACAGTAAGGACTCTTATTCATTAGGTAAGGTTCTGTTTAATATTCAATATAGTCACAATAATAAGTCAGTACAGTTAAAAAAAACACAGGGGTTGTCTCCACAAAGATGATCTAATTTACAATCTTTGTTCACGTTGATTAATCCAGAAGGAACACAGCCAACACGTGTTTCGTCAACCTTTGACTTTTTCAAGGCTGTATAGATATTACAGAATTGATGTTCTTTTTGTAATATAAACATATAACAAATATGAACACAAGCATGTAAGCTTGTATTGTGATAAAAAAAAAGTGCAGGAATATCTCATAAGTATCAAGAATAGATATAGGACAGATGAAACCATGTGATACTTAAAGCAATAGTAATTCCAGCTCTGAATGAATCCCGGAAGTAAAGGCCAGGCAATGGCCTAGACCCCTAGATATGAATTGGCCAGAAAAGAAGCTGTAACAGAAAATGCAAGAGTACATAAGCACCAACCAAGATAAGCCCATGAGAAAGCATGCACATAACACCGGTGTACAAAAAAACACATATCAAATATGTATGAAATATTGTACCACCCACCTAAATGGGTGGTAACGTAATCAGTCTAATCCTGTTTCTTCTAACAGTATGTTGTGATAGCAATGTCAGAAAAATCCAAAGTTCCAAAGAGATCCTTCATCATGAAAAACTGGGGAACCCCAAATGTCTAAAATATTTGTAAAATTCAATAGTCATCATAAAGATAAAATACACAATAGTGATCTTAGAAACAATAGACCAATTGTCACTATCAGTAACACAATCGCAGCCACCCCTGGACACTGAATAAAGTATAGCAATGAAGTCCCTCCAGCAGTCAACCAGTCTGGAAGAGAATGAAAAATGTATTTCCAAACCGCACTATCAATGATGTAATGATAGACTCTGTATTTGAAAACCTCTAATGAAAGCCCTGTGTGAGTTGCTATTGCCCCAATTTGAACAACCAATAAATCAGAAAGCTAAAGAAGTTAGTGGAAAGAAATAGTAACTACTAAATGCAACACCCATGACATACCGTCTCAAAAGCATGCCAGCAGATAAAACATAAGTACAAGCATACCAAAAGTTAGCTGTATCAACGAAAAATTTTAGCAGCCTTGCAATCGACTGGATGGCAGCATAGTTAAGTGAAAAAAATTGAGTCCATGATAAGCTCCCACACTGAAAGGGTAAAAAACATGTGATAAGATCACCAATAAACTTTAGAAGTAACCAAGTAATCCCCTAACAGGACCCCTAAAGAAAGGGATGCCATATAAAATACATTCACTATCGCCAACAATAAGATTGCAAGAGTTTATAGGCTGAGCCTCCGTACTGATCCCTTGTATGTCCGATACAATATTTTGCGTGGTCACACAAAATTATTTGTAATAAGCGTTTATTTTATTCACAGTAAATGGACGCTAAATAAAGCCCCCAATTGCAGCGTGCTTCAGTCTATGAGACAGCTATGTTAAGAGACTCTCAAATTACATAAAATCTCTAAAAATACAAGTCGCAATCATCCACCAACGTACCGTGTCCTGAGATGCCAAGAATACGTAGCGTTCTCACATCCTGTCCGTAAGTTTCTCCAACGAAAATAAGGGGTTCACAGTAACCATCTTAAATACAAGTATTCATGTGTGCCGCGAGTAATAGAAAGTGAGGAGGGTGCAACCAGAATGTAAGTATTCAGTTTGAAGAAATACACGGGCGCCATCTTGGAATGTTTCCTAATCCTATCTTGTTAGTGATAAAAGCCATAGACAATTGTAATGATATTATACTTATGGAGGTAGAAATTGAGTGAATGATGTACCCAAGAAAGTGAATAGAGGAAAAGATACCTAAAGCCACAGACACAAGATCCAGTCCAATCTATTAATTATCACAAATATATATATATGTTATTGTCCATTCGCATGACAAATATGAGCTTGCAAACAATAGTTGCATCATGGTACATATTATCAGAAATAGAAATTGTATGTGCATCAATTCAGCATGTAGATGTTGCCAATCTTGTCTATTGTTGTACACCTACATTGATAATGCCAGCAATCAGAAGTAATCTTATCACAGAACATGTTGTCAGTTAAACCTAGTATATGCGCTCCTCATAAATTGTCAAATATATAACATTACAAAGCATATTATCAGCTGAAGATGGTATGTTCATAAGTTTCACATATTCAAATGTACTTGTTCCACCACTATTGTTAAGTATATTGATTAGCACAAATACATAATGTTGTTACCCGTACATGTTGTACTGTGGCTACCTAAACAGCAATTGCAAAATAGTACATGTTTAACATTTAAAAATGTAACATATTAAGATCTAGAAACATCACAACAGCATCAATACATGTGGCAATTAACCATGTTAGAGTCACGCTGAAAATTAACGATCGTCGCTTAAGTCAGTCAGTTAGAAAAACATGCAACTCCCTGTCAGTGTTGAGGCCCATATCCACAGTCCTCAATTTTGTCAGGCATTTGGTTTCTAGTTTTCTCAAAGCTAATGTCCTGTCACCCCCTCTTGGATTCTCCTTAGCTAGGGCAATACCATGAAATTTTCAGACGGATCAGCTCTGATTTTGCATGTACAGTGTTAAAATGTACTGCTACAGGATAGTTCGGGTTCCCATTTCTAATTGCCCTGATGGGTTCCTGAATTCGCTCTTTCAACGGTCTAATTGTGCTACCCACATAAACTAGGCCACAATGACAGATGATACAGTAGACAACAAATTTTGTATTACAGTTAATGAAATGTTGTATATGATGGACCTGTGTAGTGTTGTATCGAAAGGCCGTGGTTTTATCAGCTGCATAATGACATACATTGCAGAGAGTAAATCTGAAAAAACCTCTAGGTTTTTGCGGAAGCCAAGTCATGTCTTGGCATGATGTGTTAGGAGATTTATAACTTGGACATAAAAGATTTCTGAGAGTTGTAGCCCTACTATAAGTGATTTTTGGTTTCCCTGCAATATATTTGGATAGACCCTGATCAGGAGTTAATAGATGCCAATGTTTCCGCAATATCTTGTAAAGACCCTGACTATGTGTATTGAAGTCCATTATCAGTGCCAAAGTTTGCGATTGTCGCTTGTTCTTGGCCGTTTTGTCCAAGAGTGATTGGCGTGATTTGCTATAAATGGTTGGTCTAAGACCTCTTTCACGTAGCCCCTAGTAGTAAAGCGGGCTCTCTGATGTTGTAATTCTTGCATAAAGATATTATTGTTACTACAATTACGCCTTAGACGTGTCATTTCACCTAAAGGGATGCCGGAGTCTGTACCTTGGGATGAGCGATACTCGCATGTAAGATTGAATTACATGCAGTTGGCTTGCGAAATAGCCAGTGAGGCAATCCTTATGTCCTCTAAATAGAGGGTCACATCCAAAAAGGCAATTTCAGTGACACTCAATTGATGTGAGAATCTCCGATTAAACAAATTATTGTTAAGATGAGTCAGAAACTTTTCAAGTGTTTGTGTACCTCCATTCCAAATCATGAATATATCATCAATATATTGGGCGGGCAAGTAGCCCAAATATGCTGTTGTTCAAAATGTTCGCATAAGAGGGCGAAAATTTAGAACCCATAGCGACCCCTGATGCTTGTCTAAACCAGGTGCCATTGTGTAGAAAGAAATTGTTCTCCATGATAAGATGTGTCAAATCCAGGATCATCTGAGTATGTTCATACAGAGTGGCACCTCTGGTAGGAAGAAAAGCAGTCAAAGCTTGCATGCCTTTGTCAAGAGGGATACATATATAAAGTGCATTTACATCTAAGGTGACAAATGTAAAATCATCTGCCCACTGCAGATCCTCTAGTTTGTTAAGAAGATCCTTCATGTCTCTTATGTATGACGGCAGGTTTTGCACTATGGGTTGTAAGAAGATGTCGATATATTCTGAAATATGCTCAGTGGGTGATCCGATACCTGAAATTATAGGTCTGCCAGGAGGGAAGACACGATTGTTATGTATCTTAGGTAGAGAGCTCTAGGTGGTGGATTAAACATATACCTCTACTCAACCTCCGTCAGAAGGCAAATGTCCCGCCAGTGACCAAGTCTTTGTCCAATCATTATAGTCACTTCCTTTAAGGGATTATACTGTAGCTTAATGAAGGCGTTGGTATCTGCTAGTTGACTATCAATTTCATTGATATAGTCATCATTGTCCATCAATACTATATTACCCCCTTGTCTGCTTCTTTGATTGTGATGTTAGGAAGGTTGGATAGCTTGTGTAAAGCTATACGTTCACTCTTGGTGAGATTGTCCATAAGAATTCTTCTGACACCCTGTCTTCCAATCCATTTAGGTCATGCGTGACCACCTTATAAAATGAGTCTATTAGATTGTCTGGTGGTAATGTGGGGACAGATGTGAATTTGGGCTTCAGTCCATTGTCAACGTTTAGATTGGAGGTTATGACCAAATCCTCTAATATTTCATCAATAGTGGGCAGGTCCAGCGTTTTCATCTAATGACAATAAAACTTGTAGATCTTGTATATCTTTAATGGTTTTATTGCATGCAGAATCAGAGCAAATTGGAATCGGATTGAGCTTTTGTTTGTCTTCAAAAAATTTCTTACGTTTTAAACGGCATACAAATTTAAACAGGTCATTGTGAATCTGGGTGAAATTGGGTTTTTTGTAACCACACTATCCCCAAGAAAGTCCTGGAAGAGGGAACTAGGGGCGCGGGGCGCTAGGAGCAGGCAGCCTCCAACATCAAATGTTCAACACAAAAAGGGGCCGCTCCCAGTATAGTGACCAAGGTGCTCAAGGATTAAATAGTGAGTGTGAACATCTCACAGAAAGTGAAGGACTGGCCTCACACACCACCAGGTGTCATGCTTCATCATCGGCAGTCCTCGCCCTCTAGAAACTCGGTTTGGTAGAGGGCGGGCATACACCTGACGACAGGGATGCACTTCTAAACTATGTGGGGGCCCGTGACGAGTGAGTGAGATTAAAAACCATTATAGTTAACAATTTAAATTTTAATATGAACGGCAGCTATATGGTATTTAAAAGCAAGTGAACGGTGAAATAGGGAAATTATTGTCCCTTCACCGTGGTGAATATGGTCGACATGTTTCTGCCTTCTGGCCCGATTGGGTCCATGGCATTCATCAGGACCTAAAACAAGGGGGCTCCGTTCTTACCAACCTTGTGGTGAGAAGTTACCACTATGTGGGGTGACCTATGTCACACTCCACCGTAAAGTGGCTCGCGTTAAGCCTGAAACACAAAATGTACATGAAAATACAATGAGAAAAACCTAGGCCACTTTATAAAGGTCATCCAACCACATGCACAAATTTTTTAAAAGTGAGTGGCTAAATGTGTGACACTTGACACTCATCTGTGTACACACTTAAGTATGAAAACATTGTATGTGAGAAATTCTCACATGTCTTACCTTAGGACAAGAACCTACATGCCCCATGGGAGGAGGAGAAATGGAAGACCCCTGTAGTCAAACTCTAGAGGGGTAGAAAACAAAAGAGCAAAGACAAACAAAAAGTAGCACTAGTTAAAATTTCAGGATTTCACATCTGATAGTCGCATAGCGTTAGGAGCCTGTAAGTGCTCACATGTTAATACCCATACATTCAGAAATGCCAGCAATCACTCTCTTACTGCCTCAAGGTGCGTCTCCCTGGTTGCACCTAGATGTGTGCTCCTTTCCTCCCCGATGATAACTGAATGTTTTGGGAGCGTGGTATTTATAGTGCTCTTAATTGGGCAGTGAGACATGCTATTAGCACCGTGATTGTAAAGTGCCTGCCAGGTTGTGGGATCCGGTGTCCCAAAGTGCGCCCAAAGATGTCTGCTATTGCGCTGCCTGACCTGCTCCTAATGCCTTCCACAGTATCCCGTAGCCGGATAAGGAGATCCGGTGTCCGGACTGGTGAAGCGGTTTCGAGGACAGGCTCCTGCCTGGCCATGGGTGTTTCCCTTGTCCTCCAGTCAGAATGGGACTGGGCGTGGTTATGACCACGTGTATAGGTCGTAAGCGAAGGATGGCCGTACCTATGCCTCAATCGTGAAACAAGCCAATCGCGTGTGAGGCTACGTGTCACGTGAGCGCTATCCTACACTGCGTCATGGCTGGAAAACAGCCAATTGTGTGTAGAGATGCGTCTCTCGTGAACGCTGTTCCGTCTCTGGAACTGATGTCAACTGCCCAATCTGTCAATACACTGTGTGGGTTTACAAAGACGAGTGTGTAAAAAAGACGAGTGTTTTAAAAACCACACTGGTCCTGGAATTTGATTCAGAATTCCTAAGTGTTTTAGATAGGAATAAAAAGGAGCGCCTGCATTCATAACAGGGGATATGAATAGGGGAACATTGGGGATCTCAGTATATACCCCTATTGTGATTTTTGTAAGGAGGTATGTCCAGCAGGCTAGTCCATGTGTGCCTGCGGGAAAAAAAAAAGACCATAAAGGAGGAAACATCTCCTTGAGATGAAATTACCACAAATGTTATGCATGGAATAGTAGGGACAGGAGAAGCCTGCCATAGAAGTGTTGAAAGGGTATTGTGGATAGATTAACGTCCCATCTGTAACCATGAGATCTCATCGTTGAGACCCGTCTCCCATGATCGAAGGCGGTAGACCCACCGCTGTTCCCTGATATGTAGGGGTTTGGTCATGTCTGTCTTCTGTTTTTTCATCGCCTCTAGGACCACCCATTTCAAGTCGGTGTCCTTGTGGTTTTTTTCTAGGAAATGCCGTGTCAGTTTCGTGTTGTTTTTTTTGCACCGGATGGTACTCCAATGCTCATTTATGCGGACCTTGATTTTCCTCGTGGTCATGCCCACGTACATGAGGCCACATGGGCAGGTGAGGAGATACACCACATTCTCTGTGTTACAATTACTGAAATTCTTGAGTTTCCATGGATTATTGGTGCCTATGTCCAACGCTTTGGCAGTGATTGTGAGGGGGCAGGCTACACATCCCCCGCACGAATAGTGTCCTCTGGGACCCTGTTGGTTCCAGAGTGTAGGTTGTTCTTCTCTCTCCTGATGTGGTATCTTAGCATGTTCAAGCTCATCACGTAAACTCCTATTGCTCCTGAACGCAAACAAGGGAGGTTCCCATTGCTTTTTTGCAGTGTCCAGGATGTGCCAGTTCCTCCGCATGATGTTCTGGACGGCGTTGGAGACTGGGGTGTATGTAGTCACGCACACAGTTCTGTTAGTTTTTTCTTTAGATGGATTTTCTAGCAGTGCTTCCCGATTATTGTTTCTGGCCCTCTTTTTTGCTTTCTAGACCATTTTCCTAGGATAGTGACGGGTGAGTAACTTTTTTTCTAGTTGTTCTGCCTGTTCATTGTAGGTTTCTGTGTTTGAACAATTCCTGCGTACCCGAAGAAATTGTCCCACAGGGAGATTCTGCCGTAGAGCCTGAGGGTGATAGCTCTCGTAAAGAAGCAGGCTATTTTTGTCCGTGGATTTATTGTGTACCTTGGTGCTGATGCCCTCCGTTGTCATAGTGATATCAAGGTCTAAGAAAACGGCGTGGTCTTTGTTAATGGAGTGGAGTTAGTTTAGAAGTGCATCCCTGTCTTCAGGTGTATGCCCGCCCTCTACCAAACCGAGTTTCTAGAGGGCAAGGACTGCCGATGATGAAGCATGACACCTGGTGGTGTGTGAGGCCAGTCCTTCACTTTCTGTGAGATGTTCACACTCACTATTTAATCCTTGAGCACCTTGGTCACTATACTGGGAGCGGCACCTTTTTGTGTTGAAATTGGGTTTTGACATAGGACAAAAGCTCAAACCTTTTCGCAATACATTGGTTTCCACTGCGGACAGTTTGTATTGAGACAAGTTAACAATAGAGACATCTTTAGATACAGTGTCATTCTCCAGGAGGGGGATATCAATCTCATTTAATGGATTATTTGGGCCCGCTCTCAGTTCTTTTGGTTGCATGGTGTTGATCTTGTTGTCACTCCCTCCTGTTGGTTGGTGTTTGTTCTTATGTCTGCCCCTTCTAGTATTTTTGTACTTGAATTGGGTTTTTGAAATTTTACCTGGTCCCCTTCCTGTAACGCTCTAATTCCACTAAAAAAGACGATGCCATTGTATTAGCAGTGGTACCTGTCGTATGAGATTGTTGTGCAAATGTGATTGTGATTGGTTCACTTCATAATGCAATTCTGTGAAGTAACTCATAATTTCCATTCCATTTTAAGGAACAAGTCTACTAGTATAATATAGTTCGTAATTATAAAGCAGGTATTCCTGACCATATGTGTGCCTGTTCCATCTCAATCATTTTTCCTTTGTCATGGGTGTTTCACTGTTTGTTCCATTTGTTGCTTACTTTGAGGTAGTCAAGTTTGTTGGGGGCTCCTCCTAAATGGTAGATGCTGTGCCAGATTAGGAAGACCCTAAATTGGTCTTTGCACTTGGAAATTTGGAGGGTGGAGACCCTCAGCCCTTTTGTCTGGTCCTCATTTGTTGCAGCATTTTATAGTTTTGAGGTGCAATAGCTGCCCCCAGGGTGATGAGTATAGCCCCCATTTAAAATAAAATCCAGCGACCTGAAAAGTGTGTGACCCTTGTGTTTACATTTTAATAGACGTGGGTGATCACGATCATAATGTGCACTGGTTTACTCAACAATGACAGTGAGCATAAGAGTGAGTGCAGATGGAGCACTGATCGTGATCACCTTAGGTGCACCTGTGGTAAATATTTCTCTTCAATGACCGCAAACAGCATAAATAATTGAATGCAAGATCTGAAATGAGGAAGAAAACTTTGGGGAATCTGGTTGAGCTTTGTGCATACATTGCATTGAATGGCAGTGGGTTTTTGCACAGCTGCTAAGGACTGTGATACTATACTGGAGGCCTACTACAGGTTGTTAGAGAACTGCAACAACACAGATCTGCATGGATCCGGCAGCCCTGCATACTGAATGTTGAGCTGCACCCATTTCCTCAGGGCCAGGGCTAAGCTTAACCCCCTGCTGAAACTCTACAAATCTCCCCTGCAGTTGCTTACCATAGGTGCTTGGAGGTCCCCAATCATCCTACGGAATCCATATTTGTGAACATAAAGTGCGTTTATTCCCTTCCTACCCCTCATTGGAGAGCGGAGAAGCTCTGCCAAAGAGCCCAAGAGCAAACAACCTACACATGTAGGTAAGCTGAGTGGTGATTGTTCCAGGTGCCCACACTCCCTCGCTGTACTAAAGCTTGCCTGTGTTTTCACCTGTATGGGACCTCAAGTTGTCCTTTTCTAGTAACTACTAGCCTCCACCAGGCATGGGCCCATCATCAGCATGTTCAGCTTACATGATGTAAGAAATGGTCCCAAGCCACACTCCCTTTGACCCTATCCTGCTTTCCAACTTGGCCTGTGAGCTTTCTGAATCCAGATGTCACAAACCGGTCCTGAGTAGTTATGGTAGGTGCCTTTGCATCTGTGGGTTTATACTGAATTCCCACCTTCCCCCAAGAGTAAGAATGCTATCTGCCTCTTTTTAGTACCTTGACCTTTCCCTGCCCCCTCCGGGACGTGGAGCCATTGACCTGGAATAGCCGGAAACCCTGAATCATGAAATAGACGTGTTTCAGCATATCATCAAACTCTAACCGTAAACTGAGAGATGAGCAGACTCCCAGAGCCCACGACTCTTGGCTGTGAACGCAGAGACTCTTGATTCTTTTGTGTTAGACTCTTACGTGCCTTCCATACACCTTGCACCAGTCATATTTGAGTATTGATGTACGGTTCATGATGTTTGTGATTAAGTATCTACCATAAACACCATTTTCAGAGTTCATTTGGGATGCAAGGTTGTCATCATCTATGTTTTTTTTTTTTTATGAGGAGTGCACCGTTTGCAATCATTAATAATCAAGAACAGTTCAAACTATGTGTAGCATGGCCAACTGCATTTCATTGCGTTATTTTGTTGCTTTTTTCAATTTTTGTAATTTACATTTTTAGTCACCAGCTTTAGTGTACATTTATTTATATATTTTTGAAAGTATTCTTATTATTTATTAAGTATGATTTCACCCAGGCATCTTGGTGTTAGGATAAAATAAAAACTTAAAAAGTACCATCATTCAAAGACGGAAGTAATCAAAAACAGTAAAACAGATCAGAAAGAGTCAAGTGGGATTATTAATGGGGAAATAAAAAGACTTTGGCTGCATACTTGAAAGTACTGAAACAGGAAATGCTATGTGAATCCTAAGGAACATCATTTCAGAGTTTGGTACCCAGAACACTAAAACCTGTTCCCCCACAGCGTGTCTTCTTAAACTGAGATATAAGCAGAAGAGAGGCAGCATTTGATTGTAGTGGCTGCGCAGGTTGATAAGAGGTCACTAAGCAGGAAAGAAAGAAAACCAGGACTGTCTTATGGTGGGTTCCGTGAATTAATCGTAGTGCCTTCAAATGAGTCTTTGGCTTTATCTGAATTTCCTGAGCCCTTTCACCAATCACAGAGCCATGTGCAGAAGCCGCTGCAGCTTTAAGATGCACTGATCTGGGAGTCCTCGGCAGGGCGTTACAGTAATCAGTATGGCCTAGAAAACAAGACTCCGCCATCTGCTTAACTTCTCCACAGGGACAAACATGCAGATTTTCCTCAAAATATTTAGCCCTGCAGACCTTGTAGGTCAAACTTTCTGAATTTGGGGCAGGAATGACAACTTCTAACAAAAAACCCCAGGTTCTCCACCTACTCTTCTGGGACGGGAGGATGCTGAGTTGGAAAGGCTAGAAGTCGACAGACGACGTCCCTCAGTCCCTTCCTACGATTAGTACTGTGTTAAGAAATTGTTCTACATCCAGCTCTGGATGCCTACCATGCAGTCACATAACTGTCCAATAGAGTTTGAGGATTGCTGTTTTAATTGGAGAATCCACTGTGCATCATCTGCATATGCTAGGGTGGTAAACTCACATGAGCTTATCAGACCACATAATGGCCGGATGTACCAGTTAAGCATGTTTGGAGACAGATTCGAGCCATGAGGGACCCCACACTGTAATGATGTTGCATTCCAGCTGAAAGGTGTAAGAGCCACTCTTTGAGATCAGTTAGTTAAAAAAGGAGTCGAACCATGATAGAGTGGTCTTGTTTTATATTGATCAGGTTTCACTGGACGTTCCTTTATTAAGGAAGCCAAATTTCAATTGCAGGCTGAGTGTTAGTGGGAGTACACCTGCAATCTCACATTTGATATTGCCAGGCTATACTTGCAGCAGCAACTATTGAGCAAAACCTATAATCAAACAATGATCCCAGAAGTATATGAGTCATCTAATCCATAAATGTGAGATCAAAAACCTAGACCTCAAATATATTTTCTGCCCATCAAATAGTTTCCCAAGCTTATATTTCTAATTGATAACTACTAAATAATTTGTGTTAGTATCACTAATCAGAAACCTTGAATGTGAATGTAATTCAGAACCTCCACCAAAGCTTGAAATCCTGTTAATTAGCGTTAGCGCTTTCCGTATAAGATTGCAACATTTGGGCTGCATTCTTTGTGTCCAATCCCCTGAGAAACCTTCAAACTTTCTTTATTGCCAAGAGTTCCTTCAGGAGTAACTACACCCAGAACCCAGCTGCCTAAGTCCTAACAAGTCTCCAGAACCATTGTTAAAACCAGGGGTCCGTCTTATCTGGTGGTACACAAGTCCCTGGAAGCCCTGAAGAGCATTGCATGGTTTATCTGTTGAGCCTCTCTAGGGGCTAGATGTACGAAACATTTTTGCATTCGCAAATGACCCAGTTCGCAGAATCGTTCCATTTGCAAATGCAAAAATGCCTTTTCTGATGTGCAAAGCCCAAATTGCGATTCTGTAGCCTGTTACCGAATTGCAATTTAGGTTTGCGATTCGGTATTTGGAAGGGGCGTGTTTGGGGCGTCCCTTCCAAATACTGATAAGCATTGATATGTACAAATGCTTTACAACCAAAATGTGGTTGCCAAACATTCGCACTTTACCGCCAACTCAAAGTTGTTGGTAACCCATTCTTAAATGGGAAAGGGTCCTGTTGGAGCCCCTTCCCCTCTGAGAATGGCTGAATAAATATGTTTTTAAAAGCAGGCAGTGATCCAATGGACCAATGCCTTGTTTTAAAAAATGAAACTTAAACGTTTTCTTTTTTTCTTTTTAAACACATCCAGTTTTTCTTTAAGGAAAATTGCTGTTAAAAAAATTAAAAAAAGATTGGCTTATTTAAAAACAATCACAGACATGGTGGTCTACTGACCCCAGCAGGCCACATCCCTGTGATGGCAGCGAATCGTAATGGGTCACAAATTGCGACCTACCTCATTAATAGTAATGAGGTAGGTCTATTTGTGACCCACTACGAATCGCAAATGAAATTCAAAAGAGTTTCATACATTAGGAATAGCAATTTACTAATTACGATTCGCAAAAACTCGCAATTAGGCAATCGCTATTCCGAACTTTCGTACATCTAAACCTAGATGTCAGGAAATTAGAAATTCTTCATTTCGGCCTAAGGGAACTCTGTAGAAGCGCTCCAAGAACTTGTGATGTGTTGCTTCTAGATGCCCTATCTGAAGGACACATGTACTGGAATTTGGCACAAAATGTGTTGGCACTAGGACAAGTATATGCAGAATATAGTTTCATTTGACCTCAGGGTCCTATTTAAAATTAAGTTTTGAAAATTTAGAATGGAACCATGAAGGCTGCAAAGGGCAGCTTGTCATGCCAGCTTGCCTCTGTCAATACCCTCTGTGCATGCTCCATTATCATCACCCACAAAAGAACTGGCCAAGGGTTACTGTCATTGTAACAGAGAATATAGTGTTCTGTTTCAGCTTCCAGGAACACCTACTCCCACTCAATTCAATTACCTTTTTTTCAAAGTTGTTTACCATGAGCTCCCACCAGGCCGATCCAAGGCTGTGGAACATTTTAGGAATAGTCACCTGCACCTTCTTGAGGAAACATTGCTCCGGATATGAGTCTGAGAGAGAACCAGTCTACATGAAGCCCCCTCTGAATGCCTGGTTGCTACTTTCCTTACTTAAATCTCAAGCTGTGCCTTTATCAACAGGGAGGGTCTGCTCTACTTCTACTATGACATCTCATAGGTTTTGTTGAGTTTGTGGAAGCCACTCCTATTCAAGTGAACAGAGGTCCTTCATTTCCAAAGGATAGTCTCGTTAGTGGGTGGCGCAGGCACCACAAACTAACAACGCAGTATAGCCTTGCTCTTGACCAGCCCCAAAGTAATTCATTTCCACATAGCGGCCTAACAAAGCCTATGCATAAACGCGATGCTAGTTGCATTCCCAAACGAAATTTATAGGTTGAAATGTAGTTGGGAAACCAGCTGCTTTTTTTTATTTTGTGGGGCCTGAAATTAAAGCATGGAACTTTTGTGTCACTGGTCTCGTTGCAGTTTCTCCTGCGGCAGGCATGTACAAGTTCAGCACTACTGACTACTGTAGGATTACTGGAGATGTGGAAGTCGCGGATCTCAGCACATTTCTCGTGAATATGTGACGTGATGTCATTGGCACAAGCAACAAAATGGTCCTGACAGGACTACAATTTAGATAAGAGAAACAAATTCTCACAAGAAACAATTTGTTATTTATCACTTACTGATCTCTACAGAGGAAAAAAGAGAAGAGAAAACAGGAAATATAACACCAGAGCCATATTATGGAGAATATTATATATATTCACGTTTTGTAGTTTATACAAATAATCCAAAATATGATAAAGGTTGCTCCATTGGGTGAAAAAGTGCAGAAGAGGTGCTCGTGCAAAGTGACAAGTGATCAATATTTACAAATCAAAAGATAGAATTTAAATTGCAGTGCATGCAAGCAACTGCATGAAGCCTGTCTGAGCCACTATTTTAGCGCTGCACTAGGGTGAATTGTGTGATGTTAGGATTTATTGATGTGCAGACCCAAGGTTATGGGTGGAGTTGTACTATGTTCAGATATCGGTGAGGGAGCCTGAGGATGTGCCATTATTGAACTTGTAACAAATGTCAAGAACTTGTGTAAGGCTCTGCATCTGGCAGAGTGTCAGCCACCCTAGTGACCGTAGTGGGTAGCAGGTATATTCCTTGGGAGAGGGAGTAGAGTTCTAGTTGGAAAGTTTAGGTATTTGTCCATTGGCGAGAAAGAACAATGTAGAGGGCGCACAAGTAGACCCCAGCAGTAGATCAGTCTGCTGAGTACTGTTGAGTTGATCGGAGGTGAGGTCTTTAGCAGCTGTGGCTGGAATGAAATCTTCCATCCACATAAATGGGATTCTGGCAAAGGACCAGAGAGCTGGGGTGTAGGGAGGGAAGTGAATTAAGGAAGGAAGAGCAGTAGCGCAGAGGAGCCAACCAGGTAAATATAGTGATCACTCAGTAATGGTATTTCCCCCTTGTGGTTTTACCTCTTGTAGAGTTCCTCTAGGCTGGAAAGAAGGATTAAATGGTAATCTGATTTCATGTTCCAGAACATAGTTTTTCATAAATTGCCTACAAATAACCAAGTATTATTCTTACATGTCTCTTCTGTCCCACTATCCCTATTAATTCTCACACCTCAAGAGCTAAAATACTTAGCAGAACTAGAGCAAGTATCATAGGCTGCTAATTTAAAAAAAAAAAAACTTTCTAAACGATCAGTAAAGTAAGATGCACAACATCATTTTCAAATCACCTCTTAGTATTAAGAAACCTGGGGCCAGATGTACAAAGCGTTTTTCCGGTCGCAAACAGCCCGATTACGCAGAATTGGGACGTTTGCGACCAGAAAAATGCTTTTTCAAATGTACAAAATGCAATTCGGTAACTTGTTACCAAATTGCATGTTGCATTTGTAATTCTGTATTTGAAAGTGGCGTGTTTAGGGCGTCCCTTCCAAATACCGAATCGGTACTGTATGTATTACTGTTTTGCGACCAAATTTCAGTCTCAAAACAGTAAAACTTTACCACCAGTTTAAAACCGGTGGTAACCTGCTCTCAAAGGGGAAAGAGTCCCCAAGGGACCCGTTCCCCTTTGAAAATGTAAATAATTTTCTTTAAGAGCCGGCATTGGTCCCACGGACCACTGCCTACTCTTAAAAAATGAAACTTCAAGGGTTCATTTTTTTCTTTTTAAACACATCCCATTTTTGTTTAAGGAAAACGGGCTGCATACATTTTTTTTTTTTAAATGATTGCGTTCATAAAAAGCAATCACAGACATGGATGGTGGTCTGCTGAACTCAGCAGGCTACTATTGTGATGGCTGTGATTCCTAATGGGTCCCAAACTGCGACCTGCCTCATTAATATTCATGAGGTAGCAGTGGCGTAACGAAAGTTTAAGGGGCCCCCCTGCAATGTACACGGAGGGGCCCCCGCTCCGGATTTAATACGGAGCGCTCAGGCCTAAGTACTGTGCTGAGGGGGCCCCCTGCAGCTCAGGGGGCCCCCCCGCACCGTGGGGGATGCGGGGGCCTGTGTTACGCCCTTGCGAGGTAGGTCGATTTGAGATCCACAAGGAGTCCCTAAATGAAAGTCCATCAGTTTCATACATTAGGAATACCGATTTACTAATTGCGATTCAAAGAGGTTCGTAATTAGGAAACCGGTATTCCTAATGTTTGTACATCTGGCCCCTTATATCCACCAAACGAGGGTAACTATCAGTAGTGCAGCAGGTGCAGTGCACCGGGACCCGTGGCAGTCTTACTGCACTACAAATCGCTTAATTTAACATTTGATTATTTCTCTTCTCCCCAGCATTTTACCCCTATACGTTCCCTGTGAATTTGGCAGAGAATAGCGGTTTGAAGTGGCTTTTGAATGACATAGGTGCTTTGTAAGCAGTGTTTCTCACAACACGTTTTATTGGCCCATCCTGATGCGTGATTTGTTGTAATGTTTGCCCATCCTGCTGGACGTTTTTGTTTGTTTTGGTAATTACATTTTTGAGGCTAAGTAATGATAAACCGAGGTCTGATCTTCAAGAACATGGATACTAGAAAAAAGAATATTAACATTATTCTTGCAGATTTAACCTTCTGCCCATCCATGAATTAACATAATTACTGTCCAATGTGTTCAAAAGTATGCTTCAATCCAAAAGAAACAATTCATAGGCAGGCTTTTATTCCTACGTTCTTTTTTGGAAGCTGTGTCTTTAAAACGCAATCCAAATATATTTGCACTTTGTAAAACGTGTTCCAGTCTTTCATTATCAGCACCGCGTTTTAATCTGCTCTTCAGAGACCACAGATAGGAATCTGAAAAGTGGGAATTGATATAAATATTTATTCTACTCAGCTGCTAAACCTGAGAATGCGAGTCATCCATCATGGCCGGGGGGTGTAATTGTGCAGTTGTCAACAATTAAGAGGACATAAACAGTTGATGAATGTGCTGCTGAATTAAAGTGTTCCCAAGGACAGGCTGAAATTATAAACTGAATCATTTAAAGGGATATTACAAAGGAGCTTTATAATTAAAACAAAGCGTGGGTAATGGAATGTAAAATTGCATATAATCTCAAAGCAACAATGATGGGATTTTATTGTATTACATTTTGAAGCAGAGAACAAGAGAGCTAAGGATTTTTGATAGGAAATTTCGAGTCAACAGGTTTTCCAGAAATATGTTTTTTAATTGGACAACTTAAACAAATGGCCTGTACTAGTTGGGACTCGTATTAAAGTGGAAATTAATTGACTTAGTTGAACTTGTAGAATCTCAGTCTCCTTGAACGTGTTTTTGAGCCTGCTCCTTAATTTTTAACCTAAATAATTACAATTCCTTTTTGAAAATTGGTATAAAATGAAATAAGCCATTAGGCTGATTTTAGGGACGGGTTGTAATAAAAAGCATGCCAAAAAAGTGGCAGATTCTCTGCCTGGGTTTCTAAGAGCCTAGGGGCCATATGTACAAAGCATTTTTGCTGTCGCAAACGGCCCGATTCTCAAAATCGGGCCGTTTGCGACAGCAAAATGGTTTTCCAAATGTACAAACATCCAAACTGTGAGTCTCCAGAATTGCAGTTTGGGTGTGGAAATCTCTATTTTAGTTGGGGCATGTTTAGGGCGTCCCTACCAAATAACGATTTCCAGTGTTATGTACCAAGGTTTTGCGACCAAAATGCAGTCACAAAACCTTGATATTTTACCTCCAACTCAAAGTTGGTGGTAATACATTCGCAAATTGGAATGGGGTACCGTGCAACTTAGCTAGTTACGGAAGAGCAACCTCCCTCTGTAGGAAGATTAGTTGGTCACCAACTGTAGTGAAATTAACTCATTGAAAGACGCCCAAGTATATGTGACATTACACTTACTAACCGGTAATTAAAAGGTCCCTAACATATTGGAAAACAACTCAAGTATGTTTTGGAGGCTAAACATGTGATAATGATTCCACTTTTAAGGGATGCATTTTCAGTTCCTGGAATGTCAAGGGTTGGTGGTTAGACTTCTACAGTCGACCACTAATTATGGTAGTGTTTTCACAAGTGTTTCACCAAAGACTATTACTTTGATAGAGAAACATCCACTGCTGTTGCAGGCAGCACTAAAGGCGTGGATTTTCAAATCTCATTGTGGCAGACAATTACACACAGATCGAAAGGGAAGGTTGTCTCTGTGTGGCCAATCAGGCCTTAGGTCAAGGTCAACAAATTGTTTTGATGGTTTTGCTGGTGTTGCTCTTTCAAAAATGGCCAGTGCCATTCTTGTGGCTTAAGGTTTTCCCATGTGAAGATGGTTGCTGGTTTCTAACCTGCTGGTTTGGGGTTTTTACTCTCTGAGGGACAATTGATATAGTTCACAACAAGGCTTCATTAAGAGCCTCAGGCCCTGTATCTGCTTCTATGACTTCATCCCTATTCAACATCCTCAAGCTTGTATATCCTGTTCATTGGTTGTCATGGAGTAGCGATTGAAGATATCCATCCATTTTGAACCTGGGTCATTATGATGCCCCTTTCTCCATTGGCGCTTTTATCCCAAAATTGCCAGTGCCTTATTTGATGTTCCGAATTTCACCCAATGGAGATGGCCACCATCCACATACTTCTCGGAATGGGCCTTAAACTGTGGCTATGAATTTGGAGGAACCTGGATGAGATTCACTGGGCCATTGTTGAGGGATGCAGCTATATTTTCTGGTCCTGCTCTATTACTTGTGTTTCCTGTTCCTATCTGCTTGCATCTTCCGATTAGCTAGCATGCACCCGATCAGAACAAAAAGTGAAGGGAGCTTAGTGAACACGTTTATTTTATATATATATATATATATATATATTTTTTTTTTATACTATTCTTTGAGGGTCCTAATCATTCCCCGGAGGTACCCTCTCTCATCATATAATGGACACAAAACTAGAACCCTTAGGTCTCCATGCCTTCACCATTAAATACCCACCCAATCTATCCAAAAATGCATCTAAAAGACTCAAACACCAGCTCCTCAAAACCCACCCTGAAACACTTCTCAGGCCCATATTTCTGCACTAACAAGGGTATTTTAACCAATGACCTCATCTTTTAAATCAAAAAACGTGCGCAATGGAGGAATGTCTTTTATTCCATGCTTCGAATCACAGACACAAGGGAAACACCTTATGGCCTCAGACTATCTGTCTCTACCTCGCCCTTCTGCAATGCGAACGTTACCATATCCCTTTACAACAATGGTTATATTGTAATACAATCCTCGACTGACAATCTAGCTACAATGAATGAGATCTTCCCTATCCTCAAGAGGGTGGTGAACAATAAAAATGTACATCCCCTCCCTAATCACCCTAGCTACCCTGATGGCATTCTCACACCCCGCCCAACGTCCTTGGTTACTCCGTCAATCAGCCCACTCCCTACCACCAGCAACTGCTACCCCACCTACTTTACTAACCTAGCCACGCCAGAGTCCTCATCCCCGACAGGGCTTAGGAATCAAGTGGTGAGTTGCCAACTCATAGCACATGCCTCCCCGGCCCCTATACGGACAAACAGAGATTCCTTCATCTATGGACCCTCTCCCGCTCATTTGCTCAATCTCCCCTCCGTTGAACTCTTCTGCGAGGTTCCCTCAGGTACGCCCACAGCTCCCCCTTATGCCCTGAAGCTCTCTTCCTCGGAACCTATACCCCCCCAACTTGATTAACCTCTTGCCGCTCATGTCATCCGTGCAGCCCATGAGCCCCCCTACTGTCCCCCCCCACCCCTGCACCCATTTCCACACAAGCAGGCCCTCTGCAAGACATCTCTGACCCACAAACACATAGACCCAATAGTGTCTTGGTGAATTGGTCCAGCTCCCAAACAGGCATGTATATCTCCCATGACCCGCACACCTATCGTCTTAGCTCAAAAACTATACCCTTACCCAATTCCTCCTCTCGTCCTAGGAGACTGAATGCTGATCTAGCTGACAGTGACATCTGCGACCTCCTCCTCTCTTACTCCCACTCAATATATACTAATAAGTCATTAACTACTAGGCTGCAAGCGGCCCACTCACAAAAAGTCACTTATAAAAAGTTATTTTGAAAATATCCATAATGGTCTCAAATCGCTCATAGACTTGAATAACGACCATGAGAGTTACTGGCACTTGCAACTGTGTGGTCATGCTGGTCTTCAGGTTAAAAAATAACTACAGTATTCATTAAAAGCCAATGACTGCCAGGGAGTACATTTGCATAGCAAAACACTGAAAACCTAATCGTCTCTAGAAAGTATGAATTATATGAGTATAATTCACATGGGATTGTATGGAAACAGCTTTTTGTTGACTTGATCCATCTATGGCATTGTACCATTAATGAACATGCTTTTCTTCCAGGTTGTTGTGCCACGCCATGAAAGACCACATAGTGCGCGTGGCAAACGAAGCAGAGTTTATTTTGAACAGGCAGCGAGCAGAGGATGTGCATAAGCATGCAGAATTTGAGGTAAGGGGGCCAGTTGTTTAATTCCAGATTTCCTTTGTATTTCTGGTAACCCATAGATTTCCTTTTTAACTGGAAGGTACTGGCAAGTATTATCCACCTTGAGGTAATAAAGACGTGAATAAATGTGTAAATCAGGGAACGTGCTTCATGTTTTTTACAATCCAGCTGACTTGGATTCAATTATTGCTGGCTGTCCATTAAGGTGAGGTAAATTAACAGCATTAGGAACACTGTACTAGGGGGCATCAAATAAAAGGAAATGCTTACAAAATTACATTTTTCTTTGTGTGGGGTCCGCCCCAGTGGCAAGAATATTATTTAAAAGCCATTAAAATCCATTGAGGATTTTGTTTTGAGGTGGGTGAATTGCAGAAAAAGGGTAACATCCACCAAATGTGTTGTCTTGGACGATATGCTATGTGTCCAGCATGTGGTCAAAGGTTATGTCCATTACCACTCGCTTGGTGATCAAAGAAATTAGCCACTGGTGTAGCGTGTTTGACCACTTCAAGTACACAAACCCTAGGTAACGCTGTCACAACGACTTGATGATGTAATCAACAATGTAATTTAATGTCTGACGCCTTGGTAAGGAATCTATAACTAATATATGTCTCTTACAGATATATTGTTACCGAAGGTAAGTAACTTGTTCATAGGCATGCCCTCAGTAGCCAGAGTAGCCACCTGGGGTACTCTCATGATTTTGAGATTTTGGAAATTTCAGATTTTATCAAATCTGGCGAGTAGGGGATCCAGATGGGCTTTGAGGGAGTCAGTAAATAATGTCAAGAAAGGGGCCCAAGTTGGCACATTTAGTATGTTTTTGGGAATACGGGAACTATCATCTTGGGCAAAAGAGGGTCCAGGATACTGGTCATTAGATCTCTTGTTACTAATAAAGGGCACATTTTTGGTTTTATGCTTGCATTTTGGAGCAGGGCTGGGGCCAAATACTGACTCCTGCATTGACAAATCCAGGGCTGGCTCAAAATGTGGTGGGATTACTTAATTCGTAGGAGGTAGCAGGGCTGAGTGCACAGCTGTAGATGGACCCAGTGACGTACTCGCGGTGGAAACTGGGGAATCCGATAGATCCAGAGACCCCCACCTCTCAACCATGTCGATTTCTTTATTAATGAACCCAACAGCCTTAACTAAAAAGTTGTCAATGGAGGCAAATTTGGGCACTACAGATGGCCTAGCTGGTCTAGAGGTCGCAGCCTTCCTTTTACCCATTGTGCAAACCAAGAGGAGTGCCTCACAACAGTTGTGCAAGAGTGAAAATATAGGTGTGAAAAGCCCAAGAGGGCAATCCGACCAGAGTCTTTTAGGCACCTTATGGCGCAGGTAAACAACACAGGCTTGAACCCAAAAGGTGACCAACAGCAACACGGCATCCCTGCCATTGCCTCACTTGAAGGACTATTGACCACTTACCTCCTCCCCAGGCAGTTTGCCGCCGCCTGCACCCACAAGCTCAAGGAGCGCTCAGGTGTACTTCAGATAAGCCTCCAAGTGTTGTTTTTGGGTCCTCCATTGTCCTTTGCTGACCAAAAATGCGGCCTGTCAACAGATGGTCTGATTTCCTGCCAGGGGCCCAAAGAGCAAGAAACGGGAGGTCTCATGAAGCCAATGCCTCTCCCAGTGCTCCACAGCCATCGACTCCCCTGCGCCACTTACGCACTCACTTGCACCAATACCACCCGCCAGCCGTACGCCCAAGCTCACTCGAGTTCCCGCATGAGTTAGGCACAGTGGCGGTGGTAGCACCTGATGGGGAGCACGACAACAAACGGAAAGGGGGAGGAGGCTAAAGGGATCGAGCAAAGTTGTCAGTCAGTTTTTCTGGGCAGCGAGACCCTCTGTAACCACGAAGATATGTCTCAAGGGCAAGAAAATCAAACCTGCCCCCCCACCCCGCAATGGCAGTTATGCGGGTCCAGCATGTCTCCATCTCGGAGTGGTGTGATGTGGATCGGCAATTGACTTGCTGTCCTAGCCTGTGGGCCAGCAACAGCACGGCAGAATCTCCATGGGGAGAAGAAATTATAATTTAGATCAGATAACTGGTTTTGGTTATCAGTTTTGGCCCTGGGGGATTGGGTCTACAATACCCCCTCCCCCAATAAAATATACAAAAGGATACCTGTGAGCCCTAGCCTTATCTGGGGGGGGGGGGTCATATTACAGACGCGCAGGAGTCCACTTTTTTCTGGCTCTGCTCAGTTGTGGTGTGAAATATACATACATTTTTAACCTTAATTTCTCAAAAACTACTGAACGGATTTGGCAGATAGCTAGATCTTGGTCCAGAAAGTGTGTTTTTGTGATTTTGTGTAAATCTATTCTGTCGTTTTTGAGAAATTAAGGTTCAAACTAGTTGTATACTTCAAACTGCGGATGGTCCGCGGATCTGACAGATCAAAAGGAATTGTCTTGTTGGCTGCCACCACATCAACAAAGATGAGGCGGCAGCCATTTTAGGACTCGGGGACTCCTTCCCCTGTCCTGTCCAAAAAGTAAATAAAGACATATAGGGGGCAAGGTAGGGATATCCTGCTTCCGTAGGCCTGTTTCTTTTTTTAATATTTAATTTTGTTAAAAAATTATCTTCCAGGGGTGGGCCAGGGCCCATGGGGGGTCGCAGTAGGTTTTTTTTTTCTAGGAGGGGGGGGGGGGCCCTCCTCCCTGAGCCATTATCAGGCCCTGGGGACCCCATTGCCTGTGGACGCTTCACTTTTGGGATATCATCCCCTGGGGCAGCTTTACTTTTTGGGGAAGGGGCACACGGCCTCCCTCCCCAAGGCTTTTCCAGGCTCCCGTTGCTGGTAAGGTTTCGGTTGAGCGATCGTGGGTACTTCGCAAGGCGTAGTCTGGTTTTGCAACTAGGCTGGCCCTTTGCTTCTTTAGGTCTTGCAGATGGAAAACTGGACCTTGGATTTGTTCCTGCACTCCACCACTCAAGTTGTATTTTACCTTGCGATTGTTGCACCTCAAATCGTAAGATTAACCTAGGAAGTAGAAATTAGCAACTCCCGCTCTGAATTAAAGGCTGATTTATTGAAAACGAAGTTAAAAACGGAAAACAATATGTGGGCTGGTCTGTAGGTCATAGTTTATTCATTCAAAATAAATGTATCGGTAAACGCATTACGCTTTGGGCATGTATATGTAAATTGAATGCTTTGAGCATTCATCATCATTCAAAAAAAAGTCGTTTGTTTGCACATAAGACTTTTTTGTGAGAAAGCACTGTCCGTGAACCTGTGTTTTTGGTGGCTTGTGAGCTTCAGACATCACTCTCGCTGCCCAGCTTCCAATCTTTGCAAATAATAAATAGCTGTACTTACCCCCTGTCAAAATGGCGGCCGGCACCTCTGAGGCAAACGCGAGCGCGCGCCGTCTGCGGTTTGATGAGTTTCTTATCGCAGCCAAGCAGCGCTCTTAAACCTACAATTTGATATACTAGTTTTCTTGCTCTTTGACCTTGCCAGAAAAAAATGAAGACACCAAGATCTCGGTTGTTGTTCAGAAAACACGTAGCCTTTCCTTCATACTGTCAGAGCAGGCAGCAGACGCCTTGCCCTGCGAGACCGCAGCAACATTATTTAACAAAGGGATGCCGGCTATTGTGCAGTGAGATTAAAAAAAACAACACATATTTACAATTTAGTGTGTGTCAGAAGGAAGATTTTATATTGCTTCGACAATAAATAACATTTCGTAATGTGTGGAGCGTCGTTCGGTAACCCGAGATGACAAAACGAGATTGAGTTATCTGCTCCTGGAAAAACATATTGATGTATAAGTGCTGTCAGAACTTGAGACAAAATGCGAATATTCAATTAAATTTCAGTTTCGGTTAGCAAATTGGATTTGGAATATTAGCTCGGCTCCCTAACGGCACAAAGGCCTCTAGGCTTTTGCTCTTTTCCACTAAGAATACGGAGGCCTGTGCGGAGACGGCTGCAATGTTTTTTCTGTTGTCATAGGAGACCCCGACACTCTGCTTTGGAGTATGCGTGTATTTTGTGGGTACTGGCGACTTGCACTTGATAGAAAATGTGCGTACAAAGAAAATAAGTTAATTTTTTTATTGAATGCTCAGTTGCCCTTTTCATATATACACAACGTGGAAGTTTGTATTTAAAAGATTGTGACAACATTCATTTGTCCTACAAATGAAGTGCAGAAGTGCAATTTTATTCCCAGATGTATAGGCAAACAAGCCTGGCAAAGCCAATAGGTCGCGGTTTAACCTGCTTGTCACATGCAGCATTGGCACAGCGTGAGACACAGAGGAGGGAGGGAGCCTGCTGAGCGGCCTGAGAAGGCCATTGGTGCAAAGTAGTCCTGCAGGCACTCAAGCAGGGGCAAGCACTCAAGTGGAGACAGAAGTATGAACCGAAAGAGCCCCTGGCATTAGCTGAGAGATGAGTACTCCACGGAGATGAGATTAGAAGTGACTGACAAAGTCCCAGTCCAATGACTGAGAGAGGTTGGTTGAAGAAAGCCAATGGCTGAAAGGGGCAGACAGAAAAAGGAGAGGCCAAATTAAATGTTTAAGGCTCTGGTAGTCTTTTCAAAAAAACAAATGGTCTGATCATTCAGGGTTGTTCCCTGCACGGTTTAAGGAATAGTTGACAGAATGTAACGAATCTAATTCTTGACAATGGTTTCTTCCATGTTGCTTGCACTTTTGGACTGGTGAGACTACTTTTGAATATGACCAAACAACTTTTCACATCACTCCTCCCCCTAAGACTGTCCTTTGAAAGCTGAATTTCTCCCTCTCCTTACCGCGTACTGTTATTTTTAATGACAGTCTGTCCTTTTGTTTATTTCCATTCATGCCGTGTCCCACTTAATTACAAACATCAAATCACTGATTTATTGGCCAACATGGCATCATAATGCTTTGAAGCAGTTTGTAACTCTTTGTGAAGCTCTATTGACCCACTGAAATCGAAATCCGAATTGATTCATTGTAATAGCATAGTATATGTACAAGACGTCAAGGAAACTGAACACTTGAAGTGCCTTTCCACTTCCTCGTGTAATGCTTTATTATTCCGTAATTTGAGCAAGGCGTGCCTGAAATGTCGAAAAGAAACACATGAACCGGTGCCTTGCCTTGAAATGTGGTCGCTCAAGTCCCCGCCATGCCAATGAACGTCTCACTCATATTGAAAAATATTTCTTTCCTATCTGGCACTTTTCGCTCAAATGCAAAATGACTTCCATTTAAGCGTTTTAATATTTATATATTATGTTTCACTGGAAGTGTTCTGTTTAGATACCACGCTTTAATCATCTTTCACTGTGGAAATAGAGGTGGATGATTTACTAGTGAAGAGATGGCAGGTTGCCCTTCGACTGCCACATTTCTTTCTTCCAAAGCTTTATTTGAAGTGCAGCAGACACTGCACTGTCTCATTTTCATATCAAGCCACGCGCTCATAAATTCTGTTTCATTTGTTCTTGAGGGGGAGACTAATTTTTGCGCTATTAGAGGGCTGTGTGAAATGGCATCTTTGCGGCCCACGTTCATTTTGACTTTAATTGTTCAGGAAAGAAAAATGGAAATTTAATTTCACATCCAATGAGCTGTTGAAATATGAACCTCATTAGAGAAGCGCCTCCTTGTGCTAATTGGCGCTTGGCTGTACAGAAAAGGTAGTTTGCGTTAAAAATGAATTAACCCTCTGTGGCTTGCCATAGTCTTTACCTCCACACCGCTGAAGTGGCACATAGGATTCACATGACTGGGATAGAATCGTTTTTTTAGTAAAACATAAACATATTGCTTATTTTTCTTGTTTATTTGAACATTGACAGCATGATTCATACAAGCTAAAACCACCCTAGAACAAGCAACACATTCCAATCCTAGCATTTAATTTCATAGATATCTGAAAATGCTAAATCTCGTATAGAAATGTGTGATTCCGCCTGCATGTTTCTTTGCTAAATGCTATCTCATTTGTCCACATCAATTCATGATTCAGTTCTATCCTGTTCTTTTGTTATGTTACGTTATACTGAATTATGCTATAGTGCGGCCACGTTGCATTTTCGGCAATTCAGTGAGTTTCCACCTGGTTTAAGGGTTACCATCACAGAGCGAAGTCTGATTCAGTTTGTGATCATCTGTCACATCTATTGTATTTTAGGTAGCCGTCTAGATCTTATTTATTCAACACTTAGTGTAGTATTTTGTTGTTTATGGCCGGGGGAGGAGGAACTTTCCACTTGGTTACAGATCTTATGGCTGGACAGACGTGTCCCTTCCAAAGCGGATGTGGTGAGTTCTGTTGGGTACAATGACATACGACTACTTGGCATATCTGGGGCATGTTGGATATATGTAAGGATTTATCTCCAGTGTGTTAGGTTGGACGTTGGTGTTAACGGAGATGCTTGTGACAAACACCACAAACTGGGTGATATTTTTTG
Source organism: Calotriton arnoldi (assembly GCA_963921515.1). NCBI lineage: Eukaryota > Metazoa > Chordata > Amphibia > Caudata > Salamandridae > Calotriton > Calotriton arnoldi. Next base: position 57,621 of record CAWUFW010003044.1, on the reverse strand, counting down.
GAAGTGGTTGCACTATTGTACATGGTATCCTAATATATTTTCGTCCCCTGGGATTTTTGCAAATGTCCTGACCGGTTTTTATACAGTGCTTGAGAATAATTCTCTCCTTTGCAGCTGGGTGTGGACATTAGGGAGGCATTTCACAATAAGTCAAGCAAAGGCATTAAGAGAAGGTTTAGTTTTGGTCAGACCAGCATCTTCAGTATCTATAGTATTCGGGTATTTCTCCCCTGTGTCTTCCAGCTGTGCAGTTCTTCACACCCTACACTTTCATCATTTTTCTCAACTTGAAAGTCAATAAGACTTTGCATTCAAGCAACCACTTAACTTATTTTTCACTGCCATGACTGATCTTTAGATAAAAAAAAACATTTGAGCAAAATGTATGGCTGATCTTCAGATAAGCAACACAAAAAGATGATGGACGGAATGTTGAACATTGTCAAACATTCACCCCCAGTCACAGATCTGGGTTTAATCCATTGTTATTTTGCTCACCACGCAATTCCAGTTTGGACCCAGCCCCATGCAAATCAGCCTTGACTCTGTTCCCCCAGATAAGCTCAGCTTTTCCGCACTTGCTCTGCCTTTAAATTTTCAGCAGTAACAATAACAAGCGAGGGAGTATTCCCTCAGCAGCAAACCACCAGGCCACACTAGCCCACAGAAAACTTTTGACATGTGGTTGCATACAGATAAGGCTGCATCCGCATATATATTATTCTATTGTACTGTGGTACTTGCTGCCACCCACATCACACACATTGTGTGCCAGTCTGTAATAATTTTGTGTGTGTGATCATTTATGAGCACAACACTGTACAGCTTTCAAGATAAACACTAGACGCAAGTAAACTCTTTGCTTCTCTATCTTAATGTTCTTTCTGTCTCGTTTTGCAGTCTCAGTGTGCCCAGTATGCAGCTGACAGGAGAGAAGAGGAAAAGATGTGTGACCATCTCATCAGTGCTGCAAAGCACAGAGACCATGTTACAGCTAATCAGCTGAAGCAGAAAATTCTTAATATTTTGACAAATAAGCATGGAGCATGGGGAGCAATCTCGCAAAGGTAAATTATATCTTAAACATATTAGTTACCTTTCTCTAATTTTATTAGCTGCACCAACAAGGGATTTTCTAGAAAGGCAGAAGTGCGTACAGTTTCAAGTGTCTACATATTTTACCTGTATCAGTGATTGTTCTTATATAATGAAAAATACTAGTAGAATATTTTTTGATAATGTGTGTTTTCAGACGTGTTTTATAATTAGGCCTCTCCGTTTTATGGTATTTATTTTTTTGAGATTTCAGTCAGTATTTATCCATATTTATTTTTTCGTAATTTTATCTGTATCCATATTTATTTTGGGTTTCGTGAAAAAACGAAGCTGAACCCAGTATATTTCCAAATTTATTTAAACGATAAGTGCACACTCATACTTGAATACCTGACAGGTTTCTTTGATACGAACACCCACATATGATAAATCAATGCACTTATATGAAAACATGCAAATTTAGTATAAACGTTGTGCATATCTACTGCTGGTCAAGCCTCATTACTAAATTTCCTTTCTTTTTAACCCCTTTACCTGTTAGTCCACACAGCTATTAGTGTGGCGTTCATAAGTGACAGCATTTAGAATCACTGATAAAACAACCTAACTTCAATTTTTATCCACATTTAAAAATAAATAGAGACAGGAAAATAAATGGTTTTCTGTCTGTATTTTTCTGTAAAAATCAGTAAAAACGGAAAACAGGGAGCCTTATTTATAACTGAAGATGTCTAAGGTCACCACATGCCAGCTACTGAAACTAGGGAATCCCTGGAACAAGCGATAATGGCAGAGGAGCAGGAACACATCTGCTGGCACTTCAAGCTTGACTGAGTGCGAGAAAAAAGAAATAGGGGAGAGAGGCAGGAAATCTAGGGAAACTGAACCAAAAGGGGAGATTAGGGGGAGAGGGCACCTGGTCTGGATGGACTTTTCTCCATAAGTTATTTTGATGTCCACAACGTTTGTATGCCAGCGGTAGGACCTGTGGGATCCATTTGTAACTTGTCAAGTGGAAGTTACACAGTGGAAACCCACACAACTGTGTAAATAAGATAAATAATTTCGGTGTTGAGTCATAATAGTACAATCAATCAACAGTAACGTCCTGCACAACATCACAAGTTTGATTATTGTTTCTGCTAATTCTTTTAATATATTTGAATGATCCATCATCAAATAAGCAAAATTACTGAGCCTGCGGTGGGGTGGGGTGGGGGGAAGGGGGGAACAGCTAAATGGTGTATACATCCGTATGGTTGAAATAATAGTTCTAGGTTTTGAATGTAACGCATATAATGTCACTATCTCTTGGAAATGTCAATAAAAATATATATAAAAAAAAAATCAAATAAGCAAAATCCATCCGTATATGTATGCATATTAAAATTACTCATTGGTATATTTAAGATACTTTCTTTCCCAGATATTCACTTTTATTGCTTCAATTTAAAACGAGTTGGTTTCTACATGTTGCAAAATATGTTCTTTTGTTCATGCATAGATTCTGTTAATTTTGGTAAAAATGTGCAAAATTCAGCCTTGATGTCCTCTAAAGTGACCTCCCATGCTAACAGATTTTCTATAACTTCTTTGGAGTTTAAAAGAACTCAGATACTCATCAAAATGTTTGTTTTTGTGTCGGCATTCATTGATATAATAGATGATATAGCATTTATATATTTGGTGATTTTCATTTCCGTGTGCATAGCTTTAGTTTAGGGTGCACATTGTTTAATTCACAAAGCAATCTATAATTTATATGTAATTCCTTTTTTCTTTTGTGTTAGCTTCTTCACCCATTTATTTCATTGTTTTGCTATTTTATAGGTAATGTAAAAAAGTGCAAGATATTTAACCGAGGATTATATGTAGTGTGTAACCAGGAGTGGATTTTGACAGTAATGATTTCCAGTCTTATACCTTGCATTTTGTTGGAAACTTTTGGATGGGGTGATCACTCCCACTTACTGTGCTGTTTTAGGGACAGGGGCTTCTTTGGTTAAAAATAAGCAATGTGATGGGCTAGTGATTGGACCCCTGTGTCCCAGATGAGTTCCTGTTGTCCATTGTTTAGTGCGAGAACACAATTGATGGACGGAATGCAGAACAAATCAAAACATTCACCCCCAGTCAAGAGATCTGGGCTAAATCCATCATTATTTTGCTCACCATGCCACCCCAGTTTAGACCTGGCCATATGCAAATCAGTCTTGACCCTGTGCCTCATGGGAACAGTCCAGCCCGAACTGCCAAGTGAGGTCCTCCCTGGACCGGAAACAAGCATCCTAGGACCGGTTTCCGGGTTTCACCCCTCATCAGCCAGGATAGCTTGATTCCAGTGGCACAGTGAGCCCGGGACCTACGTCTGGGCATACCCGGCACACTTAGGACGAGAAAGCAAAAGACACACAATTGATGGACGGAATGCAGAACAAATCAAAACATTCACCCCAGTCAAGAGATCTGGGTTAAATCCATCATTCTTTTGCTCACCATGCCACCCCAGTTTAGACCTGCCCATATGCAAATCAGTCTTGACCCTGTGCCTCATGGGAACAGTCCAGCCCGAACTGCCAAGCCAGGTCCTCCCTGGACCGGAAACAAGCATCCTAGGACCGGTTTCGGGGTTTCACCCCTCATCAGCCAGGATAGCTTGATTCCAGTGGCACAGTGAACCCGGGACCCACGTCTGGGCATACCCGGCACACTTAGGGCGAGAAAGCAAAAGACACACAATTGATGGACGGAATGCAAAACAAATCAAAACATTCACCCCCAGTCAAGAGATCTGGGTTAAATCCATCGTTCTTTTGCTCACCATGCCACCCCAGTTTAGACTTGGCCATACGCAAATCAGACTTGACCCTGTGCCTCATGGGAACAGTCCAGCCCGCACTGCCAAGCCAGGTCCTCCCTGGTCCGGACACAAGCATCCTAGGACCGGTTTCGGGGTTTTACCCCTCATCAGCCAGGATAGCTTGATTCCAGTGGCACAGTGAGCCCGGGACTCAAGTCTGGCCATACCCGGCAAGCTTAGGGCGAGAAAGCAAAAGAGACACAATTGATGGACGGAATGCAGAACAAATCATAACATTCACCCCCAGTCAAGAGATCTGGGTTAAATCCATCATTCTTTTGCTCACCATGCCACCCCAGTTTAGACCTGGCCATATGTAAATCAGTCTTGACCCAGTGCCTCATGGGAACAGTCCAGCCCGAACTGCCAAGTGAGGTCCTCCCTGGTCCGGACACAAGCATCCTAGGACCGGTTTTGGGGTTTTACCCCTCATCAGCCAGGATAGCTTGATTCCAGTGGCATGGTGAGCCCGGGACTCACGTCTGGCCATACCCGGCAAGCTTAGGGCGAGAAAGCAAAAGAGACACAATTGATGGACGGAATGCAGAACAAATCAAAACATTCACCCCCAGTCAAGAGATCTGGGTTAAATCCATCATTCTTTTGCTCACCATGCCACCCCAGTTTAGACCTGCCCATATGCAAATCAGTCTTGACCCTGTGCCTCATGGGAACAGTCCAGCCCGAACTGCCAAGCCAGGTCCTCCCTGGACCGGAAACAAGCATCCTAGGACCGGTTTCGGGGTTTCACCCCTCATCAGCCAGGATATCTTGATTCCAGTGGCACAGTGAGCCCGGGAACCACGTCTGGGTATACCCTGCACACTTAGGGCGAGGAAGCAAAAGACACACAATTGATGGACGGAATGCAGAACAAATCAAAACATTCACCCCCAGTCAAGAGATCTGGGTTAAATCCAACATTCTTTTGCTCACCATGCCACCCCAGTTTAGACCTGGCCATATGCAAATCAGTCTTGACCCTGTGCCTCATGGGAACAGTCCAGCCCGAACTGCCAAGCCAGGTCCTCCCTGGACCGGAAACAAGCATCTTAGGACAGGTTTCGGGGTTTCACCCCTCATCAGCCAGGATAGCTTGATTCCAGTGGCACAGTGAACCCGGGACCCACGTCTGGGCATACCCGGCACACTTAGGGCGAGAAAGCAAAAGACACACAATTGATGGACGGAATGCAAAACAAATCAAAACATTCACCCCCAGTCAAGAGATCTGGGTTCAATCCATCGTTCTTTTGCTCACCATGCCACCCCAGTTTAGACTTGGCCATACGCAAATCAGACCTGACCCTGTGCCTCATGGGAACAGTCCAGCCCGCACTGCCAAGCCAGGTCCTCCCTGGTCCGGACACAAGCATCCTAGGACCGGTTTTGGGGTTTTACCCCTCATCAGCCAGGATAGCTTGATTCCAGTGGCATGGTGAGCCCGGGACTCACGTCTGGCCATACCCGGCAAGCTTAGGGCGAGAAAGCAAAAGAGACACAATTGATGGACGGAATGCAGAACAAATCATAACATTCACCCCCAGTCAAGAGATCTGGGTTAAATCCATCATTCTTTTGCTCACCATGCCACCCCAGTTTAGACCTGGCCATATGTAAATCAGTCTTGACCCAGTGCCTCATGGGAACAGTCCAGCCCGAACCGCCAAGCCAGGTCCTCCCTGGACCGGAAACAAGCATCCTAGGACCGGTTTCGGGGTTTCACCCCTCATCAGCCAGGATAGCTTGATTCCAGTGGCATAGTGAGCCCGGGACCCACGTCTGGGCATATCCGGCACACTTAGGGCGAGAAGGCAAAAGACACACAATTGATGGACGGAATGCAGAACAAATCATAACATTCACCCCCAGTCAAGAGATCTGGGTTAAATCCATCATTCTTTTGCTCACCATGTCACCCCAGTTTAGACCTGGCCATATGCAAATCAGTCTTGACCTTGTGCCTCATGGGAACAGTCCAGTCCGAACTGCCAAGCCAGGTCCTCCCTGAAAGCCCGAAACCGGTCCTAGGATGCTTGTTTCCAGTCCAGGGAGGACCTGGCCTGGCAATTCGGGCTGAACTGTTCCCATTGGGTGCAGGGTCTAGACTGATTTGCATATGGTTGGGTCCAAACTGGAATGGCATGGTGAGCAAAAAAACGATGGATTTAGGCCCAGATCTCTGTACTGGGGTGAATGTACGACATTGTTCTGCATTCTGTCCATCAATTGTTGTTTTTGCATTTGTCACCCGAGTGGGGCGGGTATGCCCAGACGTGGGTCCCGTGCTCTCCATGCCTCTGGAGTCGAGCTATCCTGGCTGATGAGGGCTCAAAGCCCGAAACCGGTCCTAGGATGCTTGTTTCCAGTCCAGGGAGGACCTGGCCTGGCAATCGGGCTGAACTGTTCCCATTGGGTGCAGGGTCTAGACTGATTTGCATATGGTTGGGTCCAAACTGGAATGGCATGGTGAGCAAAAAGATGGATTTAGGCCCAGATCTCTGTACTGGGGTGAATGTACGACATTGTTCTGCATTCTGTCCATCAATTGTTGTTTTGCATTTGTCACCCCGAGTGGGACGGGTATGCCCAGACATGGGTCCCGTGCTCTCCATGCCTCAGGAGTCAAGCTATCCTGGCTGATGAGGGCTGAAAGCCCGAGACCGGTCCTAGGATGCTTGTTTCCAGTCCAGGGAGGACCTGGCCTGGCAGTTCGGGCTGGACTGTTCCCATTGGGTGGAGGGTCAAGACTGATTTGCATATGGTTGGGTCCAAACTGGAATGGCATGGTGAGCAAAAAAACGATGGATTTAGGCCCAGATCTCTGTACTGGGGTGAATGTACGACATTGTTCTGCATTCTGTCCATCAATTGTTTTTGCATTTGTCCATTGTTTAGTGGCAAGTAAGTGTTTTCTTTGTGTTGGACCTCTGAGCAAGGTTTAGGAGACCATCGACCGAATAGTTCTGCTACATTGTGTGTAGAGCTTAGCTGAGATTGGAAGGGCAGTTTTGGGTGTGTAACCTGCATCCGAAGAGTAAAATCAAATAGAATTGTTTTAGATGTGCAAGTGTCCATGCTGTCTTCATTGATGTTCAAGGTGTGTGTGATTCCACAAATTACATTGTTCAGTGGATATACAGTATTGACGTTAGTAAAGGAATGAGACTTTATGTTTTCAAAATACCTAAACTGACGGGAACTATAATTGCTTGAAAGCTGGCTAGGTTTGTAGTTAGGAATAAAGAAATTAATATATTTTGCCATATTTGTGAAAAAAGCACATTTTTTGTATCAACTGTTATTCAATAGCTATTTTTGCTAATCTCTTTTGAATGTGAAATAAGTGTCCGACCAGACTGTCAAATCAACAATATCTTAACAAAGGCAGCAGACAGGGATACTGGTCAGGGACAGAGGACACTTGCATATGGATTGCAGAGTAAGGAACAGAGAAGATTGATCTCTGTCCATCACTACGTCGCTCTAGCCAAGTCGGTGTATCATAACTCACTCTGTGGGTCATAACACACTCTGCCCTGTCACGTGTCCTATGTTCCATATCTAAGTCTGCTCTGTTGTTCATATGTTGTCCCTCTGCCTTCTACACTGTCTTCTATGCTGTGGACCCTTTCCCAGTCTAGACGCTCTCTCCGCAGTTCCATTCACGGTCTATGCTCTACTTCTCAGTCAGTGGTCCTTCCCCAGTCAACTCAGTGCTCCATATGCTCTGGTCTGTACCTATGTCCTCTGTCTTTGCTATTTCATTCACTCAGTGGACTTTCTCAATTCTCTCTTCTATGTTCTTCAGTTAATTGTCTTTACATTTTTATGGTCTTTTACCCTCTCTTTTGCCCCCCTCTTCATCGAGTAGTCCTTGCCACTCAACACTATGCTTGAACGCGTCTGTTGGCAGGAAAGGAGGGAGAGTGGTCCTGTCTCTAGTCTGCTCTGTGGAGTAGCATCAGATGCATAAGGAGGCGTGATGAAAATGTTTATGTATTACTGTGGGCACTGCAGATGCAGGTCAGGAGCCTGAAACTTACTGATGCTCTCCTGGCTGGTCAGTGTGGCAGCAAAGAGTTTGGCCTTCACAAGAAGATGCTATGTTTATGAGCCCGAAGTTAAAACAGACCTATGGCCTGATCACGCAGTAGTAGGAATTAGATTACCCGATCAAGTGTACTCCCGACTGCATATTACATATTAATGCCTTTTTCAGAAAAGTTTAATACATACATTTGGGGAAAAATGTTTTACTCCACATATGTCAACCCACTAAATTTGCTCTATGAGGATGAAGATGGGTGGTGTATTAAGTGGTACAGGAAGAGGTCCAGTGAAGAAAAAGTTTAGTTGGTTTACTGAATTCTTCGAAATGGCTTAACCGCTTCGCCGCGATCGGAATTCTGCCCAGGTGCTGGACATTCCGATCGCGGGTGTGTCGTGACGAGCTCAGCTCGTCATGCGCACAGCGCGACCGCGCAGCATGACGAGCTGAGCTCGTCATGAGCATCGAAGGGGTTAAAGCATGTGTCAGCCTAGAAGCAGAATTTGATAATTTTGGTGGGAGCTATAAAGCAAAAATATTAGAACTTAATTGCACCCCTGGGTGGGCTAGAGGTACAGTTGCATCTGTGACATACTACTCGATAATATAGAAGTACTGTTCTGTGAGCTTATATCAAGTGATCAAAGAAAAAACCCAAGGATGGAGTATCAGAACATGAGCTTACCATAATGGTTTGGCCACGTCTCCTTGATTTATGAAGCATATTATGTTTCAAGTAGTGTGATTTATGATCATGGTGATTTCTCGTTTTAATTAGCTTAACTTCCTTTGTCTCACAGGGCGAAAAAAGATTAACTGGTAGGCAATAATTGTTTGTTTTATCATGCATAGCTAGAGTGCTAATGTCCCCCTTTTCTGTTTGGTTGGACACACTGAGTCCTGTAAATGATAACTCCAACACTGGTCATTAGCTTTCTAATACATATACTTAGGAGGGCACAACTTATTTAAGGAGAAGACGTGTGCACACACTCACCGTGCATGTTTTTGTGCAGTTACCAACACAGCAAAGAAACATGATTGTATGGTCTTGCTGGTGTTTTCATATAAATATAAATATATATATATGTGTATATATATATTATCTACTGGCGGTCGCCAGTAGATAGTTATAGTTAGGACCTATTTTCCATAGGAAATCCGCAACATTCTATTTGAAATAACGTTGGCGCTGGTTGACGAATCTTTGCGAAAGTTTCCAACTTGTTGGGGCGCTCCGGTCCGCTCCTATCCTGAAAGTCTCGGGGTGATTCGTCAAGCGGGGGCCGAGAAAAAAGGGGGGTCCCAAAACGCGTTTTCCACATTCATTTTTCCATAGGAACCTTTAGTCGCAGCTACAGCCCGAACTGCTGAACAGAATTACACCAAATTTGGCAAAGAGGTAGCCCTTGGTTCAGTGTCATGCCTTTTGATTAAATGGTGTAAATCCGTTCAGTAGTTTCTGAGAAAATCACAAATAAAATCACATATATATCTATGGCCGAGTACGGTCCGCGTACCCTCCCGATCACGAGCTGCATGCTAATTGGCTGTCAACACTCCAAATCAGGAAGTGTTGGCAGCCATTTTATCCCTCGGTAGAACCGAGGGACAGAAACAAGTGCGCAAAGCGCAAAAAGGGGCAGGGTAGAAATATCCTGACCCCTAGGTCTGCTCAGGGGTCCCACAAGGACCCCCTGGGCAGAAAAAGCATTTAAAAAAAAATTGGCGGGATGCGCTTAGGGCGCGCGGATCCCGCCGAAAAAAAACGAATCGCGGTCTCCCGCGCTTCGTTGTTAATTGGCCCCCAGGTGGGCCAAGTCCCGAGGACATGCGGGGGGTTTATTTACAATATGTGGGGGGCCTCTAAGGCCCCCAAGCCCGGGGACCGCCACCCCCGGGGCTTTAAAAATAAATGGTGCGGGAGGGCTCTGAGCCCTCCCGCAGCCCTGAGGACCGCCACCCCCGGGGCTTCTTTTTAAATTTAAATCACCTGTGTGGGGGGTCTCCAGCCCCACCACACGCCCCGGGGACCGCCACCTCCCCGGGGCACTAACAAATTTAAAATGGGGGTCCGTTTTGGAGCCCCGGGGACCACCACCTCCCCGCTTTGCAGATGTGGGGAGGGGGCCGCGCGGCCCCCTCCTGGAGCCCTTGATGGCCCTGGGGACCGCCACCCCCCAGGGCCGGCTCCTGCAGTGTCCCGGGGTGCCTACCCCGGGACACTGTAGTTTGCTATGGCAGGGCGGGAGCCTCGCGGCTCCCGTCCTGTCATAGCAAACTGCTTGGATTTTGGAAGAGAGGCAGGAAACCTGCTCTCTCTTCCAAAATTCAAAGACAATTGCTTTTCCACATGGGGAGCTGCATCTTAGCAGCTCCCCATGTGGAAAGCAATGCCGGCTCCCGAGGGACGCGGGGAGCCGGCGGGACCGTGGGAGGATTGGGGACCCCCACGGTCCCCAACGGAGAGGGCCAGCCCGGGGGATGGGGTCCCCGGGGCTAGTAGTGGCCCGGGAGGGGGCCACGCGGCCCCCTCCCCAAATGTTAATTTAAAAAAAATTAAAAAAAACAAAGGCCGGCCTCGGGGGATGGGGTCCCCGGGGCCATAAGTGGCCTAAGGAGGGGGGCAACACAGCCCCCCTCCATAACATTTAAAAAAAAAAAGGCCATGCCCCGGGGGATGGGGTCCCCGGGGCCGATTAAGGCCTGGGGAGGGGGGCCACACGGCCCCCTTTCAAATTTTTTTTTTTTTAAAACAAAATATTAGGGGGCAGGCCCTGGGGGATGGGGTCCCCAGGGCCAAAAATTAGAAAAGAAGGGGGCCACACAGCCCCCTTCTTAAAAAAAAATTTAAAAAAATACCGGCATCACGCCGGAGGCCACGCCCCCTCCTTGGAGCACTCTTCAAACGCGCCCCCTGGCGCATTTGCAGATGGGGAACGAATTCCCCTTGAATACTGGGGGTCCCTGGGGCCAACTAGCCCACCAGGAACCTCAGTATGCGCCAGGGGCTGCGTTGCACAGAGGTGTACAGAGGCCACGCCCCTTTTACACCTCTCTGCAACGCAGCTCTGTGGCGCTTTGGAGGTACCTGGTGGGCTAGTTGGACCCCAGGGACCCTCAGGATTCAAGGGGACTTAATCCCCCAACTTAAAACGCGCCACGGGCGCGTTTGCACAGTGGTGAAGGGAGGGGCGGGGCTTCAGGTGACATGTGTGCAAACAGGCCCCGTGGCGCGTTTTAAGATGGGGAATTAAATCCCCTTCAATCCTGAGGGTCCCTGGGGCCAACTAGCCCACCAGGTACGTCCAGAAAGCGCCACAAAGCTGCGTTGCAGAGAGGTGCAAAAGGGCGTGGCCTCTGAACACCTCTCTGCAACGCAGCTCCTGGCGCATACTGGAGGTACAGGGTGGGCTAGTTGGACCCCAGGGACCCTCATGATTCAAGGGGACTTAATCCCCCAACTTAAAACGCGCCACGGGCGCGTTTGCACAGATGTCACCTCAGGCCCCGCCCCTCCCTTCACCATTGTGCAAATATTCCTCTAAAATCAGCCGAACTACGAATTCCGATTTACTCACCTGTTATCAGGAGAGACCTCAGTGCTGCATCTTTGAGCCCAATACTGATCCTGAAAAGTAATTTTAACCGTACTTACCAGTAACTTGAATTTCCTTCCATAGGATATCTTTGCCTGCTTTTTGCTGAAAAAGTTTCGTAGTGTCGATTTTTGAAACTTACAAATATTCCTCTAAAATCAGCAGAACTATGAATTCCGATTTACTCACCTGTTATCAGGAGAGACCTCAGTGCTGCATCTTTGAGCCCAGTACTGATCCTGAAAAGTAATTCTAACCGTACTTACCAGTAACTTGAATTTCCTTCCATAGGCTAACATTGACTGGTTTCACTTGGAAATTCTTCTAAGTGTGGAGTTTTGGAACTTTATAATATTCCTCTAAAATCAGCTGAACTACGAATTCTGATTTACTCACCTGTTATCAGGAGAGACCTCAGTGCTGCATCTTTGAGCCCAGTACAGATCCTGAAAAGTAATTCTAACCGTACTTACCAGTAACTTGTATTTCCTTCCATAGGATATCATTGCCTGCTTTTTGCTGAAAAAGTTTGTCGATTTTTGAAACATACAAATATTCCTCTAAAATCATCAGAACTACGAATTCTGATTTACTCACCTGTTATCAGGAGAGAACTCAGTGCTGCATCTTTGAGCCCAGTACAGATCCTGAAAAGTAATTCTAACCGTACTTACCAGTAACTTGAATTTCCTTCCATAGGCTAACATTGACTGGTTTCACTTGGAAATTCTTCTAAGTGTGGAGTTTTGGAACTTTATAATATTCCTCTAAAATCATCCGAACTACGAATTCCGATTTACTCACCTGTTATCAGGAGAGAACCCAGTGCTGCATCTTTTAGCCCAGCACTCACCCTTAAAAGTAATTCTAACCGTACTTACCAGTAACTTATATTTCCTTCCATAGGAATCCATTGTCTGGTTTTCAGCAGAAAAGTTTCAAAGTGTCGATTTTCACAAACTACAAATATTCCTTAAAAATCGCCTGTATGACTTAAACGCATTCTTTCAACTGTTTACAGGAGATGCACCAGTGCTGGATCCAACACTGAGTAAGATAAAGTAACGATAACACTACTTTCCTGCTAAGTAAATTTCCTCCCATAGGATAACATTGGTGATTCTATGTGAAAAAGTTTCTGTCAACTTTTAAAATACAATAATATTCCTTAAAAATCACTACTGTAACCAAAACGCTTTTACTCAACTGTTTACAGGAGATGTCCCAGGACTGAATCTAGGATCCAGTCTTGTGGTTAGAAAAGTAATCCATAAAGTAACTAATTGCATTTAACTTGAAATTCACATTGAGCTCAATGTTGCATTGTGTTTGAAATTGTGTTGCCCATTGCAACAACTGTAACTACTGTACTTAAAAGTCTATTGCCTATTTGCAAAGTATTTAAACTAAAGTAATTCATTCAGTGAAAGTATATTTTGTAATGTAATGTATAATGTAATTACAATGTAATTTAAAAAATAAAATATGTAAAAATAAATAGTTTAAAAAAATGTAGTAAATCAGTATCAAAAAAATAAATATAACAATTAATACATTTAAAAATTGACATTTACAAAACCTTTGAAATTCACTGAAAAAAACCATAGGTTTCAGACATGTTATAGTGAGGAATTAGCATTTAAAAAACCTTTGAAATTCACTGAAAAAACCATAGGTTTCAGACATGTTATAGTGAGGAATTAGCATTTAAAAAACCTTTGAAATTCACTGAAAAAACCATAGGTTTCAGGCACGTTCTAGTTAGAAATTAGCATTTAAAAAACCTTACAAATTCACTGAAAAAACCATAGGTTTTAGGGACAGTTATAGTTAGTTAGACATTGCACTCGTACAAAACCCGTGAAATTCCCCGTTATAGTTAGTTCAGCTAACTATAACTCGCGCCTACAATGCACTGCTGATGACGTCACATATTACATCACTCATGACATGGTCTGTGACATCACTGATGACATCACTGATGACATCTCAAATTACATCACTGATGACATCACTGATGACATCATCCACGTTATAATCTGATGCACCTCCTCACACCCTAATATAACCTTTGATACACTCACTCTAAATTACAGACTGCCATTCGCAAAACCATAGACACTCCAACACCAATAACTACATACCCACTCACTGATTCTTAGGTCTACACACACATCCACTCACTCACCCGTACAGTCACTCATACTTATGGTCACTCAGTACAGGACTATCATATGCACTCATACTCCTATATAGACCCTCAAACACCGCCACTCATCCATAGAGGTACTCCCACACCTAGTCACTCATGCAAATAATTAAACACACTGCCATTTACTCACCTATACAGTTATACACACACCAGCTCACTTACTCATACAAATACTAGCACATTCTTACTCTCTTATACAATCACTGATACAAGCACACACTCATCCATACAGTCACTCTCACAATCTCAATCACACACTCTCGCTTATAGCTATTTATATACTCCAACACACATATATACTGCCTTTCACATATGTAGTTACTCACACATGTACCACTGGGACATACATTCACTCACTAACACACTCTTACACACACTTACCCACCCATACAGTCTATCACAGATGCACTCTTGAAACCATCCACCCAGTGAATCACCCACTCACACATCTATGCACAGTCGCACACACCCCACCCACACAAACACTCAGGCACCCATACAGATACTCAGACAACCAATCAATAACTCATATAGACACTCATGTAGCTATTCACAAACCCATGCAGCCACTTACACAGCAATAGACAGACGGATACAGACATTCACCCAGTTTAGTCACTAACCCATGCATTCAGTAAGATACGTTTAATCACTCACTTATAGAGTTAGTCACGCACCTACTAAATCATCCATACAGACACTTATACACCCACTCATTCTTCAATACGCCTTTCCCTATATATATTAAAAATATTTAAACTTTACAGAAACACAGTCACTGGATGATGTCATCAGTGATGTCATTTGAGATGTCATCAGTGATGTCATCAGTGATGTCACTGACCATGTCATGAGTGATGTAATATGTGGCGTCATCAGCAGTGCATTGCGGGGCGCGAGTTATAGTTAGCTGAACTAACTATAACGGGGGAATTTCACGGGTTTTGTACGAGTGCAATGTCCAACTAACTATAACTGTCCCTAAAACCTATGTTTTTTTCAGTGAATATATATATATATACACATATATATATATATATATATATATATATATACAAACATATATATATATATATATATTCACTGAAAAAAACAAAGGTTGAAGTAACGTTATAGTTAGGTGAAATGTTCAGTAACAACATAACGTAACGTTTTAAACTCTAAAAACCACAGAAATTAACCAGTTGACGCAATGGTGGGCAGGAGGTCTATTAGACAGAGAAGAGTATTTATTCCTGAAAAATGATAATCCACGGATTCCGTGTTTTTATCTTTTGCTGAAAATCCACAAACACCCCACTAGACCACCAGGGAGACCTATAGTCTCCTCAAATGGAGGTCTTTTTGAAAATACCTCCATATTTCTGGATTTATTTCTTTCACCTTATGTCGTAAGATTAAGATCATATTGCAGGGACAGCAGTGACTTTTTACGTCGCATCCATGATATCACGTGGGAAGATTAATTTCAAATGATATCATTGGATGTATGCTCACTGTACACATCGATAGATCAGAGACAGGGGATGGATGCCTGCCTTTATTTCCTCAAAGACAGACATATCTCATTGTGGGAGCATACTTCTATGTTGGAGAACATGATGCTCCAATGCCTTAATCAGAACATCTTTATCTATGAAAAGACTTTTTTTCGTCAAAAATCAGGTGCTGCGATGGGCACTTGTTTCGCCCCCAGCCTAGCGAATTTATTCCTGGGCGGGTGGGAGGAACAGGTGGTTTTTACTGATATTAATGAGCAGTACACTGAGCACATCCCTATCTGGATCAGGTATATAGATGACCTGTTCCTGATATGGGATGGCTCAGTTGAGCTAACACAGGAATTCATCTCGACTTTAGGAAAGAATCAGTTAAACCTAACTTTTACACACAACATAAGTACATCCTATTGCGAGTTCTTAGATGTAGCCATTAATATAAAGGAAGGACAGATAGTTACTAGCCTGTTTCGCAAAGAAACAGCAGGAAACACCCTGCTGCATGCGAATAGCCATCATCCAGCTCCCTTACGGAATAGCATTCCCTATGGGGAACTTCTCAGGGCTCGCAGAACGTGTAGCACTGAAGGAGCTTTCCATAGAGAACAGGAAACAATGGAAAAACGCTTCAGACAAAGGGGATATAAAGGGAAATCATATCTTCTGCAGCACAGAAAGTGCATAAGATTACACACAATGAAGCCCTATTCTCTAGCAAAAAAGCTCAGAAGATGGAGGGGAATATTCCCAGAATGATTACTACATACAATGTTAAATCTAAGATGTGATGATATTCCATGAAACGCCATTGGGGATTATTAGAGACGGATCCCATCATCGGTAAGAGCATTGGTAAAACACCACTGATAACTTACAGGAAGTCTAAATCTTTAAGAGATCACCTGGTACACAGTTATCAGAGTAAGCCGAACAGTGGAACTTGGCTGGGCACCGTGAAAGGCTTCCATAAATGTAACTCCTGCAAGGCGTGCAAACACAGCAAAAGTAGGGACAACTTCAAAACTGACGAGGGCAGGACTAAACAAATTTCCAAATTTATAACATGCACTAGCGAGTTTGTAATCTATGCATTGGAGTGTCCGTGCGGCCTTAGATATATCAGCAGCACGAAACTGCAATTGAAAATCAGAATTTTACAGCACATGAGGGCAGTTACACATGGGGATTTGAATTACCCAGTGGCTCTGCATTATTTAGAGAAACATGCCAGCAATTCGAATCTGATTACATTCTTTGGAATTGATAGGGTCCTAGCACATCCACGAGGTGGTGACAGGGAGAAAATGTTGCGCGTGGCAGAATCCAGATACATAATTGAGCTCAATACGAAAATTCCCAATGAGCTGAACAGTGGGGAGGAGCTAGCAACACATATTGGACAAAAAATGTATTGAATTTAAAATGCCTTCACTAAATATCCCAGAATGAGAGGTTCTATATTGTTTTAATCACTTTCACATATTTTAATTATTTTGAAACAGATAGGCTTTATGTATATTGTAGTTGGCTTGGTATAGATAGCCAGACGTTGAGGACTGAATTCTTGTATTCACCTCCTGGAATCCATATTGTAGGGACCTACAGGTGGATAGCTTTGATGTAAGACTAACCTATCAGTTAGGAATAAGGATCAATGGCTCACTTCCTAGTTTCATGCCAGTGTTCCGTTTCTCTATTTCAGTCATTTATAATTTCTCTCACATCACTTATTTTTATTATTAGGTGCACCACGTTGTACTGTGAGTCCTATTACTCCCACAATATAACTACTGCATATTGATCGTCATGTAGATTGCCTATAGCTATTCCTTTTAGGTCCATAATATTCGTTTATAGGTACATAACCTATGACTGTAGAAAGCGCTCTTGGGAATACTAAATTGACATTGTATCTGGCACTTTATTTGAACCCAACATTGGCTGGTATAGCATGTAATACATATTGAATGTTTGCTTATGGGTACATAACCTATGATTTTAGAAAGTGCTTTTAGGAATAGCTGATTGATATTGCTGCCTTTGGCACTTTATCTGAACTCAGCACAGGCTGTTATAGCATGAGAAATATACATGTACAATAATGGATAAAGTGAAATTGTTTATGGGTACATAACCCTTGATTGCAGACAGCGCAAATTTGTAGCGCTACTTTGTACATGTAATTTACAATTCGGTATATTACCTGAATTAGTGCAAGCTGTCATAGCATGCAATACATATGTATATAAATGTATACAATGTTCTTATAGTACTGGAATTAGTGCCATAATGCGGATGTACAAGCTATAATTGCCTAGCATGCCGATGGGCAGTGCGATTGATTGTTTCAAATTTCCAAAGTATGCGTCTACAGATGGGATATTCAAAGTATATTATGGTTAAAAGCGATCATAGGCTTAAAATCTGTTGCAATAATGAAGTTTCCATAGATGTGAAATTCAAGCGATTATATGTTGTGGTTTCACGTTATAATTGGGCTAAATGAATTGGGAATTTGCTCACATTGCAGACGATCATGGCAGTATGTTTTCACTGTTTATCAAACTGTGACCTGTATTTCTATGGGAGGTGGAGCACAGGTCATCAACTTGAAAAAGGCTACGCCGAAACGCGTCGTTGTGAATTGTGTTGTCCTTTGGTGTGCCGCTGTTCTTCATTTGGGATTGCTCAAAAACGAACGATTTTGGTATATATATATATATATATATATATATATATATATATATATATATATATATATATATTCACTGAAAAAAACAAAGGTTGAAGTAACGTTATAGTTAGGTGAAATGTTCAGTAACAACATAACGTAACGTTTTAAACTCTAAAAACCACAGAAATTAACCAGTTGAAGTTATCTCAAGTAACTATAACTTGTGTCCTAAGGTAACTATAACTCACGCCCCCGGCATGCACTGTTTTCTCATCAATAATTTCACTGCAAATGTTGCAGTGATATTATCAATAATGTCCTAAAAGATGGAATGAAAGATGTAATATGTGGGGTACTTAGCAGTGCATGGTGAGGGCGCGAGTTATAGTTATCTTAGGGCACGAGTTAGTTACTTGACGTAACTATAACTGGTGATTTTCTGTGGTTTTTAGAGTTTGGAAAGTTACATTGTTACTGAACATTTCACCTAACTATAATGTTACTTTAACCTTTGTTTTTTCAGTGAATTTCTATGATTTTTTGTAGCGTTAAGTAATATTTAATTACCATACACAAATCCAACCCCCTGCATGCAGCCAACCCCACGCTGCACACGGCCTGACCATGCGCGGTGGACAGTTGGCTACAAGGCCTGGCCTGCAGCAACACCCTGCATGCAGCCAACCCCATGCTGTGCATGGCCTTTGGCCATGCATGGTGGGAATTGACCACAAGATGTGGCCTGTAGCCAGGCTTTGTGGCCAAACCCCCAAAGGCAGCCAACACCACACTGCACACGGCCTTCCACCGTGTGTGATGGGGGGTTGTCCTCTGGGAAACTCAACCCCCAGGTTTAAAAAAATCTATATTTGAAGGGGCGGGGGGCTACATGGCCCTCTTCCCCAAGCCTTACTAGGCCCTAGGGACCCCATCCCCAGGGGCGTTTTTTTTTTATTAAAGGGGAGGGCAGCTGCAAGGCCCCACTCACCAAGCTGTATCGGCCCCAGGGACACCATCCTCTTGTGCCCGCCCTTCTTAAAGGTGGGTGCCTGATGCCCACCCAGGGCACCCACTGTATACTCATTGGGGGCTGCGGGGGGGAACTCCAAGGCCACCGCAACCCCAGCTGGCTCCCCACTTGCAGCTGGAGCCTGCATTGCTCCCGCCCAGAGGGAGCAACTACTAATGCTGCTCTCTCCGGGTGGAAGCAATATTTTGATCTGTTTCACAGATCAGAAGTCTGCTCCCAGCCAGCAGGAGCATTTTCAAATTTCCCACCAGCTAGGAGCAGACTTTGCGGTAGTTTTGAAAATGCTCGCGCCAAGCTGGAGCAAACACAGGTTTCGCTGCCCGTGCTGATGCGGGCAGGGAAGCCGCTATGTCCCGCGGATGGGCTCCCCGGGACTATAGAAGGCTCAGGTGAGAGGGGCCATGAGGACCCCCTCCCTTTTACTTAATTTTGCTTCCCCGGGGAATGGGGTCCCCAGAGCCTTTAGAGTCTCAGGAGGGGGGCACAAGGCCCCCTTCCCTTAAAAAATACACTGGACCCCGGGGATGGGGCACTGGGGCCAAAAGCTTCCCAGGTTTGCTTGTGTTCCAGTTCAGGGAGGACCTGGCTTGGCAGTTCAGGCTGGACTGTTCCAACTGGAGCAGGGTCAAGATTGATTTGCATATAGCTGAGTCCAAACTGAGGTGTGCATCGTAACAATAGATTGGGATGCGGCCCTGAGTAATTACCGGTTGCGGAGATGAATTCCAGCATTCCATTCATCACTTTTTCTATACTTTAGTGTTCCAGAGCTAGCACACATGCCACCCCTCTCCACAAGCGACTCTAGCCCTTCTCTTTGTGACAAATTAGAACTACTGCACTTATACTCTCGCTGTGTCTTTAACTGCTTTATCTTTCTCTTTACCTGTAACAAGTTATCTGTAGTCATATCTGTAACTGCTATTTCTCTGTAACATTAATTCAATCAGTTCTATCCACTTGGGCCAAAGCTCGTGTTAACTGATGTATCTAAATCTCCTTTCAACAATTAAAGGCTGGGGGGGCGTGGCCAACGGCCGTGTAAGATGGCCGCGACTTAGAGCGGCTCCGTCCGAGGCGCCCGTTCTCCTGCAATATCCATTACAATATCCTATGAGAGTGTGACTTCACCAACTTTTAGGCAACCGGAGCCCACCCGGAGTGCCCTCGCTGAAGAAACGGTCGAAATCGACCAAGAAGCGGCAGAGAACGCGGCATTGTCCCTGACGGCGGCTCCGACTGCGTAGGCTGGGCAGTGGAGGAGGGGCGCCCGAGCTTCCTCGCACGGCTGCCGGCGAAGGCGGAATAAGGATACAGTCAACACACGGCCTGCTGGGAAGTGAGTCATCGCGTGGGCCGGTGTTAACAGCGAACGGGCTGGGGTCCCGTTTCATGCACCGGCTGGGAGCAGCGGTCGCCGGAGCAGTGGAGGGAGCGGATCCCGGCTTGGTGCTGGCTTCCTGGCCGACTGAGCCCCGTACCTTCCAAGAGCGCGCCCTGCCTAACTGTCCAGGGCGCCACGCCCTGAATCGCTGGTGCCGCTAAATCAGCTGTGGGCGGAGAGTAGAGACCGACCTAATGATTGATAGAGCCCTGAGACAGCTCCTGATGGGGCCCGTAACGACCTCTCATTGCAGCATCCATTGAGGCGGCAGAATTTGGGAGCGCCAACGTGCGCAGCAGACTGGCTGAGGCCCCATTTCCCATGGCGGTGAGAGGCTGCAGGCGGGGTGTGTGTGTGGTGGGAGTCGCGCTCGGTGCTGTTCAGAAGTCCTGGGCCTTCACTATGTCCCGTTCCAGGTGGGGAACCCCATAGCACTATACCGGCGCTGTGCCCTGTGCCACTGGGCCGCCGCACTGACTGTGGGCCTGGTGGAGAGCCCTTTAACTTAACGCTCAGAGCCTGGAAATGGCTCCTGTAGAATCTAATGGGCACACTCCTAGCCGGCTATTCAAAATGCGTCACGTACGACGCGGACACGCTGGCTACGATTTGCAGTCCGCCTAAGGCCAGGAAGAGTACGGAGTCCAGGCTTAATTTCGTTGCTGGGTAAGCCGCACAGGGACTACTTGCTACGTTGATCACCCTACGGCCCACGGGACACAGTGCGAATTCCAAAAGCGACTGCCCTTGGTTGTCTGGGTTGTAGCTCTGGACTGGCGCAGCTGATCATCTCCCGCCCTCCCAACCACTCTCATAAATCGCAGCGCTGACTTGATTATCCTTTATAGCGCTCAGGACTACCGGCCGCACTGCCTATCTGATAGCCCCCTATTCACCTGATAACCCAGGGTGAAGACGGACTGGGTGAAGCTCTAGCGGCCCCGGATCCACGCACAGAGTGCTCCGCTTCCTGCAGGCAACACAGCTCGGGGAGTGACTGGCCTACGCCGTGGCGAATCTCAAGCAACCACTTACCTGAGCCGACTGGGCTGGAGGGTACAGCTCGAATAACCGGTACTTGGAGCGGTTAATCATCGTCTGGGCACCTATAGTGTTTTCTTTCGGGACGGCTGCAGAATTACAATGGCCGGCGGAAGAACTACTAAAGCCTCCACACAGGCCAAGCTGGACAAATATGCTTGGACTAAGGGAGCGGGCCCAAGGGACAAAGAAGCGGATGACCCACCGGAAAAGCAGCAAGAAGGTGACGGGTTGTCGGAACTCACTCTCCAAGACATA
The DNA here is from genome assembly GCA_963921515.1 of Calotriton arnoldi. Taxonomy (NCBI): domain Eukaryota; kingdom Metazoa; phylum Chordata; class Amphibia; order Caudata; family Salamandridae; genus Calotriton; species Calotriton arnoldi. The sequence continues at coordinate 35,957 of CAWUFW010003044.1, read as the reverse complement.
CTGACAGCCATCACAACGGTGAGGACGTCACTAGAGACCAGGATTGACTCTGTGTCTGCTGAGGTTTCCCTCATACGTGCAGACATGCGTAACATGAACTCCAGACTCAGAGAAGTCGAATCTACCACTGGCTCCCTGGTCAAGGATACCTCTGCCTTACAAAAGAAGGTGACCGAGTTACAAACCCGAAGGGACAGAATGGAAGATCTCCTTGATGAATACGATGGGCGTTCACTACGCAACAGCGTGAGAATTCTTGGGGTTCCGGAATGCGCCGAAGGGCAGGCGGCAGACCTGTTCGTTGAGGACTTGGTCACAAAGCATCTGCAACCCTCTAGACTGTCCAAATTTTTCACGATCGAGCGGGCACATAGAGTGCCCGGGGGCAGACCCAAGCCCGGAGCCCCCCCATGACCTATAGTGGCAAGAGTCTTCAACTATAGGGACAGAGACATTATTCTACGAACGGCACCACCAATAGAACTTGAGAACAGCAGGGTGACCTTCTTTCCTGACTTTACGATCAGGGTCCAGCGACAATGTCGTAGCTTCCTTGAAATCAAGAGAGCCTTGCGAGAAAAAGACATCAAATACGCCATGCTCTTCCCTGCCAAACTGCAAGTGGAAGCGGAGGGAAAGACGTGGTTCTTCACTACTCCTGATGAGGCGTGGGACTGGCTTGATGGATGGCGCCTTGCGGGGAATAAGAACCACCAGAACTCACGAGAGAGGCAGGAGCAGAGTCGATCGGAACAGAACACGACACCCGCACCAGGTGACAGTCTGGCGACAGATATCGACAAAAAATGACTGGTCTGTATCCTTTATGGGAACTATCCATTGCCCACTATAACTTTCTCAGAAACATTGCAGGTCTTGGCCTCCACGGGGGCCGTGGACTTCTCGCAAGGGGCTGTCGACTATCTTTTACCACACATTGGTCATTGCGTATAAGTTAGCGAATTGGGAACTCCGGACACTCAATTTCACATTATAGCATCTCAGGACATTTATGGTAGAACGGGCGCGGGGTTGGCACACGACCTACTAGTTTTGGGGTGGGCGATAGGCACTCTCCAATGTTGGAGTGGCGGGAGGTTCCGATACCGCCATGCAGGGAGGCAGGGAGGGGGGAACAGTTATGGAAGGTTGGGTGGGGGTATTCTGCATATTGAGCATATACGATGCATTCATGTACGACCGCACTGGGGCGCAGTTTGCCCCACACGACGACAGCATGGGGGGAGGAGTTTCTTTTTCTAGGTTTACTCTAAGTTTTGACAAGGTTGAAGTGACAGGTTATCTTAATGCCGAAGCGCTACCTGTACTTACAGACACTGGGTTTACATTAGGAGCAATAGTCTGTACGAGGGCGGATAGTCGAGAAAGCGACGCATCTGCTGGGACTCCCTTAAAAGAACGGACTGACACACTGCATAGCCATGGGACTACCGAACCAATTGGATTTAAATTATTATCCTGGAACGTCAATGGTTTGGGGGACAAGTTGAAAAGGGGCATAGTGCTTCAATATATCAAAAGACACTTACCTGATGTAATCTTACTTCAAGAAACACACTTACTGGGGAATGCATACCAGGCCTTTACGTGTTGGGGGTTAAAATTAGTGGCGCACTCGGCGTTTGGCTCGGGGTCCCGGGGAGTGGAGATACTGACCCGGAAAAAATTTCAGATGACGACTGACCGTATATGGACAGACAATCTGGGAAGGTTCGTGGCCCTTTCAGGGTGCTGGGAGGGGCGTACGTTAAATCTAGTCTCTGTATACATTCCACCTGGCCTCCAAGCCCCGGCCTTCCGGGACTTAGGCGACCTCTTACTCTCCCTGCCTGAGGGGCAACTCGTGATAGGGGGGATTTTAACTCTATCGTCTCCGACAGGCTAGATCGCTGGCCCTCCAGAGACCTTCCGCCGGCTCGCACGCAAATCCATAACTTAATGGCAGCTATGGGCCTTGTGGACACCTGTAGGGCGCTCCATCCCACAGTACAACAATACACGTTTTACTCTGGGTCCCACCGCAGTATTTCTAGAATAGATTACATTATAACACCGGCGGGCCAACTTGGTAATGTTAGAGAGGTGAATCACCTCGCAAGGAGTATATCGGACTACTCGCCTATCTGGGCCAGGGTGGAGCCACAAAGAGGGAGGACAGCCCCTATTAACCCCTGGTATCTCAAGATCCCTAAGACCCAAGACACGATTGTGCACGACACAGAACACTACTTACTTGAAAATGAACGTTCGGTTGACTTGGCCCAGACGCTTTGGGAGGCCTACATGGTCGTCATAAGAGGGATGGCTCTCTCCCAGATCGCCGGCACTAAGAGAGAGAAACAGAAGTACCTAGTGCGCTTGGAAGCTGACATTTTGGAACTGGAAGGGAAACTCCAGGATGCCCATCCTGAAGAGACACGACATGCTTTGCGACTTAAAACTAAAGAATACCTAGCTTTGGCCACTGATGCAGCTAAGGCGCAACATAGGGCGACACTCAGTAAAATCTATGAAGTGGGCGACAAGGCCGGTAAGCTGCTCGCATGGCTCGACCGTAGAGAACAGGCCAAAAGAGTTGTGGTAGAACTTGTGACTGAGTCTGGACATACGATCTCGGACCCGCAAGAAATTTCGAATGCGTTCGGAGATCACTACCGCGGGGTGTACATGTCACAGACGGCACATACAGAAATGGACGCTCTTTCCCTACTGCAAGACATCCCCTTGCCGACACTCTCCGATGACGAACGATTAGACTTAGACAAAGACTTAGAATGTACAGAGTTAGAAAAAGCTATACAGGACCTGCGTGTGGGCAAGGCATCGGGCCCGAATGGTTTGCCTGTTGAATTATATAAGAAAGCCTCAACAAAAATTGCACCACACAATATGTTCCATGAAAGCTGCGAAGCAGGATTGCTCCCAGCAGACCAACGGCTAGCCAATCTAGTGGTCATTCATAAGAGTGGGAAACCCAAACACTTATGTTCCTCCTATAGGCCAATTTCCCTGCTCAATGCAGAAGCCAAGATCCTGGCTAAAATACTCGCTACCTGTCTGTTACAAGTCATTACTAAGCTTGTCCACCCTGACCAGTCTGGCTTCATGCCAGCCAGAAATACTTCACTTAACCTGCGGAGACTGCACGGCGTGCTGAATCGGGCTGATACGATACTGGAGGACGCGGTGGTGGTGTCGCTTGACGCGTCCATGGCGTTCGACACGATCGAGTGGCCACACATGTTTGCAGTACTGAGAAAACTAGGTTTTGGCCCGGGCTTCTTGCGATGGATACGCCTCCTATATGCGGAGCCTCTGGCCCAAATAGTGGTCAACAACCGAATTTTCCCCACATTCACGCACGGAAGGGGAACCAGGCAGGGTTGCCCCCTCTCCCCATTGCTCTTCGCCCTTGTGCTAGAGCCCCTGGCAATGTGGATACAGAAGGACCCTGTTATTAGAGGGCTTTGATGGGCTGAAGAGTGGGAGGACCGCATATCGTTGTATGCCGACGATATCTTACTATACTTGGCATCGCCGGCGGCCTCCCTAAACAGAGTGTTACATATTTTCATTGTCTTTGGTGAGTTTTCTGGATATATGATTAACTGGTCCAAGTCTGTTCTCTACGTTCTTAGTGGTAAATCTCCTACCCTACCCAAGGGCTTCACCATTGTTGAAGTCGCTTCAGGATTTAGATACCTGGGGATCCAGGTATCTAAGGTCCCGACTCTTTTCCATGAATGCAACCTCCTCCCCCCGCTGCAAAGACTCAGGAGTGACGTCTTGCACTGGAAGTCACTTCCATTGTCCTTGTTAGGGCGTGCAGCCATCTTTAAAATGATGTCCCTTCCGCAGTTTTTATATGCCCTGCAGAACACGCCACACCCAGTGAAAACAGACTATTTTAAATCTATTGACAGTGCCCTGAGAGAGCTCCTGTGGGAAGGGAAACCACCACGGATATCGATCCAAAAGCTTACGAGAGGCTGGTACGATGGGGGAATAGCCCTCCTGGATATCAAAAGATATTACTGGGCGGCGCAACTTACTGCCGTAAATCAATTTATGTACACGCCGCAGGGAGATCCGGGATTTAACATGGATCGATGGCTACTTCCAGGGGGGGTTTTATGGGTGCGCTTTATGCAAACCCTTCTAAATTGAAATTGTCTGGACCCACTGGACACGCTGTCCAAGTGTGGCGGGCTGCCATGACAAGTTTGGGCTGGACGGACAAACTCACATTGGCTACCCCACTTTTGGATACTACACTCCTAGGTAATTTACGATTCACTAAAGGCTTTGACCGTTGGGACCTCATTGGTATCTCCACGGTCCGGGACCTATGGAGGGCGGGGGGTGCTTTCCTTTACCCAATTGCAGGACGAATACGAGCTTGCCGTTACGGAACGATTCAGGTACTTACAGATTAGACATGCATTGCAGGCGGCAATACCAAAAGGAGAGATGCCACCCGAGTCATCCCCGCTAGAGGACAGGATACTAGACGGTAATCTCCCTGAAAAGACAATCTTGCTGATATATAAAAAACGTATTAACAATATGCCTGATCCCCTACTCCGACTCAGGACTAAATGGGACCACGACGTGGCGGGGCTGGATGATGAGGAAAGGCTAGAGGCACTCGCCTCACCTAAGGAAACTGCGATTTCCTCCAGACTCAGGCTAGTACAGCTTAAAATACTTCATAGAATATACCTCTCGGGGCCAACGCTGGTGAAGATGGGCTACAGGACCAACGCTGACTGCACGAAGGGATGTGGGCAGGGAGGTACCTTCGTGCACTTGCTCTGGGAATGTCAGACCATCCAAGAATACTGGGCGGGAGTGGCAAGCAGCATGGAGGAAGTAATGGGTGTTAAAATCGACTGTAATATAAAACTGTGTGCCTTTTAAATATTTGGGGTCCCACGGACCTAAGCACCAAGGAGAGAACATGGGTGACATTGGGAATGATGATTGCCAAAAGGAATATTGCCAGGCTGTGGGGGGCGAAGGACAAACCGTCATTGAGACTTTGGGAAAACGATATGGACCATTGTATGTTCACTGAGAAGACAGTGTACGAATCTAGAGGCTGCCCCAACAAATGGACACAAATATGGAGCAAATGGAATTGTTATAGAGGGGAGATCTGTGAACCACCGTTGCCAAGGCGAAGGCACGAATCAGAGTAGACTGGTCCCAATTCTACTAACTGTGTAAAGTCTGTAACTTGATGTTTTCTTTTCTAACTGGGGGGAGCTCTATCTATGGATGTTGCATTGGCATTGATGACGTACCATTGTTTAAACATGTACCACCTTGTCTCAATAAAAAGAATAGTTAAAAAAGAGATGCAACAGTGAATGAAATTCCAGCATAATAGGAGTACCTCCTAAAATATACGCTCTTGTTAGAAAATTTAATCAAAATAGTCCGCCCGAGACATTCTCAAACTTCTTGATCCCCCCAATTCGCAGTGCATACAGGCGCTCACTCTTTTAACCTGCTTCATTTTCCAAACCCCACTCGCATTTTTTGGTATAAGATCTGATCGCCATCTCTGAAGCAAGAGTGACCTGGCAACCGCCATTGCAATATATAATAGTTTAACCACCTTGTCGGGAAAATGTAGAGGAGGGTCATAACCAAAACTTTCAGCCGAATATTAGGATCTATTATGATTAGACATTCAGCCTCCAAATGACAAAAATATCATTCCAAAACCCCTGAATTAAGGGGCACTGTGATATGATGTGTGTTCAATTGGCTGTTAGATGATTTAGACAGCGAAAAACACTGACCAGATTAGCAGGGGTAGACCTTAGATAGAAAATGTGGGGTTCTGTAGAGAAGCCATTTGCTAAACAATAGTATCTCGCGCCAATTAGCCCCCCTCAACGTGCTAAAATTAAGTTTATTTAATACGGACCACATACTCACTGTAACTTCCAAATCCTCATGTTTTTCCCATTTAGTTATTGCTTTCTCTGCAAGATCTATACCCTTAATAGGGGCTAAAACAAAATTCCACTCCCGGGTTTCTTAACTATGATTTCTTCAAGCAATGCATATACCAGATTTTTACGCTCATTAATCTGTTCCAGATCCAGATTACTCAGGAACTTAAGAATGTTATATGACCCGAGGAGAAGGAAATCATTCGGGATTAAATCATGCATTTCAGCAATATTCAGCCACCTATCGTTCCTTAAGAAATCGGAGATTTTCCAAAAGCCGGCCTTAGCCCATTTTTGAATGATTGCAGTCGAATCTCTAATCCTAAATACTGAAGTGAGTTCGGATAACAAGGTTAAGGAATTAATTACGGGATTGAATATCTTCTATAAAAAGCCTGACGTTTGTAAAAAACACTGCATACACTTATAGCGCACTAGTTTAGGGGATTTCGAGATTTTTAATGGGCAGCGTATCTGGTTCTCTTTACAAATTAACTTCATAAAATACATTTACAAACAGTCCTGTTTGTGATTCCATCTTAAACCTTGACATATATTGTGCAAAGTATGCAAAATAATAATCCCTAAGATTGGGGAGAGCCAACCCGCCATTCTCCAGCTCCTCATATAAAGTGCTTAGTGCAATCCGAGGGGTTTTCTTACACCAGAGAAAGTATGTAAACATGGACTCTAATTTAGCAAAAGAAGGATGCCGTTAAGACGCACGGAATCGCCAAGAATAAAAAATTAAATAGCGGGAGAACCGGACATCTTGATCAGAGAGACCCTACCCATGATGGTTAGCGGAAGCGAGTTCCATTGATGGAATACGCTTTGTACTTTCAGCAGAAGCGGGCGAAATTTAAAGTCATACAGTTCGGAGATTCGTGATGAGAAATAAACCCCCAGATATCTTTTTGGTTTAGAATTTAGACAGGACAGGATATCAGCGTGTAGAACATCGGGCTTGCATCAACACTGGATTATTTCCGTTTTCTTTGTTGATTTTATATCCGCCGAGCAACTCAAACTGCTCAAAATCTCAAAACGCTTACTTGGACCTCCTTATCCCCTTTTATTATTAGCATGATATTGTCCGCATATAATTTAAGTTTCCCCATAGTTGGTCACATTCTGCAAGGAGGGCCCTATATCATTTTTTGTTACACCACAGTGCCACAACATTATCTATCTGCCGGTTACAAGTTATCAAAGCAAACATTGATTACAATGAATTCAAGGCTGCATTCTCATTATCCATATCCCATGCTATTACTGTTGAGAAAATATGAAATAGCTATGGTGTATGATTATTTTCACTACGCTTTGTTGGGAATAGTCTAATGAAAGAGGATGCAGGTGTTGTGAAGAGAGATTACTCAATGTTCATCAATAATGATTATACCATGTTGAAAGCTTTGGATATTCAAAAAAAACTCTAAGACTGGCTCAAAGTGGATCAAATTGGAATCTATTTTTGCAGACATGCAAAATGCTTCCCAGGGCAAAAATGCCACTTCCAAAAGCCCCTCCCAAACCTACTTTTTACTACTATACTCCTTATATCACTATTTGACTGAAACTGATTTATGTCATTAATATTAAAAGGCAGCCTTAGCTAGGGAAGAGGCTTAAATCGAAGCCAGCAGGAAAAGTTATTCTTAAATATGGGCTGTTATTTGAGGTAAGGTGAATGCCATTGGTTGGTGGAGGGACACAAGTTATTGCTGATGTTGGAAAACTAATATTAATGTGGCAGAATGTAACATACATGACCAGACAAATTTGACCTTCATTACAATTGTCAAGTATATTTTGATTTGCCAGTAATTTCAGTTACTGGCCGAATTGGGATTAGGAGGTAAGTAGGAAAGCACTCAACACTAAAAGCAGGTAGAATATATCCTTATAAGCTGAAGCAAAAAGGGTAAAACATGAGGGACTATTTGCGCAAACAGTGATTTTTATGGTTATTCCCAATTCATACATGAAAATTCGGATTAGTGTGGTAATACCACACCCCGGAATTACCGTACTCGTGCTGGCATTTTTCGTGTGCAGTATTACGTCATTACAATACATGTTGGAAATGAGGTCCCATTTGCGTCATAAAAACCAACGGCAATGCAAAATGTTAGACACCCTGCGACTTTCATTGTTCAATCCCCACACCTGGACTAACAGCGAGACAAACCGACATTTATGCTTCAGAGTTTGAATAAAAATGACTAGATATAACAACTAATCACAAAGCAGATTTTTCTTGGACTCTGGTGAACGGGGTACAGGTTTCATTAAGGAAAAGGTTTTCGAGCCAACATTAACATTTTCCATCTATAATGTCATGCACTTCATGAAATGCATCTGTCGTGCCTTGGGAAGTTGCACGGTCTAACGTTGGGAGCACGCAGGAAATGCAGCTGTTGTTCTGTGAGCTATGGGTCAAAACACTGGGGTGTTGTAGCCCGCTGCTAAACAGTATTGGATCCATGAAAACTACGAATTTTGTTTTCAGTGGCCTGCTGACAGTATGCTGTCAAGAAAATAGGCAAATCAAAACAAGCCCCTGGTTTCTGAAAATTGGTTTGGAAACTGAAGGGCAAATTCAACCACGAGAATGCCGGGAGCGCACTGTGCACCGTGGAGGTCTGAAAATGAAGGAGATTGCCCGTACAGAAATGTAAACGGTTCAGTATGTAGCTCAAGGTATGGTTCATCTCACACACTGTGGTAGATCCTGCCCCGAGTAGCTGACTATAAACTAAAAAGGACACTTCAGGAACATAATGTTTTCATGTGCATGACTTACAGGACCATTCCAATGAATAAAAAACAGCTGTTGAATTATGCAGACAAAGCTGGTCTATTAATTTATTGAAGCACGTATACAGCATAGTGTTCACTTTACACTAGCAATTGCATATATAAGGTTTAGGGCTTGATTTAGAATTTGAACAACAACCGCTCACAAACGTGGCAGATGTCCCACCTGCCTTATTGCAAGTGCACAGGATATAGAAGGGCACAATGGAATTATGCGATTCTGCAGTGTTTTCCGCATAATTACGGATATGCCACATTTGCCACATAATCCAACATCTTCTGCATAATGTGCAGATTTGAACAAAAACATTCAGGCACATGCATCAAGCTAATTTGCGGTCGCAAAAGTTGCAAATCGCAAAAAAAGCATGTTGGCGACCGCAAATTAGCTACTCCCAATGCATGAACCCAAAATAGCGTAAAACCATGAAATTCGCAAAAAAAAAGAATCGCTAAATTTGCGGGCAACAATTTTGCGATTCCTTATTTGCGAACATCAAATTAGCGAATACATAATAGCGATTCGCTAATACAGATTCGCAAAACATGCATGAAAAATCGCAAATAGCGAATCTGATGAAAATCGCAACTTTGCGAGTTCAATTTAAAGAATATCACAGGCAGGTGATAACCATGAGTAAAAATCCCTACAGGTGCAAATCCTTAGAAAACTATTTAAACTGACCTAGGAGGCCTCAGAATCTTTCACAATGGCAGCGCTCTATGTGATGGCGAGGAGGATGAGGCTCCATGCAGCAGCTCAGCGAAGAAGGAGAAAACAGGAGCGCATTTTCAGAGTGCGCATCGCATTGTTGGGACAAACAGATGATGAACATATACGACAAGTACAGGCTAAATGGTGCCATGATCTAATAGCAGAATTGGAACCCCTAATGCAGCGCCCGACTCGTGAGGACCAATGCCATACCCACTCATGTGCAGGTCCTATGTTGCCTGCACCTACTTGCGTCAGGCAGTTTCCAGGGAGTAGTAGCTGTAGCTGGAGGGGGTGTCACAAAGCTCCTTTCACGTTTTTGAAATTCTTTCCTGAACGCCATGATGACAAGGATCCACAACCACATTACCTTCCCCACAGCCCCACAGGAATGAATAAGACTAAACTGGACATCTACCAGGTAGCCCGGTTCCCACATGTAATAGGTTGCATAGATTGTACGCATGTTGCCATTTTGTCCAAAAGCAGTGAATGAATACATTTTTAGGAACCGTAAATCCTATCATTCACTCAATATACAAGTAGTCTGCAATGCTTACTATATCATAACAGACATTGTGGCTCAATACCCTGGAAGCACACATGACTCCTATATATTTCGACACAGTGGTATACACACCCGTCTGCTTAGGGGTGATTTTGGCAAAGGACTTCTACTTGGTAAACATATGTAATGATTCCTCTCACACAATGGCCAAATGGCAATGCATAACTGACACTAACTCCTTTGCTCACTACCCTGTAGGTGACCGGCGCATATGCCGTGCAAAACTACATATTGACACCATACCTCAACCCAGCCATCCCAAATGAGCAGAGTGTATAATGCAGCGCTACATCGCTATACGAAATGTCATCGAGCGCAACTTTGGGCTGATGAAAAGTTGCTTTTGCTGCCTCCACAAGACTGGCGTGAGCGTTAAGCAGTACCGGCCTCAGACCTGCTGCAGAATTGTGGCTGCATGTGCCATTTTGCATAATATTGCTACCAGGAGAGGCATACCCATTGAACTGTCCAACAGCGAGCCTGAGGAGGACAACCAGCAAGGGCCACAACTACGACCAGCACATGGGGGCAAGCTCAGCAGAAGGGCGAAAGAGACGTGCAGAAATTACACAACATTATTTTTGAGGTGAGTAATGATGAGACCACGACACAGCATGTTTGATCTGTACTGTGTTTATTTGCATTAAACCATGTTGTTGTGTTAAAGCACACATAGCAGGTGCAAATTAGCACAGTGATTGTAAGCAAAAAAAAAAAGAATACCTAATTTTCAGACTTGTATCACAGTCACTAGTATGGTATTGTCAATGGTTACATCACCATCTGTAGTTGGTCTGCCAAAGTCTACACTATTTCTTTCTACCACGCACTCCCAAACGCCGTAGCGCCCTGGTGGGAGTGCTGCCGGGTAGTGACGCGGGGAGGGGCAGAGCGGAGGTGAAACTACGGATACGGCCACACAGAGGTAAGTAAACAAACAAATAGATAAAACGACGTGCGCGCGCTGCATCGCCAAATGCAATGCAGCGCGCACACGAAATTCGTTTTATTTATTTGTTTGTTTACTTACTCTGTGCGGCCGTATTCCGTAGCTTCTTACTACCCCCACCCTGCCCTCCCCGCCCTGCGTAACTGCCCGAGCAGCACTCCCACCACCGGGCCGCTACTGCCCAAACGCCTTTCGCCGGCATCATCTCCAACCATCATGGAGGCTTCGGAAGGTGTTGTGCTCCGAGTGGTGCGCCTCCTGCATGTGGTGACTGGCACTGACAGACTACTGAGGCTGGACGCCTCCTCACTCCCCTCTCCCCGTCACATTGCTGCCCCAGCAGTAGCAGTCTGGAATTGTTCCACGGCATTAGTTACCTGGACCAGTGCCCTGGCCACATCCCCACAACAATGGCTCATTTCAAGCTGCATGGCCACAGACCGACGGGACAGCAGTGCAGTGTTGGTGCTCAGGCGGTTGTTTGATTTAGTGTAGCCTTCTAAGCGCATTATTAATTGGCGATGCCTTCTTCTTTGTGACACCTGGTCCTCCTGCATCACCCTGCTCAGCTCCCTGCATGGCCGCATTGGACTACCTGTTGCCTTCCACCACTGCTGTTGTGAGCTCTCTCACACAATCGCTCATGACTGCAATGTTGTTTGCCATTTTGCTGAGTTGTGCCTGCATTGACCTTCATGTGTTTTGCCTGCAGGCGCTGCACCCTCAGCATTTGGCTCTCCAGCCCACCCCAGACATTTGGACTTTGGTCCTCCTGTGATGACATGCGTGCCCTTGACCTACGCCTCCGGCTTTGGATTGTGCAGCGCCGGACCTGTGACTGGGGTGTCGTTGTGGGGGTACCTCGAGGCTGGCTTGTCTGTGGAGCTGGTTCACTCTCCTCCTCAAATTCCATGGGCTGCAGTGGTGGAACTAGGGCCCTGCGTATAGTGGGGGCAGGGGCTGTGCTTTGTGGGGCCACAGGTGTTTCCACATCTGCCTCAGCCAGAGTCTCCTGTGTGTCTCCGCATTCACTTTCACTCAGACTCTCCTTCTGCTGCATCTGTGATGTTAAACAGTGCAATATTAACCCCTTGCATGCGCGGCCGATTTTCGCCCCTGTGCGGGGCATTTCATTAGCGGGCGGGTTCATGACCAGCTCAGCTCGTCATGCGCATACTGAGCATCTGCGCAGCATGACGAGACTGAGCTCTGCCATGAGCATGGAAGGGGTTAAGTTGTTGTAAGAGGAATGTCGTGTCACATTCAGCATACTTTGGGTATCATTAAATAACTATCTGACACACAGTGTTCACGTGTTTTACTTTCTATTTTTGTATGTGCCTCACCAACTTGCCTAACCTGCCCTGTTACTTCCATAATGCATTTGGGTGTTGCATGAAAATGTGGACTGAAGTTAGTATCTGAACACTAGAGCTGAACTGAGGTGATGTTCACAATTTAATATGTCTCTTGAATAGGACATTTGCATGCATCTTACCTTGTGAAGTACTGGCCGCTTCCTGATGTATCCAACTGGGTCACTCCACTACAGCTTCAGGCTGGAGTGTGGACTCAACTAGGTCCTCCAGGGGTGTATTTCCAGGCAGTGTTGCTGGTCCCCTCTCAGTCTTCTTGGCCTCCTTCAGCCTGTCCGCAATCCTCTCCTTGGCACGGCTGCGCAGGTCGTACCACCTTTTTTTCAGGTCGTCTATTGTGCGATGGGTGACCCCACTGCGTTAACTTTTTTGGGATCCTGAGCCAGATTCTTCTCTTCTCTGACTCCGGTACCTTGAGAGACAGTTTCCCAAAGAGCTTATTGTGTGCTCCTCACAACCTCCTCTATGAGGTTTTCAAGTTCCTTTTCACTGAATTTCAGCTTGACGTTTTCTGGTTGCTGCACTCTTCTCTGGTGCTGCTGATTCCATTTTTTGGCACAGGACCGGTCTGCAAGCCCAGAAGTTGTTAGTCCTGCCTCTGCTCCTGCACTCAGCCTCCTCCTCTCACTCTCTCAGTGCACTGAATGAAGCATGGGATGGATGACTTCCTGGTTGTGATGTCATCACCATGCATCAAAAGCTGATTAGTTATTTATGAGCTTGCTATTAGCGACTCGCAATTGCTATTTCGCTAATCAGCGAGCTCGCAGATAGGTATTTCTCTATTTGCGAATCGCTATTACATAATCGCTATTTCCGATTGCGATTTATAGCGAATCACTTTTATTTGCTATTTCGGTCATGCATTGGTGATAGCGTATTTCTTAATTGCGAATCTTTAAAATTCGCTATTAAGGATTCGCTATTTCTGAGTATGATGCATGTGCCCAATTGTTTCTAGCTCAAACAGAACAAAATTTATTAAAAACATCACAACATATCTTCCTGGGCAAATGAAGACCCTTTGCAAAGGTTGACTTGTCATCTTTCATTTGCTTATTGCTATATTTGAATATTAAATTGGTACTATTTATATGAAATCTTTTCACAGACAATGTTACCATGTGCAAAAATAACAAAATAATGAAGTAATACTGTCACAAAATGTGCCAGGTTACGCCACATAATCTGCCTTTTCTTGCCGCATAATTCTAGCCAACCCAGCCGCATGATTTAGCTTCTGTCCGTTGCATAATTCTTGTGGCCCTGAATATAATGCATTTGCAGTAAGGCAGACAGGATATCTATCACGCTTGTGAGGGACAACCCCACCTGCCAAACTCTAAATCAGGCCCAAAGTCTTCAAATTCAAAGGGGATCTAGTTGCCATGTACCCGTCAAGCTGACAAAAATGAATAAATCCTGCAAAATGTGTGCATGTTTGTAAGGAAACAGGCCTTTTTGCAGGTTTACCCCCACTTTTGCCTCCATGTGGACTATTAGCTGCCGTTTTCTCAACTCTGAGAGTGCACTTAGGCCTGCTAACCAGACCCCAGTGCCAGTGTTCTGACCCACTACCAAAGTTATGTTGAATTGGAGGTTCCCAATTGGCAAGTGCTGATTTACACTTATAAGTCCCTAGTATATGGTACCCTAAGTGCCAAGGTATGTAAGTCAGAGAGGTCCACCCAGGGCTGCAGCAATTTTTGTGCCACCATGAGTGTGACAAATGACAAAATGGCTAACAGCTTGCCACTGCATATTGAAAGAGCAGTGTGTCCACTGCTAGTTCGACTTTGCCATTAAAACCAATGGCTAAGTCACCCCTTCCTTTAACAGTATATGTTAGTCTCTCCTAAGAAAGTCCTATAAACCTCTTATGGCAGGGAGCTGTCTATTGTTAAACAAGACATATAGGTTTATGCATGTCTAACAGCAAAACCCACCAAACTTGTTGTTTGATGAAGTTAGTAGCTCCATTAGCTAACACAGGGTTACCAGCTGGCATACCAGCTTGGCTAACTTCTGAATGGGACTACCTAACTGGGTACTGTAAGATATCAATTTAATCATGGCATTAAATCGGACTTGATGCCCAAGTTGAGATTTAAGTCACTTTTAAAGTTAAGCAACTTTTAGAAAGTTGCCAGTCTGTGACCGACATGGTCCAGTGGCTTTACACAAGCCCTGGCCAGCAGACAGCTTTCTGCCCACCTATGGAGACATGTGAATGACTCCCAGGCTCAGGAATGAAGGCAGTTGCCACAGAGTGAGGTGAGACTTCCTCTCCCAGGAAGGCTGCTCGCGGTCTTAGTCCTAAAGGTGAGCTCCTAAGAGGAAGCTGCCTTTGAAGGACCACCTGTGACAACACTCCTGACCAGGATGCCTTCTGTTCCTGTAGACCAGTTGGAGACAGGGCCAGGAAGAGAAAACCCATCCTTAAACCGGTTGTTCCGTGGGCGTGTAGCCCTTAGGCAGCCACACCTCTGGGGTGGGCTACCAAACTCCTCACAGTCGAAGGGAGGCTCAGACATCTTAAGAGTGGCAAGAATATTGCACTCTGGGATAGCCAAATGCCACACATCACCGGAACATTTTTATCAAAGAGGATGGGATCTCCTTGCCCATTAGGTAGTGACTGTATTGTACCTTTGGGGCACTTTACCGGGATATAATGGGCACCCCAAACCTCAACCTCAATACATGTTGGATTTCGAGAGAGGACCAAGAGAGAACTGACCTGCTGCCTTCGAAGCTGCACGAAGAGAGGCTTGCATGTCAGAAGGACTGCACCTTATACACTTTGGGCTAGTGAAGAGAGGCTTGAATGTCAGAAGGACTGCACCTTCTACACTTTGGGCTAGTGAGTTTGGGCTTTGCCTGTGGCTCTTGGTTTGGGGAAAAATTGATCCCCAGCCCCAGATCGAAGCAGTAACTCCAATGGTCAGTCTGCTAGCCCTTGGAACGGCACTGGGGACATCAAAGCTGAGGAAGCCCAAACCGGCAAATCAGTAGCCACTTTTGAGGAATCACCACAGGCCACCGACGGGCACACCAAGAGACAAATCTGAGACAGCCAAACGCTGCATCCATGTCTGCAAGACTCAGGAGTGCTATCAGAGACCGGATTATCATCCAAGAGGGACACTAGCCCCACCAAGGATAGTTGCTGCTACTGCTGTGTCACAAGATTGGTAGCCCAGTAGCAGATGGCCTTCTACTGTTGCATAGAGGATATCATCAGGCTCCAAGTGCTGTAGTCAATGTCACCTCACCCATAGATTTTCGACATCTTTATGTGGTGCTCCACACAAAACACAAGATGATAAGGCTAGCTGGGTGATTATTCTAGCTGCTGGTGTAGTGCCTAATCTGAAGAGTACTCAACCTGAATTGAATGAATAAGGCTGGGCTTATGTCATCGGGATATGGTTCAAAGGAATCATTACATTTAATCTGAAAAAGTCTGACGTCGGAGATCCAATGCTACTAGTACTGAGGTAATGTTCCGCAGTTAAGGACCAAGATGCTGATTTAAGAGCTGATTTTGTATTGCTGGTTATAGCAGAAGGAATGCTCCATAATGCGCTCATGCCTATCACCTGTAAGGTAGATTTTAAATGAGTAAACCATTTAATACACAATGAATTGGGCATGCCCATGACCTCAATTAACTCATTTCGATAAGATTCCAGCTCTGGAGTACTCCACAAGCGTCTCCAAAATAGTAAAGGTATTAAAGCTGCAATATCACTAATACGCTTAAAAACAATTTAAAAACAAGGGGGATAAAAGGGATCTAAGGAAAAGATTTTCTTTAGTGGTCATTTCCTTTTTCACCACAATTCCCCACATCTAAGTACCATACACAGCAATGCTCTGCACCTTCACATAGTAGATGTCAATGGCTGGAGAGACATGTCTAGTTATGTTTTTTATATTTTTTCAAAACAATTGCTTTATTAATGAGTGATGACCAGGTGTTTAATCTTTCTCTGGTGACAACAAGATAGTTACATTTTCCCTCTCTCTGTAAAGGAACCCTTTCATACTGAAGCCACCCCTATAAGTTCTATGAGGATTGAGGCTCATGTACTTTGTTTTTATCGTTTTGACTTCAAGGCCCCTCTGTTAGACCTGGCTTGTCCAGCGGGTTTATCCCCAGACTTTTTGCATTTTGGCCTCCAGTTTCTGACCTGTTTTTGTTGGTTTTATGACTCAGGGCACTTAACCACTGCTGATCAATGCTAAAGTGCATATGCTCTCCCTGTAAATTGTTGTTATGTATTGGTGATTCCATGATTGGCATATTTGATTTACTAGTCAGTCCCTAGTACGGTGCACTATGTGTGCCAAGGGCCTGTAAATCAAATGCTGCTAGTGGGCTTGCCGCACTGGCTGTGCCACCCACACAAACAGCCTTTCAAAGGTAACTCAGACCTGCCACCGCGGTGTCTGTGTGCAGTCTAGTACTGCCATGTCGACTTGGCAAGTGCACCCACTTGCAATGCTCTAACCTTCCTTTTCTCACATGTGAGTCACCCCTAAGGTAGGCCCAAGGTACCCCTGTGGGCAGGGTGCAGTGTATGTGAAAGGTAGGACATGCCCTGGATGTGTGTGACATGTCCTGATAGTGAATACTGCCAATTTCGTTTTTCACTATTGAAAGGCTATCTGGTACATAGGAAAGCATGGGAGTTAATTTATAACAGCTTATAAATAAAACTTCCCATTGGGACCAGATACTGAAAATGAAGTTTAGTATCCCTGAACTCAGAATCTAAAGATGCATCTTTTAGTAAAGGTGATTTTTACATTCTGTGTTTGAAAATACCACTTTTAGAAAGTAGGTATTTTCTTGCTTAGCCATCCTGTGTGCCTCTGCTAGGATGTGTACTGACTGTCTGGCTTTGGAGGGACAGGGGCTGGGGATGTGCAGTAGCTCCAGAGAGTCCGGATGAGTCATGGCAGGGTTGAATAGACCTGGGCTGCATTCAGAGTAGTGGGAGGAGTTTTCACTAGCACCTGAACAGGCCTGGTCTGCGTTTAGAGTGGTGGGGAGATTTCCCTTGCACCTGAATAGGCCCTGTGTGCCTTACACAATGCTGTCTCCACCTCCTGCCAGGCAGCTGCACCAGAGAGGACAGAACTGGTTTTGGCTGGGCAAAGAGCTTCTCTGACACAAGAGAACAAAGGACAAAGGAATTTGTGCTATAAAGAGAGGGGGCCAGACCCCTGAACTTTAAATTACTGCTGAACTAAGGAACCTGCCAGGAAGAAGGACCGGGAAAGCTGAAGGAGGGGTACTGCCCCGTGCTGTGTGCTGTTGGGGTTGGCCTGCAGTGGTTGCTTCTGTCTTGGGCAGGGAAAGGACTAGGCTCTGCTTTCATCATCCTGCTGTTAAAGTTTTCTCCAAGGGCTTGAAGTAGAGCTTGCCTCCTGTTGGAAGTCTCAGGGATAGAAAAGACTTAAAAGATCACTTCTGGGAATCAAGAGGAACCTTTGTCAAGGAGAAGAGCTGGAGAAACTGAGGAAGAATAGCGCCCTGTGCTGTTTGCTGTCTGGGGTTGGCCTGCAGTGGCTACTTTCTGCCAAGGAAAGGGAAAAGGACTTTGCTGTTTGCTGTGTCCCCTGCTTGAGGAAGATCTCCAAGGGCTCGAAATACAGCTTGCCTCCTGTTAAGAAGTCTCAGGGACACAAAGACTTCCTGCAACTCTGATGGTGCTGCTGGACTCTGCCATCTGTGAGTCCTACCCTTGCCTGAGGTGCCTCCTGCAGTCAAAAGGCCTCAGAAGTGGGTTTTGCAGTTGATCTCTGCAGGAACCGGCGCTATGGCATCGTGAAACCGTGCAAAGCCTCTCGGAACCGGTGCCAGGCGATGCGGCCGCGCCAAGTCCCACCGGGCGATGCGGCGCCTCGCCGCGCAGCCCCCAGCACCGACGCCGGACCACGTGAAGCCTAGCAAAGTCTCGCCTCACCTCTGGTGCGCAACACATCGCACTTGGGCGCCAAGTCTACAAGAACACTGAAGCCGCAGTAAGAAACCGACGCATCACCTCCCCGCACAGTAAGAAACCGACGCATCACCTCCCCTTCAGTAAGGAACCGACGTATCACCTCCCCTGCGTGACAGTAAGGAACCGACGCATCACCCTCCCTGGGCGTAAGGAACCGACACATCACTTTCCCTGTGGCTGTTTTTGTTTGTGACTGTGACGCATCAAAGGTACTTTGTGTGGAAAGTGTTGCATCCATAGTTTGCTATGGACAGAACAATTTCTACCTTTTGAAAGTCATATTTTGATTACTGTATTGTGGATTTTTGTCATTTTGGTCTTGTTTGGTTTAGATAAAGATTACTTATTTTTCTAAACTGGTGTGGTGTCCATTTGTAGTGTTTTCTCTGTATTAATGGATGTGTTCACAAATGCTTTACACACTGCCTCTGAGATAAGCCTGTCTGCTCGTGCCAAGCTAACAAAGGGGGTGAGCAGGGGTTATTTTAGAAGTGTATCCCCCTTACTCTGACTAGGAAGAAGGGTCCCTACTTGTACAAAGGTGCCAACCATTGCCAACTAGAGACCCCCATTTCTAACACCCTCTCATCTCAAAAGAGAGTTAATTTGTTCAGGAGGTTTTGTAAATTCCTGAGGGTATGGGAACTCAATCGAGGGTCATCAGCGAATAAGGGCGCTGGTATGTGACCACCACAAAGTCTGGGCGAATCATGAATACAATTGAGTAAGTATTTAAGTACATCGTTAATGTACAGTGGCCCCTTTACTTGGTTGTTACAGATACGTGTACTATTTTCGTCATGGAGTTGCTCCTACGTTAGGGACGACGACGATGTGCTGTGCTTACATTTAGCGCGCCATGCACGCTTTCACTTTTAAAGCAGTCGACTACTAACGCGCCCGTTTGTTTTCAATGCTATAGCATTGCAAATATTTTTACTCGGAAGCACGGCGCACGAGAAAAATGCGTGCCTTTTTTGCTGTATTCAATTGTGGCGGTTGAAGGACCAATTGGCGTTCTTTGCATTGTGCCTTTATTTAGAATAGAAATGCATACCTCAATATTCAGAGTATGATTTTTCCACCCGTTGCTTCACGGGTTAGGATCCACTGGCACACATTTCATGTTTCGGCTCAGTCTGATATAGAGAGAAGAAAAACTCGGTGCACACTTCATCTGTAAATCGCTTATGTTTGACTGGGTTGAATGGCTGCGCCTCGCACTACTACAAGCTGAACCATTGGGATATTTCAGGAGGGCTGCCATTGTGCGTGTCTAGTTTCTCATGTACGCCCTTCCTCGTTGGCGTCGTCTCCAGGGCACCTGCTCCCCATCGCTCCAGCTCGTCACCCTCCCCCACTGTTCAGAATCCTTGTAGGGAGTCTGACCGTGGTTGGTGGAAGCTGGAGGAGGGAGGGCACTGGTATCACAGTACTGCTCCCGACAGCCGATGATTTAGTGACGGGAGCTTTTAACGAAAAAGCTGCACGATCAGCACATAGACATCGCACGGCCTTGGTTCGTGGAAACTAGCACCTTAGTTATTCACGTGGCACTGAGACTGTGCGAGTTAAAATATAACTAACTACTCAGCTGAGAAACACGTCCTTGCGCTTTACGTGAAACCTGCATACTTAATTGTAGTCCGTGCCCAATTCGTTTAATGTATTTTAATAGCTGATTGCGTTTAAAAGCACCCACACAGTAAGTAACTTAGTGTTCAGTAGAACGTGACCATGAACTCTTGACTGCATCCTTTCACATGTTGAGCATTGGGGGTACCACAGTGGTGGATTCGGTTATTTGCCACTAAAGACTATACCTGGCACAGTTTTAGAAAAACTTTTTGAATGCTGCGCCTGTCTGTCTATAACTGTCGAGTATAGCTTCGACATTATATGATCGCAGTCAGTATTGTTAAGACTCGAATAATGCATTTTTCAACCATTTATATGCTTGTACTGACACAGTAGATACGCTAATAAACTGGATTAATTCTCCATCTCAAGCCTTAATGCTAATGAACTGGCCCAGCATTTCCGTTCCACAAACACTGTACCGGTAACTCTGAGTTTGTAAACACTGGATCGTGCGAATATGCACCAGGTAAAGCTATGGCAGAAGTGCATACTGACCTCCCCCAACATCCTCCTTCACTTGATCCCTGTGTCCTCCCTGCGTTGTGAATGCATTTCGCCAACATGTTAAGTGGATTCTCATCAAATACTGTTTGCAAATTTTTTTCCCAGCGGTTAACTCCTTGATTTTATTTGCCTTTCACTATTCATGAACGATGCTGTTTTGTTATCCTACTTAATAAACTGTGCTGAAATAACTTTTGTTTTTTATTTTAGTGAGATCACACACCATAGGAGAACTGATAAAACCAACGGCTCCTTTTGACCAAAAGTATGGGCATAAAATTGGACCGTTGCCTTTGCTCCAGATGGTTCTTATTTTGCATGGTCTCAAGGACATCACACTGTAAAGCTTGTTCCTTGGTCCCAGGGCCATAATAACGTGTAAGATGTTTTTCATTCATACAATAACTGTACTTTTTGTTTTAAAAATGTGTTGTTTTAGGACATATAAAGTGACGTAATCCTTTTGAAGAATGTTCCTTACTCTTTTAAGCTGTATTGGCATGATGTCTTTGGATGGAACAATGACGTTGAGGGCTAGTTTTAATGTACTGTCCATTGGAGTCAAGCCTTTTCCCCCTCAGAAAGCTTTTATGCCATATGTTTTTCTTTTAAACGAAACTTAAACAAAATGCCATGCTGAAAGTCGCCTACTTGAAGTTTAAGAATTGTGACCAATTGGCGAGCAATTTTTAGTTTTAGATATAATTCAAATTCAACAAATTGTTCAGGACCCAGAGTTTTTGTAGTTTGAGGAACTACTTTTCTGCAAAATATCAACCACAAAGGTTTAACAAGGTTTCCTTTTTTAGGTCGAGCCTGAGTCAGCGCGCATGCGCTGCACTCGCGAGCCGCTGTAGTGGAGTAGGGTCTTCCCTGTGTTGAGGTGATTACCATGAGCTGGGGATGTCATTGTGCTGAAGATACATGTGAACAAGGCTACGCTGCAGCAATGTGCGATAATGAATAGTCCGATAATGTGCCTATTAGTGTCAAAGCCTCTATGTTAAAAAACAGTAGATGTTTCAGCACCCAGGATAATGTACTGCATGGCTAAATACTTATAAGGCCCCAAAGGCGAGACCGATTGCATTGCAAATGCTTGTTATAAATAGGGATGACTTCTGCACCGTGATTTGTTTCAGGATATTTTCCCCATCCAGTGTACTATTTGACATTTTGTTAATATATGGAACCCAGACTTTCTGTTGTGATCGATAAAGGTTGCCGGGAATTTTAACTGGGCCAGGAGTTTTCCCAGGCTTGAGATGGTCAATGGCTCTGTGTCTCTTCAAGAGTTAAGATCAGTGCTAGGACCCTAGTAACCTTGCTGGTGGGTGGTGCTATTGTACTTTTATTAAGCTGAGATGTTTGGTCGCATGGGGATGGGATATAGTTATACAGTGTAGTAAAATGTTTTTCCCAACTGTGGGCTGGAATATGATGTTCCATTTGGTTTGTAACAGTAGAGCTACCATGGGTGACTATGTACCAAAAGGATTTAGAGTCCTTAGTCCTAGATGCTTTGAGCATTTCCTCCCAGCTATTGTCTATCCATTCCTGTTTAGTTTTGGTGATAGTGTCTTTATAGCTACCTCTTGTTGCACTTATCATATGTATAACCCCTATTATTAAAGCTGCTAGCAGTGCAGATTTCACTTGTTTACACTGGGCATTGAAACAGGAGGATGG
Source organism: Calotriton arnoldi (assembly GCA_963921515.1). Lineage (NCBI taxonomy): Eukaryota > Metazoa > Chordata > Amphibia > Caudata > Salamandridae > Calotriton > Calotriton arnoldi. The sequence continues at coordinate 13,688 of CAWUFW010003044.1, read as the reverse complement.
ATTAGTATGTTTGTTTACTGTAGAGCATAGCAAACGTGAGAACTAAACAGGTCAGAATGCACTTCTATAAAGTGGCCCTCGGAGCCAGGGTTATCTGACAGAGATCCAACTAGTGTGTTAAATGTGTTACAGATGGATGTCATAATGTCTGAATTATTCGAATGTTTCCCCACCTGATTGCTCTCCTGTTGTTGGCGGTGGTAATACACTATCAGAGAGGTCATAAGTGTGGTTGTTACTGTGTGGGAGTGTTGTATTAATAGACAAGTGTAAGGGATAATGATCACTGTCTTCCCCATTGCACATCTTAAAGTCAGACGTGAGTGTGCCATAGATCTAAGTCTAAAAAGATGTAGTCTATCCTTCTGTTGGACCTACCCCTGGTGAAAGTGAATTCTATATGGAAATCAGCTTTAGATCTGCTGTTACAGGCACATACACCAAGTTTGAATGACAAAGTGCAGAGCTGCAAGGCCATTGTAGACCATTTTTTTAATGGCTCAGTGTCCAGTTTCTGGATATTTCTTGCTCTATCCTCCAGTGCTATAATGTAGTCCATTTGGGCAATAGTTTGAAACAAGACATTACAGTCCCGAGTGATAATCAGTGGAAAGTAGGAGGATCTATTAGACAAAATATGATCTAATTTGGATAGTTTGGGCCATTCCTTATGTAAATTCCTGGTCGATTGTAGACATTATACAACTTAATACAAAAATCATTAGGTCCTTTTACAGTCAAACCAATTAAGTCAACATAATCAGAAGAGGTTTGCCTCAACATCAAATTTCAAGTAAGTCGAACCCAAATTAAAATGCTCCCCTTAGGGTTGTCCGGCCCTCAAAGGAACAATTTCAATACTGTGATTGGCATACCTGTTTATAACCACTGGAGATAATGACCAAGGGTCTGATTACGATCTTGGCAGATGGGATACTCCATTGCAAACGTGAAGGATACCCCGTCTGCCGTATTACAAGTTCCATAGGTTATAATAGAATTGGAATTTGGGATGTCTTCCCCCTGGACTCATGATGTATCTGGAGGGATAATCCTGTGGGGTCTCATAGCCGGCATGTGGGCTACATGAAAGCCCTCTTTGCACAAAGGGGGTTACAATTGGTAGTTAGGCCAAGAGTTCTGTTGCTCTCTCAATGCCGAATGCTGTTTATGAGGGAGATGTAAGGAGGAATGCCAGCTCCAGTATTGCAGGAAGGAGTATTGGCATGTTGGGTGTCAGAGGCCACACTCCTTAGCAATGGGTGCGCAAGCCCCCGGAATCAAGCTTTTGATAAGTAGGGGCAATCAATGGATGCAGATTGGAGCGCAGATTAGGAGCTACATTGATTACCTACTGGATGCATCTTAGTCTGACATTTAACAGAGTAATGGCCTCCTTGATTTCGGCAAACTCAGTTTTCAAGAAAGTCATTATAGATTGTAAATGCCCAGCATCTAAAAGTTGCAAACCCACTTTGCTTACCGAGGCAGTAGGCTGCTTTGCACTCGTCCCCAATAAGCGATTATTTGAGGTGCAAAGTGCTACTATTCTAGAGGGCTTGCCTTGTTTGGCGTGTGAGTTACTTAACGGTTTTGCAAGTTTGGGCATTATCAGTTAACGAGCATACTGTGGCCTGAATTGAACCTCACAAAGTGATTAAAATCCCTGAATTGTCAATATTGAGAATTGAGGAGCTCAGAGTTATGCTCCTGATGGGATCACTCTGTTAGCTGAAGTATGTTTCTTCTCACTCAGTCTCATTTGTTTCCCTGAGTAAAAGTGTGTGATTTTACTTGGGTTATCAGGCTGCTTCTTATCTTGTTTGAACATTCCTTCTACCTAAACAATGAACTCGTCGATTTCACTCAGGGTACAGTTCCCAGCTGAGTGCCTCGGTGTTTTGGCCCCTACCTATTGACTAATGGGTCTTCAGCCAGTTTCCTCTTTCCTGTTATGTTTTGCTCGGATAGCCACAAATTGTCAGAGACTCCGACGAACAGATGCAAAAGGCTGGATGATGACTCTTAAACTTAAAAACCTGTGACTGATGCAAGAAGTGGTCAAAAACAATGGCTGGCCTACCGGATTGGTGCATGGAGGCGGTTTGGTTCAGCAAGACTGGTTCAGTGCAAGGGCCAAAAGGGTGGCCCTGCCTTGACTCTTCCTGGCGTGTTGACGCGTGCAGCGGGGTAGTTGGTCATGCTTTATAGTGCTGGTGAACACAAGGGCTTGTCTCCTACGTCCCTTGCAAGTGTCAGCAAAGAGTTCTGAGTCTGGTAGTCCTCCTTTCAGCCTCCTAAGCATTATAGAATTCACCCTTAAACCAGCTTTTGTCCATCAATATTATGCATGTGAGTGATTTTCTTAAGCATACCTTCTTTTTATATTTAAGTGGGATCTCTGGATTTTGACCTCTTCTTTCCTCTGAGTCATAGTAAAATGGCTTCAGTCACAGGTGCTCTGTTGAAATGATGCACCTTCGAAATTTCCATGCAGACAATGTTGCTGCTAGCTTAGCTTAACTTTGTATCAGACCGGTAGCTAACATAGAGAGATGTCAACATATTAATATGTATTCTACTGCACAGTAGCAGTAGTTAAGGCACTCTAAGAGAGCTTAGATATCCCTATAGTCTACCAGGAACATCAGACAGCTTTGAAACTTACAATGACAGCCAGCAGCATTGTTACAGGCCAGATTTCTCACATAGGGAAATTACAATGTAATTCTACATTCAGAGCTGTACTTATCTGTTTACTATGGGCTTTGCAAAGCATTAAACAATGAGGCATGTGGCTACTACAGAACACTGAACAAAAAGCAAGAGTTGGAGGTGGCGTTCAAAGAAAGGTAGAGTCTAACAATATAGGAAAGTGAAGGAGTCATCTTAGGTATTCCTCTAACACTGCTCTAGATGATGACAAAGATCAGCTGATTGCCTGACTAAAGAGTTTAGCCTTGGGGTGGTTTCTAAACAGGAGGTGGTTGGGGTACTGCTCTTGGGATGGGGTATAGGGTATTCAGGAATTTGGGACTCTGTACACCCAAGGATTTGCAATCAAGTTTTTGTCATCTGAGTGTTTTTATTGTATGAGGTGTCGATTTGCCAGTCAAAGGTTCCTAGCTGTAATACAATGTGGGGCTAGTTTTTGAAGGTAGGTTGGACATTTGTTCCAGTGGGGCACGTGGGTTGTTGAATGAATTTTGAATTGTATCCTAAATGCCAATGATAGTTTTTAGAGCTTTCATGATTGATTATGCATAGTCATGTTTCCAGATATTGAGAGTGTTTGGACTCATGGCTTGTAGTCTATGAACCCTGTTTGTCACAAAATAGATGATTAAATTGAAAAGGAGGAACCAATACGGCCTTACAGCCTTAATAAACACACCATGACTACATCCTAGCACAGTTCTAAGAGAAACTCATCTCATCCTATTACAGCTGTGGCACAAACAGCATGCACATCCCTACGGAATTGGCTAAATAATTCAAGCAGTACTAACCATTTTAAATCCAATAAAAAGCACAATAAAATATTCACACCAACGTAGAAAAATACGGACAATTTAAAAAGCATAAAGACACTAAAGTAATTAAAATCAGGTTAGGGGGCCCGAATATAGGAACGTTTTGAGGAAAAAGCTGGATTCTGGAGCTGTCAAAGATATTTTGTTACTGTGGTAGATTTGCTGCATCACCCCAGTCCAATGTGTTTCTTTGTAACTAGTCACTTTTTGGATGCTCAAAATCCACAAGTGGGGCATAGCTGGAAGCTGTAAATGTACAGGGCTCCATGAGCACAGCAAAAAGCTCACAGCAGGACAGAACCAGGTTTCCACCATCAAATTATATTTTTGATTCTAAGTGAAAAGGAACTTTTATTAATTTATTTATAATTTTCCTGTTAACTGAAGATGCAGTTTTACCCACAGTGAAACAGCTTTTGGGAAATTGTGCATTCCCAGGGCATACTGTTCTCAAACCTGGTGTGCCAATTTTATATATTACGAATCCTGTGGTGTGGGCTCTCAAGGCACACTTAGCTAATATATAAAATATTATTTTTCTATGTGGCATGGCAAGGTACATTTATTTGTCATGTGTCACTGCAGTGATTTTAAACTGCAGACCAGTCAGAGCACAACAGTCGCTGAAGCTTTGTTTTGCCATATATGTGGGTGGTACCATTGTACACTGCAGCCCATATATGACATTTAACTTTCATGCTTCTGCTGCATTTTATAGAGGAAGGAACAAAACCATTGTAAGGCTATACTAGGTGGGCCCTGCCTTTTCATTGAGTATTTTCAAAAGGATCTCATGGCCACAGTACCACTACAATACAGAGAAATCAAAGAAAATTATACCTGCTTTCTACCTTTCATTCAGGGTTGGAGATGAAGCCTTCCTAATGATAGCCAGTGTGGTTTCTGTTGCTCACAAAGGCCTGAAGCCTGATTGTAGGTTATAGAGTATATGATTGCAGTCCTGTTGTTGGTTAGTGACCTCTTTCTTCATTCAGAGTTTTCTTTATACAGATATTGATCTCCCAAATTCACATGCCTTTGCTAACTGGGAATTTTATGTCCAAAACATAGGGTTGGATAACACCTGAAATTAAATGTTACTGAGTGAAACCTCAATTGGGTTCTGGTGTCCCTGCACAGCGCACTGACACATTAAGAGCCTTATTTATGAGGCCTTGCGACAGTTTTGCGCTGCCGCTGCGTCAGCTTTTATGACGCATCGGCAGCATAAAACATGCCCCTGTTGTGCCCTATTTACAAAGTGACGCATCTAAGCAGATGCGTCACTTTGTAAGCTCCTGCGCTACATTATACCTACGTCAGGTATAATGTATGCAGAGGGGGAGTTCCCACGCAAGTAAGCCTCGTAGAAGTGACGCAGTGAAATCTATCAGATTTCACTGCGCTACTTCTAGGATGCAACTGCATCAAAACCTTACGCCTGCCTCAGGCGTAAGGAGTGATGCAGTGCTATATCCATAGCCCTCCCCTGCATTGCTGGAGTTGCGTCACGCTTCTAACACAACTCCAGCAATGCGCTATTTTGTGCAGACAGATACTTCAGTAAAACTGACGTATCTGTCATTTCACTGCGACATGATGCGTCATACAGTAAATATGACGCATACATCATGTCGCAAGGAGGGCGCAATGAAAAGTGACTCATCGCTGTTTTTACGCAGCGATGCGTCACTTTTCATAAATGAGGCCCTAAATACCTATGGAATATCACTTATTTAGATATGGGTATTATGCAACTATATTGGCCGTATTATATGCATCATGCTAATTTGTATATAGCGTAACAGACATTATATGCTTTACAGTCAATCACTTTAAATGTGAGTCAAATAGTGTACAATTATATTCAGAACTAAAGCATGCATACAAAAGAAATACTGCACAACAAAACCAAAACTAAAACTAAAAGTCCATTATGCACGCTCACTTTTGCCTAAATTCTACATCTATGTGTCCATATTGGATATATGTTATACAAAAACAAGTATTTTATCATTTATCATAACTGTTATGAATAAACCAGTATTAGCTCATCAAAAGACTAGAAATATGTGCAAATTGTAGATTTCTAGGTGTACTCTTCATTGCTCCTTCTTCTAGTCAAATGCATATTGACAATCTGCAAGTAGGCAATTGTCAGATATAGTATTAAGGAAAATGTGAATTTGTACCTATTTTCCAATGGTTGCTTCTGCTGATGGAAAACAAATCCCTTACACTGAACACCCTGACAGCATGGGATTATTTATAGAACTTTCTCACTCTGAATGCATATTTACTCCTACTTTTGTGTAGATTTATGCATGCAGGTAGATTAACAAATGCATAGTTATTGTTGGTGAGTAGCAGCAATGTTTATGTGTAGTCCCAACTTTTCTCATATCCATCCTCTGGCCCTCTCCCGCAAACTCTTATTTTTGCACCTCCTCTCTAATGACACACCTGGGGATAATCCAAGCTCTCTGGCAGATTTTCCACAGTTGTAAATTCCGTCTTTTGAAAGTAATGCTCCATATACCTTGATTCTCTAAATCAAAGTCTCTTATGTAGACTGCCTTAAGATACTTGTGTTAAGTGGATCCTAGGTGAATGAAAAATCAATAAGAGTTCTTAAAGGTGCAGATTTAAATATAAGAGCCTGCAGAGTGCCCTAAAATAAACATAAAAGTAATTAGGAACTTTTCAGATAATTAGAACAGCACGAGTGGAAGATGGGGGAAAAATAACAAGATAATTGTGGCATATCTTGGCAAATGGCCAGAGTACATTTACAGATCAAAGATAAGGAAACAAGGACAGAGACAAAATGTATTTTACAAAAAGTTGGGTGACCTGAGAAGGAGCTTGCAAGGGAAGAAAGCAGAAGGCAAAGTAAACACAGGTAGTGTGAACACGGCTCCAAAACCTGATAGAACGGTAATGAGGCAATTTGCAGAACTGTCCCAAAATGACTTTATTTTAGCCGAATTGTCTTCATTGAAAGGGCATTAAACTGTGATATTGGGAGCCTCTGTGTTTGCTGAGAGGCAAGATCTAGGACAATGTGTATCTTGAGATTTCCGAAGAACTGACAAAACCAGATGTAGGTGTAAAGAGAAGTGTACAATTTTTTCTATTGATTCACCAGGGTCGTTTGTGTCGCTTTTCAGGTGACATTCGTAGCTGAAATGGGTCACTCCTGTTCATTACCTCAAATTCAGCATTTGCCATAACATTTCTATTCAGCATCCAGAAGCAGAATCTGAACGGTAAGCAACGGATATTTTCATTTTTCAAAGAAGTTCAGCGATGCTTTCTCCCTTCTACCAAGGTTATGTGCATATCTGATTTGTTTCAAGTTTTTATACAGTGTGTACCTGGAGGGAGGTGGGTGGGGCAGGTGAGGGGAGGGGTCATTGGCTGGTATTAATGAGAAGCACTGCTGCTGCTTTTGTAGTCCAGGGGCCGATATTGCAGCCCTGCTGCAAAACCGGCCCCCAGCAACAAGAACGGCTCCCACTACTCAAAACTGTCCCCCACCCTTCCGGCCCACCGGGGAAAGGGGCCGGTGCCTGCTACGGCCAGTCCGGCACTGAGTGTGTTCACATCAGTCGGACAGATGGGGCTTTTCAACACCTTTCTTAATATGAAATGATGAGCATCGGGCATATAGGATTGCCCAAACACCAATGCATTTCCAATATCAGAAAGCAGAATGCAGCTGCTGGGTGAGGGGCGCAATGCACACTTCTTAGAAGGTGTTTTTCACGTGTTACCCCACTACAGGGCATCTGGGAAGGACCAAGGTGGATCATACGTGTTTTACAGACCTGGGTTTTGGACTGATCCTAAAGGCATGCTGCAGCTTCCCTGGGATAGAATCTGACAACTCTACAGAACAAAGTACTAGACAAAGTATAAAAACACATGGGCCCAGATTTACTACACTTTCCACAGCGCTATCAGAAAATCAGCCGTGCTACATTGTGTGAATTCTAATAAATTGCTAAGCCCCATCACTTAGTAAGAGTTGTACGCCAATAGATCTCGTCAGCCATGTCTCTATGCTAAAAAATGAGGTATTGGTGAGATGGTGAGCTTGCGTTATGTGCATAGGTGCTGATTTGTCTGAGATTTGTACACTCTTAAATGCAAATTTCAAAACAAGTAATTTCCACCTGTTATGCCTAAGGAAATATCCCATGGTGCTTGAGCTTGGACTTGTTTGCGCCTGGTTTCATCTGGCATTAGGATTTCACACAAAGCAGGATTACTGTATTTTAGTAGATCTAGGCTTTTAGTAAATGTGCTGTTCCCACCCTGTTATGTCCCTTCTGTGCAGCAAATAGGCACTTTGCGATGCAAAGGCATTTTCGCACAGCGCTCACATCAACCTTCAGTGCAAACATTGAACAGTGCTGCCATTTGCACCATTTTGCCCAGTGGGCTGGACTGGGAACCCAATGCAGCCCTGGCAAATTTAGTCGAGACCAGTCCCCGTACTGGTTGCATAGCAAGTGTAGCGAGAAAGCCTGACCACTACAAAAGGGTCTTTCGGGGGTTCTCCTCGAAGAACTTTTGGAACAAAATGGTGCATTCTACAACACACTTATCATTATATATTCAATTATATTAGCTTCTAAAGCATAGTAAAAGATGACCTTAATGTGCACCAGGATACAACAACTTTGTTGGGGCTCTTCAATGATTCCCACACTATCACCCTCTACCAGTGCCTCTCATCTCTCCATAGCCCTCTATCACATATAGTTCATCTGTTTTTATCAGCACCTTTCTGTAGTGTCGCCATGCCTGACCATGGCATGTGACGTCAGGAGCCAGGCATGGCAGGAAGGGAAGAGTCAGGGGCAGAGGAGGAGGAGTTAGATAGGGAATGAATAAGTAGAGAATAAAGATGTGTCTTACTGCTGCCTGCTGTCGTCTCCTTTATTGTGAGGCAGAATATGAAATCTGGCGACGAGGGTGGGATCCGTGGACACCCTCTCACCCTCTACTTGCTGACGACACCGCAGTGCCTGCCACAGGACCCACCAGCACCCTCGTCTATTGCTCCCGGGCCAGGCGCGCCTCGTTGCGGCTTGGAAGGTGTGCCCGCACACGTCAGCCCGGCTGTCTGCACCCTGCGGCTCCTGCACCAGCATCAAGAGGTCACGAGCATTGCCGCAGTGCCCCCACACCTACCTGCGCTCCGCATCCTCTGCGTCACTCTGCCAGCGCTGGTGCTCCCAGCACGGTCCTGGTCGAGCCCGCGTAAGGCAGCGAGGTGCACGCAAGCGCATAGACGTCCTGCCGAGCCCGGAGTGCCGGAGCACACAGCCCGGGCCACACTGCCTGCATAATCCCGGCGGCTGCCAACAAAAACCAAAAACTGCTACTGTCATCCCTCATAGTGCAGAAAGACTCAACTGCCACGTTGAGTTGGGGTAAGCCCTCGCTGCCACGTGCCTGAGGCCAGCACATGTCTGCTTTACCCGGCGGCCATCTTAAAGTAAGGCACCCATCATTGCAGAGCCTCGGCCCTCATTTTGCCAGCCATTTTGAAGTCAGGCAGAAGTGAAAGCCTGCTGATCCCGACAAAGAGTGGACTGCAACATCCCTCTACCCACTACTACTGCCCATTGCGTTCACCACTACCAGACGCCAACTACCTGCTGAGCCAGACAGAGAGAGTGACATCAGCTGCGTGTTGCCATGTCCACGCGCCCAGATTCCTCGCAGAATGCGCAAGCCGGTCCAACACGGAGTACACAGCCCGGGCCAGTGATGATAGGAGCATCATTTCTGCGCCTTCCTGAACCCCTGACGTTGACGTCTGGAAACCGCATGGATCTAAGTGGCAAAGCTGTCTTGAGGACTTTGAGGACTTCATGAAAGGATCACAGAGTCAGTGACCCCGGACAACAACTTCATTGCTTTGCCCAATTTAGTGGGCAAGGACGTCGGACAAATCATCAAAGAATTGCCACCGATCACCTCTGCTTCGTATGCTGATGTAAGAGACGCGCTAAACAGAAAATTCCTCCACAAGCGGAATCTTGACTATGAACGTTACACTTTCAATCTAGCGTCTCAAGAAAAGGATGAATCAGTGGGCGATTTCATTTCACGCCTGAAGCGCTTAGCCCGATATTCTGAATTCGACAACTTCAACACTGAAGATGCGCTTCGTCTACGAATCATAGAAGGGTGCCAGTCGGAGTCATTGCGTCAGATGCGTTTGCTGAAGAAGCACTACTATCTAGAAGCGACATTGAGGAACTCACGCGAATAAATGACCAGGCTGAAGAACATGCAAAAAGATGGAAGCTAGCAAGATTGAGAAACCGGAACAAGCCTTCCGACTACATTCCCAAACAGACTCAAGACGCCAATCGGACCATCAGAATACGTCTAAACCCACAAATCAAACTACTTAGCGGAAGCAAGAACAGCAGCACTAAGAAGCAACCATTACAGTGCTATCGCTGCGGTCAACACTATCCCCACACAGGTCCATGTCCCGCCATGGGGCAACAGTGTCATTGATGTGGGAAAGACAATCATTTTGAAACAGTGTGCCAAACCTACCGCAAGAAGTCCCTGCCGATTATACGAACCACGGGTCCCCGTCACCATGCGACAGCAGTGCAAGAGAGAAGGGATCGATCCACAAGCTCATCAAGATCCAGTGTTCGGTCGCACTGTTCATACCGATCTCGACAATCTTCATCAAGAGAATCATCAGCCCTCACTCCCATATCACAAGACAGTGACGAGTACGGATGCATGGTAGCAGACCCGGACCGACTGAAGAAATACCTCAGGTTGCACATCCAAATGGGAACTCACCCGCGAAGTTCGTTCTAGACACTGGAGCGTCACTTAATTACATATGCACGACTGAATACCGGAAGATGAACCCGAAGCCAAAGTTAGAGCCAGCCGCGTGCGTGTTTACACGTGGATGTCCAAAGAACCGCTGCCGTCTCTAGGACAATTCCGCACGTACCCTGACATACAAAGACAGGACAGTTCACACACAGATACATGTCATAGAAGACCTCGAAGCGGCCGACTGTCTTCTCAGTTTACCCACAGCAGAACGGCTGAAGCTAGTAGAAATTCTGTACTAAGTTGACGATTCACCTGACATCATCAGCATATATCCGAAACTATTCTCCGGCCTAGGAAAGTTAGCTCACTTCAAAGTCCGATTGCATATCAACGAACAAGTGACACCTGTAGCCCAGCACCACCGGAAAGTACCCTTCCACCTCCAGCAAGCGGTGGATGAAGAGCTGCAGGATTTGCTGAAAGCAGACATCATGAGAGGTCAACGGGACCTACTCCGTGGGTGTCACCAGTGGTGGTTGTGCCCAAACAGAGGAAAACAAAGTGCGTCTATGTGTGGACATGCGAGCCCCAAATACAGCCATTGAAAGGAGCGGCATCCAGGACCCTATATCAGCGACATGATTACTCGCCTGAATGGAGCAACAGTCTTCTCCAAACTAGACCTGAATAAAGGGTACCACCAGCTGGAGCTCCACGAGAAATCTAGATACATCACCACTTTCACTACGCACCAAGGACTCTTCAGATACAAGCGTCTAATTTTGGAATTTCCTCGGCGGCTGAAATATTTCAAGAAGCAGTGCGGCGTGTCTTTCAGCACATTCCGAACGCATTCAACTATAGTGACGACATCTTGGTCTTCAGCGAAACACGCAGAGAACACGACAAAGCACTTGACCGGGTGTGTCATGCTCTTCTCAATGCCAACCTCACGCTCAACAGTGACAAGTGTGAATTTCACAAGTCGACTCTAAAATTCTATGGCCATATCTTTTCCAAAGACAGAATGCGACCGGAACCTGAAGAAGTCTCTGCACTATCCGACACACCACGCCCCGGGATGTCAGTGATATACGATCCTTCCTAGGTTTGGCTAGTTACTGTGCTCGATATATCAAAGACTATGCTACCATCAGTTACCCACTCGCGGGAACTCACGAAACAAGGTCAAAGCTTCCACTGGTCAGCCAAGTGCGAGCACGCCTTCAGTCAGAATTAAAATAGCCGTAAGTTCGGCTATCAACCTGGCATACTTTAACCCTCAGAAAAAGACAGAAATAACAGTCGATGCAAGCCCTGTAGGACTTGGAGCCATCCTCGCCCAGTACGATGATGAAGGAGAACCTCGCCATATTGTAGCATATGCTAGTACGCAGCCTTACTGACACTGAGAAGGCTTATTCAGCAGCCCGAAAAAGAGCCTAGCAGTTGTGTGGGCGTGCAAGCATTTCTCACCTGTTCGACTATGGGAAGCACTTTACACTGATCACCGATCATCAGGCCCTACTCACAATTTTTGGAAATCCCCGCGCGAAGATGCCACCACGGATCGAATGGTGGGGGATTCGCCTCCAAGACTACACGCACACCATTATTCACCAAACCGGGAAGGCGGAGAACCCGGCAGACTACATATCACGACACCCCCAAGTCTCGACGCGGTCAAGATGCTCGCTGGCAGAAGAATACCCTCCATTTTGTCATCGATCAAGCAAGACCACCCGCTGTCCCACTCAGAAGCCATCATAGACGCCACTGCCAAGGATGCCATGCTCCAGAACATCATGCATCGCATCCGCACGGGCTCGTGGAGACACCTAGAGAATGTTCCAAATGATGAAACTGTCAACATGCAGGAACTTGTGTCATTCCAACATGTCAAAGACGATCTCACGATTTGTGCTTAACGGACTGTTACTGAGAGACAGGAGAATCGTCATTCCCCAACAATTGAGGCAAGGAGTTGACCAACCTAGCGCATGAAGGACACAGAGGCGTGGTAGGCAACGTAGAAAGCACTACGGGAGCGAGTCTGATTCCTGTCCCTTGACCTCCCTGGTAGAAGCCACACTTCAAGACTGCCCTCAATGTCAACTAGTAGGGCGTGAAGAACCACACTCCCGCTTCAAATGTCTGACCTCCCAGACAGTGTGTGGCAACAAGTCGCTATTGACTTCTTCGGCCCACTGAAGTCTGGGAAATACATCATCGTCATCATGGGACCAGTACTCCAGATTCCCCTATTGCACAACAGGTCTCATCCACGAGGCAGCCGCTGCCATACCGGTCATCGGCGAGAGCGTTTGCTGCGTGGGGAATCCCGACAGTAGTGAGAACGGACAATGGGCCACCGTTCAATGGGCATGAGTTTGCAGAGTTCGCTAGCCATCTAAACTTTAGACACAGGAAGATCACTCCCATGTGGCCTCAAGCCAATGGGATGGTCGAAAGATTCATGGCCACGCTGAAGAAAATGATACAACAAGCCGAGCTGACTCAACGTGACATTCAGCCAGCGCTCGATTAAGTACTACGAGCATACAGGACCACGCCACACAGCACTACCAACAAGTGCCCAGCCACCCTGATGCTCGTAAGAACCCCACGCACCAGAAATCCAACTGCTGATATCGTCCACACAGTCCAACTCCCGACCGTGGATCACGAGACGCTAGTGAATCTCGACAGGGCCAAGAAGGCGAAGAAATGAAAGAGTACGCAGACAATCGTCAGTCACGCCAAGGCATCCGACATTCAAGAAGGAGATTAGAGTGCTGGTCAGACAAGAACAAAAGACCAAGGCGGACAGTCGATTACTGTACTCAACAACTACAAGTGATGAGGCGGAAAGGAACTATGATCACGGCTGCCTCTGAGACCAAAGAGAACTACACGAAACGTGTCACATTTCAAGAAATGCAACCCTGCAACATACACCCGAGCAGCAGAACCAGAATGGGACATGGACGGATCGAGCCGAGAAGCTGAAGATCAAGAAGAACTCCAACCTGTAGTGAATCGACGCAAGCCAGAGAGGGACGCCCCTCTCGCCCGACCGCAGAGGACCACCAGGAGACCCGTCCGGCTCATCGAAGAACTCTGAGCAAACAGTGCATGGAACACTTAAAATAAAGAGGGAGATGTAGTGTCGCCATGCCTGACCCTGGCATGTGACGTCAGGGCCAGGCATAGCAGGAAGGGGAAAGTCATGGGCGGAGGAGGAGGGAGTTAGATAGGGAATGAATAAGTAGAGAATAAAGACGTGTCTTACGCTGCTGCCTGCTGCCGTCTCCTTTATTG